>CM042159.1:63706291-63731291 GCA_023376005.1 Doryteuthis pealeii | reverse complement strand
GGAATTTGGAATTGAAAAATGTGCTACGCTAGTAATAAAACGGGGTGAAAGAAAATTAATGAATGGAATACAACTGCCAAATCAGAACACCAAAAAGAAAATTAATGAATGGAATACAACTGCCAAATCAGGACACACTTGATGAAAATGAAAGTTACAAATACTTCGGAATTTTAGAAGCGGACAATATCAAGCAAGCAGAAATGAAAGAAAAAGTTAAAAAATAATATCTCAGGAGAACTAGAAAATTTCTGGAAACCAAACTTAACAGCAGAAATTTGATCAAAGGAATCAATACCTGGGCTGTCCTCATTATAAGATACTCAGGACCATTCTTAAAATGGACAAAAGAAGAACTCAGACAGATTGACCAAAGACACGATAGAGATAGATGATATGTGTTAAGAAAGGAAGGGAGAAGAGATCTTGCCTACATAGACGACTGCGTAGAAACCACAATCCATCAACTTGAAGACTACACAAGAAAGAGCAAAGACAGATTACTTATGGCGGCCAACAATAGTAGATGTGAGATATGGACAAACAGAAAAACAACAAAGACTAGAAAACGAAAATGGGAAGAAAACAATTATATGGACACTTTATGCGACAGATCGAAGTGGTTGTACATGAATAGACTTGGACATGGTTAAGAAAAGGAAACCTCAAAAGAGAAACTGAATCACTAATAATTGCTGCACAAAGGACAAACTATATCGAAGCGAAAATTGATAAGACCCAACAAAATAGTAGATGTAGACTCTGCGGTAATAGAGATGAGACTGTAAACCATATACTCTGCGAATGTAGCAAACTAGCACAACGGGAGTACAACACTAGACATGACTGGGTTGGAAAGGTGATCTACTGGGAATTATGCAAAAAATTACATTTTGACCATACTCCAAAATGGTATGTGCATAAACCAGAATCTGTTTTTGAGAATGAAACGCATAAAATTCTCTGAGACTTTGAGATAAAAACGGATCACCTTATCCCAGCAAGAAGGCCAGACCTAGTGCTGATTAACAAAAATGAAAGAACTTGTCAACTGGTGGATTTTGCAGTTCCAGCAGATCACAGGGTGAAGCTAAAGGAAAATGAAAAAAATGGACAAATACCTGGACCTTGCCAGAGAACTGAAAAAGTTATGGAATATGAAAGTCAAAGTGATACCAATTGTAGTTGGTGCACTTGAACGGTCCCAAAAGGATGGGAAAGGGCTTGGAAAGTCTGGAAATCAGAGGAAGGATTGATACCATCCAGAACACTGCACTGCTGCAGGATATTCAGAAGAGTCCTGGAGTCCTGAGGAGACTTGCTGTCACTCAGACTCCAGTGAAAGACCATCAGCAAACGCTGATGTGAAAACTCAAAAGGAGTAAATAAGTAATTAAGTAAGCAGACTTAAATATTTGTCAGTATCAGCCAGATAGCGAGGGAGTACATCCCCTTTGCGTTAGAGCTAGAGCAAGGAGTTTGTTTTTTACGACTGAGGAGGAGTGAGCGCCAAACATTCCATCAGCTCCCCTCTTTACCCACAGATCCAAACTGTGCTACTCATGCACCGAGTTGGTGGGGTCCTTATCGAATCTTGAACCATCTGTTTCCTTGAAGATGTTCTACCATTTGAGCTAATGAAAACTAAAACATTGTTAAAGAGGCCGGTTTCTACAGAGAGTATAAATATATGCAATGGAGAATATATATTTTGTCTCGCGCCGAAAATAAGAATTAATATTACAGCTTATGGTTTCCTTCATTCACGATCCACTGGCAATCCTACATTTTGAAGAATTACAAGTGTTATGAGAAGGCGGTACATAGAAAACACAGAATATAAAACGAAAAAGATTTACACTACAGAAGTTCTGAGAAGACCGGAAATGTGTTTTTCTTGTCAATTTCTTCAGCTTCAGGACAAATTTCAAAATATATTTTGAGTAACGAGTGAATTGAACTGATGTAAAATATTACCTTAGTGAAGGAAAGAACCCTAGGTGTTGTGGCTAACGTGTTGGACTGTGAAATTGTAGTAAACGGTTTCGAACTCGACTTGCACTATCATGTTCACATTCGGACTAATGAGCTATGGATAGATAGTGTCACTATTGTTCTACTACAAAGTATTGCTTTGTCATTAAATAAGCAACGAAGTTTGATATGTTATTTGAGGGAGAATATTTCCCTACAAGAAGTTAGACTTGTCCGACAAATCAGGATAGATAACAAGATACTGACTATACTAGAGATTAGAAGTCAGCCTTTGCTGACAACATGTTCGCCTTTACTACTGTGTAAGAACTGTGCGTTTTCTTCCTATTCTTATCCTGGATATTTTTCATTTACACGTTAAAAAAAAAAAACTTAATGTTAAACATGCCGGATTTTAATGATGTTTTTGATAACTTAGTCCCAACATTAATGCTGTGACGGAGTTATTAAAATCAATGAAGTTAAATGGTTTTACGTAAACAATTATAGTGTCAAGTGCCTATTCGTAATAGAACTAACTAGCAAATATATGCACCCTCCGGGTGCAATATTTTAATTTTTAATATAATAAATATTATATTAAATTAGAAAGGTTAATAAAACTAAATAAGAATGGTGATAAAATGAATTGAAACAGAGGGGGGTAAAATCGAAAAATAGAACAATTGAAACTTACTCTTCAATTACTTCCGACTTTCATTGTCAAATTTTCCTAATTCAACTATTTAGTTAAAAGAAAGTAAAGAATAAAATTATAGTTATTTCTTGTTAATGGATTTCTTTTAAGATTCATCCTCGAGATTTCTGCTCATATTCATTAAGATAAAACCAAACAATTAGAAATCAATAATACTAAGCATATATTTATTAAAATCAAATTTTTAATATCAATATGTAAATTAGCCTTCCCATTCACACTGTAAACTGCTATTATTTTGTATATATAAATACAATAGCATGTTATTAGTATGTAGATATGGTCAACAGTATTAATAATGTAAAACAATTTCATTAATAACTGAGGTTTAAATAAAATCATGGAGAATGTGACAGTAATAACGAAGGGGATTGTGACTTGAGTATTAATATAGTTTCAGTTACAGACAGAAAAAACATACTATCTCCATTATAATAAGATTTGCACACAGTAATATGCTATCAATTATTTATATGTAATACGATTAATCTTTAAACAAACTCATTTTTGTGTAGTTCATTTGTTGAACAAGGTTCTATTGAATACGAATAATATTTAAACAGAATTATTTGACTCATAGATAGGACCCTAACAGGTACTGCTATTCAAGATCAGAGTGAACCTGGGAGTAATGGTAATGAAAGGGTACTCCACACTCTACGGAACTCTAGAATTGGAGCCTCACTATCAGATGCAGTTTAGTGTCATACCCAGTTCCCTCTTTTGGGGCAGGGGTGTCTTACCTCTCTATAGGAAATGCAGTCAGCATATTCTAAGCCCCACCAACAGAGTGAGACATAATTTTTAATTTGTGACTTTACACTAGACTGTACATTTTCTATTGACGTACTTGGCAAAATGGTTCATTTTTTAATATTTCATAAAATAAAATGGGGGATGTAGACTGCGTAAAAAACTATTTCGCCTAATATATTTTAGGAAAAAAACTATTTCCCCTTGAAAAAAACACAAATAAAACTGTTAAACAGGGGATGTGTCTTTGTTTAATTCAACACACACACACACACACACACACACACACACACACACACATATATATATATATATATATATATATATATTTAAGAAATGGATATAAAGTAACCTACTCGAGTTTCATCATCTGAATCGTCAGGGTTACATCCGCTGAATTAATCGAGTTTTCGAATAATATCAGTTGATACTACGTATGTCAGTTGGAATGGATCTTATCGTTACAGATAGACGCTTGTTTATAAAAATTTGAAAAACTCACCGGAAATTGTTTTTGTTTATTGAACTGGAAAATGTGAATTAATTTGTGGAAATTAATTTTTCAACTGTTGTTTAATGAAGGGTAGATTACAGGACGTGAGAGTGGTTAAATAAGTAAAATAGATTAAAATTATTTATTGGTTGGTTTTGATTTGGTTAGAAAGTATGCGAAAAGGACCAAACGTAGGCGTTATAATAATAGAGGGTTAGAGTGCTTTAATACGGGTAATTATATAAAAATAAAAATAAAAGGGATAAAAGTAAAAATAAAAGTAGTAATAAAATAAAATAATAATAATAATAATAATTTTTTTTTTAAATTATAAAATTAAATAGATATGGTATTAGTATGAAATACTAAATAATTTTAATCTATTTTACTTATTTAACCACTACTCATACATATATATATATATATATATATATATATATATATAGAGAGAGAGAGAGAGAGAGAGAGAGAGAGAGAGAGAGAGAGAGAAAGAGAAAGAGAAAGAGAAAGATAGGTAGATAGATAGATAGATGGTTATGTATAACTACTCTTGAAGTATCTGGTTTTGTCTCTCCTTAGCGTTTCTATATTGGTATCCGTTATTTCATTCCTCATGAATTTTAGAACTAACTACCGAAAGCCGTTTTGTCTTTTACCCAATACACAAAGGAGAAAAATAGTAAGGTTCACGGGGAATAAATGAAAACAAATGAAGAAATAATAAATGTATTAAAGTCATAAAAAGATTTTTGAAAAAGTTGGTAAAGAGAAAATAAAGTTAATAAGAGAAATACATGATAACGAGAAGATAGATATATGGATGGATAGATCGATAAATAAATGCTAAGGATAGATAGACAAATAGATAGATAAATAGCTATATAGATATGCACAGATTGAAACAGATAAATAGATAGATAGATAAGTACATGCAAAGGATATATAGAGATCTAGAGAGAAAGAGAGATACGTAAATGTTAAGGGTATATAAAAAAAACTAAAGTCGTCGGGGCGGCCTAATGTCGGTATCAGCCAATCGGCGAGGAGTCTATCCCCTTCTCACTAGCACTAAACAAAGGAGATTGCTTTTGCATCTGAGGTGGAGCGCCACACCTACCATCAGCTCCTTACTTTACCGCACAGATCCCTGTGCTACTCATAACGCTGAGTTGGCGAGGACCGGTATCGAACCAAGAACCTTGTGTTTTCTAGCCAAACTCTCTACCGACTGAGCTAACCCGGCCCATATATATATATAAGGGTATATAGATAAATTGATAGATAAGTAAATCCTAAAAATACATAGATAGATTTGTATAACCGCTCTTGAAGCATCACCTTTTGTTCCTCCTCAGCATTTTCTATCTTGGTATGCGTCGTTTCATTCCCCATGATTGCCTTCGTCAGGACGCAAGTGTGCAGCAAAGCGTTCCGTTCATTCCAGCAGCCACAAGATACTCGAGTCTGAAGTCATTGCAAAAGAAAAAAAAAAAAAGAGGAAAAATTCGCGGGAAAATAGGAGAAAGTACTCTAAGCAGCTGAACATGTCGGAAGTAATAAAAGCGCATGCGTGCGTGAATTCGACAATGCGGTCCCGAATCTTTACATACTTGGCGCCATTTTAGCTGTTTTGGTTTTTGTGTTAATCTATTTATTTTAGTCTCGTTTTGAATGAATTTATCTCCCCTTACAGGTCCTTTCACCCATTTCTCTCCCCTCTATCATTCTCTCCTCCTGCCACTCTCTATCTCTCTTTCTATCTCTACTCTCATACAGAAACATACACACAGATTTACACACACACACACACACACACACACACACATATATATATATATATATATATATATATGTGTGTGTGTGTGCATATATATACTTATATACTTGCTGGTTCCCTCTTTGTTATTTTGGATAAGAATTTTGATGAAGAATAACTATAGCCAGTGAGTAAATATAACAGAACTGGACTCCGTGGTCGTTGGGCGAAACGAATGGTGGCTTGTGGATTTGAAATTATTAGTTGGCTAAATAAGAAGAGTTAGAGTGCAAAATATAAGGAGAGAAATAATGAATGAATGAAGGACGAATGAAAACAAGAGATATATGAGCGTATGTAAATGAGGGTGTCTGTGCACGTGTGTTCCAAAGGATAGAAAACTAGAAAGAATGATTAAGATATATATATATATATATATATATATATATATATATATAAAAATTATTCCGCTTCGTCAGCCTTTATTGAATCATTAGGATCATGCAAGTGTTTTATAGAAGAGAGATGTAGCATATATATATATATATATATATATATATATATATATATATATATATATATATATATATATATCTTGCTGCCTTTCACACACACACACACACACACACATACACACACATACACACACACATATATATATATATATTTGTGTGTGTGTTTTCGAGGAAAAATACTTATCAATATCTACGGACTTGATAATTGTCTTTAATATATTGAAACATCACATTTTCACATAAAATCCACCAAAAGAAACATCTTCGCGGAAATAGACATACACACACACAGACACACACATATATATATATATGTGTGTGTGTGTGTGCATGCGTGCGTGTGTGTGAGTGTGTGTGTGTGTGTGTGTGTGTGAGTAAAATATGAAAAGAAGGAATGAAGGAAGGAAAAGAACGAGAAAGATTGACTGATTTAAGAATGAAATAGAGAAAAAAGGGAGGATAATGAAGATCACAAAAGAAAGAAAGAAAAAAAAAAGAAAGAAAGAAAGAAAGAAAAAAAGAAGAAGAAAAGAAAGGGGAGGAAAAAAAAACAAAAACAAACGAGAAAAGGGAGTTGCCAAAAATGGAAAAAAGAAGTATGGAAGGAAAAAAACATGAGACGATAAAATACATAGAATAGAAATAATTGACAGACAGAAGAAAGAATTAGAGAATGAAAAAAGAAAATAAAAGAGAAAATGAACAAAACTAGAAGGATAAATAAAGAATGGTAAGATGTGTTCCCATATTAGGAGTGGATAGAAGTCAAAATTACAATAAGGAAGAACTGTAAGAGTGGAAAAGAAGAAGCAAAGAAGAACGGAAGTCAGTGTTAAATAGAAAGAAGAGAAGCTTCTAAAACATGTTTCATGGTTTATAAAGAAATAAAAATAAAGAAATATTAAAACGAAGAAGAAAGAATTACATTAACAAAGAAAAATAAGAAAATAAGGTATTAACGAAGAATTAAAAAAAGAGGAAACAGAGTATAAACATGGGAACGAAGAATAATAAAAAAAGGGAATGAAAGAACAATTCACTGGGGGAAAAATACTGGGGTCGAGAACATGCGCTTGGCCCGGCAAATATTTTTGCACAGAAATCTCAAAATAGGAAGCCGGTAATAAAAGTGAAAACGAGTAAATATTTGGCATTGACATGTTTAACGATATTTTTGCAGTTGGAAGGCATAAAGCGGATCTTTTTATGCACGGCAACAGACGTTCGCTGATCAACATGGACAAGGCGGAAAATAAGCTTATTTTTCGTGCAAGGCGATTGAAGTTGGCGTACATTACGGAAACATTTTGCAGCAGCACAACTTTATAATATGGTAAGTTGCAAATATAGTCATAAATCCAATGATATCTTGAAAATAAAAATAAAAACACGACTATTCGTGGAGAAATACTTATCAATATCTACGGACTGAATAATTGTCTTTAATATATTGAAACGTCACATTTTCACATAAAACCCACCAGAAGAAACATCTTCGAGGAAATAGAATATTCGTATTCTTGTAAATGTATAGTTTTTACAGGTTTACAATTTTTCCCATTTCCCTGGAGTCCTGTCGGTTGGGGGTGTAGAATACGCTATTACACTTCTTCAAAAGGGTAAAATCCTCACAATGGCGCCATATGTTGGCCGTCGGTGGTGACCCATGTTGCTTAAGGACGGAATCCTGGTGGTTGAGCAGTTCATCACTTGCAGCACTACACTTACTTAGGCTACACAGTCGGTTGACGAAACCTAAAATCAATCGGCCGATTACATGAAACCCTAGCATCTATATGATTGTCCCGATCTATTGCCCTTAACCCCAAACCTTTTTATAATATATATGATAGAAGGCGGTGGCTAAGAGTCCTGGTATGAAGTTAAACTGTATCTAGTGGTGAGGTTTCAATTTCTGAACTCTGGGGAGTGTGGAGTTATTACCCACAGGACCACTTTCGCGGTGACAGTGCCTGCTAGTGTCCCTCCTATGAGTTAAAAAGATGAAACATGTTTTAGAACTAAAATACCCAATAAAAATTGATTTAACAAAAACGCCTTCGGCAAAAAATAACCCAAGGATTGATATGGCGTGAAAACCAAACCAACCAATCAACCACAAAAAGTATTATTCCTTTTACAAAGGAAAAACAAAATTATACGTATCATAATAACATTTCAAATATCCAGGGTAAGAGGCGGAGGCGCGTAGTCTAATAGTTAGAGTTGTAGGAAATGGACTGGTCGACCCGGGTTCAATTCCTGGACGAAGTTGCTTGCATTTCACATAGCGCTATTACCTTGGGAAAGGTATGAATCCAATTTTCCCTCCAGCTATGGGTAAATAGCCGGGCAGATTGGGCTCTTTAACCATGGCTAGGTAACCAGTATAGGAAAAGGAAAACTCTGAATTCAAACAAATTAAACTCCGCTTAAGAAATTGATCTTGTGTCCATATTTTAAACTCTCGCCTGGGTGGCACAAGTAAACTTATCAAACTTATGTGTTTAATGGTAAACACATACAGCTAATATCTTATCATTTTCTTTCTTTTTTATTACATTCCGGTCGTCACACTTAAAGCACCGGTTCCCGTTACATGATCGAAGTTAATAATGATTAATAATTAATTGAGTGACCAGCAGGTACTGTAAGTGTGGAGGGAGGTAAAGTGAATTGCCTCGTGAGGCTACGGATTGAATTCACAACCTGAAGGTTGTGAGTGGTGACGCTTGGTAGCCACTTATCACCCCTGTTGATTGGAGCGGTTTGGCCGGTGAGGAGGCATTAAACGAAAACAGTCTTTCGTTGCGAATGACTGTTCTTAGTTAGGACAACTGGTTGTCCGTGGCTGTCTTACCGACTACATTTGTGAGCGAACAGAAGACCAGACGAATGTTTTTAAATTGCTCAGAATAGTAAGCACCCTCAATCTTTTGTTTATCAAACTGACTTGATTTGACATTAACTGACCCGAAAATGATTGATATGTCGTAAAACAAAACAACAACCAAACCATTTTTTCAGATAGGATTAGTAACTCTGAGAATATAAACTTATCACATGTGTTCATATTTTGTGAGGGATGGAGATGGAGGGGGTTAATGATTGAAATTTTCATTTACAATAAGAGAAATTCCCCCAATGAAATGCGAAAGAACAAAAAAAGTAAATAAGATTCTATAAAGTAATATGGTTGAAAAAAAATGATGTGGGAAAGAAAGAACAAACATTCTCACATTCGGCTCCCAATCATCTAATAACCGAAAAATGGTGTACATTAAAAAAGAGGGGGTCAATGGATTTATAGTTATTATTATAAAGAAAGAATGGGAGTAAAAAAGACATGCTATACATAAGAAATATAATAAGAAATAAAGACAGTAGGAAAAGTTATTGGGAGTGCGCGCGCGGAAACGATAAAACCAATCTGTTTAAATCGAACATAATGAACAGATGGAATGAAAGAAGAAGAAAATGTGTTTACTGCTTAAACTTTAAAGACTAGTGAATCTGTAATTGCTACACATAGAGCTTTTCGTGCTCATTTCAGTTAATGCTGTTCAGAATAGAAAACTGATACAGCTATAGGTTGGAAATGATGTATCTATAACAGGATCTTAAGAGAAACATAGATGGTATAATGGTTTCAAATATCTTTGAAAGCAGTGAACGTATTAAACCTCAATTTATAAGAATACTTTTTAAAAATACATTCAGTGAATGATGGCATCTAATTTTTCAGTGCATTTTGACTGGTTGAATTAGATTAATAAATTTTTATGATAACGTCATGAAAATAAGAAAAAATAAAATAATCACTTAATTTTACAATTTGGTGTTTATGTTATTTTATTTTTATCATTTTCATTTCTTTATTTCATTTTATTTTATTTTTCTCCATTTTAACTCTTTTCTTCTAGGAGCGGTGTTTTGAATGAAATGCTTTATTAGGTAATAATGGAATAACCTCGTTGAGGAAAGGGAAAGAAAAGTAGCTTTAAAAAATCCATTATTCTTCTACAGCTTTAAGTCTTCCTCTTTTTTCCACTTGAAACAAAGAATATAAAGGACATTTTAGCTGCAATTCTAACGACACGCTTCACAAATGCGAAAGTAGAGGCAAAAAGAACAGTTTAAAGAATTATTCTTTTAGTACGGTAAAAAAAAACACGTAACTGAAGAGAATTAGAGTCAAGCTGACCTTTAGGTTAATATTATGATTGTGTACTGAACCAAATACGACAACAATCAACTGAAGAGACGAAGAGGTAAGAAAATATTCATTTCGGTGCTGATATAGTATGTGGCCTACCTTTTTTATTCTGCTATAGTATGTGGCCTACCCAGTTTGAATGTGTCCTACCTCAGTAAGAGTATATTTATAGATATAAGTTGTTGGCAATTTATTGAAACTAATTATTTTTCACATATATTCAATTTCAAGAAATGCAATTCACTCATAAGCTGTATATAGTAATTAAGAATAATTAAAAAGAATTTATCCATAATTTACATGAATCAGAGATCTATTTAATTCTAAAATATTCTAAAATTCTGAAATAGGGTTAGGGTTAGGGTTAGCAGTTATTATTATTATAACCTTATAATATGCGTTTTATGGTAGGCCACATACTAGAAGAGAGATATGATTTCGTAGGCCACATTCAGAAGGTAGGCCACATATAATAATGGTACCTAGTAATATCATTAGAGTGAAGCGCGCTTAGCGTAAGGGTTATTGACGTAGGAAATGGAATTAATGGCCTTAGTGCAACTCCCGGAAAAGATTGTTTGTGGATTGATCATGTTAATTCCCTTAGGAGAGGCAGGAGTCTATCTCTATTTCCACAAACTGTAGGTGAATAGTAGGGTACATTTAGTTGCTTAGACATAGTTAGGCAACCAGCGTAGCAGAAGGAAAACTCTGAATTCAAAACAGAATTACCTTACTTAAAAATTGACCTAAGGCTTCATCCTGCCTGTGTCGTAGGGGTTGGATAAATACCTATGAGGAGACAAATGTTTCAGATACATTTAGGTAAATCTACAAATAGATGTGTGTGTGTGTGTGTGTGTGTGTGTGTGTGTGTGTGTGTGTGTGATTTAATATTGATAATATAGAATATTGTATTCAGAATTGAATAGTGCTCAATATCATTAATAGAGTATGGATATCTGAGTTAGGGTAGTGTGTATATAAAATCAGATTCTTGCCTAGGTGATTTTCAAACCAACTTGGTCTGAAAATCGAATAGACGAGAAACATTCCATTACCGACGTTGACGAGAAATTTTCCATTACCGACGTAATGCCCTTGCTATCATATACAAGAATGCTTTATAGTCATATGGAAATGCTGCGGGCGGTCTTGAACAAATCGTGGAAACATCACCTCACAAGGAAGCAGTTGTATGACCACCTGCCCCCTATCTCACAAACCATCCGAGTGAAACAGACAAGACATGCTGACCACTGCTGGAGAAGCAAAGACGAGCTCATAAGCGACGTTGTCCTGGGAAGCCAACACATTAACATGCTAACGTTGGCCAACCACCAAAGACCTACATTGACCAATTATTCAAGGATACTGGATGCTGCGCAGAGGACCTCCCTGGGACAAGGATATGAATGATAGGGAAGTTTGGCGAGAGATTGTCATGGATATCCGTGCTAACTGCGTGACATGATATATATATATATATATATATATATATATATACATATATATATATATATATAATATATATATATATATATATATATGGGGGGTATGCTTGCTATTTATAAATGCGCACGTATATACACATACCCGTACAAACATCCGTCCACACAAATACCACTGCACAAATGCACTCATCCACATGTCCCTTTCTCTATCTCTTAATATATATATATATATATATATATATATATATGTGTGTGTGTGTGTGTGTGTGTGTGTGTGTGTGTGTGTGTGTATGTATGTGTGTGTGTGTGTGTGTGTTGTTTTCTTTTTCTTATCCTTTCTCACACGGTTAAAGATGTCTAATGCTGACATTTCCGCTATACGAAAGAGAAACCATAAAGTACTAATGTTAAGAGAATCGTTGGACATTCTCAACATAAAAAAAACACATGCTGATATTGCTATGATTATTAGATTATGATCTAGTGGTGAGCTCCAGATTTTGGATCTGTGTGGTGTGTAGAATACTGCATTATTGACATTAGACCCAGGTCCTCCTGAGTGGTACTACTTGTTAGGATCCAATCTATGACCAACTGGATATGTTTGCAATTTAATGATGATAATTTTGACTCTTTATTGATACATATGAAGTTAATGTTAAATCGTATATGAACATTATTTTCATCAGTTTATTACTCATAAAATTACTGGACCTTATTTCCAGAAGATTATGAAACCAAAAAATATATATATTTACCGACAAACAATTTGAAGTTGAAATTTATTTATGCCAGATTATCTAAGAAAGAAAAACATGAGTTTAAAAAATTGAGTTTTAAAAAATATTAATACTCATCAAAAATTAATAAAACAAAGGTCTTCGGCACAAAATAACCCAATAAGAGTGGACATGCCTTAAAATCCAACTAATCAACTATCAGCATGTAGCTTCGGTTTCTGACATGGATTGTAAAGTATAATTAATTGCGTGACCCAGGAGTTGTAACACCATGGAAATCTTGCCTCCTCGTCTAAAACGGGCAGGGCCAGATTTATTTCCCGGTGCCCGAGGCAACCTAAAAGGGGAATGCCGATGAGATCACGCACTTTTGGTACATGCCACTGTTTGGGCGCGGCTCCCCACGTCAAAAGAGTCCTTGTTTCAATCCGAACTGGTAGGAGATCAGGAAAATAAACTAAGCAGTATTTCGTTTATTTTACTATAAAAAGTTGATAAAAGTATCCGCTCAAAATATACCTTTTGTTTGCATGAAAGAAGAAACTTAAAAGGTTATATACCAATTTCTAATGCAAGTAAATTATGGTGAATATGAAGTTAATGAAACATTTATCATAAAACAGTTCTACCAATATAAGGATATAAATTGAATTAGTAAACCTCATTTCTACCAGTTTATAAAACCAAAGCAAAAAGAAAAAAACATTTATTCACAAAGTATTCGCTTACAAATAATATCTACAAAAAGATA
Source organism: Doryteuthis pealeii (assembly GCA_023376005.1). Classification (NCBI taxonomy): domain Eukaryota; kingdom Metazoa; phylum Mollusca; class Cephalopoda; order Myopsida; family Loliginidae; genus Doryteuthis; species Doryteuthis pealeii. Next base: position 63,717,921 of record CM042159.1, on the reverse strand, counting down.
GGATTTGGCATTGTGCATCCCACAAGAGTTGATATGCCATGAAACAAAATAAGCATCTCTACCAATTTATTAATACTCATAAAATGAAACAAATCATATATATATATATATATATATATATATATATATATATATATATATATACAAAAATAACATCAAATCATATATATATACAAAAATAACATATTTTTGTTTTTATTTTTATATGCATTGTAATTGCCTTCAAATCATTAATATATTATAAAATACTTAACAATGCTTCAAGCAAATTACCAATTACTCTTATATATATATATATATATAATGAACAGAGAATGAATGAGAAAAGCATTGGCATATAAAGGTGCTCAATGCTAAAATAGTAGAGCAGTTTTGCAATCAAATATTATATAATATGGATTAAATATCTCGTTACTATTAGTTTTATGCGTACGGTAATCCTCAGACGAGACGGTCAAAATGTTAAGACTTTTTAGATTTAAAAAAACGGCGGTTTGTTTAGTGTTTATATATATATATTGAGCCCTTTTGGATTAACTACTAATGCTACTACAATGAAAATGTGGTAGTAACTTTTGATGAATATATATATATATATATATATATATATATATAATATATATATATATATATATAAAGTGCTGGGCGCGTGGTGTAATGATTACTATCATAGGAGATCAACGGGGAGACGAGTTAAAACACTGGACGAAGCTATTTGCACTAATACCTTTGGGAAATGTATAAATCTAACTATTCTCCTTCCCCCTGGATAAATATTAGGCCAGATGGGGCTCTTTAACTATGGTATGGCAAACCATCTAGGAGAAAGAAAAACTCTGAATCTAAACCTGTTAACCTCTGCTCAAAACAGTATGAGAAGTAAATACACACGCAGCTAAAAAAAAAAGCCATATCATAAACACACCGCGTGTGTATTTACTTCTCATACTGTCGTGTACAAGAAGTCACTATAAGAGGAATAGGAACCTACTTCTAAACAAAACGAAAATATCTAAGAAGGTCCGGTTAGTGTAGAGGTTACGATACTCGCCTGTCAGCTTGACAGTCGGGTTTCGAATCACGCACAAGGCTGTCTTTCTATCTATAGCTCTGCTGATGAGGCCTAATAGGTCGTAATGTACATACAGAGATTGATTTTTCTCGATTTGTTTAGCATTACATATAAATAGGTATGTACGCCTAATTAATTAATTATTAATTAATTAACTTTCAAAATTAGGTACGAGTTCAATTAAGCACGTATTCTCCCAAAAATTGTCGGCTAAAAAAAGCCATATCATAAACACACCGCGTGTGTATTTACTTCTCATATATATATATATATATATATATATATATATATGATATAAAATTTGGCATTAAATAACCCATAACAATTGATATGTCATTAAACAATATAAAAAGCCAACCTGCTTTTCCCAGTCGGTAGAGAATCCACTTAGAAACCTTATGATTTCTGCTTTGATATGGGCTCTCGCCAACTCAGCCTAGGAGCTGCACAACTTCCATCTGATTGGTAAAGTGTGTGTGTGTGGGGGGGGGCTGATGATATTTGTGGACACTCCAAGTCAGATGCAAAAAAAAAAAACTCTCCCTGGTCTAGAGCTCGTGAACGTAGATTAGAATCCCTCGCTGTAGGACTTTACTACTTATTTATATAGTAAAAGGAGTCGGTTTAGCTCAGTCAATAGAGTATCCGGTTAATCGATAAGGATGCTCGCCAACTCAGCGCAAACTATCTCCCTGTTCTAGCGCTATCGAAGAGGGAATAGAATCGCTTGCTGTTCTGCTGATACTGACAATAGGTCACTCCACTGTCTTTACTTACTGTATATTAAAAAAAAACAATAGTCTAGTCGTTATAAAATGTTCATTAAAGTATCTTGTCATAATGTTTAATTACATGGTCGCTAATCTGTTATTGGTTCCAATTTATAGAATAATGAACTTGTGTTTGTTTTGGAAAATAAAAAAATTCTGAATGAGAAAGAGATCAATAGATACAGTTAATTCAAAAATAAAAATAAAAAAAAGATCTTATTATCGCCTGACAACTGTGGCAATTATTTTTTTATGTAAATCTATACGTATATAAAGGGCAGTTGTGTGAATCTGTATGTCCGGAGGAAACTTCGAAAAGAAAACAATTAACAACAAAGTAAATATATGTACACACTAAATATCACCAGAGCTTGGTTTTAAACAAAAAATAATGAAGATTTGATTTATATTCGTGAAGATAATTGACAAATGAAATTTAAATGATAACAGCATGGATTTCTTTTTGCATTTAGTATTCTAAATAGGAGACATTAATTTTTATTTTCAGAGTGGTTGGATCAAGGCAAGGTCTTTTTTACATGGGGATTTTAATGGGGCGTCCTGTGAGGATCCAACTCGTGATTCAATAATAATAGATCTGCGAAATAATTTTACACCGTCTCTTCAAGTGACGCTGGGTAGCCGCTTCTAGTAGATATATAAAGGGCAGTTGTGTGAATCTATATGTCCGGAGGAAACTTCGAAAATAAAACAATTAACGACAAATTAATATATATATATATATATATATATATATATATATTAAATATCACCAGGGCATGGTTTTTGAGAAAAAATAATGAAGATTTGAGTTATATTTGGGAAGATATTTTTTTAAATTCAAATTTCAAAAGTAAGAGAAAGTAATTTGCATATTATTTTTTTTTTTTGTGTGTTTTTTTTTTTTTTGCTTTAAAATATAATATTGATTGATTTAATCGATTGCGTCATTTATATCTTTTTCTAAAATCTAAATCATTGAATGGAAACTTCTTATATATTGTTACATATTTCCGTGGGGATTTTTAGGGGCTACCAGCGAGGATATCACCAGATTAAGTAATAATGGATCTGTGAGACTAACTTTTAAAAATTATTCTTTCAACTTGTCCTTACTGCAAAAAATTGTCCTCTTCGCTATAAATGTAGTCATTAAGTCAATAAAAACATATACGGATTAAATAAATTATCGCAGGAGTCCCCGTGGTGTAGTGGCTAACTTGCAGGACTGCGAATCCTAGTAAGCGTGTTCGAATTCCAGTCGTTTTATTATGTTGACTTTGGGACTAATTATCCAGGAAGGGGTTAAATAGTTCCACTACACTTCTTTGACCAGGACTGATTTGGCATTAAATACCCCACAAAGGTTGATATGTCATTAAACAAGGAAAACAAACCAAACCAAAATAAATTCTCTGCGTAGGTTATGTTTCGTAAATAAATACCGTATACACAATATCCCTATACAAAACACACACACACTCGCATACATACATACATACATACACACACACACACACAGAGACACAAATATATATATATAAATATATATATATATATATATATATATATATATATATATATATATATATATATATATATATATCACCCAGAGTGAGGACCGCCCTGTCGTCTGGGCGTTAGAATGCACCGACTGCATCTCTGTAGAGGAGTAAGACTCCCCCAATGGGGCCACCTCTTAGTCGTGGTTGATGACCTGCGATGCTTAAGGATAGAACCCAGGTGATTGAGCAGTCCATGACTTGCAATTCTCCACTTTGGCCGTTTCTTGGGCTAGACGGGCGGTCGGAGAGGCCCCCTCCAATCAATCGGCTGGTCACCCCAAGCCCTAGCACCTATATGATTGCCCCAACCCTATTTCCCTCATGGCGATCCCCAACCCTTTTTATCATATGGGTGCTAGAAGGCGGTGGCTGAGATCTACATGCCCTGGAATAACGTTAAACTCATGAGCTTCCAGTTTAGAGGTTTGGAGAATGTAAAGCACCCCTTCATCACCATTTCTCCCTGGTCGATTCTGACCCGGAGTGGTAGTACCTGTTAGGGTCCCATCTATGGGTTAAATAGATAAACATGTTTATAAACAAAACTGATTATCTATTAAGAATGAATTCATTTCAAAATTTTTGTCGGCATTAAATGGCCCACTGAGGTTGATATGCCGTAAAAAAAAAACAACCAACCAACTAACCGGAGTGAGGAGTAAAAGAACGAAACTAAGAAACAAGGAAAAGGAAAAAGAAAATTGCCAAATGAAAATAAAACAAAAAAACAAAAAAAACAGAAAATCTAATAATGGAGAAGAAATAAATAAAAAAAAACATAGTGACCAATGGATATATGTTTTGTTTTTATTTTATTTATTACTTATTGTAACTCATGCAATAACAACTTCCTTTTTACTCTAAATCTCATACAAAAAATAAAATACAATACAAAAAAAAAAAGACACCACTCGGATATATTTTTAGTGCCTTTTTTTCCCCCCGACATTTCTTTGGCGAGATCGTTGTCCTATTATGTAAGTGCTACAACACGCTTCGCCGAACAGGGAGCGCATTTAAAGAATTTCAAATAATTCGTTCGAAACTCCGAAAAGGGGACAGATTTTCAAAGTCTTAATGATACGAGTCTCTGAGCAAAACAAGCATTGTCTGGAATATAAACGACATATTAGCCACGGTGATTTCGCTGTAACAATTTCCCGCTCGGAATAGCCTTGAGCCGCTGTGCGAATTCAATGCGAGGCTTGCTTGCTAGCGTCTCTAGATGAAAAACATTAATACATTATAAGTAAATAAAATAATAAGGAAAAATACACATATATCCTAAGAACACGCCTACAACAATGAATTCATTTTTTGGTGCTGTTTTAACGAAAATCAATCGCTAGGAATGGGAGTAAATCTCGGAAACTGTTTCCTCCCTGAACATTCCGCCCCAAAGAATTATCGGATGTCCTCCCTATTATGAATCAGGGGCTCTTTCGCTCTTTGAAGTAATATAATCTTGAACCATAGAACACTTAACAAAGCTATTTTTTTCTCTATTTCCCTTGAAGAAGCACAAGCAAAAGCGTACGTGCTGGTGGTTGCTCTGAACGTAATATCTTTTATACCGTAGGCTAACCGAATTCTCAAAACCAAAGAAAAAGAAAGAAAAAAAAAAGAAAGAAAATTCGGGTTTTTAGATCCAACTAATACATAGGCAATTTGTTTTTTAAATCTGCGTTCATTAGATAGAGCGATGAGAGACAGATCTTTTGATAAGAAAAAATACCCACCATTCAACATCCTCATCATCATCATCATCATCATCATCATCATCATCATCAAGTTGTGCATACATTACAAATTCAACAGAATCTCTCTCTCTCTCTCTCTCTCTCTCTCTCTCTCTCTCTCTCTCTCTCTCTTTATTCTCTGTCTCTGTTTCTATCTCTCTGTCTCTCTCTGTCTCTTTCTTCTCTGTCTCTGTCTCTGTCTGTCTCTCTCTCTCTCTCTCTCTGCCTCTCTTTGCCTCTCTGTCTGTCTGTCTGTCTCTATCTATCTATCTATCTATCTATCTATCTATCTTTCTTTATTTATTTATTTCTCTCTTGTGATACGTCCCAAACGGCCATCGCTCTTGATAAATTCTCTAGACGACACCCAGTGTCACACAGAGCTGATTAATGTAAGAATTGCTGGTCAGTCAACACCAGTGTCCATGCGTAGGAGTTCATGGGAGAATGCTGCTTATAAGTACGTCACTATTTACCAAAAAGCCCAGTTTATCGTGTTCATCGTACTTGAATCTTTTCTTGGGAGGTGTTCGTCGTGTAATGGTTATCGTCGTAGGAAATTTTGACCAGTGTTCAAATCCTGTACAATTTTGCATGTTTGCATTTCACATAGAGCTAATACCCTTAAGAAAATATGAATATAACTATGTTGTATACCCTTTTCTTACTTCTATTCTTCTTCTTCTGTTCTTCTAGCGTCTCTTCTATCGTCTTGACTTCGTCTTGATGGTCGGTCGCACTTAACTTCTTCTTCTAGATCAGTCTTGTTACCAAGACATTCACCAACCATAAAACCGGGTTATTTTCTTAAGATTTTATTTACTTATTATTTTACTTAACTAAACATTTCATGTAACTAACATAGCGAGCGTATGCAGTGAGTTCCAGTTAAGGCAGGACATCTTCACTGCCCAACGTCAAACTGAAAACTGAGGACCCAACCAGGTCCCACGTGACTTCACGTATTTCGCGGGCTTTCTGTACTATTCCATGGAAAGTCCCGCCCGTGGTATGAAAAGGTCCATCCCTTTAGAAATACAGGGGATTGACAATAATCTTATGCAACCGCATAGATTATGTAACAACTCTTCTTCCACCTGCTATGGATAGATAGTAATGAAGTTGGGACACTTTAACCGTGGTACAGCAACCGGTCTAAGAGAGGGAAAACGCTTAATTCAAACATGTGAAATTCTGCTTAAAAATAGACCTTGTGACGTATCCTACTTTGATAGTTTGGGAAAATGGATTTAAATGGGGGTATAATAACTCTTTTGAAGCGCACTGATTCCAGGATTTGTACAAAACATGAGGATCTTGGTCTATTATATTAGCTTGTTAACCATTACACAATACGGGTTGTCATTTAAGCTTAATTGTAGATGAGTGGTATTTTGCTGATGCAAATCAAGTGCCCCCTTTCTTAAGTTATAAAACAAATCACATAAACTTTAATAATTCATGTTTTAGGTATGTATCAATACGTTTTATTGAAATTATTCAAGTTATTTAATGCATTTAAAAACTGCCGCCTTTTTTATCAGCCAAAACCAAATAATCACGTCAGTAAAAATGTAATAATATAATCAAACATTGATGAACACATATTGGCGAAATTTGCAAATCGGTAGGAAAATTAAAACATATTACAGGGTGACCAGAAAAAGCAGAACCCAAATTATTTATTTATTTTCCCATTAAACTAACCCTAAACCTCAACCCTAACTCTAAACCCTAAATCTAACCATAAACCCCCCTAGTTAAATTAACAGTTTTATTACAAAAATTTGTGGGTTCTGTTTTTTCTGGGTCACCTTAATTTTCCGACCGATTTGCAAGTTTAGCCCACATATTTTCCTCTATTGTTCAGTGTTCATCAGATCCTTTCCTTCACACACTTTCAACATCTACCATAGACAAACGGAAAAACATTTTTTATTAGAATTCAGAAATCTTAGGCTGATATTAGTTAAGTCTGCTTACTAACTTCAATCTGTCCATTTATATAAATTCTAAATATCTCAAAAACCAACCATAAAAATAATTGAAGATGTAATTAGATATTTTAATAAGGTTGGAAATGGAAGAGTTTAGATTTAACAATTATTGGTTCAGAACTTACTTAGGTTTAATTCAGGTTTATTTAATTTGCATAATAACTTTAGACAGGCTTTATTATTTAAAACATTTTTACTTTCACATCATTTGAAACTGGAAAAGGCACATTGGGTAGTGTTTTATGAAAAAGAAAGAAAGTTGTTCAAGAATATGGAATTATGAAGTTTCCTGAAATATAGGTGGAACGAAACGTTTACGTTGACTAGTATTTTCTTTCATCTTAATTTTCCATTTCATTTTTTTATCCTAACAGAAATGGTAAAATATAAAAACGATAATATATAAATACATAAATAGAGACAGATAAATATTTTATTCCATAAAGACAATGTCTAAAAAATGTAATTAAGTTTTACTTAATAAATCGAATAAATATTTGGGGTCTTCGCAATTCAGTCATATTGGTAATCCAATAAGTGGAAATATTTTGTTCTATTAAGTCGTCTGATTTTCCTTTCTAAACATAAAACAACATTTTTTATTACAGAGAAGCGGCACAATTTTATAACCAAACGATGTTAAAACATTTGCGAGTATTGTTCGTATACTCTCATACAATTACATGCAAATACGCAAACAACACAATACTAAAACATTCTAATTATTTTAGGGAACCAATAACCATACTAACCCCCTAACACGTGTCATAGAATACCATAACCATCATCATCATTATCATTATCATCAAGTCGTGCCGACAGCATAAATAACGTTAACTCTATTTCACCATCTATCTCTATCGGTTATTCCACTTTTAAATCATTTAGTTAGCACCAGCGTCTGCATACAGTGGATGGAATTATTTTTTGTTGGTCGGCAACGGCAAGTGTGTCCCTGTTTATGAGTCCATAAGGGAACATCGCTTATGACTTCCTTATGAAATAAATGGCCGTACAATTTGTTCAAAATACTAAACAACATTCTTGCGTAGTTCCCATCTAGGTTTTTCTGCAAGCGTCTCGTATATATATATATATATATATATATATATATATATTATATATTATATGTATATGTGTGTGTGTGTGTGTGTGTGTGTGTGTGTGTGTGTGTGTTTAGGCACCATTTTCTCATTTATGCATGTTGAATTAAACTAAAGACACATCTACTGTTTAACAATTTTATTTGTGATTTTTTCAAGTTTTCTGGCCAACTTTTTAATATTTGGGTGGAATTCGTGGATTACCGAAATATTCTAACGAAAAATACACACATTCTGCACAAATAAAAAAAATAAACAAAAACTCCAAACTAGAAGTTTATACATAAAACAATAAACCATCCTTAAACAAAATTAATTTCCAATGCAGTACACACATTTTAAAATGCCTATAGCACCTTTCCCATCAATTGTCCTTCTCCAGCCTCCACATCCATTAATATAATTTGAAAAACTGGAACACATCACTCCTGAAGATGGCACTTCAAAGTGGCGAAATTACTCGAGACATGAACTTTGGTGGATTAATCCTCGATTTCCACCCAAATATTAAAAAGTTGGCCAAAAAACTTGAAAAATCACAAATAAAATTGTTAAACAGGAGATGTGTCTTTTGCTTAATTCAACACACACACACACACACACACACACACACACACACACACATATATATATATATATATATATATATATATATATATATATATATATATATATATATATATATATACTACCCCTTTTTTCAAAGTATATTGTTTTGAGTTTCTTATCCTAACCTTTTGATGTGTTTCAAGGTCTACCCGTATGATGTCCTTTTATATACACAGTAGTAAACCAGGTTTTAACTATCCACCCCAAATAGCGGGGTTATTCTTTAATCCCGAAATTTAAGTTATGATTTGTTGCTGACAGTCCCATTTAAAAAAGATCTCTTAGTCTCGTGTACGACTGTCTCTTGCAACCACAATTAGATTGATTGATTGATTGATTGATTGAGTTTAACTGTTCATCAACCCATCCAAAGTTATTCCATGCTAAGCGGTAAATTGTGTGGGATCATCAAATTTATTGTATTTTCTTGATTTTGATAGGAGGCTGCATGAAGTTGTCCGTTGCTGAATAAATCGGGAATCTCTTTAAAGAAGAAAGTTACTTGGAAATTAACGGAAACTCACCATAAAGCGAGTGGGCTGTGGAATGCTCCTCATTCTAATTGCAAAACCGACGAGAAGTTCAATTCCGTGATTCTTTTGTTTTGTTTGTTTTTGATATCTTATGTAATTGATTTGGAATCATCAGGAGAGAATGTGCACCGTTTTGGGGCCTTCCTCTCAACGGTTTTAACTGCACACGCCCCCCCCCTTGATGTGAGGTCCCACGGAATATATCAAATGTATCGTATAATCAAATATACACAAAAAGAATTGTTTAATAAATCTTAAGTTTATTGTTATCTTTTTTTTGTATAATATTATTTTCATCAGGAAGGAGCAAATGTCAGCTTAATTAGAGTCCTCGTTATTGACCTTTTATTCAAATGTGTGTATTTCGTGTATCGTTTTTCTTTATTTCATATGTATGTATGTATGTATGCATGCATGTATGTATGCAAATATGTATGCATGTATGTATGCATGAATCATCATCACCATGTCGCGCAGTTAGCACGGATATCCATGGCAATCTCTCACCAACCTTCTCTATCATTCATTGTCCCATGGAGGTCCTCTGCGGAGCATCCAGTATCAGCACAGAGTTGGTTAATATAGGTCATTGCTGGGCGGCCCACATTAGCATGTCCATGTGTTGGCTTCGACAGGAGAATGTCGCTTATGAATTCGTCCTTTCTCCTCCAGCGGTGTCCAGCATGTCTTGTCCGTCTCATTCGAATGGTTTGTGAGATAGGGGGGCACAATATCATAGAGCTGCTTTTTTGTGGGTTGCTGTTTCCACGACTTGTTCAAGACCACACGCAGCATTATGTGCAGCTCCCATCTAGCTTATTTTCAACAACCACAGACTGGATGAATTTTCGGTTTAATTTGTCAGTGATTGGATTTCCATATGACTGATAATCTGTTTATAGCCGACCATGCCTTTCCTATTCTTGTATTAACATCACTTTCTATCTATCTACATATATATCTATCTCTCTCTATATATTTGTGTGTCTGCGTGTGTGTCTGCGTGTGAGTTGGAATATTTTGGGTATAAGGTGTGGTAAAGACGATAACATATTTATAGATTGTTCCAAAACAGCAATAGCTGAATTGGCCAATCAAAAATGTCCAAACATGTATTTAATGATAAATTGTCCTAAATTGGCTTGCTGGAAGGATCGCTTAAAGGAAAGATCTACAGACAAATATTATACTTTCTACTTTGAGGACAGATCAACAGACAAGGATTATATCTGATACAACTTTCTACTTTGAGGACAGATCAACAGACAATGACTAAAACTGATACTATATCTTTCCTCTTCAAAAGAAGGTCAAACTTTACACAACATAGAAACTCCATTCTAAAGCTGCCTTCAACTATAGCCCTAAATTGGCTACATGAATCGTAACAATATTCAAACGCATATAAACATATATATGTTAAAATTATCATAAAATCTTACTATTCCTGAAGTCTCTATTCGTTTTAGTGCCTGCCTTCTATTGTGAAACTTGAGATATAGGAAAATTGCCAGTTCAATATTTTCTATATTGCTTTACTTAAAGAGCTTAGTTTTTATCTTTTCATTTTTTTTTTTACAAACACATTCACACACATACACATAAACACACGCACATACATATACGCACACATACACATATCTGTTCAGATGTTGTATACCTTTTCATCACTTACTTCTATTCTTCTATTCTTCTTTTAGATCAGTCTCTTCTTCGTCTTGGTGACTTCGTCTTGGTGGTCGGTCGCACAACTCATTTCCTTCTTCTTTTTCAGTCTTGTTACCAAGACATTCATTAATCACAAGACCATGTATATTTTCTTAAACTTTTATTTACTTAACTAACATTTCATGTAACTAAATATCTGACTAACATAGCGCGCTATGCAGAGTGAGTTACAGTTAAAGCAGGACATCTTCACTGCCTGACGTCCAACTGAAAACTGAGGACTCAACCAGGTCCCACGTGACTTCACGTATTTCGCAGGCTTTCTGTACTATTCCATGGAAAGTCCCGCCCGTGATATGAAAAGGGCCGTCCCTCTAGAAATACAGGGGATTGACAATAATCTTATGGAACCGCATAAGATTATGTTACACAGATAGTCACGATTTCATTACAGTTGATAAATTAACCACAATAGATGCAACTGGAAAATACACCAACCTAAAATCAATAATCGAAAAGCTGGAAGACAAATGGATAGATGAATTAAAAAGCTATAATCCATTTGGACTTAATA
>CM042159.1:63673791-63703791 GCA_023376005.1 Doryteuthis pealeii | reverse complement strand
CTAACCCGACCCCTTATATATATTATAATTAAACATAATTAGTGTGTATATAAATGTGGGCTCAATAAATTCGTAAAAAAAATCTAAAGATGTGTTTTACTTATTGTTTGGCTGAGAACTTTTCAGCATTCCCTCGTATATATTTTTGCGTATGTTTTTGTATGTTTGTATATGTTTGTGTGCTTCGATTACAATGTATCGAAAAACTTTTATCTTTTTTTCTATGAAACCAACAAACTCTCATTATAAGCAAAGCAAAAAACAAGCCGAAAATAAAACGTTCTAATATTTCCCTCTTTTTTTATTTATTATTTTTTATCTTCCTTTTTTTTTTTCAAAATTTTCTAACAGTTATTCTTTTACTGGGAAATTTTGCGTCGTTGACTTTTAGTTGATTTTATTTTTATTTGATTTGTTATCCTAGTTTTCTGTTTTCTTTCGTTGCTGAACAGTAAGACAAAGAGTCAAGAGGCATTTTAAAAGGGTAATTTAATTACGACGCAGAAGCCACTCTCAACAACGGATAACAAAACAAACAAAAAGAATATAAAAGAAAATTGAAAAAAAAGTGTTTTCTAACATTTAGTTGATCAAAATGATCTTTACACAGCGTTAACTTCAGGATCAAACTTAAAAGAACGTTTTCACACTGTTATTCAGGTGGGTGATTGTCGCCGTTTGCAGTGTTAGCTCAAAGGTTAGACGATCAGACCGAACATGTAGGGACCAGATGTTCAACTCTCCAATTTTAACTCAGCATAATTGTAGCTTCATTTATAAATATTGTAACTCGAATATCAGTTTACAGAGAAATAAAAGGAAGAAACACAATGAGTATTAAGGATAGAGAACAGGTTTACTAAGCAAAGATACATGATGAACAGAGTAATTAGCCATTGCTAGGTGGAATTAATAAGTGCAGTAAGATCTCTTTGTTTCTACTTTCCGAAGTTTAGTCAGACATTATTTATAGGAAAAACAGACAATTTCATTCTTCAGTCGGTAGAGCTTTCTGCTAGGAACCACAAGGTTGCTAGTTCGATACCGGCCCTCGCCAACTCAGCGTATGATTATCACAGGGATCTGTGCGGTAAAGTAAGGGGCTGATGGAAGGTGTGGCGCTCCACTGCAGATGCTAAAACAATCTTCTTGGTCTAGCGCTAGTGAAAAGGGGATAGACTCCCTCGTTGATTGGCTGACACCGACTTTAGGTCACCCCAACGACTTTACTTACTTTACTTAGGTACTACTTGACATTAAAAACTGACGATGCAATCTATTTCACAGAGACAAATGACTTCTACATTCTCTGTCAATATATTTGTAGATATTCATGAGCTGAGCATAGTTTGGTATTAAAGATTCAATTCATCATAATCATCATCATAATCATCACCATGGGTTCGTGAATGGATATTAAGCCGTGGCTTATAAGACCAATGCAGGACGAGCAGACTCGGTCAAAGTGGCTGCAGTGGAAGGTTTGGGCAGAATTTGATGACATTCTATTGCGGTTTTTCCGCCTGTGACTTTTGTACTTGAGGGTGGTTTTGCGGATGATTTCAAAGGAGAAGACAATATTTCATATCGTGTTCTTGGACTTTTGTTTTAACACACAAGACATCGTAGAACATGCCTGGGATTTAATCCATCCTGATCACCTACGTTTCTCAAATTCTAGGGGGAAACACTGATTGGAATCTTCTTCAGTAGAGGTTTCGCTTGCTCTATACATAAAACCACCCCAAGATCGCCCATTCCTAGTTATCAACAAAGCTTACAACTCTAATTGTTACATCTTCATACATATATACCCATGTTGGGTACACACACAATGGAAGTTACCTCACCAAAGAGGGGAGAGAGAGATAGACAGGTAGACAGAGAGATGCTATGCATAACTTACTTTCTCTCTCTCCCCCTCTCTCCTCCCCCTCTCTCTCTCTTTTCGTCTGGCCCTTCGTGAGATGTCTAGTTTCATTCTATTTTGTTGGTTGTTCATCTTTGATTCATTTCTTCTTGGTCAGTCTTTTTGCCAAGACATGTGTCAACCAACAACACCATATTATTTCTTTAAACTTTTATTTACTTAACTAAACTAACTAAACACAGCGCGCGTGTGCAAGTGAGCCCATGCTTTTCATCTGGCGTCCGAGCATGTAGTGAAGAGTCAACTAGCTGACTTCACGTGATTTGCGTTTTTTCCTCTGTGGTCACGAACGGTTTGTATTTTCTCATTCTACACGGTGTTGCCAATAATCTATGCCACCACATAGATTATGCAACATAATCTTTCACATGTTACTCTTTCAAAACTCTGCCAGTATCTGTCATGAATAATTTTCATATTTTTACACTAGCATCATAAAGTTAAAAAAATGTTATGTTAGGCCATTGGATATGCAAGGAGAATCTTCATGACATGAAAATGAAACTCTTACTAGCCTTCTTCTTCTTACTTTGACCATGAGCTTCTCTTTGATCATCACCAACTGGGCCACCGAAGTGATGGTGTATGATGTTGAGAGACCCGAAATAAATAAACATTATTAGATCATATCAGTGTTGATATAATTAGGTTCATCTGTCAGATTAATTTCTTGAAACAATGTTGTTGTTTACCATTTCTTCACGTGATCTGCGGGTTTTCCTTAGTGCATGATATTGAGAGACCCGAAATACATAAACATTCTTAGATCATATCAGTGTTGTTATGTATTTGCCTCATACCCCACTTGTATGGGCTGGACACAGGGCCTCGTTTTAATGTGGGCACAACCACAAGCCGAAGCTCATGGGCGGGAAAGAACAAAAATTGCATCGATCCCTTCGGCATTCCCTCTCAAGGGGGCGCCTCAGGCGCTGGGCAATAAACCCAGCCCTGCCCCTTTTAATCAAGGGGCAGGTATTGCCTGGATGGATAGCCCCCTGGGATCAACGCTATTATTAAACATTCAACATATCAGTGTTGATATGATTAGGTTAATTTTTCAGTTTCATTTCGTGAAACAATGTTGTTTTCTTACAATTTCTTCACATTGAAATTTCAGTGTTGAATCGTAGACTAGATAAAGCTGAATTACATTAGGAATTACTTACTTAAGATAAACCTAAACATTGAAGTTTTCGGACATTGATGTGTTGCTATGTCACGGTTCACTTAATTTTGTGTATAATGCTTACCTATTCCACCTCTAGCTATGCGTAATTAAAAGGCCAGACTGGGCAGACAAGAAAATAGGTATCAAAGAAGAAAAAGTGAATTCAAACCAGGTAAAGCCCGTTAATAAATTGAGCTTTCACTTTTCTGTAATTACCCGTCCAAAACAAGGCATTTTTTTTTCATTTGCTTAATTATACCTTTATATTTGATAAAGTGAATTTGAGAATATTTCTTATAAAATTATCAATATTCTTTAAGTTATATGAGACATTATACACACACGCACGCACGCAACACACACACACACACACACACGCATATATATATATATATTTTTTTTTTTTTGGATGTTGTTTATTTTAGAAACGTTGCTGAATCTAAACTTACAACGCATGTATCGCATAAAATTCGATATAATGTAATCTGGCTCGAAGAATACCGTACAGACTGTTTCAACTTTATTAAGTCTCATCAGCGTATATATAACGATTCGAAACCGGGACTTCAGCAGACACAGTGAAACACTAGTGAAACGACCATCCTACTTGAGCGTTGTAAGTGCCTTAAATTGAGGGGTAAGTTTATTAGCCGACACTGCAGTGTTTTGATCTATTAATTAGATCATCTTTAGGGCATTTGTTGAATGCACAATGCCGTTTTTCGATATACACACTCACACACTCTCATACTCACACCGTAAAAGAGAATATTTCACGTCATATTTCAAAACCTTCCACCTTTCAGCGTCCTTTCTTCAGATTTCAAATTTTGAACAGACTGACAACAAGGACTATCGCTTGCCTTTCTCGTTATTCACTTCCATTTCTTCACACACACACACACACATACACACACACACGCACGTACACACAATATATATACAGAATTATGTTCGTTTGGAGTGGTTAGTAAAAACATATATATGGCTTGAATATTACTATATCATACTAATAGTTCTCAAACACACCTACATGACTAAAGGAGACCCTAATTGGTAATGCTTCTCCGAGTAAGAATGGACCTGTGAGCATTGTCAACAAATAGCTGACACCACAGCCCCAACAATTCAAGAATGTCTGCTGCTTCACGGGATGCAGTTTAGTAACATACCCATGGCATACTTTATATCTCACTACAGTTAGTTTGGGTTAGCTCAGTCGATAGAGCGTTCGGCTAGAAACCACAAGTTTCCTAGTTCGATTCCGGCCAACTCAGCCTATGAGTAGCACAAGGATTTGTACATTAAAGTAAAGAGCTAATCTTAGGTGTGGCGCTCCACCTCAGACGCAAAAACAATCTCCTTGGTTTAGCGCTAGTGATAAAGAGATAGACTCCCTCGCTGATTAGCTGATACCGACTTTAGGACAACCCGACGACGACTTTTTTTTACAGATATATAAAGGTCAGTTGAAGAAACTTTTATAAGAAAAATTGAATTTTTCGTCACTTCACATATAACATATAACTTCTTTAAAAATCAAGAAACAAATCTAACAAAAACTTTTTACACAAACACTTTTTCCTGCCAATGAATTAAGAATAATATATATATATATATATATATATACGTGTGTGTGCATGTGTGTGTAGCTCATCTATTTATGTATATCTTGTTCATCTCTCTATATATATACATGAATATGTATACATGTGAGTGTATGTTTATATATATATATATATATATATATATATATATATATATATATATATATATATAAGTTAGGATGGCAGGAAGATGAAGTCAATATATATATATATATATTTGTTGTCATTCTACATGTGCATTTTCTAAAGAATGCGCTATTGGAATCTGAAATTCGCTTGGTTGTCCCCGAAAGTAATTCAGTTAGTTGGTCGGCAATTAAAACTCACTTACGTGATCAGTAATTGAATTAGAAGCAGCCGAAACTTTAATTCAATGTTCCGTGACGTTGGTAAAAGTTTGCTGAGACAGTTAACAAAGTCTCCCATCAATGTCTAGAATTCTGACAGTCATTTGAATCACTTTCTGTGACAAGGATCCGAAAATTCTTGTTAAGCTGAAGACAATGGTCCTCATGGAAGTATTAAACGAATGAAACAATAGACTTGTATACATCATAGCTTTTATTAATTTTAGACGAACTTTACTTGAGACTTTCTATACTTAATGAATTCTGTGATGACAATGTTGCAAACAAAAGGTTCCTTGTAGTCCAAATTTATATAACTGATTTTGTTAATGTTTCTTAAAGTTCTAGAATTGACCTGTGTATAAAACTTAGTAACTAAATGTATATTATAATATAATGTTTTGTTTACCTGCATCGTTTAAATTTACCTGTTCATATATATATATATATATATATATATATATATATATATATATATATAAGTGTATTTGCAGCATTTTTTATGCAAGTTTTTGTTGAACTGTACAGACAATTCCTGTCGACAAGTTTTCATTGATCAGTTCCAATTTTCGGGCCATCTTTCTGGTGTCGGGGTGTAACTGGTATAACAGTCCCCCAAAGGTTTCAAAACGAGCGCTTTCGGCAATACAATTTGCCATCCTCAGGTGTGAAACGATGGTATGATTTCGTGTCTCGTTTTTAACGAGAACGAGTAGTAGCAAGGAATTAAAAGAGGGAGGTAATTATATATATATATATATATATATATATATATATATATATATATATATATATATTATATATATATATATATATTGGGGAGAATATGTGCTTAATTGAAGTGATACCTAATTTTTGAAAGTTAATTAATTGATCATTAATGAATTAGGCGGGCATATCTGTTCAAATGTAAGGCTAAACAAATCGAGAAAAAGTCAATCTATGTATACCGAAACGGCCTATACATAGATTGACTTTTTCTCGATTTGTTTAGCCTTACATTTGAACAGATATGCCCGCCTAATTCATTAATCATCAATGAATTAATTTTCAAAAATTAGGTATAACTTCAATTAAGCACATATTCTCCCAAAAATTGTCGGCTAAGGCCATATCAAACACATTGTTTGTTTGTTTACTTCTCATATATATATATATATATATATATATATATATATATATATATATATATATATAATTAAGAATCTATTTAAAAATTTCTCCAAAAATAATTTTTATGGGAAAAAACTTTTTAAGAGAAACTTTTTGGGAAAATAATATTTTTACTGAAATCTTTTGAAGCATAAAATGAATATATGTAAAAATACTAGGAAATTGAAAATTGAAAAATCAAAACAAACTGAGATTAACGGATATCTTACCTTTGTAAAATTCTGTTGAGACATGATTATAACAACTATTGTAGCCAATTCTGTCTGTTACATTTCCGGTTTAGATGAAATTTAGGTTATATCTAAATTAGAGATAATAAAAGTCGACTGAAAATGTTTTTAAAATTAAGTCATATAATAGAATTATTAACAAATGATTAAAAAAGAATATGATTTATTCAAATTTAAATTGATAAATTATTAGAGAAATATATCTTTTAGATTTTAAATTATATATATATATATATATATATATATATATATATATATTATATGTGTGTGTGTGTGTGTGTGTGGTTGGTTGGTGTGTGTGCGACTCGGTATATGTGTCTTAGCGGTGCCAGGGTGTCTCTGTTTTTCCTGTATTTCTACATGTGAATTTCCAAAAAAATTCTGTATAAACCATTGGAATCTGAAATTCGATTTGTTTTCCGTGAAAATAACTCAGTTTTCAAGACAAATAATATGCACATAGATATATGATGTTAAGTATTCATATCTAATACAAATAATTTTCAGTTGAACGGTTTCATCGATTACTCTCCATTCTATACAATATATCTAAATACTTATAAGGTTTCAATTATTTCTATCTAATATAAATGTGGGAACCTAACAAAAATAATATTAGTATTCAATAATACAGTGGTTATTGAATAATAAATATGTTATCTTAATACAGGAGTGTTTCTCAAGAGCCTATGGGCTGTATATTGTTTGATGGTAGTCAAAAATACAACACTTTTGGAATTCCATTCTGTCAGCTGAGGTTGTAGATTACGACGACTGCATCTCTACAGAGAGGCAAAAAACCCACAATAGGTGGCCATCCGTGATACTTAAGGATGGAATCCTGGTGGCTGTGCAATCCCTAACATCAAACACTCCACTTTGGCATTTGCTTGGACTAGATAAGCGGTCAGGGAGGCAACATCCAAGAAATCAGCTGATTACGTCAAGACCTAACACCAAAATAATTTTCCTGGCCTTATTGCCCTTAAAGTAAACCCCCAACCTTTTTCATCATATATGTCCTAGAAAGCAACGGCTGAAGGTCTTAATGACCTGGGTTTGAAGTTAAACGGCATCTAGTATAAAGTTCCAATTTTGGATCTCTGGGGCGCGTGGAGTATCACTTCATCATGATTACTTCCACGTCTAACCCGGAATGGTAGTACCTGTTAGGGTACCATCGATGGGTTAAATAGACCAACAACATGAATTTTTAAAAATGTGTTTTTAAAAATTTGAGTTTGAAAAGAAAATGCCCAGGTCCAGTCTGATACGGAGTGTTAGTAGCTATGTAGAGTCTATGGTTTAGATTGAAAATATGTTTTGAATAGTCTATGGTTTAGATAGTTTAAATCAGTTTAAAACATTGTGTTTAAAATAAGTTTGAATTAAAAAAATATATGAATACCCAACAAGAACTAATAAATCAAAACGTCTTCGGCATAAAATAACCCAACAAGGGTTGACATGTCGTAAAATCCAATCAAACAACCAGCATCTGTAATTTGAAACATATCCCTTCATTCATTCCAAAAGTAAAATGACCGACGATATCTCGGAGAAAGACCGAAATTTTCAATTCAAAGTCAACTAATTCGAACGGAGAACAGAGCCTTATTTCGAATCCTCTCTAAAGCATACGCATTAATTCGATGGGTCTCTAAGGACCGGGTCAGATTAATGCCTTGAGCCTTTTTGCACCTCTGCGCATTCCCAGTAGCTTTATATTCGATTTCACAGTCAAAGCTATGTAATACCGGGAGTATTAAAGTCATGTGATTAGATTACTTGATTAATGTAATTCAACAACGTGTGTCTCTGTCATATCATTTAAAGAGATTCTGCTAATAGCCTTGGGAAAGGTATGCATCCAAATAGTCTTCCTTCGGCTATAATTAAATAGTTGGTTTGACCGGGATTTTCAACTTTGGAATGACATACACTCAATAAGAAATAAGAACTCAGAATTCAAACCTGTGAAACTGCGCTTAAAAATTAACTTTACCTCATATCCTGCTCCTGTGGGGTGTCAGTAAAAAGATATATATATATATATTCCCCCCCCCCCGCACGAGCAGGATGCGACACAAAGTCAATTTCTTAAGCCGAGTTCAAACTGGTTTGAATTCAGAGTTTTCCTTCTCCTAGACCGGTTGCCTAACCAAGGCTAAAGAGTGAAGTCTGCCCTACTATTTATCCATAGCTGGAGGGAGAGCAGGATTCATACCTTTCCGAAGGGTATTAGCGCTAGGTGAAATGCAATTAACACTTCTAGGATTTGAACTCGGGGCGACAAGTCCATTTCCCATGACACTATCCATTACACCACGCGCTTCCAAAAAAGATAAAAAGATATAGTAAATTATAGAGTGGATCTGGAAGTAATGACAAAAAAGGGTGACTTCATACTATCCAAAGCTCCAGAAGATAAGTCTTGCCAACGGATGAAGTTTAATGTCATACTCAGGACATCCCTTTGGGGTTCTCATGTTACATACTCATACACATATACCCATGTTGTGTATATACACTAGTGTTGTTTTACTGAAGAAAGGGAGAGAGATAGACATAGGTAGACAGAGAGATGCATATGCATTTTGCATTACTTACTTCTTTGGCCATTTGGTGATCTCTAGTCGTTTCAATTCTTTCTCTCCATGTTGAATTCTATTTCTAGATTCTTGTTGGCTGTTCGTCTTCTTTAAACTTTTATTGCTTAAACTTCTTCTTCTAACTAACACAACGCGCGTGTTCATTTGATTCCAGCTAAGCCAGACATGCCTTCTGCCTGACGTCCAAGCTGGAACTGAGGTTTAACTCGGTTCCACGTGACTTCACGTATTTCGCGGGCTTTCTGTAATATTCCATGGAAAGTCCCGCCCGTGATATGAAAAGGGGCCATTCCTTCAGAAATACAGGGGGTTGACAATAATCTATACATAGATTATGTAACACTTACCCCTATATTGGGGCTGACGTAAAAGAAATACGTCACTTGTTACATATATTAGTTTCACGTTTTAGGGAAAAGATTATCATACAGAAGAGCCAACGATGGAATGTTGCTCACATATTTAACGGTTATCGTCGTATAAAATGAGCGGGACGTGTAAATTTCACAGAGCGAACCTAACTTTGAGAACTATTATCTCAACCCACAGCTACTGGTAAATAGTACGCCATATTTAGTTCTTTAACCTTTGTTTGACAACCGGTCTAGGAGAAGTAAAACTATGACTTCAAATCAATTGCCCCTTCTTAAAAGTGACCTGGTTCGCAATGTAACATATTGTAACACGCAAGACACTACACTACAACACACTACACTACGCAATATATATCTGTCGTGGTACAGACACACTACAACACGCCACACATATCCAGATCTGGTGCAATAAAGAATGGTATGTTACAGCAACCTGATTCCCTTGTCGATATCAGTTTGATGTTTCCAGCCATGTCTTTTTGTTTTATGGGCAGTCGAAGAGAGCAGGCGCAGTTTTGTCGTATAAAATGGATAATGCGGGATGTAAATTTACCCTTAAACCCGTTTGCTACGGGGCAAGGGCGCAAGTATGAGGCATCACTCGAGAATTGAACTCGCTCTTCATTTGTAATGTAATCTGTGAGGCAAGTTTGCTAACCATCACATCAAAATTGGATGGCCTTATAGGGATATTGTACATACGATAGTTGTTCATGAAACAATTTACGTGGAGAATTTATTTAGGTTTGGTATGATTTCTTTGTTTAATGACATATCAACCTTCATGAATTATTTAAAGCCAAAGCTATTCTTGTAGATGAACAGTAGTATGATTTAACCCTATAGGCGAGACTGGGGGGGGGTCATAATTTTTTTGCAATGAGCGTAATAGTCTGACTGAAATTTGAAATCGCTAACTACAATGTCACAGTCCAGTCGTTAGCTAAAATGCTACGGAGAATCCCTCTCCCCAATCTTAGATTTATCTTTCATTATTTGGATTGCCACAAAAAGAAATATTATGTAATACAAAACTATAGAAAACAAGATGAAGTGGGTAATAATTAAGATGAATAATAGAAATACTTAATCGCATAATAGAGATAAATTAAAATTTAACATCTTTCTCTTCCCTTTTCATAATATCCTTGAATAACAAAAGACTCAAACTGTCCATTTCAGGAACATCCAATCAGGCCAAAGGCCAAAATCACTACAATTCGTGCTATAGTAATTACTATATTCGCCTCGAGATCCGTTGAGAATTACTCTCAGTACATTTGGTATGAGATTTAATTTATAGGAATGTTATACAAATTTATAACCAAAAGTATTATAACGACTATTTATTATTACGTTTTAAAGGAGAACCTTACAAAATATAAAACTTGAATTAAGTCTGCGGTATGCTTCCCTGTGCATTTGAAAAGTTTTCATATTTGTTACATGTTATCTAAAATCCTCGGATACTTTGATGATTATCTCAGAGAGAAAATAATTAAAAATGCTTGGCTTTCTAAAGAAGAAGGTTAGTTTGAGGAGGTTTGCATGAGCCACACTTCCATAAAAAAAACCTTCTGGTTTCTCGGTTAGTTAATTCGGGTATATTCGGGTTTTGTATTCCTGGCCTAGGGGCTGGTTTAGCTCAGTCGGTAGAGCGTTCAGCTAGAAATCACAAGGTTCCTGGTTCGATACCGGCCCTCGCCAACTCAGCTTATGAGTAGCACATGAATCTGTGCGGTAAAGTGAGGGTCTGATGGTAGGTGTGGCGCTCCACCTGAGATGCTAAAATAATCTCCTTGGTCTATCACTAGTGAAAAGGGGATATACTCCCTCGTCGTCTTGCTGATACCGATATTAGGCCGCCGACTACTATTCCTGGCTTACTGCTCTAAAATATGCTAGGCGGCGTGTGGTGAATTTTTTACCCGGGCTAGTTATTAAACCTACTAGCGGTTTGAAGGCGTTTTATGGACTAATTAATCCTTTTTATTCGAGTGTGTTCAACAGTAAAATATGTTTAACTTGCTATGAAATATAGTTGGGTTTCTTGTTAATATATAAAGGAGTGTATTAGTCATTTGTGGTCAATACGTAGTCTGGATAGAGGGACTTGTTCCTTTCTGGACTTTGTGAAGATTGTTTCATAAAACATATTGATTGTTCTTCGAGTTTGTATGCAGAATTTTGAATCTGCCAGGGGAGATTTTTCGTGCTGATTACTCCTATGTGGTTTGGGATACAGAATAGTTGGATTCTTTTAGTTATACAAGGTGTTCGGTCTGTTTAGAATTTAATTGATTAAAAGGTTAGGGATTTTAAATTTATTTATGGATAGTAAAACTGAGAGTGAGTCTGAAAAGATCTTGAATTATTTAATAGTATTTGATAATTTGCTTGAAGCATTGTTAAGTATATTATTATTTATTTATATTAAAAGGCAATTACAATGCGTATAAAAAATAAAATTTAATTCCTTTTATTTATTTATATATTATTATATTATTTATTTATTTATATATTTATTTATTGAATGAATGAATATTTATTTATGGAATGGAATTGAAATTGATTGAACAACGGATATCATGGCTCTTCCGCGTGGCATTATAACAACCAACGAGACGCGTGTTTTATAACGTCCAAAACAAAAATCACACAAGATCGCGTCCATTTCTAAAATAGTTTCTGGAGATGAAGTTTCTTTGAAATTGATTAGACACTGGACATTATTTCATTTTTATACGCATTGTAATTGCCTTCTTAATATAAATAAATAACATGAATTATTTGTTGCTCTCAGTGCCAGGTTTATTTCATAGACTTCTGAACTAAAAATGGGTTTCTTTTAGGAAATTCATCTTGAAATTCTTCTTGTTCAGCACAGATGCACTTGTAGTTTCATCATTATCCTGGGGTCCGTTCGTAGAAAACAAACAAAAAAAGAAAAGAACATTGGAATATTGCTGGATATTTTCTTGTTTAGCATTCACTGTTTCTCTTGGTTTGGTTGTTTTTTTCTTTTCGGCATATTGACATTTTTCAGATTCTTTAACGCAGAAACAAGTCATTGTTGATAAACAAAGGACTCGGGTTACTTAAAATACCCGCTCTTGCTTAAGCGGTCACCCATTTAAGTATTGAACAGGCTCGTCGTAGCATAAATTCGATGATCTTCAAGGAATCGCCACTTTCAGCGTAACTTGACCTTAATTTACTATTGAGAGAATACTGATTTAGTACATAAAATCTTAAATTTCTTTGATTATTCACTTCAGAGAAAGAGACATAAATAAAACCACAGCAACGTAAATACGAGGGAGATTTCTTGTTTTATGGAAGCCAAGCTCATCGTGGATGTTTTGATCGGCAAAACAATGATTAATAATAATCTTCTTTTCTGTATTTAAAAAAACATATTTGATCCTAAACAAGGTGCTCTTGCTAGCTGTTACAATAACATATAAACCTGCAGACTGTACACAGGTTACTTTCACCTGGCTCATTTCCAGTACACACTTATAAATAAATGGATGTTGTATCACTGTAAGTACACACATGGTGTTGAACAATTTATAGCTAACATGAGTTAGAATGATATCACAATGAGCATAGTTTAAATGAAAGCCATACAGAATGCTGGATTATTATCTTCATCCATAGATAATAGCTTTTGTTTTGTTTTTTTTACTCATGAGAAGACAGGATACATGTGGATTGCCATGTATTTACAAGTGTGTACCGGAAGTGAGTTCTAGCGGGAGTGTTGGGGATTGAAATAAAATTAAAACAAAAAAAAATAACAAAATCCCATGATCCTTCACTGGAAGAATCCTCTGCACATGTGCGAGGAAAAGGACCAACTCCGACACCTAAGAGATAGACCCTCGGTCATTCGAGTTTAGGCCTTAAATGTGTGTAGTCGCTATGATTAAAGAAGCAGAGGACAAGCTAGCTCATCAATCAGAAATCGCTGGTTCGCCAATACAAACACTAAAGCTTGCTAAATATTTTCATCAGTGTTAGAGGTTGACAAGCGTCCTGCTTTCTCTTCGTGAGTCATGCTTTTCCAGGCACTTTTTTACATTTAAAGTAGTACACTGCCTCCGTATTCTGCTAAAAGCCTGCGACAAATTATGGTTCCTGGCATGCTTTCCAATTAGAAAGCGGGTCACTTGCTTTGTACATACTGCTAGTAGAGTGGTCATATTTACACTATGAACAAAGCAAGCAAAATGTCACAATCAGGCTCAAACTTTAATCATGTGTCTTAAACAGTGCCAACTATAAGCTCGCATGTGTATAAAGCCGTGTGACAATAATAATGATAGATATATGTTATCTTTCACTCTTCGTCGTTATAAAGTAAATGAAAGTCGCCGGGTGGCCTAAAGTCGGTATCAGCCAGACAGCGAGTGAGTCTATTACTCCTTTTCCCTAGTGCTAGACCAAGGATATTGTTTCCAGTGTCTGAGGCAGAGCGCCATACATACCATCACCTCCTCACTTTACTGTACATATCCCATTGCTACTCATACGCTGAGTTAGCGAGGGCTGGTATTGAACTAGGAACCTGGTTGTTCCTAGCCGAACGCTCTACCGACTGAGCTAAGCCGATCCTATGTACTGGAGGGGTAAACATTGGCAGGAACGTTCTGAGTATAATAACTAAGAGAATAATACTTCAAGTCTTGTAGATAATGTAAGTGTACGTCAAAAATTAATTTTAAATTGATATATAAATGAGATCCTGGGGATTTATGGGAGGTTGGCTCAGTTGGTAGAGTGTTCGGTTGGGAACCGCAAGTTTCCTGGTTCAATACCGGCCAACTCAGCTTATAAGTAGCACAGGGATCAGTGCGGCAATGTGAGAAGCTGATAGAACGTTTGCCGCTCCGTATCAGACGCTAAAAACAATCTCCTTGGTCTAGCGCCAGTGAAAATCGCATAGACTCCCTCGCTATCTGGCTGATACCGATTTTGGCCACCCTTTACTTACTTATTCTCGTATGTACTGGAGGGGTATACATTTGTCGGAAAATTCTGAGTATAATAAGTAAGTTAATAATACTTCAAGTCATGTAGACAATGTAAGCAAACGTCAAAAACTAATTTTAAAACGTAATCTATTCTAATAAGTATCCTCGTGAATGAAATTCTGTGGATTTATGAGAGGTTGCATCTATAAATATTGATTAGTGAAACACAAATTTACACATAAAGAACGTTGTTTTAGAACGAGTACGGTTGCATAACATCATCAAAGGGCCAGATATATCTATTTAAAAGAAAACAACAGTTAAAAAATAGATAAAAACAACGAGCTCGTTTAACATGCGAGTTTAGGGTTTCTAAAAAAGATGTCCGCTCTTCCAGCGAGAAAGTTTATTAACAACAATATTCGTGAGAGCCCTATATCCATAATGAATAAAGGATTTTCCTCCATGCTTTAATAAATAAGGCGAGCATCCGATGCTAGTGAAGAATACCGTCGCCAAATTGCGTTTGATGTCTGCCTCGTTCTGGCAATGGTGGTCTGTTGCGACGAGCAGAAGAGGAAGTGTCGGGAGGAGAGTATTATCATGACTGACAATACGTCAGCAGAAGAAACTTTTGGTATTCAGTCACATCAGAGAGTACACGCGTGAGAGAACAAAGGCTTTATGTGTTATTTGCTATACTTAAATTGGTATTTGTACATGTCGATATGTATGTACACATGCAGGGATAAATACGCAGACATATCTATCTATCTATCTATCTATCTATATATATATATATATATATATATATATTATACGCATACGTATATATTTATACAGACACACACATATATGCAAACACACACACACACACACACACACACAATATATATAATATATAGAGAGAGAGATATAAAGAGAGAGAGAGAGAAAGTGAGAGATTGATAGATGAAGTGAAAATAGATAGGAACAGACTTGTATATATATATATATATATATATATATATATTATATATATATATGTATATATATATATATATATTGAGTGGGTGTGTGTGTGTGTGTGTGTGTGTGTGTGTGTGTGTGTGTGCACATGTGTGAGTTCTTAAAGAAAAAAGATAGCTAAAGAGAAAGGAAGATATATTAGCAGGTTGGAATAAACAAACAGTGTGATAGTCTAATAGAACGATAGGTAGATATGAATATACTCATATCTATCTATCTATCTATCTATCTATCTATCTATATATATATATATATATATATATATATATATAGGTGTGTGTGTGTGTGTTGTGTGTGTGTGTGTGTGTGTGTGTGGGCTGGGTTGTGTGTGTGCGCGTGCTGTGTGGTGTGTTGTGTGTGTATGTGTGTAGCCTGGTTCGATCTCAACTCTATAAACTTTAATAACTACATTATCAATCTTTCAGATGTTGTTTTGTTTAACCCCGAGAAATTTGTCATCTCCAATAGTCTAGACTCCTGCATACCACCCACTTATATATATATATATATATATATATATATATATATATAATATATAGGTGTGTGTGTGTGCGAGTCTGTTTGACTGACTTTCTAATTGTCTTCATGCGTGTTTGCAATCATATTATTATATAGAGACACGATAAAAACAAAAAAAAATGTCTCCGTTATATTATTCGTAATAAAGGGAAACTCATTGACAATTAGGCAATTTATATAAAAAGGCAAGCGAAATAATCTATAGAGACTTAAGCAAACACCATTATTTACTTAGGTTTTACATTCAATAATGATAGACAAAATGACAATTAGTAAATTTACTATGAAGATCAAAAGAAATAAGTGAGTCACATAAGAGTAGACCGTTATAACTGAAGGGTACCACTGTATACACGCACACATACACACACGCATACATACATGCACACATACACATGCGCATGCACATACACATACACACATATATATTTATATATATATACACACATACGCATACACACACACACACACACACACATATATATATATATATATATATATATATATATATATATATATATATATTTATATATATTGCTTGAGGACAGAAAATGGAATGTATGATCAGAGTTAAAATATAGACGATGTTTACGTTGACTTCACGCTGTAACTTTTAGAAAAGGCCTGAATCTCTCTCTCTCTCTCTCTCTCTCTCTCTCTCTCTCTCTCTCTCTCTCTCTCTCTCTCTCTCTCTCCTAGTGAACGTAACAGTGGAAGTGTGGGAAAATCTGAATCCAAACCTAATCTCTTATATCTCTTGTATGAATCTAACTAACGCGAATAAAAGAAAATATGGAGAAATTAGTAAACCTAGCAAATGTATGCACCCTGCGGATGCAAGTATTTAACTTTTAATGTAATTGAATATTATATTAAATTAGAAAGGCTAATGAAATTAAATAGGAATTCAGATAAAAAGATTTGAAACAGAATAATAATAATCGAACAATAGAACGACTGAAACTTACTCTTCTAAACTACTGAGTTGAAATAGGAAGTAAAGAATAAAATCACAGTTATTTCTTCTTCTTGATGGATTTCTTTTAAGATTTATCCCTGAGAATTTTGCTCATATTCATTTAAGATAAAACCAAACAATTAGAAATCAATAATACTAAGCTCATATTTATTAAAATCGAATGTTTTATATCAACATGCAAATTAGCCGTCCTGTTCACATTGTAAACAGCTATGTTTTGTTTATATAAATACAATTGAATGTTGTTATTAAGAAGGTAGGGCCAACAGTATTAATAATGGAAAAAATATTAATAAATGAGGTTTAAATAAAAATATAAAATCATGGAGAATGCGACATAAATAACTAAAGGAATTGTGACTTGAGTGGTAATATAGTTCCGGTTACAGACAGAAAAACCCACTATCTCCATTATAATAAGATAATATAAAAATAAATCTGATTTAAGTTTTTTTTTTTACTATTTGATGATGTCATCATCATTATCGTGTCACGCTAGCAGCATGATACCATGAAAATCTCTCGCCAACCGTCCGTATCACTCATTGCTCTCTGGAGGTCATCTGTACAGCATCCAGTATCCACGCACAGCTGGTCAATATACGTCTTTGCTGGACGGCCCACATTGACGTGCCCGAACTTCAGTTATGTTCGTCCTTGAATTTCCAGTAATGTTCAGCGTAACCGTACAGCTGTTTTCTCGTGTTGTTCCCAAGTTTTGTTTAGGATCACGCGCAGCATTTTTGTACAGCTCTCGTCTAGTTTATTTATATAAAAATCCGATCAAAATTCTTCCAGATCACGGTTTTGTCGGTGTTCCTTACGGCTGCATCACTTGGACCCTTACGAAGCGCATGGTTAATTGGTGATATATGGGTTGTCATCTGCACACCCAAAACATATCATTCATTTTCTCTTTTATAATAAGAGTTTTGCCGTCCTGTGTATATTGTCTGCAGATGTTTGGAAATATTTGGGGATTATTATTTTTTTTTTTTCTGTGAGAGAAAGAGGTAATGCTACCCAGAAATATCGCAAAAGGCACCATTTATTCATTATCATGCTTTATTATCTACGACCTTCAATATTAGGTACATTTAATTGTTCAACAATTTCTTTCATTCTCGGTAGTTAAATATATACGCCATACGATTGTTATCTCCCTATCTAAGAATCCCAGGTAGAAACCACACTTCAATATATATTTAGCAGTAGGAGTAGGATTATTTCAATAATTTATTTACTCAAGCTATCAATTGTAATAGGAACTAAGTTAAAAAAAAAAAACAATAAGAACAAGGAAATAAGTAAACAAATACAAGGATAAGTAAAAAAAAAAAAAAAAAAAGATAATACGAGGTTGTGTCAAAACGTAATGCCATTTTGTTTACGACAGGTATAATTACCAACACTGAACATGTATCATAATGCAAAATGAAACTGGTCCTCTGTGGATCATATCCATATTTCTCCACATAGTCACAGTTTCTCTCAATAGCAATATTTCACCTTCGAATGAGGGAATGTAACCACGTAAAATTCTGTTGATTGTTCCTTGAGCCACTTCTTCAATACAGATTTCACTTTCTCGTCACTGGAATAATGTTTGCTTCTCTTCGGCTCCAATCAATGAGGGTTTGAGACACTCATATGGTTAAACTAATATGGTTCACTAAAAACGTTTAAGTTTCCAATCTATTATGCAAAATAAATTGCTATTCATAAAAATAAACATTAACACATATTACAAAACATAATTCATTATATTTTATTATATATTATACAATACTGGATCCTTTTTCTTATTTTAAAATAATTGCGGTTCCAGCAGACAACAGGGTGAAGATGAAGGAAAACGAAAAGATCGACAAATACCTGGACCTTGCCAGAGAATTGAAAAAGCTATGGAATATGGAGGTCAACGTGATACCAGTTGTAGTTGGTGCATTTGGAGCGGTCCCAAAATGATTGGAAAAAAAGACTGGTGAACCTGGAAATTAGAGGAAGAATTGAGACCATCCAATATATTGCATTGCTACAATCCGCTAGAATACCCATAAGAGTCCTGGAGACTTGAAGAGACTTGTTTTTCCTCACACTCTAGTGAAATATCACCCGCTAACGCTGATGTGAAAAACTCTAATAATAATAATAATAATAATAATAATAATAATATGTGTGAAGACGGGAAAATCTTAATCACTACAGGAGTACAAGACTTATTACGAGTGGGTGGGAAAGTTAATCCACTAGGAAGTGTACAAGAAATGTAACTTTGACTATACTACAAAATGGTGTATGCATAACCAGAATCCTCCCTAGAGAATAAGAATCATGAAATCCTCTGGGATTTTGAGACACAAATGGATCGCCTAATCCCGTCTGAATACATCGGACATAGCGCTAATTAACAATAGAAAAAACTTCTCGTAGTGATTTTTACCAGTGTGACCACAGAATAAAAAAGAAAGAAACGAAGAAATAAAAAAATACTTTGACCTTGCCAAAGAATTGAACAAAACTATGGGACGTGAGGGTGACGGTAATACCGATGCATTAGTGCCCTTGGAACAGTATCCAAACATGCGGAATTGGAAATTTGAGGAAGGATCAAGGCCATCCTGACAATATTTTGTTAAGATCAGAAGAGTC
Source organism: Doryteuthis pealeii (assembly GCA_023376005.1). NCBI lineage: Eukaryota > Metazoa > Mollusca > Cephalopoda > Myopsida > Loliginidae > Doryteuthis > Doryteuthis pealeii. The sequence goes on along the minus strand of CM042159.1, from coordinate 63,684,210 downwards.
CCGGGGATCTAAGGAGACTTGCTGCCACTAAGACTATAAAGCTGATGTGAACAAATCGCAAGAACTGACATGATAATATTGATCGCAACGTCTCGTCAGGTGACTGCCACTCTTTCATTCATTGTCGGTTTGTGACATGAACTTCGGTGGAATAATCCACGAATTCCATCCAAATATAAAAAGCTGACTAGAAACCTTGAAAAGATCACTAATAAAATCGTTAAACAGGAGACCTGCCTTTTGTTTAATTCCAAATATATATATATATATATATATATATATATATATAATATATATATAGTCTACATGCATATTAGGCACATTGAGCTCTCCTTATGGTCTACCTGCATCAGCTTGGTGAAAACACACATGGAAAGACCCTAACTACGGAAAAAACTATATATCTAGTTCGATACCGGTCTCGCCAACTCAGCGTAGTAGCACAGGGATCTGTGCGGTAAAGTTTGTGGTGTTTCAGATGTCTCCTTGGTGCGCTAAATAGCTCCCTTGACTTGATATTTTCCTTTACTTACATATCTAGCAATCCTTACAGAATCTAAATTATATAAAAATATTTCCCGTGACATTAATTTATAGAAGCTTAATATATGTATCTTTGATTTGTATGGAACTCCTTTCACTACAGTTTATCACTTTATAGATGCCTTTGTACCCCATGTAACTCTATAAAATAAAAAAAATGTACAAAGGTAAAGATAACGACGAAGCCAGGTTCAGGATATTTATGTATATTGCAGAAAAATAAAATACCCAATATAAATTTATCTCTCTCTCTCTCTCTCTCTCTCTCTATATATATATATATATATATATATATATATATATAGATAGATCGATAGATAGATAGATAGATAGATAGATTTAAATATCTATATATATATTTATCTATCTATATATATTTATACACACACACACACATATATATATATATTTAAATATATATATATATTTTATCTATCTATATATATTTACACACACACACACACACACACACACACACACACACATATATATATATATATATATATATATATATATATATATATATATATATATAAGGGAGAGCGAAAGAAATGTCTACCAAATTAAAGCGTCATAGATTTATGCCTTAATATAGCCGAAAAAGATTTCACACGCTTTGAATGGTTAAATATGGGCAGAGAGTGAAAAAGAAATTGCGTATCTTAACGTAAATAAACGCTAGTAATACGAGATTGAATCTGCGTTGATAATCAATTCAATGTTCAATGCAAACATTCGTTGACAATTCGCGAATGAATACACAAGAGGATGAAGTAATTCCGGAAGAAAAGTGGATGTAGGGCGGGGGGTAGGGTGTTGAATCCATATTGAGAAACTTGGCTTTTACGAAATGGATATGTTTAGATATACATTTATTTATGTTCTGTGCTTCTTATTTTCACCAGGGCCGATTTTTTTTCTCTCCTAGAGAAGCGATGATACTTAAACATTAACACATAAATATCAGTCATTTAAAACGTGCACCCCTACTTTGGGTTTTGAATGTTTGTAAGAAATCTTTGCTTCACTGTCAGTATACAAATAGTTCATCTATTGATGCATATATGGATGCTTATATATATATATATATAATATATATATATATATATATAGATAGATAGATTGATATATATACATAAATATATATATATATTATATATATATATAGATAGATAGATAGATATATTGAAGGAAATAAATAAATATATATATATATATATATATATATATATATATATATATATATATATATAATCCAAAAGTCCAGAGAAAAAATCTTCCTTACGACACAAGAGTTTTATTTAAACAAAGCCAAGTTGCAGTTTGAGAGATCAATGTGTGCTCTTAATGTTAGAGTCACAGAGCAAATATATGAGTAAAGAAATAACATCACCGAGCAAATATATGAGTAAAAAAATAACATCGTATCTGGTGAGTCGGGAGATTTAAACTTTGTCTAAGCTCCCCGAAATAGACTATAATGCTAAATCTCTAAGTCTTTTGTTGTTTCTTTACTCATATGTATATATATATATATATATATATATATATATATAAACACGGTTTGTTTTGAATGGCTTTTTGCCGATAATTTTTGGGAGAATAAGTGCTTAATTGGAGTCGTACCTAGAAGTGGAATATTAACCTACTCTAAACAAATCATAAAATCTAAGAAGTCCGTTTAGTGTAGTGGTTATAGGATCGGCCTGTCAGCTTGGCAGTCCGGTTTCAAATCACGCACAGAGCGGTCTTCCGATCTATAGCTCTGCTGATGAGGCCTAATAGGCCGAAATGTACATACAGAGATTGATTTTTCTCGATTTGTTTAGCCATACATTTAATAGGTATTGCCGCCTAATTCATTATTAATTAATTAATTTTCAAATTTAGGTACGACTCCAATTAAGCACTTTATATATATATATATATATATATATGTTTTTAAAGAATCTGTACTTCCCTGACAGTACATAAATACGTTCATCTGTTGATGCATATATGGATGCCTATATATATATATATATATATATATATATATATATGTGTGTGTGTGTGTGTGTGTTTTGTTAAACTGTACAGTTTAACGAAACATGTTTAAAAGAATAGTATTATCTGCATTATTCGGACTATTGTCCCCATCTTCATTGTTATTTGTACAATGTTTCGGCCGATATGCCATCCGGCCTTCTTCAGGTATTTCTTGTTGGACTCGGACTCGGGAACTTTCTTGGCGTAATCGGGAGCCATCACGGAACTTCGAACTTATCCCTTTATTTAGTCCACGGGGGTATCCTGTTCTCATTCAGCTATCTATGTCTGGGGTAGGAGTTGTGTTAATTATTTTTCTATGTTACTGTCTCTTGAATTGAACCTGGAATCCAGAGATAACTGTCACTTAGAACTGTCTTAACCTAACTACCTTATCCACCGGCCATGTGTCCAATTGGACAATTGAGTGTGAATTTTGGGAACGTATAAACCTAATGTCTTGTTTTGGCTAGAATATCTACCTGTTCATTTTTATGTATGATTTTTTACCTAGACTCATATTGTGTTTGCCCCCCCCTCTCTCTCTCTCTCTCTCTCTCTCTCTCTCTCTCTCTCTCTCTCCTTTCTCACTCTGATCTAGCCTTCCTAATTATGGGTTCCCATATTGTATTCATTTCTATGCTAGGTCTACTTAACAGCCCAGTACAGCCTATCATATGTGCTGATTCTTTGAGGCGTCTTCTCTTCCAATGTTCTTCTCTATCTATTATTCTAATTTTATCCCATCAGGGCAGATATTTTCCCTTTTCATTCCATATATGGTCAGCCATACCCGACTTTTCTATTTCTCCTCGGACCACTGCTTTACGATGTTCTTCTAGTCTTACTTTCAGTGGACGGTATGTTTCACCTTTGTATTCTTTGCCACAGCTGTATGGGATGGAATACACACAATTTTTGGTCATGTTGTATTCTGTTGACTCGGAAGAGATGTTTACGAAGAGTTGAGTCACTCCTGAATATTGTCCTGATGTCATAAGGATTACAGATCTTTTGAATCTTTTCAGCCAAGCCTTTGACATAGGGCAAACAGACTGTGGTGAGTTTTCGGGTATCATCCTCTGTCCTGCGATCCAGATTTCTCATAGCCGATGTTATGCTCTCAGGATAATTGTTACGACGGAGGGTCTCTCTTAAGCTGTCCATTTCCTTCTGGTATATCTCATCATCATGGCTTTTGCTCGATGTTGTAAGCAACGGACGATACCTTTCTTTACATTGTATGGATGGTGGGAATTGAAGTTGAGATACTGTCCAGTGAAGGTAGGCTTACGATACACGGATGAACTGAATCCTTGCTCTGTGCGAGTTATTAACACATCTAGGAAGGACAATTTGTTGTCTTGTTCTTTCTAGTTCACTAAGGAGTATTGAACTCGGCGTCTTTAGCTACCTACCTCCCTAATCTCTCTTCCCATCTGATTTTCTTCTCATCTTTTCCAAAGATTTCCCCTATAATCAATCAAATATTTCCCTTGCCACAAATCTTACCCACCTACATACTTCCCCCTTCTATAAAACACTTGTATGATCCTGATAATTCAATAAAAGCCGAAGACGCCGAGTTCAATACTCCAGCGAAACATACTACACATTTTTTTTCTGAGTTTTGTTCTTTCATTCCTCATATTTTACCATATATATATATATATATATATATATATATATATATATATATATATATCAAACTTATTGGTAATTCCTCACGGTGAGAAAAAAAAACAGCAAATAGTTTGAATGTAAAAATATACTACCAAACATCAACCGGGGAGAAAGAATTTTTGGAAAAAAAAAAGACCAAGATAATCGTACCAACAAAAAATAATCTATTGGTACAATATTTTGGCCAAAATAAAAAACAATTTATATGCATATATATATAATAAGATATATATATTTATACAAACCTAACAGGAGACTAAAGCTAATAAGTAAAAAGTGCTCAATACCTAAGTAGAGCAAATAATAAAGATAAATCTAATGAGTCAGACGAACCTACTAAAAGATTCGCTTAATGATCTTCAGGGCTGAGATCTGATATATATATATATATATATATATATATATATATATATATGTATATATATTAAAGGAAAATAGAAATAAATCCGATGGTATGCAAGTATGGAAAATATAAAAAGACAAATATTCGGAGGATGAGTTTAGTTATAAATGAATAAATATTTCTAGTTGTGTTCGAGCGTTTCGGTTTTTATGTATATATTGGATATATTAGAAATCATCTTGGCAATATTAAGTAGCAATGCCATGAAGCTCCCTTAACATTTCTCTTTCAATTGAGTGGAAAGGAAAATGAGAAAAATATATTTAGTTGTCATTAATAACGATGCTTTTTGTTTGTTTGTTTTCTATGAGATTTTCTCTATTGCATTATGAGTTTAAAGACCCCACCTGTTCACCATCCCTGTCAACACATTATTCAAATCTTCCTCAGGTGGTCTCCGTAATATCAATTCGACTTTTCAAATAATGAATTTCGCGTAGAAATATTAACATTTTTTATCATCTAATGAGGTGTTGACAACGATGGTGAACACGTGGTAGCTGTTTAAAATTATATAATAATGGTACTACTATAAGGGTGATAACACTTTTAATCCCTAAAAGAGCTTTTTGGAGTTGGAATTTTCTGGTGATCGCTAATTACGCAAAAATTACATAGCTCTCCTTAAAATGGATAGTGCATTCCCGAGTGGCCAAGTATGTTTAAATCAGTAAAATCCTATTTTTTAAAAGGTGAGCGTGTAGATGTCGCGGTGGTAAGAATTCTGACTGATGAGAATTCGTTCAGGGTTCAAAGCCAGCCTGAAGCAGCCTGCCTTGACTTGATAAGCCGTTAAACGGTGTAAGAGGACTGTATGTGAATAACAATATATATATATATATATATATATATATATATATATATATATATATATATATATATATAAATAGATAGAAGGATAGATAGACAGATAGATATCGTGCCAGTTGAAAATTTTCCAAGACCCCAGACATGGTAATTGTTAATGTGGACAAAGAAGGTACCAACTTAAAGGGTCCACGTACTTTTGCACGTGTTAAATTTTCAGTTTTGATGATATAAATCCCTGGTTATTTCCTATAAGTCTAACATGATCAAAGGGAACCACTCTTGACTGATAACTATTTATTTATTTTCCTATTAAACTAACCCTAAACCCTAACCCTAAACCTAAACACTAACCCGAACCCTATCCCCGTCTTTTTTTCCTAGTAGATCAATAAATAAATAAATAATTTATTTGTCAAGAGTGGTTCCCATTTGATCATGTTAGACTTATAAGAAATAATCAAATCCCTTTTTATCATTAATAATTAGAATACATCCCATTTGTTTGTGTTCATTATTTGTAAATTCTAGTTGACAAAATGGTATTTGGATACACTTGCAATAGGATTTTTAAAATTGTGTTCAAAATAACAATGACCATGTCTGGAAGATTCACAAACATTCAAACAGCACTATATATATATACATATATTATATATATATATATATGTATGTGTGTGTGTGTTGTGTGTGTGTGTGTGTTTTCGTTTGACTCTACGTGATCATCCCTCTTGCTGTCTCTATGTCTCTATGTATATCTGTTTTGTCTCTCTCTTTCTCTTTATATTATATATATATATATATATAATATATATATATATATGTGTGTGTGTGTGTGTGTGTGTGTGTGTGTTTTGGGTGTGTGTGCATATGTGTGTGTATTTCTTAGTTAAATTGCCATCCCAGTCTGTAGGTGTGGATGGTCTAGCCACACTGAAGAGACGTTATACGTCGAAACACGGTGTCTTTGGTTGACTATATATATATATATATATGTATATATATATATAATATATATATATAGAGAAGTAAACAAACAAACAATGTGTTTTGATATGGCTTTTAATCACACACAAAGCAGTCTTCCTGTCTATACCTCTGCTGATGAGGCCTAATAGGCCGAAATGTACATACAGAGATTGATCTTTCTCGATTTGTTTAGCCTTACATTTGAATAAGTATGCCCGCCTAATTCATTAATTATTAATTAATTAATTTTCAAAAATTAGGTACGACTTCAATTAAGCACATATTCTTTCCCCAATATATATATATATATATATATATATATAAAATAAATCTAATGAGTCAGACAAACCTACTATTTTTCGCTTAATGCTCTTCGGGGCTAAGATCTGACTCTGTGCTGTAAAGTAAACAGCTGATCTTAGCCTGAAGAGCATTAAGCGAAACTAATAGTAGATTCGTCTGACATTAGATTTATCTTTATTATTTGCTCTACTAGGTATTGAGCACGTTTACTTATTAGCTATTTCATAGCGGTTATAAAGATTATTTTTTTGGTACGACTATCTTGGTCTTTTCTTTTTTTCAAAATTGTTTTTCTCCCCGGTTGAAGTATATTTTACAATCAAACTATTGCTGGTTTTTTTCTCACGCGAGGATTTACCGACACGCTTGGTATATTATATATATATATATATATATATATATATATATATATATATATATATCCCAAATCAGAAAAGTGGCATCATCAATTTTTGTCAATAATATAAGTGAAGAAAATTCCGAAAAATAATCTAATTATAAAAGTAATATTTAGGAAATCACATCTTCGTCATCTGAGAATCATTTGCTTACGTGGAACATTACGTAATATTTTATTGTAACAAAAGATTTAATTAAGTTTATGCATGTATCCATATAGAATAATTACTTTTAATCTATTCCCGTTTTTATACAATTATTTCCAAAATAAACATAAATATATTTAAGTATAAAAGTAATGGAATCCAGTAAGTAACCCAATGAAAATTTATTCAAAGAAATGGCATACAAAACTGCTCATTACTTGTAACAAGAAAGCATAAAAGTAATATTATTTATTGCTATATTTCCATTCACTCTAATTACTGCAAGCAGTCTGTTCTCAGGAGAAGAAGTTAATTTAAATATTTCTTCGGGGGTAAAAGCTAATATTGCTTCCCAATAGTTAATTCCTGGATATAAATTGCTCGAGGCTCGCGTACACATGCCTCTTGATAATACTCCAAAGGTTTTCCATGGAGTTTAGATCAGCAAAACATGGCCGTCTTATTATAAGTCAGACTTTTCTAAACCCTAATTTTCCTAAGTATTCAACCGTTGTACTAGTAGCGGCAATGTTGGGAATGAAAATGACATTTTGTTTGAATGGCTCAGTCTTGTTAAGTCATTCCTGAAAGTTGGTCTTTTAGGAGTTAATATACACAGATGTGATTTTACCACCATTATCTGTCTTCCAGACAACTAACAACTTATCACCGGTGTTTTCCGCTCAGAACCATAAGACGTATACCCCTGGCTCAGACGCAGATTAAAATTCCTTCTTCAGGAACACGGCATTTTAACGAAACCATACTACGTCACCAAACACTTATCAATGTAAAACACATTATGGAAATCCAGTTTCTTATTTTTTCGGCTCAGTTGAAAAGAAAATAGATCTTTTACTGTATATGGCTGCAAGAGAGATATGAAGACATGTCACATCGACATCAACACACGGGAGGCTGTTGGATTTGCTTGGATATGAGGTGTGTTCTATTTCCCCGCCTGGATTTATAGACTAGGCGAGATCATGTGGTCTATTCCTTAGCCAATCACTGGCCATACTGCGTGGCTGATACATTACTTAAGCACTGATTCTTTCTCAGTATACTTGCGGCCATTGACGAAGGAACCTAGGATTCTCTCCCCGAGATGATTACCAAAGGATTCGTTATCGGAGGACTCTTTACCAAGGATCCAATTCCACTGGACAAGCGCTCTTGCTTGAAGGCCAAAGGATGGCCCTTAAAAACTTAACAGAGGCTTATGCAGAAGACCATACGACCTGGCGCCTCATAGTCAAACAAGGAACGAAAAGGAGTGAAAAAAAGAGAGGAAAGAAGCCGCCAGAGAAAGAGAGCCTGAAGGAAGGAGAGACAACAGCAACTTCAGCAAGCATCACCGTTTGTTTGCAATCACTGCACCAGAGATTGCCATTCAAAAATTCGTCTGTTCAGCACACAAATTCGTCTGTAGCACCACACATACCATCAGCTGCTTACTTTACAGCACAGATTACTGTGCTACTCATACGCAGATTTGACGAGGGCCGGTATCGAACTCGGAACCTTGTAGTTCCTAGTCGAACACTCTACCGACTGAGTTAAACAGGGGCTAAACGGGGTGTAGGGAGTCAAAATTCCAACTGCAACTGCAAATTTGTGCTGACATTATTTCGAATAATAAGACCATATATTACAAATCGTCGCCCCGGGTTCAAATCCTGGATGTAGTAATTGCATTTCACTTAGCACTAATACCCTTGGGAAAATGTATGAATTCTACCCTCCCTCCAGCTATGAATAGTAGAGCAGACTGGGCTCTTTAACCTTGGTTAGGCAACCGGTCTAGATAGAAAACTCTGAATTCAAACCTGTTGAACTCCACTTAAGAAATTGACTTTGTGTCACATCCTGTTCGTGCGGAGGGTTTTGTATATATATATATATATATATATATAAATATATATATATATATATATATTACAATTTGAATAAAAATTTGAGATCGAACCACAACACATAAAATATCTAACTGTTGAGGAATTTGAACAATATAACTAAAATCTCTATTAATAATGGAGATTCGCTTCCGGTTTTTGTCTGTAACAAAAATTACGTCACTGTTTACGTCACATTACCCAAAATCGTCATTGTTATGACGATTTGGGGTAATGTGACGTAAGCAGTGACGTAATTTTTGTGTAGAATACATACACTCAAAATGTGAACATGCAGCATTAGACAGTCCTCATTGTTTTTTTAAACAAGTTTTTAATAAATACATGACTGGTATTATATATCTATATATAGTTTGTTTTATTTTAATAAGTATTTAAAGTTTACATTTCAAATTGTTTTATTTTTTAATCCTTTAATGAATTTGATGATTTTACTTACTTAGGGTACACACTCGCTGACATTGAATTTTTTACTCCCACTCCACAGGCAATAGGTTTCAAAAATCTATTTTACATCGCCCAGAGGGTGTTTATTTATTTTGTAGTAGTTAATTTAATAAAAAAATAAATAAGGTTGTGCTTGCGTTTCTATATCTTTAATTCGGTTTCAATTCGGTTTCAATTCGGCAAGAGAAGCGAATGATTCCATTTTCCATACACACACCCTTTGTTAAGTCACGCATTATGTCTCGTCTGTGTTGGGAAGAATTTCCTGGTCTCTTGCAAGGAATTTAATAATTTCTAAAGTCGCTTTATGATCACGGAACATTTGAACAGATTTTGATTACTCAGACATGCTTTGTGGGTGGCTTTCATGAAGAAGTAAAACGTTGGGAGTCAAGAAATAACAACAATATGAAAGCCATCTGTTTCCTGTTGCGCAGAACCGTCTGTTATTGGATACGGATGCGCATGTCTCTGTTGCCATTCTATTGACAGAATGAAGTCCATATTTGTGCAGTCAATATGAAGATATGTGAAAAAAAATAACTTGAATGAAATGCAGGAATCAGTGTAAACATACACACACATAAATGTGCATACAAACAAATAAAAACAGGTGCACGTACACCCGTACACACACATATGCATACACATTCGTTTATACTGACTCAAAAGCACACGCACAAAACTACACATACAAATAAACGCTCATGAACGCAGTTGCATGCACCATACACATAAACCTTGATAATCATATAAACACACACGCAAACACACC
>CM042159.1:63666291-63668791 GCA_023376005.1 Doryteuthis pealeii | reverse complement strand
GTAAGTTTAAATTAATTAAAATATCCTATTTTATTCATTCAATACTTTATTTCCTTTATTTCTCTTTTCAACATACCATCGGATTAATTTCCATTTTCATTTTTAATATATATATATATATATATATATATATATATATATATATATATATATATAGTAATTGGTAATTGCTTGAAGCATTGTTAAGTATGTTATAAAATATTAGAATTTGAAGGCAATACAATGCGCATAAAAAAAAATAAAGACAAAAAGATGTTTTTTATGTCTTATCGATTTCGAAGCAAGAGTTTCATCATCAGAGTTTATTTTTCAGAAATGACGTGCTTATGTTTTTATCTGTGTGGTTATAATTTCTCTTCTTATTTCCTTTTCCTCTCCTTTTTTTCCTCTCTTTCGTCTTCTCCTCCTTTATGAATGGAATGGGCGAATAATTGTAATTTCTTATTTCTCTCTTTTTTTTTCTTTTTTTTTTTAAAGTTTTTGGAGAACGAATATTCTTAATATCGGCTGTCATTCGGTCAAATGTTGCAATATGTTGCCAATATGTTGCCACTGTGTAGACATGTCAAAATTCAAAAATAAAAAATGAATAAATAAATAAAAACCGTTAATAGAAAAATTTACATACTTAGCTTTTGCTTCGCTTTCCCTTTCCTTTCTTTTTCCTTCTCCCTCTCTTTCTTTTTTTTTTTTTTTTTTTGATGTTATTTCTCTCTTTTTTTTTCTTCCTTTTTTTCCCCTTTGTCCTCTAATTTAAATTGTTTTAATAGTAAATAAGTAAATAAAAGATTATCTTAAATTATGTATTAGTATTGATAGAAAAAATAAATTATTTTTTAAATTTTTTTTTAAAGAAAATATCTTTTATGAGTACTTTTTTCTCTTTTTCTTTTAAACTTTAAATAGATTAAATATTATATTAATTATATATTAAAACATCATATAATAATTACATATTAGGATTGATGCAAAATTCAAAACAATAAAACAAACCATTTTCCTTTTAAATTTCAAATAGATTATATATTATAAATCAAATATTTAAATTACAAAAGGCATAGTGTTTTGCTTCAAATATATCTTATTTAACTGTTTTTTCCCTTGTTTTGCTGTTATTATTTAATCTTATTTTCCTTTCTTTAAATATTTATTAATAGTTCTAGACTGACCGTAATCCTAAGAGGGTATTATGGTTTAAAGAAATGATGTCATGGTTTAAAGAAATAATGTCATGTAAAGGAGTTAATAAGTATGCCAATATTGTTAAATTAACCGTAATTATTTTTTTTCATATCTTTATTATATTTTTCTTATTCTTAATTATTCCATCACTTTTGTAATATATATATATATTCAATATCAATTCCTTTTAATTTCTTTTTCCTTTTATATTGTGAGTGCATGAAATGTTGAGAATCACTTGTATGTCTTAATAGATATCTATTATAGATGTATTACATAATTCAAATCTGGCATTTCAAGTGAACGAATAAAAAATTTTAAAAAAAATGTTAAAAATAAAAAATCAGAAAAAATAAAATAAAATATGCAAACAGTTGATAGATGGTAGGTTTAAAATTTGCGATAGGGAAAATTACATATTTATGCGGAAATATGTATACTAAATAAACTAAAACCTATATATGGAACGTGTAAATTTAGTTAATTATGTATTCTGTGTTTAATTCTAATTTATTGTTTATATTAGGACCTAATTTAGCTATTTATAAACTTTCTCTAATTCTGAGATTACCAATGTTGCGTATTATAGCCTCTATCTTAACTGAAAAATTGTTGTCCTTATTTTTGCATTTGATTAGGTGTTTATGGAATGAGGATGTACGTGTGTGGATGTGTTCCTTGATTCTAATGTGGAGGGGTCTAATTGTACTACCTATATAGAAATTAGTACTACCTATATAGAAATAATTTCTATATTTGTAGTACAATTTGACCCCTCCACATTAGAATCAATGTATATATATATATATATATATATATATATATATATATATATATATATATTATAAAAAAGGTCCAAAAAATTTTTTAATAATATTTTATTATTATTTTACATTTACGACACGTGTTTCAGATCTTCATATATATATATATATATATATATATATATATATATAAAGATGAATCGATCGATACATATATATATATGTATATGTATATATCTATACATAGATATGCATATATATAGATAGATAGATAGATAGATACAAACATAGAGATAGATATATGTATATGTATATATATCGAAAGATCCAGACAGACAGACAGACAGACAGAGGGAGCGAGAAGAAAAGAATAAAAAATTCGTTTACTAAAATAAAAGCCACAAAATAAAAACATAAATAAGTAAAATGAAAGAAATATTTTGAAAAAATATTCACAAATAGACGTTGTTTGAACAATTGCAGAATTCGTAGATGAAAAAGAAGAAATTATTTTATTGTTTTCCCATATTTTATAGATTCTGTCTGTAATTTCA
>CM042159.1:63621291-63663791 GCA_023376005.1 Doryteuthis pealeii | reverse complement strand
CTCCACTTTATATGATAGTTATTCTCTTCAACCAACCTCTCTAACTTCCCTTCCTCTGAATTTCACCACAAACTCACTTTCTCTCCTATAAATACAAATGTACGTACTTTGTTTTGAATAAAGTTAGACTGATGAAGTTCTTCGCGTAAAGAAGAACGAAATATTTCTCTCCTATTTCTATTTGTTTGAGACATTATTTTTGTCCACTTTTCCTTTTACCTTACCTCATACTGTCGGATTTTACTCCAACCCTCCTTCATATATATATATTTACCAACCCCTTCACACGAGCAGGATGCGACGCAAGGTCAATTTCTTAAGTTCAACAGGTTTGAATTCAGACTGGACTTGTTACTAATCGAAGGTTTAAAAGCCCAGTCTGCCCTAATATTTACTCAGGACTGGAGAAGAATATTTAGATTCATACCTTGCCCAAGAGTATTAGCGCTATGTGAAATGCAAACAGATTCGTCCAGGAATTAAACTGGTCGACGAGTTCATTTCCTCGAACTCTAACCATTACAACACGCACCTCCATTATATATATATATAATATATATATATATATATATATAATATATATATATATATATATATATATATATATATATATAAACATGAAACATAGAATTATTGGTTCTACACTTGTTTTTAAAATCTGAGGTCATTTCAACGAGAATTTGTCAAGTTATTAGATAACGAAATGTTATCAATTTCTCTGAAACACCCTGTACATCAAAAAATGATGTAACATTTTCTGAAACACGCTGTACATCACAATAATGAAATGTACATCACAAATGATATCATATGAAACAACCCTGTACATCACAAATGATATCAATTTCCCACTGAAACACCCTGTTCATCACAAATGATATCAAATTTTCTGAAACACCCTGTACATCACAAATGATATCAAATTTTCTGAAACACCCTCAATATCACTGAAACAATATCAAATTTTCTGAAACACTCTGTACATCTCAAATTATAACAGTTTCTCTGAAACACTGTACATCTCAAGGGATATCATATTTTCTGAAACACACTTTACAACTCAAGTATTATCAAATGTTTTGAAACTCTCTATATAATAACTGATTTTTCTCAAAAGTTAAAACCACCACCGAAGCTTTTGGCTATTCAAACAAATGTTTCAGTATCTAAAACTTGCTTTCTGTTCTGTCAAAACTACCACATTAGATTCGGATTGAATGAAAATGCAAATGATATAATATACTTGGAGAAAAAAAAATGAACTGATTTGAAATTCCATGCTCGATCTGCTCCACTCTTCAGTCTCCCTTCAAATCGTCGCCTCTGAGATGATCCTCAATTTCAAGAGGTCAGTCTCTGGCTGAAAGCAAACCTACTTTGATAAAAGTCACACAGCAGAGATTTTAAAAGAATCCTTTTCATATGCCAATGATGTCTTGAAGCAAATTGCACAGAGTGATCTTTTTACGAAGCTCTTTTCAAAGTTGCATAGACATTCGAAAACAACAAAGTAGACGAATAAGGTTTTGCGCTAAGGCTAGGAACATGAACAACTTTTGCATTGAAAGTATATTCAACCTAACATGACATATTCCTTTCTGAAAGTCTAACTTCTGAGTGTGTCTCTTTGATTATTTAATATATGAAGAGATTCATACTGAGGTGAAGCCATGCTGAAATTTAGATGTATATTTAATAGAATATTCTCAATATGGCTCAATTATACATCATGCCTTTGTGGTTTAGCCCAATTGGTAGAGCATCGGCCTTGGAACGAAATGGTTCCGGGTTTCAATTCCAGCCCTCAACAACTCAGTGAATAAGTAGCACAGTTTAGATCTCTGTGATAATGTAGGGAGCTTAGAGTAGGTATGGCACTCCACCTCATCGGTACTAATGTAGAATAGCGTCTTTTTGTTTTGTTTTTGTTTTTATTTTTTTGCTATGAAAATTTATAAATCGCTTTGGCGTTTTCTTATAAATTTTTTCTTAAGGTCTTAAAGCTTTCGGGAATTTCCGTTAATATACTGAAATCCAATGCTTTTTATGCGTAATCTAACGCTTCTGTCTATTGCGCACTATTCTGCATTAGTACCACCTCGTGCATCTAACTGGTCTAGCGCTAGTAAAAAGTGGCTAGACTCCATCTCCGTCCGAATGATATCGAGAATAGGCTACTCTACCGAGTTTACTTATATACGTATACGTATATATACGTGATTAAAATGCTTCGATTACGGTCAAATCACATTGAAAGCACTGTTTCCCGCTAGATCACTGAAGTAGCTATTTAGTATTTAATTGGGTGACTGATTAAGGAAGATCAAGTACTGTAAGCAGCCTGAATCCTTCGTTTATAAAAAAAACTTGATTCGGCATTCAATGAAATCAAAAGGGATTGATATGTCAATCAACTAAAACGCACCGAGAAAAACTTTATTATTTTAATTCTAAAACTTCAGATATACATTTTACTGCAGGCGTGTGCACAGATGAGTAATTTCTCCAAGATCCATTCCCTTACCAAGGCTAAAGAACCCAGACTGTCCTAATATTTCCCTATAGCTTATTTGAGAGGATAGGGATTCAGTCTTTCCAAAATAAATTATCGTAAAATTAAACGCGAATAGTTTCGTACGAGATTTGAATGTTGGTCACTGTGTAAAATAATGTATTAATGTGTAATTTATAATTTGGCATTTTGATTCAAACAAAGAAAAATGTTAGATAACTTTTTTTGTTTTATTTTTTTGGAATGAAAACAATACGAGTGTCAACGTGTTGTTTAGAAATAAAGGATACTAAATAATCCAAGCATTCAAAAATGACGGTCGTTTACACCGTAGTGCGGTCAGGGAATAGTTGATAAAAGACGCAGCTGATATTCTGGGGGCTGCTGTCTTGTAACGAGATGATTATTCAAAATTATGAGTAAATTAATAATATTCAGGACATTTTTAAAAACTCGAATTCTGCGAAGGAAAATAAAAGGAGACCTCTGGATTAAAGAGAACGCGCGAGACTGTCAGGGACGAGTGAATAGCCGCAGTCGTCCGGTCTTCTTTTTTTCTTTCTTTCTTTCTTTCTCTTCACACTTGACGTAAATAGCATACCTCTCTCTTCCTATTTCTCTCTCAGAATTCAGAAATTTAAAAAAAAAGAGAAAAGACTTCTCACTTTAAAAAATACTGGCCTAAGAAAAAGGCTTTTAATAAACTCTCCAGAAAAGATTTGATTTAAGAGAATTATAAAAGAAATTAAAGACCAAAATGTAGTTACAAATTCTATCCTTTTAGCTTGAAATATTAATTTAAATAAAGCAATTTTTCTAGTTACAAATACACTATATGAAAATATTCTTACATAAAGACCCCCAGCCCCAAGTGATAGTTACATTTTTTACCTTTGCAGTGGTTTTCTTGGCAGCTTCTTTAGCCTTTTGCTTTTCTTTGGCAGCTCTGAAATAGACAAACTCAAAACTCAACGATTATGTCAAAACATTTGAATTGACGGTCACTGGTTGAAATAAATTTGGTACTGAGAAACCTAAGTAAAGCCATTTGTTTCGATTCCTTTTCACTCGGTTTACCAAGGGAA
The DNA here is from genome assembly GCA_023376005.1 of Doryteuthis pealeii. Lineage (NCBI taxonomy): Eukaryota > Metazoa > Mollusca > Cephalopoda > Myopsida > Loliginidae > Doryteuthis > Doryteuthis pealeii. Next base: position 63,660,194 of record CM042159.1, on the reverse strand, counting down.
ACGAGAAATGGGATAATCCCTAAGAGCGACGTAAAGTAACAACTGATTGTATTCCCTTACAATGATAACCGTTGCGCTAATCTATCCAGAAACACATACTGAGGTAAAGCCAGTATGGCTCAACGGTACATTATGTCTTTGTTATACGCATAATATAATGTAGATAGTTTGTTTGTTTGTTTGTTTTGTTTTGTTTTGTTTTACGGCATATCAACCGTAGTGGGTCATTTAATGCCGATAAAGTTTTGAAATAAATCAATTCTTAATGAATAATACAATTTATAAATACATTTTTCTATTTAACCCATAGATGGGACCCTAACAGGTACTACCACTCCGGGTCAGAGTGGACCAGGGAGCAATGGTGATGAAGGGGTGCTCCACATTCCCCAAACCTCCAAAACTGGAACCTCACCATTAGATAGAGTTTAACGTCATTTCCAGGACATGTAGACCCTCAGCCACCGCCTTCTAGCACCCATATCATAAAAAGGGGTTGGGGCTTGCCATAAGGGCAATAGGGTTGGGAAAATCATATAGGTGCTAGGGCTTGACGTGACCAGCCGAATGTAGATTGTATGTGTGTCTGTCTTTAACCTTAAACTATATTATTACTGAAGTTACATTTCCATTTGTTATTTATGTCACATTCTCCAGGATTTTATTTTTATTTAAACCTCAATTATTAATAAAAGTGTTTTACATTATTAATACTGTACATCGTATCAACATGCTATAAGCATGCACTTGTATTCATAAATACAAACATAGCGATTTACAGTGTAAAGGGGAAGGCTAATTTACTTATTTATATTAAAAAATTTGATTTTAATAAATACGTGCTTAGTTTTATTGATTTCTAATTGTTTGGTTTTATCTTAATAAATGTGAGCACAAATCCCGGGGATAAATCTTCAGAGAAATCCATAAACAAGAATAAATAACTGTCATTTTATTTTTTACTTCCTATTTTAAATTAGTAAAATTTAGCAATGAAAGATAGGAGATTCAGTTGTTCTATTTTTCGATTATACCCACCTCTGTTTCAAATCTTTTTATCAGCATTCTTATTTAGTTTAATTAGCCTTTCTAATTTAATATAATATATCATTACATTACATGGAGGGTGCATATATTTGCTAGAAGGTATACTTGTCTTGTGATGAAAACGTTTGGAAAAAAAAGAACTTTTGAATTATTCTAATTCTAAAACATATGTAAAATCCCAGTGCAGATGTGTTTACATGTAAGCAACTTGTATAACAAAACTGCTTCTGTCGAGATGTCTATATCGCTATCTAGAATAAATCTGCAACCCTAAAAGTGTACCTATGTATAGAAACAGTACACATTAAGTCCACTTAGTAACCTGTAAATATATACCAGTACATATATTCTATGTCATCTTCAAAACCGTTTATCTTAGCGTTCATAATTTTAAAACAATTCCAAGAGCCCTAATTCTTCATTCAAACATTTTTAAACAGACTGATCAACAAAAGACTCCCACAGTCTCTTTATCATCTGTGATGAATCTTACTTTTCCTTAAATCAACAAATGCCCTGAAGAAGATCTACTAAACAGATTGAAACACTGCAACGTTGGCTGAATAAATATCACTCATTTTACTGAACCTGTGTTTTTTCAAATTTTTCACTACATTAAATACTTGTATATGCATGCACCCGCGCGCGCACGCACACACACGTATACACACACACACACACACACACACACTAATTACTAACAAATACATACACCCATTGAAACATTTTACACAAAATATATCCATATATATATATATACAAACATACAAGAAACAACAACACACAAAGAATCACACATATATACACACAATACACCTGTCAACCGGAAGTTCATTCTAGAGTCCGGATGTGACCCAAGGTAGATTTCTAAGCGAATTACAAGTTTCTATTCAGCATTTTCCGTCTGGATTTGGTACCTAATTCAGTATTAAAAAAACACAGTCCGCCTCACATCTTATGCATAACTGAATTTATAGATGTATGCCTTTGTCAAAAGGCAGAAATTGAAACGTAAACAGCCTTCCCAAGTTTTGAACACAACACAATACCAATGTAGAAATGAAATCGGTAAAGATCGAACCTAATACAACTATTAATATGTGCAAGAGAAGTTTACTAAACATTGAGAAATATACGCTTTTTGATTGTAAGTTTAGCTAAGTACAGTCCAAATTGAAAATATTGACATGCCAATTTCATTACAGTGTTGTCATGTCCAGTGAAACTTTGCCATTGCTTCGCGGTGAAATAACTCTGTATCAATAAATGCTGTCTTTCCGTACTGGAAGATGCATACATCTTTGGCTATGTAAATTGAGACATATTCAGCTTTACTGTTAAAATGAGTAAATCATTTGGTTCTGTCACCTTTGTAAAAAAAATGCAGCCTCCCCAAGATTATAAGGAAGGGTATCATGCATCTACAAAATCATTCATATTTAAATAAATATGCTTATATTTGACAAACTATCATAACGCTAGTTTGGTTTAGTTTGTTTTGTTTTGTTTTACGGCATATCAACCTCGGTGGGTCATTTAATGACGACAAAGTTGTGAAATAAATTCATTCTTAATGCATAATACAATTTTGTTTATAAACTCATGTTTTTCTATTCAACCCATAGATGGGACGCTAACAGGTACTACCACTCCAGGCCAGAGTGGACCAGGGAGCAATGGGGATGAAGGGATGCTCCACATTCCCCAAACCTCCAAAACTGGAACCTCACCATCAGATAGAGTTTAATGTCATTCCCAGGACATGTAGACCCTCAGTCATCGCCTTCTAGCACCCACATGATAAAAAGGGTTGGGTTTGCCATAAGGGCAATAGGGTTGGGAAAATCATATAGGTGCTAGGGCTTGACGTGACAAGCCGATTGTTCGGAGGGGGCCTCTCTGATCGCCCGTCTAGCCCAAGATAGGGACAAAGTGAAGTATTGCAAGTCATGAACTGCTCATCCACCTGGGCACAATCCTTAAGCATCACGGGTCGCCAGGTGGCCCCATTGGGGGAATCTTACCCCCCTGCAGAGGTGCAGTCGATGCATTCTAACGCCCAACAGACAGGGCAGTATAACGCTAGTGTCTGCCACTCTAGTTACGTTACATTTTCAATATCGCTTTTGAATATTTTGAAACTCAATAGTTTGACTTGATGTTGGCCGTCAAAGTGTTAAAAGAAGTAATGAAATGTGAGTCAGCACTTTCGAAATTGGTTAACTCCAGCCTGAGAAGTTACCCTATGATCTCGTGTATAGGTCTACCCTTGATCTACCGTCATATAATTTCGTAAAAAAGTAAAATTGCCGGAGACGCCTATTGCTTGTATCAGCCAGACAGCAGAGGAATCTATCTCTTTTTCCCTATCGCTAGACCAGGGATATGGTTTCAGGTCTGAGAGGGAGTGCCACATTTACCATTAGCTCTCCACTTTACTGTGCAACTCATACGTTGATTTACGCTTCCTCACATGCAGGATGTGACACATGGCAAATTTCTTTAGCGGAATTTAATAGGCTTGAAATCAGAGTTTTCCTTCTCCTATACTGGTTGCCTAAATAAGGGTAAAGAGCTAGGTCCGGCCTTGTATTTACCCATGACTGGCGGGAGAATAGTTGGATGCATACCTTTACCAATTGTATTAACGTTATGTGAAATGGAAACATCAACTCGGAATTCTTCCATTTAGTTGTTACTGTTTTTGTGTTGGTTGCTTTCATGAATGGTCATGTGAGCAAGGATATTGTGGGAATAACGTACTGAGTTAATTATGGTATGTTTATATGTATATACGTCAAATTTAAATTGTAACACTATTTAAGTGTTATGGGTTGATTGGCGATCTATTAATTAATTACCAATTAATTAAAACTACCCACCATGGCTCGGGGCCCTTGATACAACTTTACCGATACACTCTGATGCCTTGCCACTGGGTAGAAAATTGATAACTTAGTCAAAAACTAGTTGTAGATCACCAATCAACTGACAAGAAATCACCTCGCTCCTTTGTAAAATAAATGTATATATTTTGTACATAAGCATCCAAAAGCGTTGTGCTCAATTGTTTTGTTGATCCGTTGACAGCTTTTGGTTATTTAATCTTATTTCAGCCGAGTTGGTAAAAGGAACGAAACCAGCTCTTTTTCAGCCTTCTTGTAAATCAACAAACAACATAAGAACGGGAGGTTGGAACGGGCAGTTTCGTTGACTGTAATACTGAGCCGGAGCATCGTTCTCATACATACATAACATACACACATTGAGAACGTGCCCCAGCCCATAGTATTATAAAATATGAATTGATAAGAATAGTTTTCTTCATTCGGGTATTATTGTTGTTATTCACCCAACCCTCTGTAACGAGCAGAGTTTGACAAAGTTTAAGTTGAGTAAAGCTGATTTTAATTCAGAGTTTCCCTTGTCTTTTCCTAAACTGGTTACCAAACCAAAGTTAAAGAATCTATTCTGCCCTGTTATTTCCCAAATAAACATAAGAAATAGAGAGAGAACAGGTGGATTCAGCTTTTCTTTATGGCATTTGCGCCAATTGAAATGTAATCAGCGTGTTGATGCTCGTTTAAATGTCAAGCTTGTGTATAGGTCGACCTTTGATTTATGGTCGGGAAATTATTAATTTATGGAAGCCATTTTCATTCACAATAATTACTCAATGTCACTTTTTTGCTTGAATATTCAAAATTAGATTACTGTTTCTTGTTAGAGGCAGCAGGTTCGATGAGATTCTCACTTTTTGCATTAAAAATATTCTGCGTAAAAAATATTCTGCGTAAAAAAATGCTCTCTGGTTCCTTTAAAATGTAGTAAGCATTCCAGATGCCGTTGGCCATCAATAGAGGACAGACAAACAGACTTTTATCGATTGTTAATACAAATAATAAAAATATTATCAAAACTTAAACATGAGAACGCCATGTAAGTGGGGCTTTAAATACTCTAACTACATCCTCTACAGAAACACCCAAAACAGGGGTCCTGGATATGAAGGGAAAGTGCATCTGATGGTAAGGATCCAATTCTGGAAATCCGGAGAGTCTGTGGAATCCCTTCTTTGTCACTACTTCAGGTCCATTCTGAATCGAATTAATAGTACCTGCAATATTGTCATATATAAACATATCTGTTTAGAATTTTTTTCTTCATAGGAGACTCTGAAAAACGCTTAAGAAATAATTACACAAAAATATAAATATGAACGTACAATGAACGCGATTCGCTAACGTCTAGGCATAAAATAACTCAAGACAGGTTGACATGCCGATAATATCAATCAATCAGTTAGACGTTGGTTTATTTACTGTTTTAAAGGCATATTAATCGTTGTGGGTTATCTCATGCTAAAGCCATTATTGTAGATAACAGTAGTGGTACTGTTTAACCAATAGCTGGGATGTGAGCGGTTTCATATCTTTTCCAAGGGTATTTGTATGAATGAAAATGGAATAACGCTACTGGAGTTTGAACTCGCTTACTATGATGTAACAGTCTAGTATGTTATCCAATATACTACGTGTACTCCCCAAATTAAACGTTAGAAAAAGCCAGAAGAATGAATTGTAATAACGATTTGGTTAAGGAAAAGATTGTGACAATAGTTCGAAAAATGTATCTGTAATATTGTGATAACACATGAATTTAACTTTAGTCCAAACGTTGCTCTGTAATCATGAAAGATATAATGATAGTCTAAAGTATATATATATATATATATATATATATATATATATATATATATATATATATATATAAGTGTATAAAATATATATATTCTATTTTATTTAAATTGTAAATATATATATATATTCAATTTGTGTGCCCCACCCTCTTTAATTTAATTTACTATTGTGACTTTTAATTTTTCTACGTTTGTAAAACTTGAAAAAGCACCGGTCGAAAGGGCCCTGGTTTTATATCAAAAAACAACTTTCCTGTTTCTATCGCTCCTTTCTGTCTCCCATTTATTATCCTTGTGTAGATTAATATACATGATACCCTTAATAAATATATTATATAAATATATGTGTGTCTGTGTGTGTGTTTTAAGAGTGCAAAATTTTATTAGAGCTTTAAAAAGACCAAATTATGGATTAAAAGAAAGATAAGGAAAATTTCATGAAAACAATAGAGGGGGCCAGGGAGAAATAGAAACAAGTGAGCGAGCTGACGAGTTTCGTTCCTCGCTTAACAGAGCTAAATATCGAGGAAAATCTATTAACTAAGAAAGATGATAACCTGAAAATGTGGGGAATAGGAAAAAAAGACATTTAACAGAGGAATAAGTAAAGTCTTCGGTGCGGCCTAATGTCGGTATCAGCCATACAGCGACGGAGTCTATACCCTTTTCACTAGCGCTAGACCAAGGAGATTGTGCTAGCATCTGAGGTGGAGCGCCACACCTACCATCATCTCCACACTTTACCGCACACATCTATGTGCTACTCATACGCTGAGTTGGCGAGCGCTAGTATCGAACCAGTAACCTTGCGATTCCTAACCGAACGCCTTTTTTATGTACTTAAAAGGGAGTAAAATACGAGACTATACGGTTATAATAGTAAGACTTAGTAAACAAGCCCTTTGCAAACAAAGAAAGGGCTTATATATATATATATATAAATATATATATATATATATATATATATATATATGCCAAACAGTTTGCTCGATACTTTTCTCTTGTCCGCGTTGTTGACTGACGCAAAGACAGCAGATCTTCATGGATTATTATAACCTATAATTTCCCGAACCATTAACTATCTATCTCGCCGTGAGCTAATCGAAAAGACCAATCATTTCTTGTCAACTAAAGAGCCCGCCCACTTTTATCGATTTTTCTTCTTTCTTTCATTGCTCTAACGGGGCCTGACGTTTCCTGCAAGCTGACCCTTCTCACACAATACGACTACCGACCATGTAACACAATGATTAGTTACCACTAGTAGCGACTAACGCTTCCTTTTCACACGAATCGAGAAAACTTCCAAGATAACCATTAATTGATGATCACAGAAGGGTGCCGAACACTAAAAAAAGCTTTCTTTGACCTAAACGAAAGGACACGAGAAGAAATATATATTTCAATTAATGTCATCGTCTGATTCCTGAGAGGTTATTATGTATTTTTTTAATAAAACTTATTTTTACAAAGACATTCATAAAATATTTCCCTGGAGTTACCATCAAGCAGCTTAATAAGACTTTAATCATAATGTCAACGGCTTTTAGGTTATTGCAAGTAATTCTGAGATTCATTCATTTTTTTTCTTCTGAAGGCAGTTCAATCTAATTTATTTCTGGTCCTGTCGGCGGGAGTTAGACTACGTTGACTGTATCCACTGTAGAGGGTAATACCCCCCAAATAAAAGCTATTTTGTCTATTTCGTTGGTTTGGTGGTTGGTTGGCTGATTGGTTGGTTGGATTTTACGGCATGTCAACCCTATTTGGGTTATTTTATGCCGAAGACACTTTCTTTTATCAATTTTTATGGGTATACATTTTTAAACACAATCTTTAAACTCATTTGTTCTATTTAAACGTTAAAAGCTACTACCAATCCGGGTCAGAGTGGAACTGTGGGTAATGGAGACTAACACTCTTTGCTCGTTGCAGTCTATCGACTGAATCCACGTTCACCCCCTCCCTCTCAGAGAAGCAGACGTTTTATTTCTAACTTCTACCCACAATGCCTCAGGCGCTTCTATAAAGAGGCTTCTCCTTCTCCTCTCTAACTTTTTGACTTTGCATGCCTGCCTACACACACTCCTCTTTCACCGTTCAGTTCCGGTGGACTTGCACGCAAATCAAGTCCTCGACCGTTTTGCACGAGGTAAGTCTCTTCTCTCACTACAGAGATGAAGGACTATACCGCACTCTCCAGAGTTCCAGAATTGGAACTTCACAATTAGATGCAGTTTAACCTCATACCCACTATTTGTCCAGGGTACGACACTAAAGTGGATCCGATAGTGAAGCTCCAGTTATAGAGATCTGGGGAGTGTAACGTACCCCATCATTATTATTCTTGGTAGTACGTGTTAGGGTACCATTTATGGGTCAATTATTTCTATTTGAAAATTATTCGTATTCTATTGGACCATATGAGAAGTAATTCATGAACAATTACAGAAATATAAATATGAATGTACAATGAACGTAAAATGAACGCGATTCTCTAACCTCTAAGCATGAAATAACCGAGACGAGTTGACATGAAATTAGAATTAATCAATCAATCAATAAATCCTTTTTGTTACCATGAAACTCTTAGAATTATCTCCCAATTTCCATAGTGTGATGTCATGGGGCCGGGCTAGCTCAGTCGGTAGAGCGTTCGGCTAGAAACCACAAGGTTCCTAGTTCGATACCGGTCCCCGCCAACTCAGCGTATGAGTAGCACAGGGGTATGTGCTGTAAAGTAAGGAGCTGATGGAAGGTGTGGCGCTCAACCTCAGAAGCTAAAAATAATCTCCTTGGTCTAGCGCTAGTGAAAAGGGGATATACTCCCTGGCTGATACCGACTTTAGGCCGCCCCGACGACTTTACTTTTTACTTTTACATCACCCTTCTAAGGTTGCTTTGGATTACAAAGCTATGCATTGAAAAATGTTTGGATTTATTCATATCAAATTTTATGTTTAATTGGTTGCTAAATTTTAATGGAGAAACACATGTTCAACTCATACCTAAAAAATGTGTGTCCTGAGTACGACACTAAATTACTTAAGGAGTGATGTTCTAGTTCTGGAACTCCGTAGACGGTGGGGGGTCCTTTCATTGCCATTATTCACAGGTCGACGATAACTCGGAGTGATGATGCCTTTTGGGGTCATATCTATTGGTTCAAACATAAGATTTGGTGCAAATTATTTGTATCGATCTTAGATACTTAGGACTTATATCTATTGGTTTAACCATGTAATTGTACGCAAATCATTTGTATCGAACTTAGATATTTTTGATTTTCTCTGTAATTTTAAGTGACAGTCTCCTCTGGCCACTACAACTCTTCTAAGTATTATAGCTTATTTTAACAGTAGGTGTGGTTTGGATGGTCTCAATTCCTCCTCTGATGACCAATTCCTCTTGTCTCCTTTCAAAGCTAGTGACGACCGTAATTATTATATCATTCCTTGCGAGTTTTTCACATCAGCATCAGCCATGTGATCTTTCATTAGAGTCTGAGCGACAGCAAGTCTCCTCATGTCTCCAGAACTGAGTATTCTAGTTTATCTTCGCAGAGCTGTATTTTGGATGGTCTCGATTCCTCTTTTGATTTTCAATTCCCACTGTCTTTTTTCCAACCCACTGGGGAAAAGCACCAACAAAAGCACTAACTACAATTGGTATCACCTTCACCCTCGTATTCCAAAAATCTTTTTTAGTTCTCGGGCAATGCCCTAATGATTATTTAATTCAATAAAAGATTTCACTACCTGCCTTTGCTGGTGGTTATCTGGAGGCTAAGTGACTGCAACTCTCCCAGGTATCCAAAACTCTTCTCGGTATTCTAACCGATCTCCACAAGGCTGTTGTTTGGATGGTCTCAGTTCTTTCTCTGATTTTTAATCCCCAATATTCTTTTCCAGGCCTTTGCGGACGGTTCATAGGACACCAATTACAATTGGTAAGAAATCTCCCTAAATGTTTCACTTTTTTTTAGTTCTCTGGTCAGCTCGAATTATTTGTCTATCTTTTCGCTTTCTTTGATTTTCAATCTGTGATTTGCCTGGACGGCAAAATCCACGAGATGAAAAGTTTTTATTATTATTATTATTATTATTATTATTATTATTATTATTATTAAAAAAGTAAATAAAATGGCATTTTAGCTGATGATAGGAAGTGTGGCGTTACGCCTTTCACAAATGCCTTCAAAAGACCAGAAGCTACCAATCCAGTTGGGAGAATATATCGATTATGTGTATGTAAACCTCACCTTAGGATAAATCCAGTCGTCTCTTTATATATTTTCTATTTTCACTTTTTTTTTATTTAACATTGTATCAAAAACTGTGTAATAGAAATAGTTAATACGAAGATTCCCTCGCTGAAAAAGAATTCCTAAATATTCGCGTCTTTAAATAAACAAGTTTTCATAGATTTTCTCTCATAGGGTTAATACAATGAATTCTATATTTAAAATCTATAGATCCAGATTGACAGTCTTTCAAGCCGTATCATAGGACCGTTAAATAATATAATAACTTAAAGAAAATCAATTCGTTCAGCAACTCTCTTCATTCTTATACGTATTTTTAAAAGATCTATAAATAATAGTACACAGATACTGGATGATTCTTCCTTTCAAATGTTCTGTTTAGAATATAATTGTACTTCTGAACAGTTTATTGAGACCTAATATTAGGACGATGTCTGTAGTTCGGTGCTGGATAATGTAACGAGAGGAGAGACACCTGATAGGACAAAGCGTGCAAGATACCCGAGATAGGAAAACATGTCCGCTCCCTGAGTCATAATTTATAAATGAGTGGTCTCGTGTTCGAAATGAATCTTGCGAGACAAATGAAGCGCGTGCAGATTTCAGTTCCTACTCCTCCTGCTAATCAATAAAATAGCGGATTACCAAGGTAAGAAGGTGGGAATTTTGTGTGTTCTCACCGTGAATTCTGTACACGAGTACGATTTTATTAAGAGAGAAAAGAACAAAACTGAGGCGTTGCAGGCTTTTTGTTTTTACCCATGAAAGGGATTGCCCAGAAGGTAACTTCTTTTAAAAAATCAAATTTCGACATCCTCTTTTTGTATATCTAAGAGAAGTATCGGATACACCTTCCATCAGTTTGTTGAATTAAATCTTCTTCTATAGAAACGTTCAAATTCACAAAATCTGCTGGCGTTTCGTAGCTGATGCGGAAAGTTTATAGTAGTTTCCTTTTGTTCATGGTTCAATAATATGCGATGAACAACCTCTTTTTTGGGGTCTAATATTCTTTAGAATAGTTTCCTTCATTTTGATTGGATGTAAATTATTCCAGTCATCAAAAAAAATTTCTTAATTGCTTTACAATCAACTGTAGCCAGAGAAAAGGCAGAGTTTTCCTTTTCTCTCTATATTTTTAGTCTTCTTCGGGTTTCTATGATCTGTGGTGGGCAACGAAAATGAAAAAAAAAACAAGATTAAACTGGGTGCGTCAAAGAATCTATGGATCCTATCGACACAACCATATCTATATTATTATTTCTTTCAAAGTGTTACCCTTTTACTATTTATCTGAATGTTTTAGATGAGGCTTGATGATTAGTATTATCTGCATTATTCCTTGCGGGTTTTTCACATCAGCATCAGCCATGTGATCTTGCATTGGAGTCTGGGTTACAGCAAGATTCCTCATGAGGCAAAGAATACAAAGGTGAAATATGCCGTCCACTGAAAGTAAGACTAAAAGAAAATCGTAAAGCGATGCGAGGAGAAATAGAAAAGTCGGTTATGGCTGACCATATATGGAATGAAAAGGGGAACCATCTGCCCTTATGGGATTAAGTTAGAATAATAGATAGAGAAGAACATTGGGAGAGAAGACGCCTCAAAGAATCAGCTCATATGATCGGCTGTACTGGGTTGTGAAGTAGACCGAGCATAGAAATGAATACAATATGGGAACCCATAATTAAAAAGGTTAGATTAGATTTTTTTAAATACAATATGAGTCTAGGTAAAAAATCATACATAAAATGAATAGGTAGATATTCTCTGCCATATATATCTATATTGTTATTTCTTTCAAAGTCTTTCTCTTTTAAACTGCACTTTAAGTAATAACAGAAATAGAAAATATTTATAAAAGATTGTAAAATTATTTGACGAGATGAGCTGGACTACATACCTGTTTAGCTCAGTCGGTAGAGCATCCGCCTTAGGAACCACAAGGTTCCGGCTTTAATACCGACACTTGTCAACTCGGCTTCGATCAGAACGGCAAAATGGAGAGCTGATGACAGGTGTAACGCTCCACCTCTATCGCAAAAACTATCTCCCTGGACTAGCTAGTGAAAAGGGGATAGACTCCCTCACTGTCCTGATGATATCGTCAATAAGTCACTTCGCCGACTTTATTTATATTGCCTATGTGGTAATATCTCGTCCACAGAAAGCGACGTCAATATACGCGTAGGAAATGCATGTAATGCTATGGACATATTATCGATCATATAGAAATTCGATCTCTCTGATATGATAAAGCAATAATACTTCCAAGCTGTAGCCGTATCCGTAATAAAGCAGGGATGCATTGCTTCGACTCTAACTGTTACATAATTATTAGATTCCTAATACGTATGTACAGTAGTGTAGAAACCAAATTGCTGTTATAAGTTCAGCCGGCGGCCTTGAAGGATTGAATGACAAGGCTTGACCTCAGTCCTGATCCTCCTTCCGGTGGATACCGTGAGAATCGGTGGAGAAGACCTTCTTCCGGTTTAGATTAGAAAAAGATTTTAGTTAGATCGGCCAAAACCACGACGGTGGTAAGTTGTGTTATGCACGCTGCCGACACAATCTGCGTAGGTAGTCTGGTGGGGATTTCGAAATAAAATATGATCTAAGTAAATCGAAGTCTTGTGTTATTATCTAAAAACTACCAATGACACAGGGCTTCTGATAAAGAGAAATCCCCAATGGAAGACCAGACACGAAGTCCCCAAGACGAAGTCCAGACGCTAGAAGAAGAACGTAAGATAGAAAAGATGAACAGAAGAAAAATAGAAGTAAGAAAGTAAAAAGAAGAGTATATAACATAACGAAACTCTTGAAAAATAAAATAGAGGAGAACTACACAAGTACGCTGTGTTGTCTTGAACATATCGTGGAAGTAGCAACCCATAAAAAAGCAGTTGTACTACTTACCTCTTATCATATTGTTGTAGGTGACTCACCTATGACCAGAACAATGGACTTACCCAAAGGGTATATTTAGCAGAGCAAAGTTGCTCAAGTGGGAAGTAGCATGTCTTCGTGTACGTTGTACCAATGAAACCCTCCTCATTTTGTACTTGATATGTGTTGAATACACCTGTTCTTTACTTCTATCTCCGTGTTGAGTATTTATTTATTGCCCCCTAAACAGGTCATAACACATATAAACCACAAATAATATAAACAGACATGCTTATAGACGCAAGGACAAACGCTTAAATGATGTTATCCTGTGGATACACCAGTATAGGCCGGCCAGCAAAAACCTACTTCGTTCAGCACTGTACGGATACTGGATGCCGAGTGGAAGTCCTCTCCAGGAACGATTAACGATAGCGACGGGTGGCGAAAGGGAGTCATGGAAATCAGTGCTGTAAACACGACCTGATGATGATGATGATTATTATTATTACTTTTATTATTATATTATTATTATTATTATTATTGGTCCAGCTCAGTCGGTAGAGTGTTCGGATAGGAATCTCAAGGTTCTTGGTTCGATACTGGCCCCCGCCAACTTGTAACGTAGTGGCATCGTCACGGTACCAAATAGGTATATGTTGCATATCTCTTTACCGGCACTACATATCTATATATGTTATATACCTTCTTACGTCTTACGCTAGTCGTCTATTCTTCTGGCCGGATCTGGTATATCTTCTAAGGTCTCGTCTGGTCTTCCATTGAGGGTTCCGGGTCTGGTCTGTTGCTAGGGATCATTCTTATCAGAAGCCTTGTGTCATTGATAGCTTTTAGTAATAACAAGACTTCGATTTACAATGATGTTACTTTATTCGTAGAACCCCAGACCAGACAATCACGCAGTGAGCTCACATCTTGCTAGCTTCGCTTCTAAGTCCTAACTCTTAACTCTGCAACTGACTAACTGTCACAGTGTTGCTTACTCCTTAAACCGGAAGGGCTTCTATTGCCTTTGTTCTCACGTTCCATCCCTAGAACGCAAGGTGAGAGTGAGGTCAAACGCTGTCACTCACTCTCAAGGCCATCAGCTGTACTGATCGCCATAAGGATTTCTATACTACCTTAAAAAGATATTAGGGATCCATAATTATGTAACAAACTCAGCGTATGAGTAGTACGGGGATCTGTGCGGTAAAGTAAGGGATTGATGGTAGGAGTGGCACTTCACCTCAGATGCTCAAATAATCTCCTTGGTCTAGCACTAGTGAAAAAGGGATAGACTCCCTCGCTGTATGGCTGATACCGACATTAGGCCGCCCTGACGACTTTACTTATTATTATTATTATTATTATTATTATTATTATTATTATTATTATTATTATTATTGCAGACCGTGTTGAAAAGTTATAGAAATTAGTTTTTATAGAATAATGGAATAGTTATTGAAAAACGAGAAAATATGCGAACAAGCGAAATGTGAGTGCCATTTTTCAATTTAGTTAATAAACCAAATTATTCAGCACGTGATTTTTCTATGATTAATTTTCATGTTAGTTGGCCCTATTGGCTGAGATGTAGAATAATCCAACTTCAGCTCTGCACTCACGTAAGACCCTCTCACAATATGGTTGTGGGTGGCGATCCGTAATGACTGCAGACGGTATCCTGGTGACTAAACGCTTGATAAGGGTTCTTATGCCTTTAAACAATAACAAAATCAAACGAATCCATGTCAACAAAATCAATACTTCCTATAGTTGTTATATTGTAAGGTAACATAGCCCTCGAAAGACAGGATGGGATTATGTCTTGATTTGAACGTTAGCATTTGATCTGGTTGAAGTATCCGTGAGCCCTGACTCAGATTGTTGCATATCATGCAACGGAAGAGAAATCTTCCGGTCAAAAGACAAAAGAGAAAGATAAAGAAATATATAAATATATAAAACAGGGGGAGAACGGAAGAGAGGTCTTCAGGTCAAGAAGCAGGGAGAAGATGAAGAAAAAAGAGGAAAATGGAAGACTCCTCTTCCGGTGAGGAGGCGGAGAGAAAGATAAAGAAATATATAAAAAAGGAAGTATGTCCGTTATCAGATCAAAAGATAAACAATACGTGTGCATAGTTATTGTATATAAAGGTTAGTGGATCTCAAAGACCACTCAGTCCCCAGCGAGCAGCCGTGAACGTAACCTCGTCGCCTCCCGTCAACAACACCTCCGGGCCTTTCCATTGTGAACACTCTTCGCCGACCCTCAACAACTCACTCGGGGATTTTCATTGTGAAGGCTCTGTGCCCCTCACCACCCACAAACCGAAGAAAATAAAGACGGGTAATATTTTCATATATACGTGTCTGTGGTTTCATTGAAGTCCAGTAGCCGGCAGTACAACACGATCATAAATTTATGCCCAGCAATTTTCACTATGATAAATGCGTAGTATGTGTACATTTGCTAAATACTATAAGATGTAAACTTTTAAAAATATTAAAAGTAATTGTTCCTTCTGCTATGGGTAAATAGTTCTTTAAAATTGGTATGGTGGCCTGTCTTGGAGAAGAAAGATTCTAAATCCAAACAAATTAAAATTGGCCTTCTGTCGTATTCTGCTTAGTGCCGAGTAAATACATATATTAAAAGTTACATATACATATGTGTGTGTGTCTGTGTGTGTTTGTGTGTGTGTCTGTGTCTGTGTGTGTGTATGTAAATAGGAAAATAAAGTATTCCAAAAAAGTATACTAAAAAAAATTAATTCTAGATGTTGAAGTCGACGTGAAAACGTTTCTTTTAAAAATAACGGGAGGTAAGAAAAGATGTGAAAATAATGAGAGACGAGAAAGTTATTTTGGTAAGATATCCATCAAATAGATAAGTTCGAAAAGTATATGCATTAGAAAGGAATCCGATTCATATATATATTTATATATTTACCAACCCCTCCGCAGGAGCAGGATGTGACACAGGGTCAATTTATTAAGCGGAGTTTAACAGGTTTGAATTCAGAGTTTTCCTTCTCCTAGACTGGTTACCTAGCCATGGTTAAAGAGCGCAGTCTGCCCTGCTATTTGCCCATAGCTGGAGGGAGAATTGGATTCATATCTTTCCCACGGGTATTAGCGACAGGTGAAATGCAAACAGCTTCGCTCAGGAACTGAACTCGGGTCGACGAGTCCATTTCCTACGACTCTAACCATTAATCCACGAGCCTCCATATATCCTATATCATATAACCGTGTGCAAAAAACTCTTAAGAAACTACTAAAAATGTTATTATAAATGTACGCTATTTCTTAACATCTGTGCATATAATAATCTCAGACGGTATGAAATTAAAATCAATCATTCAAATGTAATAATAGTATTAGGAATGCCACACCCATGTTACTATAACAACGGAATTTGTCTTTTGTCATTAATTAGGCAATATTGAAACATTACAAAATGTTTCTAATACGTATGAGTGTTTATTAAGAGAAAATCTTTATGAAAACATCTAATGATTCATGATGTTGACATAACGAGAAATTCTGTCTGATACAAGAAAACTTATATATACAAGGTGTGTCAAAAAAGTATCGAGATTGTTTGTACTTTTTGAGATATATTGTATTCTGAAAGAAATAACGTTTAATTCATTGTCTGTTTCTATCTTAGTAAATACAGCTTCAAAATCGGCACTTTTATGACACACCTTGTATATGATGATGGACAGAAATAAGAAATAGTGCTCAATGCTATAATAACAGAGCAGGTTACTATATTACCCCAACTCAAGTCCCATGTGTATAACACAATCCTCAGACGGGAGTATAGTAAAAAGTGGTTGGTCAAGCGGTTGTATATCAAGTGTGTTCATGGCATTTATTAGAAATAGAAAATAAAAATAAAATAAATAAAATGATTAATATTATCTGCATTATTCGGACTATTGTCCTCATCTTTATTGTTATTCATACAACGTTTCGGTCGATATACCCTCCGACCTTCTGTCTAGGGTAAAGTAGTTAGGTTAAGACAGATCTAAGTGACAGTTATCTCTGGATTCCGGGTTCAATCCTGAGTAGCGGCAGTAACATAGAAAAATAATTAACACAACTACTATCCCAGCTATGGTTAGCGGAATGAGAACAGGATACCCACGTGGATTGAATAAAGGGTTAAGTTCAAGTTCAGTGATGGCTCCCGATTATGACAAGAAAGTTTCCGAGTTCGAAAAGAAGGTTCCCGAGTCCGAGAAGGTTCCTGGTCCGACAAGACATACCTGAAGAAGGCCAGAGGGTATATCGGCCGAAATGTTGTACAAATAACAATAAAGATGAGGTCAATAGTCCGAATAACGCAGATAATACTAATCATCAAGCCTCATCTCAAACATTCAGAGAAAAAATAAAATAAATACGAAAGCATTAAATAATAAATAACATTAAAAATTCAAAGAATTGGTTAAAATATAAAAGTGAAATACAAAAATAAAAATTAAAAAATATAAATAAATAGATAAGTAAATGGAAAAATAAATGGATAAATTAATTCCTTTTTTTTTCTTGTAGTGAAAATAGAGATGTGTAAATTATTGGATTGATTAGGATCAGGTAGCAAATGACACAATAGAAATTCTTTGATATGTCTACAATTAGAAGCGAGTTCACTTCTTTTGTTCAGTATATTTTTATCAGCATTTCATTTTTTCTTCTTCTAGACAGAGCCTGCAGTTATATTGACCTCCTTTATAAACTTGGGCTTTTTCACAATCTCCAAATGTATTTATTCAAGAATGTTTTTGCTTTATAGATTTCTAAAATAATCAATGACTAGGAACATTATTTTTTTAAAATTTTTCGTAAACAAAACAGTAAGGCCACATTTTAACAGAACGTTAAACGATTAAGATTTTTCATTTATCATTTTTATTTTCTATTCGAAAATATGGGTGAAATATGGGTGAAATAATACACAATCAAGTGCGAAACGTTGACATATATAAAATATTGTCATTTGGTCTGTTAATCAAAGAAAGTTTTTATCATTTGTCTTTTGTGAACAATTGGATATTTCCCATTAAGTCGGATGTCGGGATTGCCAACTCAACCTCGGCATTTTGTCTAAACTTGGACTTTCTCTAGGAGAAAGCTCTAACCGCATCAGCGTGGATATGGCAGTCCTATACATCATATATACTAATGATGCTTCGGCCCCGAAACCATGCCTGATCCAGAGTCATCATCTGATGAAGGCTTCCCATTCCCATCGCATTTATCAGCCTATATATATATATATATATATATATATATATATATATATGGTGTGAGAGACAGAGATATAGAAAAAGATGGGGGTGAGATGGCAAGGTTATTATAATAAAAGCATTTTCAATGGAAGCTAGTACAATAATTATTTTTAAAACCATGTCATCTAATATGTGAAGCAATCGCGAAACTCTTACATTATATATCTATATCTATATCTATATCTATATCTATATCTATATATATATATATATATATATATATACATGACGGTAGCGAAAGATTCAGTGGATGTACAAAGATGAAGCGATCGCATAGCTTACACGCTTTTTGGAAAGTTTTCGGTTTGAATTTAAATTATTTTCTGCTTCTCTCTCGATTTTACAAACATTTACATCTAAAAACGGACCTAATTATCATTATGCTATGATGATGATCTTTTATAAATCGAAATATTGTTCAATATTAGCTATGAAAATTTTATAAAATATATTCATTTAAAAAATATTGTGTGTTTCCATAGCCTTTTATCTTTCTATCTATCTATCTATCTATATATATATATATATATATATATATATATATATATATATATGTGTGTGTGTGTGTGTGTGTGTGTGTGTGTGGTTATATACTATCGATACAATATAACCCTTCCAACTTACCACATCGTCTACTGCAAACGTTTTAGATAGAGTTCAATAACAATTTTTTATTTACGATAGTATTCAATCTAATAATCCCCAAATCTTAAAAGCCTAAGGTAGAAACCTACGGTGAGACTAATAAGGTATAAGGGACACCTACCCCTTCCCCCATAAAGTTGTTTTTCATTTTTTTTTATTAGTCTATTCCCACACTTATCACAATTTATCTTGAATAGTCTAAAAATCCAACGTTCAATGTTATTGATACAATGTTATTCCAATATACCACATCGGCTACTCCATTTTTTTTTTAGATAGAGTTCAATAATAATGTTTTTTTTTATTTATATCCCACTAATATTCAGTCATTCTATTTAATTTTATCATTTTAGCGGTTGCAATTAAAAAAAACATGTTTTCGCTGACTTACTCACGAATTTTTGTATATATATAGTTATTCAATATGTTCAGCTTAGATGTGGCACAAGGCTAGAAGTATGGGCGCCCGATAAGAATCGAACACACTACCATGGTCTGTTAATCTAGCTTGCTAACCACAACATTGCGTGAGGTGCACAATATACGTATATATATATATATATATGTGTGTGTGTGTGTGTGTGTGTGTGTGTGTGTGTGTGTGTGAAACCTAATATGTGTGTATATAGTTATTTACTAAACTTAGCTTTGATGTAGCATAAGGCCAGAAGTATGGCGTCCAATGAGTATCGATCTCACTAACACTGGTCTGTTAATCTAGTTTGCTAATATATATATATATATATATATATATATATATATATATATATATGTGTGTGTGTGTGTGTGGTGTGTATGTATGTGTGTGTGTGTGTGTGTGTGTGTGTGTGTGTGTGTGTGAAACGAAAGGTCATGGCCAATATATAGAATTATGGACCCTCTGTTATGTTTTTATATAAAAAATCAGCTCCGCTTAGAATGCCATTAAGCACTTTAAAAAATCGAAATCGATCCCGTTCAACAAATCGCTTAAAACATTTATATTTATTACTATTGAAAAAATCCCTCCTATTTTTATCGTGGAGCTCTTAAGAAAAAGAGAACAAAATCTACAAAGACCTGGCAGAGTTGAAAGACTCGATGAGAAAAAAATATCTGGGTGCCAGTAAAACAGGAATGCAAAATTTTGCTGACAAGAAAATCGAATGTCTTAAAAAAAAAGAATGCGGTGGAAAATATGTTTTGCCATATCCACCGAAAATGTTTAAATAACAAATGATAAATATTCCTTCAAAACAAAGTTTTCGCCCAAATAAAGATATGATAAATTATTAAAAAATATTTTTGAAATTGTAAAAATAAAATAAATATGCAAAGTATAAGAATGCCTACTTATATCTACATGAAAGCAGGCGTCTCAAAATTATTCTATTGTCCTGGGTATCATACGGCTGTGGTTTTAGATATCTGTGGAGTGTGATGTACCCCATCATTACCATTACTCATAGGTCTATTCTGACTCAGAATGGTAATATGTATGAAGGTGCTATCCTGGCTGTGGAGTCTCCCAGTATGTTTATGCGTTGATATAAACCTGTTATGATGATATAAGCCTACTCAAGTTAGAATCGTATGGTTGGGCTTCACAGGATTTGTAGGCCATAATCACTTATTTACATAAAGAGAAGTCGGAGACGGAGATACAAAAAAAGAGGAATCGGAGACGAAGATACCAACATTTTCCCCCAATTAAAGATATGTTGAATTATGAAAATAATCAGTTTCAAATTGTAAAAAGAAAAAAATATAAGATGGTCTCGTAACATTTATGTGAAAGTAGTCAAGTCTCAAAATCATGGTATCATCCTGGTTGGGACACTGAGTGGTAAGGCTATGGTTTTGGAGATCTTGGGGGTGGTATCCCCTCATTGCCATAACTCATAGGTCTATTCTGACTCAGAGTGGTAAAATATATGAAGGTACCATCCATGACTGTGGAGTGTGAGTTAGGAGCAATTAAGGGATCGCTGGAGTCGGATTCCGAGTCGGTAAATCTATGCCGATTGACTCCATTTGAATTTACACTTTATATGTCCCAGTACCTTTATTATTTAATATAAACCAATTACAATGATATGGGCCTACTCAAGTTAGGATTATATGCATGTGCTTTATAAGATTTGTAGGCCGTAATAACTTAATTACATAAAGAGGAGTCTGAATCGGAGACCCAAAAGTAGAAGAGTTGGAGTCGGAGATATCAAAAGTAGAGGAGTCGGAGTCGAAGGTTTTACGTTCCGACTCCAAATCCCTGGTACAATCATTGGTCAAATATAAATATTTGAATATTATTCGTATTCGATAGGACCTTGTGCCAAAAAATCTTTTAAGAAACGGCAGAAGATGTAAATATAAGCGTACAAAAGAAAGTAAATCCCTTAACCTTTTGACGGGTTGACATGCTGTGAAAATCAATCGTTCAATCAATCAACCAAATGGATTATGAGCTCAAGAGGAAGACTTATTGAAAAAGAGATAAACACTGCTGTCATAAAATATTATAGAAAGCCGAAGAAAATTGGGGGAATAATAAAAATCTATAAGAAAGTTACATCGCGGCTAAACTTGGTGTCGATAACAGGGTCACGAAAGGGGAAACAAAAATCCTGAGCATTTGTTGAGGTACAAGATCATAAGGTTAATTTCAAAATCAATCCAGAGTGAATATTGATCAACCCCACCCCAAAAGAAACTGGCCGGGTCAGCAAAATTTTATTGGAAGAAATCTGCGGTGAATTAAGGCAGCATCTGGAGTTAAATCAATATAAAACACATAAACAACCATTAATTGATTCGTCAATATGACCAACAAAATAAATTGTGTTCACTTACAATTTAACATCAAAGAGTTCTAACCGTCTATAACGGAAAACCTTATTGACAAAACGTTGGAATTACCTAAATAGTTTATTGAAATTGAAGATGAAAAAAATAGAAATCATTAAACATTGTCAAAAGTCAGTTTTATATTATGATGAATGAAAAAAGGAGATAAAAATTGCGTTCAATCTTATAATGGGCAGTTTTTCTGGCGCCAAAATTTGTGAGATTGGCGATCTATATATGCTTTGGAAAATGGCGTATATTTTCAATAGGAATATTGAACGTAATGATGGATTGCTGTTGATGTGGAGTAACAAAAGACAGATGGACTGTAACAGAAAAATAAAAGAATTATAAAAATATTCAAAGATCACGATTTACAGTTGGGGATCATGCCAAATCTGTAACAGATTGTATTTCTTGACGTGAAAACAATTTTATGTCTTTGAGAAAGGTTCAGATGGAAGTTGTAACATCGACAATAAAATGAGTGGTGTAAAGATATATAAGTCATTGGTGTCAGTTAAGTGAAACCTAAACTTGATTAATTAGCCTTTTATCAAGCCGATTAGACAAGGAGGGTGAAACCTATATAAAAGCAACTCAAATTTTCATCCGGAAGAATGAAGTTGAACGGTCAACCAAAGCATTAAAGCTAGTTGAGACAATCCGCTGCCCTTTCAGTCCTTCTCTCCCCTTTTGTCTTTTGTTAACTTGGAGATCTTGCTGACAATAAAACGCTATTCAGTATAATTTTGTCGTCCGAAATCTTTTCTCCCAAACTGTGTTTTCTGATTGGGCCTTTGCTATGCTCGGATAGACACGTTGAGTTTTTACATACCACAAGATATGAGGAAAACAGTCCGAAAAATCAAAATACTAAATCTGTTTTTGCTGAACAGTAAAAAAAAACGAAATGATTGCAACTTCATGTGGACGTTTTCGCTTTTTTTTTTCTGTGTCCAGTCGATATCGCACTTTCCGTCCACCATTGATTTCGTTCGCCATAGAATTTTCTTAATTAAAAAAACACTTTCCCTATAGAGAGTAAAATGTTCCTAAAGCAAATTTTGTCTGAGAAAGAAAAAAAGTTGTTGAGTGGATGTCATTATTATCTTGCTTGGAAGCAGTTAAAAAGACAGTTGACAAAAAAAAGATAAATATACCAGTATATAACAATTTAAGCCAAACATTTAAGCCAAAACAATATCTTGTTTAATAGTTCAAATGTGAAAATAAAAGAATAATAAAAGGAGAAAAATAAAATAAAAGAATAAATTTATTTAGCTATCCAATAATTTTACACATCTGTGTTCAACTTCTATGTGGATTCAGCCACTTTGTCTTATAAGAATTGACAAACTCACAGGTCAGGCAAGTTCACTCTACTTCTTTACAGCTGACGCCGTTCATATCGTTACCCTATCATATTTCTCTTCCTGTCTTTTTTTTTGTTGCAATCTTTGTGTTATGATTACATCATTGAAAAAAGGTCAAATCTATGGATAAATAGTAGGGCAGACTGGGCTCTTTAACCTTAGTTAGGAAAGCTGTTTAAGAGAAGTAAATTTCTTAATTCAAACCTGTTAAAATCCGCTTAAGAAATTGACCTTGTGTCACATCCTACTTGTACGGGCGTGCCTGGCGTGCTCTCTCCAGTCTAGAAGTGGACGATCACAATGACACAAGACGCAGTCTTTATTACTCCGAATTAGACTTCGTTAATCATTAATAAAAAACCAACAACTCAAGAAGTTGAAGCTGAAATGGAGAAAAAAGATTTTTCACTTTTCTACTTTTTTTTTTTTTGCTCACGAATCTCCAATTTTCTCATTGGTTACATTAAAACGCAGCTGGACATTTGAGTAATATTCTTCGAGTTGACATCGTGTCAACAAGCTCGGTCGAGAAAATGAGACTAATTCGCTGGTGAGCAACCATGATTGAAAATCAGCTAATCAATGTTAATTGATCCCCGAACAATCTCACCGAAAAAAACATCGGTCTGATCAACTGAAAAAAAAAACCCTAACTCTTGTCGCATTTTCTTCACTTCGGAAACTGACCAGTCGATGAGTCTCAGTTCATCTTACACCTGTGAACAAATCATTTATACAGGGTGATTCCAATGTAATTCCCTTCCCTATTTTTGAAATCTTATAATTTATTTCTGAATCATTATTTGGTTATTTCCTAGTTGAGTAACATGATATTACAGGGTGGCCCAGGAAAAATAGAACCCAAATTATTTATTTTCCCATTAAAATTACCCTAAACCCCAACCCTAACCCTAACTCTATCCTTGACCCCCCCCCCAGTTGAGTAACATAATATTACAAGGTGACCCAGAAAAAAACAAAACCCACAAATTTTGTAATAAAACTGTTAATTTTAATTTTAATTTTTTTTTAAAGTTTAAGTCCAACAAGGTTTATGGTTAGGGTTTAGGGTTAGGCTTAGGGTTAGTTTAATCGGAGAATAAATAAATAATTTGGGTTATTTTTTTCTGGCTCACTCATGTTACTCAACTAGGAAATAATCCATTATTTTTACGAAAACATAAATATGAGAAATATACATTATTGATTATATTATTCTATTTTTATTTAGCTTTTCTCATGGAAAATGAGGGTTAAAGTTTTATAACCTTCTCTCGAACCAAAATAGTGCGTGGATTTTATTGAAGTTTGGTCTTTGCTTGTCTCCACCAATTTCCGTTTTTAAAAGGACCTGCGCTCGGTCGTTATACACACAAACATACAGGGAGACAGACATACAGATTATTCTTTAATATAGATAGATGATCCGATACACTATATACCTATGTAGATCTACTTTTAAGGGGCCGGTTTAGCTCAGTCGGTAGAGCGTTCGGCTAGAAACCACAAGGTTCCTAGTTCGATACCGGCCTCTTGCCAACTCAGCGTATGAGTAGCACAGGGATATGTGCGGTAAAGTAAGGAGCTGATGGTAGAATTGGAACGGTCCCCAAAATTTAGAAAACTGATTTGAAGAATTGAGACCATCCAGACAACAGCATTATCAAAATCGGCTTGAATACTCAGACGCTAAAACAATCTCCTTGGTCTAGCGCACGTGAAAAGGGGATAGACTCCCTCGCTGATTGGCTGATACCGACTTTAGGCCACCCCGACGAATTTGCTTACTGTTAAATCAGTTGATAAGGTGATAAATATGCCTAAAAAATATCTTAAAATATTTTTAAGTAATGAAAAGTCTTATTTTCAGCGTGTTTTTTTCTTTTTTTTTTCTTTATAAGACTAACTAGTCTAATTGTTAAAGTTTTAACTTCTAAGTGAGGTATATTCATTTAAATGCGAACGGAGAAAGCGGTCATCTTGATAGTAACTTACTATTAATTTATCTCTAACATTCGCTCTCTATCTCAAAGTAATTTCAGGTGCTTACCCCTCCCCACATAGCCTGAAACTCAGTTCTTCATTAACTACCCTCATTTAAGTCACTGATTATAAGTAATGAGCCGACGAGGAATATTTTAGAAAATGGTGACTAATTCAATGTTAATTGCCGTATAATCTGAATTACGTCTTTCCTTAGGCGTTGCTGTTTAATCTTTCAAATTTAAAGACCGATTGAGGGTTTAAGTGGTTATAATGATAGGCAGGGTCAAGCGATACAATGAATTGGGAAGTTGAAGGAAGCGAGAAATTGTGACGCCCGGAAGTGGGTGAATGTGGAGAATGGTGGGAAAGTGAAATTAAGATGTTGAGTTGAAGACGAGAAAATATGAAGGAGGCAGTTGTAGATTGATTGAAAGAAGGGGAATAAGGCATATTAAGGAAGACAGAGCGACAGAGAAAGATACAATGATAGAGACAGAGAGAGACAGAGAAATGCCTTGTTACGGAGAAACGGATTAAAATCATTAGAATCATTAGAATCGAATACATTTAGAGATGTGGAATAGAGCACATTGACAGGAAAGCAAGATAATATAAATACTGAGACATTAAGAGAAATTGATGAAATGCATGTGATGATAATATGTTGATAGTAATGAGATTTGTACAAATCGACAGAGAAAGAATGATTAGGCTGCAGAGAGACACACAGAGAGAGGGAGACAGAGAGGGGGTACTGTCGGAAATAAAAGATATCATGAGTGCATGTGCGTGTGTTTCTGTGTGAGGGAGGGAGAAAGAGAGAGGGATGAGGGAGAAAAATAAATAAATGGCTGCGAAAACGGAATAGAGAGAGTAAGAAATAGAGAGACAGAAGAGAAAATTAAAATGGAGGAAGGTTCAGCGACGTATATATATATATATATATATATATATATATATATATATATATATATATATATATATATATATATATATATATATATATATATAATATATATATATATATATATATATATATATATATATAGAGAGAGAGAGAGAGAGAGAGAGAGAGAGAGGAAGAGTGAGAGAGAGGGGGGAGAGAGAAAGACAGACGGACAGAGAGACAGAGATAGACGTACAGGAAAAGACAGGGACAGAGACGCAGACAGAGATAGAGACACAGAGAGAGAAACAGACATACAGACATACAGTGAGAAAATTTAATTAGTAAACTGATACATGGAGATATATTGAAATACACTAATTGAGAGTAAAATAGGAAGTGTTACGTAATTGATAGGCTGCATATAGATTATGTACGAAATCATGTCTCTCTTATAGTATGTGGCCTACCATAAAAAGCATATTATAAGGTTATAATAATAACTGCTAACCCTAACTACATTTCAGAATTTTAGAATACTTTAGAATTAAATATAACTCTGATTCATATAAATTATGGATAAATTATTTTTTAATTATCTTAATTACTATATATAGCTTATGACTGAATAGCATTTACTGAAATTGAATATATGTGAAAAATGATTAGTTTCAATAAATTGATTACTACTTATATCTGTAAATATACTCTTACTGAGGTAGGGCACAATCAAACCGAGTAGGCCACATACTATAACAGAATAAAAAAGGTAGGCTACATAGTATAACGGTACCTAATAATGATAGATGAGGGGAAAAGTGATACTAATTGTAGTTGGTCTACTTGGAACGGTCCCCAAAAGTTTAGAAAACTGAATTGAGACCATCCAGACAACAGCATTATGAAAATCGGCTTGAATACTCAGAAGAGTCCTGGAGATCTGGGCAAACTTGTTGTCACTCAGACTCCAGTAAAAGACCATCATCTAACGCTGGTGTGAAAAACTAATAATGATAATAATAATCCCCTGTGGATCAACTCCATTTGGAATTGTGTAAAAACTAGATTTTAACCCTACAACAAACCGCCCTGTCGGCTGGGGCATTAGAATGCACCGACTGCACCTCTGCAGAGGGGTAAGACTCCTCCAATGGGCCTACCTGTTGGCCGTAAGTGGCGATCCGTGATGCTTAAGGATAGAGCCCAGGTGGATGAGCAGTTCATGACATGCAATACTCCACTTTGGCCCTATCTTGGGCTAGACGAGCGGTCGGAGAGGCCCCCTCCGATCAATCGGCTGGTCACGTCAAGCCCTAGCGCCTATATGATTTTCCCAACCCTATTGTCCTTATGGCAAGCCCCAACCCCTTTTTATCATATGGGTGCTAGAAGGCGGTGGCTGCGGGTCTACATGTCCTGGGAATGACGTTAAACTCTATCTGATGGTGAGGTTCCAGTTCTGGAGGTTTGGGGAATGTGGAGCACCCCTTCATCACCATTGCTCCCTGGTCCACTCTGACCCGAAGTGGTAGTACCTGTTAGGGTCCCATCTATGGGTTAAATAGAAAAATGTATTTTTTTAAAAATTGTACTATCCATTAAGAACTGATTTATTTCAAAACTTTATCGGCATTAAATGACCCACTGAGGTTGATATGCCGTAAAACAAAACAAACCAAACCAAACTTACACCAAAATGGTATTTTATAGTAGAAATTAAAAATAAGTAAGTACTTCTGAATCATGGACAAAACTGTAAAAGTAAATTTTACAAGCTTTTGCCTTTCGCTGATCTTGTGTCTGTTCTTTAGTTGGTCAGTTCGATTTATGCAAGTGTGAGGTGAACTTGGAATTTTGGGAGTTTTTAGCTTGGTTAGGGAGGAGACATGTGTCTCTCGAATATGGTTATTTCTCTCACGCGTGATGGTTAGCTTGGGTAAATAAAGATGTCTAGACAATATCTAAATATGTTCATTACTAAAAACAACAACGAGCTCAGAGATGAGGAAGTCCTAAGAAATCAGACAAGAAGAATAGAGAAAGAATCAGATTAACATAGAAGAGATTGCAGAGATGATCGGGCAGCTGAGAAGTGACACAAGAAGATAGAAGCTAAGTACTATAAGATGGTGAGATGAGAAGAGAGGGCTATACAAGAGAAGCATTTATACTAAGAGCAATATTAGGGAAAAAGCGATTAAAGGATATATATAGAGATAGATAGATAGATAGACAGAGAAAGGGAGAGAGGAAATTAGGACGCGATGAAAGAGATAGGAAAACGACAATGCACTGTTACAAAGAGTATTGTTAGCAAGCATCGTAATGAAATGCCTATGAATGCAAGTAACAATATATGAGATACACATATGTATAATAATTGCAGTATAAGCAAGCGGCGCAAAGATAGTTAAAAAATTCGTCGTACATACCAATTAATTAGAAAATAATTTACATTATCATCATATATATATATATATATATATATATATATATATATATATATATATGTGTGTGTGTGTGTGTGTGTGTGTGTGAGGTATCCAAAACCTGGTAGTAAGGGATGATTCTATATGTGATTTCTATGATACACTGTATTATCATTGTATGATCCAGTATGTATAAATGCAGTGAATCTTTAAATCAATAAAGAGAGCTCAATGTATAATAAACATTTTAGATTATATACCGAGCAATATTTATCTCAGAAAGGAAGGATAAACTCAACACCGTAATTCCATAATAAATTTATTTCGACCAAAATTGGGGTCTATATAAATCTAAGTTGATTTAATATAGCTCCTCAAAATTTCGTCTCATCAGATGGTAGATCAAGGTAATTTGAATTGCATAACTGAACATTTTTACTTCTCCCCCCCCCCAATTTTTTTTTTGTGCAATTTATTAAGCGGGTTTAACAGGTTTGAAATCCGGTTTTCCTCCTCCAAGACTCGTTGCCTCATCAAGGTTGAAGAGTCCGGTCTGACCTACTATTTTCCCATAGCTAGAGGGAAAGTATTACAAGTATATATATATATATATATATATATATATATATATATATATATATATATATATATTAATACTATTATTCCTTAATTGTACGACCGTTATCATCTTGCAACGCCCTCTAGTTAAATATGAGACTGTCCACATCGTCCAAAATGAAAAAAATATAAATACTGATTATCTTATGTTGCTTGTCCGCCGAATTCTTATTTCTTATGAGTGTCGTCATCTCAGCAAAATAATTCACCATGCCGTATTTGTAACTGCTACAGAGAAAACTATAAGAAAATTGAAAGTGAGTAGGGGAACGATAGAGAGAGGGGTGAACATACGGAAGTGATAACGCTAATTCAAGAAATACAGCTGACTTATGTTTTTCGTTCGGATTGTGTAAATGTTACTAGTCGAATGATGTTTATATAAGTTTAAAACCTTTTGAACAACCCTCTGATATCATTATTAGATTTTATCAATAGTAAAAAAATTTAATGTCAAATAATTATTTAAACTAGTGAAAGCATGCACCCTCCACCGGACGCAAGTACTTGAATTTTAATGTAAAAAATATTAAAATTAAATAAGACACGAACAAGCTAAACAAGAACGCATATATAAAGATTAAAACTATTTTAATTTTATTTTAATTGCTTTCTGTGTGAAATTATGCATAGGATTGTTTTTAATACGTTGTAGAATAAAACAATGATATCATAAATCAATGACACCAAGTAATTATTTATCAAAACCGCTTTTGTTAAAACAAGTCTACAAATTATTCACATCTTATACTATGTAAACCTTTATTTTTAATGAGATATAACACACATTGCAAGATTTAAAATCAACTAGATATTAATAGAGACAACGTTAATAAATAACATGCTATTTAAGATTAAATAATGTTTATTTAATAATTATTGATAATATAATGTAAATGATTAAGTGAATTGTGACATCGGTGGTGACATAATTCCAGTTACAGACAGACAAACGCATAATATATATCCGTTGATTTCCGGTTTAGAAAGTATCGTAGCCTGGGGGTGATCTGATGTAGAGAATCTTTTAAAGTTAAATGATGTTCATAAGAAAGGGATTTAGAAATTTATTTACTAGTGAGAACTAGTAATTGGTCTTATAATATTTTAACGAAGTGAGGTTTAGTCGTATCTAAAGAAATGTTTGTATCATTCTTGTAAAGGATTAGGTAATTCTTAAATTGAATTTATATACATTTTTTGGTTATTTCCTAGTTGAGTAACATGAGTGATCCAGAAAAAACAGAGCCCAAATTATTTATCTATTTTCCTATTAAATTAACCCTAAACCCCAACCCTAACCCTAACCCTAACCCTTGTTGGACTTAAACTTCAAAAGATTAACAGTTTTATTACAAAATTTGTGGGTTCTGTTTTTTCTGGGTCAACCTGTAATATTATGTTACTCAACTAGGGGGGTTAGGGTTAGGGTTCAGGGTTAGGGTTAGGTTTTAGGGTTGGGATTAGGGTTGGGGTTTAGGGTTAGTTTAATGGGAAAATAAATCATTTGGGATCTGTTTTTTTCTGGGTCACCCTGTAATATCATGTTATTCAACTAGGAAATAACTTATTTTTTATGTTGAGTGATGAGAGGGGGTAGATATTGGTGTAATTTTACTTCTAGACGTTAGTTTAGTGGTATTGTGCATGTTGTTGTTTTTTTTGGTGGGGGGTGATGATAGGATGATTGGAAGGTATTTCATTTTAAATTGTATTCACCTTGGACGTTATAAACAATTGGAGATAAAGTGTGGTTACATTCCCAGTAATGTCCACCTTGTATTTTAAATAACTGGAGAAATGATAAGATGTGTGTTGGTTTGATATAAGATAAATTCAAATAAATTCATCATCCGATGATGAACTTGTAGTCAAATGTAGTTTCGGCGCTTTACCATCATTACTATTACTCAAAGTCCCCTCCCCCAGTTGTATCAAATATACATCCAAACTTATTGGATGTCTGCTGGGAAACTACTGCGTTAGATTTAATTATATGTGAATTCTGTAGAGAAAGAAATCACTATTCTTTCATGCTTAAAAACTCCGTACATGTATTTTTTATAACCTTTTCATCTATATATATTTCTCTGGAGAAAATATCTTCCTATAGATTATAATAATGAATAATAATAATAATAATAATAATAATAATAATAATAATAATAATAATAGCCCTTACGACAGTAATGGGGGGATATTTGTCTCATATCCCACTTGTATGGACTGGGCACAAGGCCTCGTTTTAACGTGGGCCCACCCACAAGCCGAAGCTCATAGGTGGAAAGAACAAAAATTGCGTCGATCCCCTCGACATTCCTCCTCAAGGGGCACGCCTCAGGCGCTGAGCAATAAACTCAGCCCTGCCCACAAAGAGGCAGGTAATGCCTGGAGGGATAGCCCTCTGGGATCGACGCTAATAATTGTACTTTAACCCGGTCCAGTGACCGAAGCACACTGGACCCCCAGCCGAGGCCGGGTATAACCCTCACGACTGTAATCGAGCACTATATTTTCTTTCCTCCAACTTTAAATAAAAATCCTATACATATCGTTCCTACAGTGGAATTCTTACTCTGATACATGAAAAACCAAACTTATCGACAGTACTAGTGTCTTGTAGACCCAAAAGATTGAGCACTCTCTGGAGAAAAGATATTCCTATAGATTATAATAATAATAAATATAGCTCTTACAACTTTGATTGAGCACTATATTTTCCTTCCTCCAAATTAAAATAAATCCCTATACATAACATGGATTAAAGACCCCGATACTACAAAACCAAACGTAACGCCGATAAGAGTGTGAGTTGTAGGCAAAAGTTGAGTACTCACTGGAGAAAAGATCTTCTTATAGATCATAATAATAATAAATAAATATATGTGTGTGTGTGTGTCTCTCTCCCTCTCTCTCTCCCCCTCTCTCTCTCCTCTCTCTCTCTCTCTCTGTGTGATGTGAATATACACTAAGATAGATAGAGTTATAGTGATAGAGAGAGGGCGAGTGAGAGGGAACTATGAACTGCAGTTTCGGTTATGAACATGACAGAATGCATGAATGCATATTCTATAATATCAACGCGCATGGAAAGAATGATTTTTATATTCCTATCTTTTGATGTTAGTCAAAGAATTGTATTGCCTAGTTGCCGAAAATGCTCATCCATATATATATATATACAAACATATATAAAAAAAAAAATATATTTTACATGTTAAAGCCGTTATTTGTATAATACAAACGACGTTACACTATCAACGCGAAGGCAACCATATTGGTTCTTTCAAAATGGCTCCAGGATTTTCGAGGCTGAACACATTCAATAGCAGCACACAATGGCCGGAGCCTGATGGCCGGCCCGACACAATATACATTCAAATAGAGGCTTTCAAGAATTAGTGAATGGTTTTATTGCTTGCATAAAAAAAAATAAAACGGAAAAGTAAAATGGATGGAAGTCGTGGTTATGACATCTGCTGAGGAGAAAATTAGACAAAATTCCCGCTTCTTTGGACGCATTTTTGGCGTTATTAGGCGGCTTTGAAACGTGAACAGAATATGCAAATTTCCTTGCAATTACAAACAGAAACATATATAGATATAAATAAACATACTAAGAAATATATATATGTGTGTTGGTATGTGTGTGTGTGCATGTGTAGCTGTGTGTGCATTAACATATGTGTAAATAATAAAATAGCCATATATAGATAGATAACCGTGAAAATAAATCGATAGATAGATAGCCAGATTAAAATGCTACAGCCAATATAGATAGATCGATAGATAGATAATGTTACTAATGATAGGAAACCAGAATAGACATATAGAGCGATGGAGAGATAGGATTAAACAGAGATAGATAGATAGATAGATAGATTTGAATAGAGATAGATGCATAGATAGATATGAAAACTAAAATAGATGTATAGGTAGATCGATAGGTATGAACATAATGATATATATATATATAGAGAGAGAGAGACAGACAGACAGACAGACAGACAGACAGAGAGAGGCAGAGAGACTGAGAGACAGAGAGATAGAGAGTGAGGGAGAGAGAGTGAGACAGAGAGAGAGAGAGAGAGAAAGAGGGGTATGAATAGACAGATGTATAGATAGATAGATATCATAATGATATATATATATATATATATATATATATATATATATAGAGAGAGAGAGTAGAGAGATATAGAGAGAGAGAGAGAGAGAGAGAGAGAGACAGAGAGAGAGACAGAGACAGAGAGAGTAAGAAAGGGAAAAAGACACACACATAGATTAAGATATTGAAACAGAGAGATAGATAGATAGATACAGACTGGGATGTATGGGTATAAAAATAGATATATAGAGGAAGATATAAATGTATAGGAATATATATATATATATATATATATATATATATATATATATATATATATATAATTTGATAGCGATGAATATTGATAGATATGAACAGAATGAAATAGATAGATAGATAGATAGATAGATATGAAATATAATGTAATGGAGGTGTCGTTTTAACAAATTTTCTGGTTTGCTAAACAACTTTCTTAATTATTTTAATTATTTCTTTTCAATAAAGAATGTTGCGAATTGAATAATTTTATTGCAGATCTCTGCCTTCCCCAACCCTCACTTAGACGACATGTCTCGAATTTTTGGCAGGAAATTACAGCTGCAAGCCATTGTTAAAATGCAAATTGACCTGGCTTGTTTCCTTTTTGGATTTTAGTATCTGTAAGAAAATGCTCTGGGGCATAAATTCTCGGCTAAAGCAGCGCATACAAAAGTAATTTTATATTCCTATTCATCATTGTTAATATGTCAGTTTTTACATACAAGATCCTCGATAAATTAAATAATGTCTTGAAAACTTGAGAATAATCTCTCTAATTATTCATCTCAATAAATATCTATCTATTTATCTCTTTCTCTCTCTCTCTCTCTCTCTCTCTCTCTCTCTCTCTCTCTCTCTCTCTCTGTCTCTGTCTCTGTCTCTCTCTCTCTCTCTCTCTCTATATATATATATATATATATATATATATATATACAATATACCAAGCATGTTGGTAAATCCTTGCGGTTAGAAAAAACCCAGCAAATAGTTTGATTGTAAAAATATACTACCAAACATCAACCGGGTAGAAAAAAAATTTTGAAAAAGAGAAAAGACCAAGATAGTCGTACCAACAAAAAAATAATCTATTGGTAAGACCAAAAGAAAAGACAATTTATATGTATATATATGTATATAAGATATATATATATATATATATATATATATATATATATATATATATATATATATATATATTCATATAACCGCTAGGAGAATAGCTAATAAGTAAAAAGTGCTCAATACCTAAGTAGAGCAAATAATGAGTCAGATCTTAGCCCTGAAGAGCATTAAGCGAAACTAATAGTAGGTTCGTCTGACTAATTAGTTTATATATATATATATATATATATATATATATTGGAGGATATGTGCTTAATTGAAGTCATACCTAATTTTGAAAATTAATTAGTTAATAATTAATGAATTTAGGCGGGCATATATGTTCAATGTAAGGCTAAACAAATCGAGAAAATGTCAATCCCTGAATAGGTCGAAATGTACATTCAGGGATTGACATTTTCTCGATTTATATAGCCTTACATTTGAACATATATGCCCGCCTAAATTCATTAATTATTAACTAATTAATTTTCAAAATTAGGTATGACTTCAATTAAGCACATATCCTCCAAATATTGTCGGCTTAAAGCCATATAAAAATAAACACATTCGTTTGTTTACTTAACCTCATATATATATATATATATATATATATATATATATATATATGTATATATATATATATATATATATATATATATATATATATATATATATATATGCCTGTGTGTGTGTGTGTGTTTTATAGTATACAATACAATTAAAACGAGATTGTTATCATTGGGTTTGTTGTAAAAGGTTACTAAACGGAGATTGGAAATTAAATGGAATCTTTATAATATTAACAAAATACAAATTTTCCACCATTTTTCTAATTCAACGCATACAAAACATCCTTCATTTTCTATCCACACAAATCCTTAGTCCTGAAGAAGGTTTCCACTGTAAAACCGAAATACTCGAGTATCGACGATAAATTTTCCATCCATCATAACATCCTGTGTTAGTTTTCTCAGCTTCATCTTCTTGCAGACAGATAACTGAACAATTCTTTTTGTCAGCCTAAATATAAAGTCTTGAAAAATCAACAATTCTCAGCCTCACCTAATCACTGTATTAAGACCAAAGAAAACCCATCAGACTAGGATTACCAACTCACTTGGATTATGGGAGTAAACCTCGAAAAACAAATCCGGAGCCGGAGTCCCTAAGGTGGTGTGAAGCTGAAATCCAGTGCTATCCAGCAACTCTGGCGATACTACCGCTGCCAAACTGCATTGGCTTCTTACCTTTCCTTTGGATCACAGCGGCAGAGTGGAGAGGGAGTATTTGCTGTCTGGGTAACAGCTGATCCTCCATACCAAACTGCTCAGGCTACATAATTCCACAAAAATGGACACTACTCAATCGTCTCTCGTAGACGGAAGGATGCCAACACGTTGTTTTTTAAATAACCGGTTTCAAAACAGTTTATTACCAAATCACTTCAGTACAACGGGGATATGAAAAACATTACAACGAAATTTAATTCAGTTTTATATATATATATATATATATATATTATATATATATATATATACAAATGTTGCGTTGTGCTGTTCTTGTCACATTCATTCACGTAAGTTCTTCCTATGGTGCTCAACTCTGGTGAAATATTGTGCCGTATATCTCTATGCACAGACGCAAACACTTATATATGTTATGCATATACGGACATAAACACACATATATGCCCACTTATACACACTTACCCGCTCCAACTACTATATGACTCACGTACACACAGGTTTGCCTGCATACATATGCATATTAACACAAGGCAATACACTCAAACACATATATAGGTTTTACACCTATAATCAAGCACTTTATTTACCTTTCTCCAATACAAAAACACCTATATATATATATATATATATATATATATATATATATATATATATATATATAATATATATGTGTGTGTGTGTGTGTGTGTGTGTGTGTGTGTGTGTGTGTGTGAAGGCGCGTGGGCTAGTGGTTAGAGTCGTGGAAAATGAACTCGTCGTTCGAGTTCAATTCCTAGACGAAGCTGTTGGCATTTCACATAGCGCTAATACCCTTGGGAAATGTATGAATCCATATATTCTCCATCCAGCTATGGGTTAAATAGTAGGGCAGACTGGGCCCTTCAGCCTTGGTTAGGTTACCGGTCTAGGAGAGGGATAACTCTGAATTCAAAATTCCTGAGGTCGGTCGTTGATTGGGTTTGTGGCAACCCTTGATGCACCAATTCTTTCCTATCGACTGTGCCATCACTATAAACAAATCACTGTGTGGTGTTCATTGTGTGTGTGAGCCCTCGTGCGTCGAAAATCGACGAGAGAGTCCATAATATATATATATATATATATATATATATATATATATATAGCGTAGACATTAAATAATCACCGCATTGTAACTGTCAGTTTCTCGCCTATGTGATTTCCAAACCAATTGAAGTATGTGTGGTTGAATTTTTGTTTATATCATGTTGTGGGCTGCATTTTGAACAGGGTGGATAAATTTTGGAAGCCTAATAAGAGGCCTGATTATTTTGTAGGGACATGATGGGAATACTGGCTTATTTTGAGGGGTATTCTGGGAATACCTTTTTAGTCTTGTGTAGTATGAATTTGTTACTTTATTTCCTTTTTATTTTATTTTGTTTATGGCTTTAAGTTTTTAAGAATTTATCTTACTGTTTGGAACCCTTAGATTTAATTGGTTTAATAGAAATTTGTTTTCATGCCTACATTTTGATATATGTTTCGACCTTTTTTAAGTAGTTTATTTTTTCGTGGAAGGCCATTATACATATTTCTCTTATAGCAAAGATTGCAGTATTTGAATATCTTTTTGTCAATTCTTCCTATTTTCCTGATTTTCCTGGTCATTTTTGTGTGTTTTGGTTTGAATTTTTGAGTTCCCAAATGGGTCTAGAATGTTAGTTTTTTTTATTGTTTACTGAGATTTTGTATGTTTACCCCCTTTGTTTCCTGCGACATTCAATTAGGTAAATATATTTTTCTGTATTTTTACATCTTAAGGTCCCGATTTGCTCAGTCGGTAGAGCATCCGATATGGAACTACAAAGTTCCGGGTTCGATACCGACCCTCGCCAATTCAGTGTATGAGTAGCACAGGTATCTGTGGTGCTCCGCCTCAAACGTCAAAATCAATTAACTTTATTTAGTGCTAGTGAAAAGTGGATAGTCTCCCTCGCTGTCTGACTGATACCGACTTTAGCCCACCCCAACGACTTTACTTTTGAACAGTGGCTTGGTATACAACGTTAGATTAAGGTAATTTGCGTTTAGAAGACTTCTGTGTGTTTTATATTGCAATTACAGAAGGGGTTTGTTGTTGTTGTTGTTGTTGTTGTTTTTTTTTTTTTTTTTTTAATATTTCATTGTATTTTTATTACTTGTAGCATTTTCCCTGCAGTTATAAGAAAGATTTAGCGTATGTCTATTGAATATTTTATGTAGTTTCTTTGATTTAAGGAAGTGCTTGTCTATTATTTGTTTTAAATCTTCTTCCTATGTTAGTAATTACATTTTTATTGTATGGTGGCTTAAACAAAATGATTTTCCTATTTCTAATTGTATTTTTGTTCTCCTAGGAGGTATATTTCCCGAAAACCCACTGATTCTATTAAAATTCTGTTTCGTAGTCTTCTTTTGCTTTATTGAATATGGTTTTATTTATGAGTTGTCAGCTAATC
The DNA here is from genome assembly GCA_023376005.1 of Doryteuthis pealeii. Taxonomy (NCBI): domain Eukaryota; kingdom Metazoa; phylum Mollusca; class Cephalopoda; order Myopsida; family Loliginidae; genus Doryteuthis; species Doryteuthis pealeii. Next base: position 63,622,275 of record CM042159.1, on the reverse strand, counting down.
TGTGTCCGATGGATTTTGAGATTAAAAAAAAAATATGGTGTCTGGTTGGTTGGTATGTTGGTTGGTTGGTTGGTTGGTTGGAGAATTTGTATGTAAAGTGCAGTGTCGTTTTCTATTATGAATAGTTGGTACTTTCATTTTTAAAATAGAAATGTTGTGTGTGGAAAGTATGTCTGGTATAGCTTTGTTTTATATCTATGTCGAATCCTATTTGTTTGAATATCATCATCATATCATCATGTCACGCCGGTAGCGCGGATATCCATGACAATCTCTCGCCAACTAGCTCTTTCATTCATTGCTCTCAGGAGATCCTCTGCGCGGCATCCAGTATCCGCACAGAGATGGTCAATGTATATCTTTGCTGTACGGCCCACGCTGGTGTGCCCATGTGATGGCTTCCACAGAAGAACGTCACTTATGAGTTCGTCATTGCTTCTTCGGTAGTGTCCGGCGTGTCTTATTCGCCTTACACGGATGGTTTGGGTGATATAGGGCAGGTGGCCATACAACTGTTTTCTCGTGGGGTGTTGTTTCCACATCTTGTTTAAGAGTAGACGCAGCATTCTTGTGCAGCTACCGTCTAGTTTATTCTCCAGCCGATTCGTTAAAATCCAGGTAGTGCAGCCGTACAGTATCACTGATACAACTACGGCTTGGAAGAACTGTCGCTTTAATTTGTCAGTGAGATCGGATTTCAATATGACTGAAAATCTGTTTATAACAGGCCATGCATATCTATTTTCCAATTCTAGTTGTTTAAATTCTTTGTAGTTCCTTCGCATTATTAGGCCGTAGTCTACGAATAGGTTCGTGTGTTTCTTTTACTTATTCTGTATTCTAGTGTTATTAATATGTATGTTACTACGCACTCACAAGTTTCTGAACTACCAGAGCTGCCGATTATTACGTCGAATGCGTCTTGTGTTCCTTTCTTTCAAAGTAATTTTTGGATTTTGTTTAATTTGGGGGGGATTTTATTTA
>CM042159.1:63548791-63616291 GCA_023376005.1 Doryteuthis pealeii | reverse complement strand
TAATTTGTTAGGAATTTCAGGTTAAATCAATCTATTCCAGTTTTCAACAAAAAGGACCAGCCCAGTTCATTTAGAATTCATTTATTTAGTAGTTTATTTCTTCTTCATATCTTCCTATTTACCTTAATTTATTCTCATTCTATTATTTATTTTTTATTTTTATTTCTAAGTCACTTATATATATATATATATATATATATATATATATATATATATTATATATATATATATATATATCCAAGAAAACCTGTTTTATCTACTTAATCTATGTGCGATAAAGTGAGGAGTTGATTGTGGCGCTCCGTCTCAGACGCCAAAACAATTTCCTTGGTCTAGTGCTAGTGAAAAGGGGATAGACTCCCTCGCTGTCTGGCTGATATCGACTTTAGGCCACTCCGATGACCTTACCTATATGTTAAACAAAGAGTCAAATATTTATGTCGAAGTGAAAATGTATTCACAGGTAGTATTTATTTCTTTATAATCAGGATATAATTTACTATCCGGATACAATAGTTAATTCCATAAAGTTTTGTAGTATTAAGGTATTAAATAAAAGTATGGAAAGCCAACGAGGATCGAACTTACAACAATCTCTTTAAAACTTGTTTGGTTACCACTGTCTTATGTACGCTCCACTGTGTGTATTTACTTCAACTGCCTTGTTTGTGCGTAAAGGAAATTGCGTAAGAAGATTTGAATATCGAAAACAAGGATGACATTACAAGGGTTCTTGCTCACAAATGACCTGAAGACCTGTTCTCTTCAACCGTTCTGGTCTTCAGTCTTCAAGAACGATTGCAATGGCTCATTATAACTGCATGAGCGCATTTACCCGGGCTGCTGATATACGTTAACGTCTTCCAAATCAAAAGCAGAAACTCTCGCTCTTTCTCGCGTCTCGCAAACGAGAGATCCCAAGATGAACCCGATCTAGAAGCAAGCGCACAGATTTCGCATCAGTGGAAATGCTTCATCCGGTAAACAACCCTTCCTAAAGGGATTTCTCCATCAATTCATCAAAGCACAATTGAACTTTATAAAGATATTTATCTCCCTGTCGCTGGAGGTAAACGTATGTTCAGTTGACGTCGATAGCAAGTATGGTGGGGATAGGTATATAATTCTATCTCTATTTCTATCCATCAAGTGATTTATGTCTTATTTTCCATGTCCGGTCAAATTACACTCTTTATATTTCTATTCGTAATTACCTTTTGGAGAATATTGAACCCTATTGACCCTTGACCTTTTTATGGACGAAAACAAGTTGACCTGACCACTGACAACTGATATGGTCATCATCAAATTTCTGAGAATTTAAAGCGTTGCTTTACTATGAGCAACTTCCGAACGCTATCTTTATAAGATTACGGACATTGAAATGGTGTGGGATGAGACGTTGATAGGGTAAATAAGGACTATATATAGATAGTTAATGTCCGCGGGTTCAATCCTAAATCTCGGTTGGAAATAATATAATTATATACATGGGCGCATATAAATCCGAAGTAAAAGAATGAAATGAAATAAAGGGACAACTAATTTGCACAATGAACAAACAATCTAAAACCAGAACCTATCATGTTGCTATGGCCAGTGGGTATTTCTACTCGAATGCCACATTAGAGCTCGCACCTCACAGGGTGTCGCTGTAATGATTTTCTGTGTCAGTAAAGTTTGTAAATAGCTAAGCAAGAGATTAGACAACATAGTTAGTAAGCTAATTCTGTATTCAACGTTAGGACAGTGAGAATATATACATCAGGTTTTCAAAAATAGTGATCTTGTGCCAGATGGTATATTAAATATTATTTAAAATTTAGAAAAGTTAGGAATACGAATTACGAAGACTTTAAGATAGGCGGAATCTTTATACATGTGAGACCCTGGCGCAACACATTCTTCTTATTTGTCCATTTTACTTAACTTTGTGCTTGACTAATATCAGTTTCAGTATATAGGTTTAGTTCAGTCAGTAGAGCATTCATCTACGAATCGCAAGGATCCAGGTTCTATATCGGTCCTCAGTAACTCAGCGTATGAATAGCACAGCTTGCTGGTAATCTGACCTGTGCAGTAAAGTGGGGAACTAAGGGTAGGTGTGGCGCTCCAACTTATCAAAAACCATATGCCTAGTCTAACGCTAGCGTAAAAATATAGACACTTTCGCTGTCCGGTTGATACTTAAAATAGACCACACCGACGATTAATTAATCGAAAAGTCGGGGTTATTAATAAATAGTCGGGTTTTATTAAAATTGTATTGTAAGAAAGTCTGACCTTGACATTAATAAGCACCCCAGTTCAAATCTGTTTTGAAAAGAATTGAATTTTGCTTTTCACCGGTTGTAAGTAAACAAAACAGCCGGCCGATAAAAACTAGTAACATTTTTATATTAAAATAGATTTGATTTTAATTTTTTTCAATTATTTATTTCGTGTCGTTGTGGTTAGCATATGTGAAAAACCTTATTTTGCACTAAATATAAGCTAATTGTTACTTAAAAAAATAAAACTTAAACGAAAGACATGATTATTTATTTTCCATGTTCCTCTACGGATAGTTAATATTGAAAGTATTTATTAAAAAAAGATTTTGCTAGGGTTAGGGTTAAAGTTGGGGGTTAGGGTTAGGGGTTAGGGTTATAGTTAGGGTTAGGGGTTAGCGTTATGGTTTGCTATTATTATTAAAACTTATAATATACTTTTTATAGCTTTAACTATTCCCGTGTTAAACAATCTAAAATGTTTTATAATTAAAAAAGAATTGCTATTGAATTAACAACAACAACATGGAATAAGTAAACAAAAAAGTATCTTTAATATGAAAACCTGTCTTTCGTTTATAGTTTTATAATTTTTTTAAAAAGTGCGTCTAAAAAACGTCTGTTAACAAACAACCGGATTTAATCGGTGAAAAGCAATATCCTTTTGAATCTAGGTATCACTTGGGGTGCTTATTAGTGTCAAGGTCCAGAAAGTCTACTAGGGTTTCACCGAGTGTATGGTCAGAATATCTGCGATGAATTAATTAAGTTAACAATTAATTTACGGAAGTAAACAAAATGTATTATCATAGATGCGGAGCGTACTGGAATACTGAGTTTTTTATTATTTTTAACCGTTTTTAATATATTTTCAATGCTTACACTTACTTTAAATTAACGACGGGGATATATTTCTTAGATAAAATTAACTATTACGAAGAAAAAAAACATGGATACAGATTAAGTTTCATGATGGATTCTCCTGTCATTTTCTGCTTCAATGATTTAAATATACAAAATGTTGGTCTGTCAACTCAGCTAATTTGCTATAAGGTTGAGTTATTATGTAAAACCAGCCATACATTTTGCTTAAAACGGTGAGGTTTGTGTAAACCCAGCCTCACTTTTGGTATGAGCTGATGACAATAATAAATCAACGGTGTGCTACTGATTATCCACAAAGCAAAACTTATGTTTGAATTCTGACATTTTCTTCCTTCTAAACCGGTTGTCCATACCAAGGATAGGGTGTCCAATTTACTCTACTGTTTTCAGTTTTCTTTTATTTCCTGTTGATGGTCAGCTGGAACGGCATAATCCACTAGATTACAAGTTTTTTTTCTTGTTTATTAATACTAGTCTTCTAGCCGGAATTTTTGATATTTAATTGTTGAGTCGCCATCTATGTCTATAATGACATCCGTTCAAAATGTCATATCTTTTCTCTGGAATTATAATATGTTGAGATTGCTCATTTCCTTCCAAGCATAAAAATGTATTACTCGGTCTATAGTTGTGTGATTTTTTAAAATTATTTCACATTAAATGATAGGATCTATACCGTATTTATTTTTTATGTCCCAGATATATTCAGAAAGAGTGGTACCATTCATATATTTTATATTTGTAAATCTTGGTTTGGTTTGTTTCGTTTTACGGTATATCAATTTCAGTGGGTCATTTAATACCGATAATTTTTTTAAATAGATTAATTCTTAATGGATACACAATTTTTTATAAACATTTTTCTATTTAACCCATAGATGGGACCCTAACAGGTACTACCACTCCGGGTCAGAGTGGACTAGGGATCAATGGGATGAAGGGGTGATCCACATTCCCCAAACCTCAAAAACGGGAACCTCACGATCAGATAGAGTTTAACGTCATTCCCAGGACATGTAGACCCTCAGCCACCGCCTTCTAGCACCCATATGATAAAAAGGGTTGGAGCTTGTCATAAGGGCAATAGGGTTGGGGCAAGGTGCTAGGGCGTGACGTGACCAGTCGATTGATCAAAGGGTACCTCTCCGACCGCCTGTCTAGCCTCAGTAAGGGTCTAAGTGAAGTGTTGCTCATCCACAAAGACTCCATCCTTAAGTATCACTGATCGCCACCTACGGCCAACAGGTGGCCCCATTTGGCGGAGTCTTACCCTCTACAGCGGTGCAGTCGGTGCATTCTAAAGCCTCAGACGACAGGGCGGTATTTGTAAATCTATTTTTATGGTTGTAAAATATTTTTAAAGTATCTTGTGTCGAGCCTAAAAGATCTATTTATCACTACTGTGCCCATTAATTTGTATGAAACTAATTGTATAAAAATTATTGCATTTAACTATTTTTTTTTATTTCGTTGATTTTAACTGACGATATTAAATATCAAAGTCTTAAGTTTTACGTTCTCACTGTATCTTCTTGTTGGTTTTCAGAAGACGGCTTTTGACAACCACACGTGGTGACTTAGCTGTATGTGAAAAGGATAACATCAAGGGATAATTCTACCTATTTCTAGCAAATATCCAATCGTAGTGAGACCCTGAGGTCTTGTGAAAGTTCCTTGAGGATATGTTCCCGTTATTTAGTAAACATACTCACATACACAAACTGACACTCACAAACACATACACATAAATATATATTTATATATAAATGAACGCATATCCTGTTTATACACATATATTCTCTGTCACTCTGCATATATATATATATATATATATATATATATATATATATATATGCTTATGTTGAGAATTCCAAATCTTTCTGTATCTTAAAATAAGCGTACCCAGTTTCGTTCTTAATAATCCATCTATATAAATATAGGTGTTTGTATTTGAAGTTGTACATATCTGCCTATCTGTCCCATTTATTGATATATATATATATATATATAATATATATATGTGTGTGTGTGTGTGTGTGTGTGTGTATAGGTATAGGTATATAGAGGTATAGGTATAGGTATATATGTATATATAGGTTAGGGTAGCGTGGACATGAAATCAATTTCGGTTGGTTATCAACTTTTTGCCCCTATGCGATTTACAAGCCAAGTACTTGGTTTGAAAATCGCACAGCCTCGTTCAGGTTTTGAACTTGGGTCACCGATTCCACTTCCTATGCTGTGTTGACAACCATTACCCAACGAGCACCTCCCAATATATATATATATGTGTGTGTGTGTGTGTGTGTGTGTGTGTGTATGTTATGTGGATATTTGTACATACAACAATGTTATGTGTTAAAAATGACACGTTTCATTTCACCAATTTTAAATGTAAAAATTCTCTTATAAGTTAGAACGCACAAAGCAAAGATAATTACACATATATTTTGATTTTAAATGTTGCAAGATATTCCATTTAACATAGTCACAGGTTATTTTTCGTTTTTTTAAGTTTAACATTTATCAAACAAATTTAATTTTGTCGACTTGTTTGGAAATGTATTTCGTAGAGAATTTCCATTACATTCAACGTCTATAAGATTTGTAGGCAAAATAAATCTAAAAAAAAAAAAGAAACATAATTTCGTCCTTGTTAAACTGAATAACTGACATATCAGCAAATAATGTGTTGCATTGTCCATGCAGAACATCGAATATATATATGCCATAGTCATCTTTTTGGGCACGGCATTCACTGTTAGATAACTTTGAATATATATATAAATAAAGCACACTATATATAAATTAATTATACCGGGTATGTATTTATTAAAACGTGCGGATCGTAAAAATATGGCTAACTAAGTTTACGAGAATATATAATACAGGGTTGTTATTTATTCTATGTATTAATGAGTTTGACTATAAATTAAATACTCATTCATAAACTTACGCAATTCCTGAGGTATTGTGGCGTAAGTTGTGACGTAGTTTAATTTACAGGTTTTATAATAGTAATAATAATAATAATAATAATAATAATAATAATAATAATAATAATAATATCTATATATATAAAAGGAAGTTTGGTATGTACGTGTTGATGCATAACTTCAAAACGGAGGATCATTCGGATTCGAAATCTTGCATACACATTAATATTCGTCTAACTAAGAAACACGCCAAATTTGGTTATTGATTTTTACTGATTAAGGGATATAATTAATTAATTAAACAAAAATCAAATGATTTGCGATAATCGTGGCATAGCTGCTGCTGATAATATTAAAAAAATTCCGCTGACTGCTGCCTGTATCAACAGTAAAATGGCGCCACTTCTGGTAATTTGAAGTTGACAAATTTGTGCCCTAATCGTTTCAGCTTGGAATTTCTTGCGTATCACCGGTCTAATCTTAGAAATATTTATTTGGTTAGAAAGAAAAGAAAATAATCTTTCTAAATATGTATTTTGTATGTGATTTTATTGATTGAATTATTTTTTACAGCGAAGTAAATAACAATAATAAACAAAAACATTTAATTTAATGATTAATAATAACCCAACTTTTGTTTTTATTATTAACTAGCAAAAGTACCCGGTATTTAATTATAATCAGTATTTAATTTTTTCATATGTACAAAAGAAGCCTTTTACAAAAATCTAGACATGAATTAAAAAATACGAGGTAGTTAAGTTATGACTAAAACTTAACTTACATTTCGTAAATAACAAACACTGTTTACTTATTTACAAAATTCTTTTACTGTTTGTCAAACAGTAAAAGAATAATAAAGAAATATCTAAATAAATACATATAGTTGTCGAAAGTATTTATCTTTACATTTTTTTAGTAACATTTAGCTTAACATTTAAATGTGAAATACAATATACTAGGTATATCCAAAAATCGGCTGCTAAAGTCATCTAATGTTTTTTAAAAACAAATTAAAATTAATTAAATCGATTATTTAAGGTCAAACTTTTGTCTAAATCGATAAGTAGTAGCATAATGACCATCAATAAATAAAAATTAAAAAAAAAAAAGCAAAATAATATTACACATTTAATTCATTTTTAATACATTTAAAACAAATTTTTTGGTCAATTTAGATCGCGTTTGGCCATTAACGCTCTTGAAAGATGGCGTGTTTACAAAATTCCTGTAACATTAACGATTTTTAAAAATTTACCAGAAATCAGGGAATTATCCGATTTTAATGAGATTTTCAGTATATATTCATTAATCAATGAATTTTATAATGCATCAGTTATTTTATTTCAAAACTTTAATTAAGTATTTTTGCTATGAAAAATTAATATATAAAATTCATTTAAAATATGAAAATCCTGATGTTAATTTTAAAATGTTATATTTTTAGATTCTAGAAAAAATATCTATTTAATGCAAACCTTATTTTAGGTGCCTAAAGTAATAAGTTTCGAAGAAAAACTCTATTGAAAATTTAGGCCCCCCCCTTTTTAAGTAGAAAACATATTGATGTATAATTTTTTTCTTTTATAAGAATTTAAATAATTATCGAATTTAAATAATTATCGAAATGAGTAAAAAAGAAATCTCCAAAAACTTTTTTTTATATTTTTTTTTTTTACATTTTATTTTTCGGTTTTCAGTACTTATTTTCTCATAGAAAATCACCCTTAAAATTTTTTGTTTTTGTATTCACAACTTCGGTCTTTTATCTTTTTATTTCTACTGTAATAAGTACTAGACGCTGACCAACTCGCCGAGATTTTACGCCCCCAAATAAGGTGGGGGGGGGGGTCAAAATTAAGTGACCTAAAAAAATCAGAAAGTTTTGAAATAAAATAAATAATGCATTATAAAGTTCATTCATTGATAAAATGAAAATCTGATAATTCCCTGATTTTTGGTAAATTATTTTCTGTAAGGGGGGCCAAATTTATTTTTGTCAAAAACGGATTTAGGTCAATTTTGGGTATACCTACAATATACGGCAATTGTTACAATGTTTTAATACTAAACAAACATCTCTCTATATAAAAGTTTTTTTTTAATTACAGTAACAAATAAATGTATAACAATAATAAAATTTTAAAAGTAAAAATACGAGGTAGTTCAATAATTTATATGAAGTTTAGTGTTTAAACATTAAACAAACATAAAATAAACATGATTCTAATGTATGTAACTTGAAAATATAATTCTAATAATAAATAAATAGATTTTTTTAAAATTAAGTCACCACTTCCTTTTTTTATTTTTTTTTTTTTACTAAAAACCGTTAAGATAAATGGTCTTTTGACAAATATTAGGTACCACCAATTTTCCCTGTGATATTTACCCTATATTTAACACAATGAAACTTGCATAAAAATTAATATTATCTTGAAAAAAATTTTTCCATTCAAAAGAAGAAACATTAAACAAACTCCTGATGATTTAAAAAAAAATTTTCAGCTTACGGAAATAATGAAAATTATGATTAAAAAAATGTTTTCATTTTTGCACCGTTAAATCAACTGAAATTTAATGTAGCCAAAAACAAGTTACGACAAGAGGATTTTTTAAAAATTCTATGAAAAATCAATTAATGGTCCGATTTTCACAAAAATTTCCATAACTATTTACCTTTGGATGTAAATATGTCTGAGAACACTCTCTGGTGTTCCTAATTTCTTTTTAGTCCAGTCATGGACCGGGTACTTTAGCTAGTATATATATATATATATATATATATATATATATATATATATATATATATATATATATATGCTCCCAAAACCCGGTAGAGCTATCTAGGGGTGATTTTAATTGATTTTCACCGCCAGCATAAAGCAATGATCGTCTGTTGTTTACAGATTTGATCTCTCTGGGGATTGTAAAATATATACACAGATGTATGTATTTCACAGTTAAAACACCGTTCCTTATTGGCAGCTTTCGATGGCCGAGAGGTTATTGCTCCGGGATGGTGAAAAATCAGTCGAGTTTCGCTCCTGGTCGGAGGTAGTTGCTGTTTCTAGCCGCACTTATGAGACGTGAAACTTTGAAACACGGTGTCTGTGAATGACTTACTATATATATTTAGTGGCATCCTTCCGTCTACTAAAGACGATGGCGTAGAGTCCACTTTTCTCCCTGCTACAGCGTGAGTGGTTGAGCGGCACAATTTTGAATGGCAATCTCTGGAATCTGCGAACACTTCGGGTGGCCAGGTTGGATGCCTTCGTTAAGTCCGCTCTCACGGCACCCCTCCTGTAGTTGGTTGCTCGGAAGTCACACTGTGTTCCTATATAGGTGCAAGATGCAAAGTCTGCAGACGCGCCAGTGTAACATGCGCAAGACTTGTCAAGCTATGGAACAAGTCGTGGAAGCAGCACTTCACAAGGAAGCCGCTGTATGCATCTCACAAACCATCCGAGTAAGATGGACTAGACCTGCAGGAAACTGCGGGAGAAGCAAGGACGAGCGCACAAGTGACGTTCCCCTATGGAAGCCAACACATAGACATGCTAATGTGGGCCGTCCACCATGGATCTACATTGACCAACTATGTGAGGATGCTGGCTGCTGCGCAGAAGACTTCCCTGGAACAATAAATGATAGGGAAGGTTGGCGAGAGATTGTCCTGGATATCCGTGCTACTTTCACATGATGATGATGATGATAATGATATATACTATGTCAAAAATGGCATGGATATCGTGTCGAGATTGTGACGGGATCTAGAGTCAGATGCTCTCGAATAATGTGCGTTTATCAGTACGAGCCACTAGTCTAAAAAGAATAATAGTTTGATCTTGAACTATGTAGAGGGTTGTGGCGACTTCCAATCAATATGAAGTCATCAGTTCGTTATATAGGTTAAATTATCTTCATTGAATTAACGATCCTTCATTGAGATATTCACACTGACTTAGCACGTTGATTTCACGGTAATCCTATTATCGATTAATTTATGATCAAATCTCACATCACTGCATTATAGCTTTTTTTGCTGGAACGTTTATGTAAAAAGGAAAAAAAAAATTGAAAAAGTGACTAATCAAGCGTCTTTATAGCATAAGGTACAGTCACATGATAAGATGTTAGTAGCCCTGAAATATACGCGTAAAAACGTCATGAAATGGATTTGGTCCGTGTGACATTCAAAGAATATATATATATATATATATATATATATATATATATATATTCGTTTTTTTTTCTTTGAATGTCATACGTACTAAAACCTAATAATGATATAGAGGTAAGAACTCTGATGATAAATCGGTCAAGTTTTGATTCCGACCTGAAAATGTCCAGCTTGTCTAGCCGCACTAATGAGACGTGGTACGTCGAAACAGGACTGTCTGTTAATGACAATATATATATATATAAAATCATCCACAGACACCGTGTTTCGACGTTTCACGTTTCTTCAGTGTGGCTAAACACAGCAACTACCTCTGACCAAGATCGAAACCCGACTGACTTTTCCTCAGCCCGATTCGTTAACTTCTCGGCCATTTGACAGCTGCAGCGTGATGTTTAAACTAGTAAATGCATACGTTTGTTTATATATTTTACGATCACCAGAGAGATCCAGTATGTAAACAACAGACGACCATTGTATATGCTGGTAGTGAAAGTTAATTTAAGCCACCCCTAGATAGTTCTACTGGGTTTTGTGAGCATATAATAAGTCATCCACTGACACCGTGTTTCGACGTTTCATGTCTCTTCAGTGTGGCTAGACACAGCAACTACCTCTGACCAGGAGCGAAACCTGACTGACTATATATATATAGTATGAACAAAAAAGTATTAAGACAATCAGGAATATTTCTTTTATGTTGTTTATTCTCAACTAGTTTCGACCTTAGGTCATCGTCAGGAGAAAATTTCTTATTTGAAGAAATTGTTGATAGATTATTAGAAAGGGACCATTATAGAAGAACTATGAAAGTTGAAGTGTTTTTATGAGTTTGACATGCTATTAAAATCCGGGTAGACGAGTGTGTTAATAGTAGCATGTCCATTTGTTCCGTGAAGAACCTCTATGAGGTGGTTATTTTTGTTATGCTCTTATATATGTGAGGGGGTTCATGGGAGTTGTGTGTATAACTATATGTGTATACTTATAAATGTATGTGTGTGATTACATATACGTGTGTGAATGTGGGTGTGTGTCTGTATCACGGTACTGTGCGCGTGACTTCTAGATTTTTAATTGGGTCAAGAGTAGCTTGTTTGATGCGTGGTGGTCAGTGTTTGTTTATTTAGGTGACATCGGCCACCCTCGTAGGTGTAGACAGTTTTATTGTCCTATGTTAAAGTGGGCCTGTTTTTTTTATTAGAGCCAAACGGATGAAAGCTTTTTAACTTATATCGGTCATGTTAACGGTCATGAATGTGTTTCTCTTCTTTGACAATCCCTAAAATCCTCAGACCGTGTACAATGACAAATGATATTAAAGACTCTGAGGACCCGACTGAAATTGTTTGTAATTTGAGTCATTGTTTATGTTTATATTACTGGGTTTATTTAAATTCTTCTGCCCAACCTCATCCTGTGTGTACCAACAACAATCAGGATTATTTTCAAAACCTTGCAATTTAAATTCAAGTCTAATTCCAAATTCTCAATCATTTAAATTTTCAAGTCATTATAATACAATTGAATATTTTTTAATTTTTCCTATAATGAATTCTAGCTAATATCATATAAAAGCATATTTAATCTTCCAATAATACAGTCCAATTAAAATATATAATATATAGTGATTAAACCAAGGGCCGGCTTAGCTCAGTCGGTAGAGCGTTCGGCTAGAGACCACAAGGTTTCTAGTTCGATACCGGCCCTCGCCAACTCAGCGTATGAGTAGCACAGGAAACTGTGCGGTAAAGTAAGGAGCTGATGGTAGGTGTGGCGCTCCACGGATGCTAAAATAATCTCCTTCGTCTAGCAAGTAAAAAGGGGATAGACTCCCTCGCTGATTGGCTGATACCGACTTTAGGCCACCCCGACGACTTTACTTTTTTTTACTTATTGAATATTCTCCAAAATTAAATAGTAGGTTATAGTATAATGATTGAAACATAAGAAGGAAGGATACATTCAAAATAAGATGATGAAAAATTAAATATAAGATGAAGTTAGTATCATAAGTTAACAAGTATAAATTGTAAACAATAATTCTTACGAAAACCCATGTTAAATATTACTTATATAGTCCTTTCAATAATAAAAGTTATTTACTTACTTTAATAGTTACAACTGAACATTCATATCCTAAGAAAATAATAAATAATGCTAAACAATTTCCTCCTAGTTTCCTTCTACAAGATCTTTTTTGCTTAGAATTATACATCAACTATTACAGATATAACGGAAATGCGAGTAAAATTCACAGTATAAAGTGGTGATGTAGTAATTGTACGTGTGAACGTGTGTACGTATATATATGAATTGTTGGAGGCGCGTGGGCTAGTGGTTAGAGTCGTGGAAAATGGACTCGTCGATTCGAGTTCAATTCCTAGACGAAGCTGTTGGCATTTCACTTAGCGCTAATACCCTTGGGAAAGGTATGAATCCATATATTCTCCCTCAAGCTATGGTTAAATAGTAGGGCAGACTGGGCTCTTCAGTCTTGGGTAGGTAATCAGTCTAGGAGAGGGATAACTCTGAATTCAAAATTCCTGAGGCTGGTCGTTGATTGGGTTTGTGGCAACCTTTGATGCACCAATTCTATCCTATCTACTGTGCCAAAAAGTGTGGATGGTCCAACACAAGGCTTCACCACTATAAACAAATCCCTGTGAGAGAGTTCATTGTGTGTATGAACCCTTATACGTCGATAATCGACGGGAGAGTCCATTTTTTTAATATATATATGTAGAGATAAAAGGTCATGACAACACACAGTACTGTTAAAATAAAAATATTTTATATCATTTTTATAGCTAATATTGAACAATATTTTGATTTATAAAAAATCATCATCAGAGCTTTTTTTTAGTCCTGACTGATCGAGAGAGAAGCAGAAAATAATTTAAATTCAAACCGGAAGCATTTTTGTTCCAAAAAGCGTGTAAGCTATGCGATCACTTCCTCATTTGCACATGCACATGCACATCCGCTGCGCGTTTCTCCGCCTACGTCATGATTATATATATATATATATATATATATATATATATATATATATATATATATATATAAAAGAGAGAGAGAGAGAGAGAGAGAGAGAGAAGAGAGAGAGAGAGCACTTATTTGATCTATTCATGATGATATGAATGCTTTGGTCACATATAATGGTACCCTTGTAGAGCCTGTCTCAGTCATGAATGGTGTGAAACGGGTCTTCGTTCTCGCACTACAACTATTTGGAATATTCTTTGCAGTCGTCTTGCTTTAAGAAATAATATTAATGAGATTTACGTTCGTTACAGATCATCTGGTAACATATTCAATCTAAGACGTCTAAAGGCAGGTTCAAAAGTGTTCGCAGCCATTGGTCGGGCGCTACTATAATGTATGTGTGTGTGTGTGTGTGAGAGAGAGAGAGAGAGTGTGTGTGTATGTGTGTGTGTGTGTGTGTTGTGGTGGGTGTTGAATACTAATTAATCTTTTACCAATAACTTGCTATCAGCTTCCTCTTCCTCTTTATTCTACCAACAGGCGCCTAAGTCTGTTAGCCGGTCACAAACTTAAGAAAACCAATGTGTGTTGGACTCTCAAGACTAATAAATAGAATTGCTAGACTAATCTTCAAAGCGCCAATCCATATCAGAGAGGAAAGTAATTATTTATTGCCATGCTAACCTCAAAAGTATGCACCCTATGAGGGCCTGGTACAACAACAATATCTCGTATTTTTTCTATATCTCTACGACAGATGCTGAAACATCTGGCTGAAAAGTAAAAGTAAAGTCGTCAGGGCGGCCTAATGTCGGTATCAGCCAGACAGCGAGGGAGTCTATCCCCTTTTCAATAGCGCTAGACCAAGGAGATTGTTTTGGCGTCTGAGGTGGAGCGCCACACCTACCACCAGCTCCTTACTTTACCGCACAGATCCCTGTGCCACTCATACGCTGAGTTGGCGGGGGCCAGTATCGAACCAAGAACCTTGAGATTCCTAGTCGAACATTCTACCGACTGAGCTAAACCGATTGTGCATTACGCGTGTCATTTGAAAGCTTCGCAGATGAACATGCAACTTTGTTTAATTCGGTAACTTAGTGGGGACCGGTATCGATTCTTTCTTTGTTGGTTGGTTGGTTGGATTTTATGGCATGTAATCCTTTCTTGGTTTATTTTACGCCGTAGACGTTTTTTTATTTATTCTTGATGGGTATTTATTTTTTAAACACATTCTAACTCATTTTTCTATTCAACCCATAGATGGTACCTTACCAGGTACTACCACTCTGGCTCTAGAATGTAATTGAGAGTAATAATAATGAAGGAGTACTCCACATTCCCCAATGTTCCAGAATTAGATTTTACTACCAGATGCAGTAGTCCTACCCAGAATATTAAGATTTTCAACCACTGCCTTCCAGCACACATATGATAAAAAGGGTTAGCTGTTAGGCATAAGGGCTATAGGGTCGGAACAATCATATAGGTGTTAGGGCTTTACGTAAACAGTCGAATGATCGAGGGGCACTTCACCAACCGGCCGTCTAGTCTAAAAAGGGCTAAGGAGGAGTACTGCGTGTCATTGACTGTTCAAACACTAGAATTGTGTCCTTGGGTATCACGGGTTGCAACCCTTGGCCAACAATTGGAGAGGATTTCCCCCTCTGCAGAGATGCAGACAGTGCTTGCAGCAGTCCGGTACATTTTGGCATCGCTTTTTTGGTACTTCTATTTGTGGGTTATTTAATGCTAAAGACATCCTCGTAGAATAACAGTAGTGGTATTATTTAACCCACAGCTTGTTACATAATTATTAGATTCCTAATACTTATGTACCATTAGTGTAGAAACAAAAATGGCTGTTATAATTTGCACCCGGCGGCCTTGAAGGATTGAGTGACTCAGCTTGACCTCAGTCTAATCCTCCTTCTGGGGGATACCGTGAGAAACGATGGAGAAGACCCTCTTCCGGTTTAGATTAGAAAGAGAGTTTAGTTCAGTATCGGCCAAACCACGAAGGTGGTAAGTCGCGTTAAGCGCACTGCTGACTCAATCTGCGCAGGTAGTCTAGTGGGGATTTCGGAATAAAATATGATCTAAGGCAAATCGAAGTCTTGGGTTATTATCTAAAAAACTAACAATGACACAGGGCTTCTGATAAAGATAAATCCCCAATGGAAGACCAGACACGAAGTCCCCAAGACGAAGTCCAGACGCTAGAAGAAGAACGTAAGATACCAAAGATGATCAGAAGAATAATAGAAGTAAAGAGAGTATACAACAAGCTGAAAGAATGATGGGGGTCATACTTTTCTCAAAGGTGACCCCATTCTAGGGATTTCTATCCGTCTTCATAGGTGTAGACAGCGTATTCTACAGTCCCAACCGACAGGGCAGGCATATTCATATATTTAGTTCAACTAATTTCAAGCCAAAACTGCCATAGTCACTAATGTCTAATTCAAAACAGAACATCTTTTCTGTTGATTAAGTTAAATAATCGATTCTTGTTATGACATTGATTATAACAATTGAGGGAAGAGGAATGCTGAACAATTTTCCAACTTGAGTTTTAAATTCTAATTTAAATTTCTTTTCTCACCTTCAGTGTTTGATTTAATCAATAAAAAATGTCTACAACCCTTTCTACTTTTACTTCAAATTTCACAAATAATACAAATGTAAACATTTCACAGATAATACAAATGTAAAAATAGTATAATATTGTTAATTATAGGTAATGACGATGCCATAGATAATAATTAGATAATAATTAATTAGGTGAAGTAATGCTGTTAATTATAAATAATAATCATGTCGAAATAATATTGTTAATGATAATATTGATAATTGAATAGTATTGATAAATTAATCTATATATTAATACGCTTGTTCCTAGATCTTCCGCCCATTATCATCTTGCAACACACTCTGGTTAGAAAATGAGACCGTCCCAATCGTCCAGGATGAAATGCAAAAATTTTAATACTGATTAACTGGAGTCGCTTATCAGCTGAATTCTTATTTCTTATGAGTGCCGTCACCTCAGCTAAATTATGGACTATTCTGTTTTTATTATGAAGAAAGAAAGGACGTAAAAATATCAATAGAAAGAACCATTACACCACATGTCTCCACAAAATATAAGCATAAACATCACATGAGACACTAAAATTCATAGACAGCGAAAATTGAAAATACAGAAATATTGACAAGTGATTTGTGTTGAAGATAAGTGGCTAATATTCTGATTTGAAACCAATGGTGACAAATACTTTTTAAAGTATAGTATTTCATAATAAATGAATATACCTTTTACAACTGTAATTGAGGACTTTACCTTCTCCAATACAAAATATTCATAAATAATATATATATATATATATATATATATATATATATATATATATATATATATATAATTATTATATAGGAGATTATTTTAGCATCTGAGGTGGTTGGCACCACACCTTACATCAGCTCCTTACTTTACTGCACATATCCCTGTGCTACTTATACGCTGAGTTGGTGAGGACCGGTATCGAACTAGGAACCTTGTGGTTTCTAGCCGAACGCTCTACCGACTGAGCTAACCCGGTCCCTTATACATATATATATATGATAAAGTAAGACTAATGAGACAGTCATTTATTAGCTCTACTTTATGTATTGATCACTTTTGTATATTTAACTTAAGCAACACATTTTTTTCTTTTTGCTATTTTAATAGTACCATCTGATTATTTTCAGGTGGTGGAAATAATTTTTTTTTAAATATTTTTTTTCTCCAGCGAAAAGTTTGTATGATGTAATTAAAGACTATAAAGCCGGGAGTGTTTTTTTTATACTGTGCGAGTTTAGAAATGTACACACACACACACACACACACACACACACACACACAGACGCACACGCACCATAAAATCTAAGAAGTTCGTTTGGTGTTGGGGTTATGGGATCGGCCTGTCAGCTTGGCAGTCCGGTTTCAAATCACGCACAGGGCGGTCTTCCGATCTATAGCTCTGCTGATGAGGCCTAATAGGCCGAAATGTACATACAGAGATTGATTTTTCTCGATTTGTTTAGCCATACATTTAATAGGTATTCCCGCCTAATTCATTATTAATTAATTAATTTTCAAAATTAGGTACGACTCCAATTAAACACTTATATATATATATATATATGTGTGTGTGTGTGTGTGTGTGCGTGTGTGTGCGTGTGTGTTCAAACCAAACGGTTTGAAAATCGCATTGGCAAGAAACTGATCGTCACAATGCACCGTTGACTTTACATCTTCGCTTTCCTTAATTCATAAATACAGCAAACTATATCATCATTAGATTGATAATATATGTTATACCGAGAAAAGAATCAAACAAAGCTAGATCCCCCCCCCACACACACACACGACAGACAAATTAAAAGTAAATGCCTCCAGACTCGACGCCTTGAATTAAGTTCCATCTTTTCAGTTGATAAACGAACAATTACTCAGAAAATCAGCAAGGCGACACCGATGAAATGAAATCATCTTTTTACAACTGGACAAACATTTTCTGTCCGATGATTGATTTATTCACGCTAAATAAATCTTAGTCGACTACATTTGGAATGGGAAGAAAATCAGAGAAAAACGGAAATTTTGATTTGAATCGGTCAGTAAATCATTAGGTCTGATTATATAATTGCTTGATATTGCACAGTGGTTAGCAAGCAGAGCTCACTAAGGGCATGACACATGTGGCCTTATAAGCTACTTTTTGAAATTAGACACTCACACACGTGCATACGTACACACACACACATATATATATATATGTATATATCTTATTATAATGGAGATTGTGAGTTTTTCTGTCTGTAACCGAAACTATATTACTATACAAGTCACAATTCCCTTTGTTATTTACATCACATTCTCCATGATTTTATTTTTTATTTAAAACCCAATTATCAATAAAATTGTTTTACATCATTAAGTCTGTTGACCATATCTACATATTAATAGCATGCACGTATTTATATATACAACAAAATAGCGGTTCACAGTGTGAATGGGAAGGCTAATTTGCATATTGATATTAAAAAATTGATTTTAATAAATGTATGCTTAGTATTATTGATTTCTAATTATTTGCTTTCATCTTAATGAATATGAGCAAAAATCTCTTCAATAAATCTTAAAAGAAATCCCTTAACAAGAAGAAATAACTAATATTATTATTTACTTCTTATTTTAACTAAACAGTTAAATTAGGAAAATTTACCAATGAAAGACGGGAGTAACAGAAAATGATGGAAGAGTGAGTTTCAAAGTTGTTCTATTTTTCAATCATACCCCCTCTGTTCCAAATCTTTTTTATCTACATTCTTATTCAGTTTCATTAGCCTTTCTAATTTAATATCAATATTTTATTATATCAAAACTTAAATACTTGCACCCGGAGGGTGCATATATTTGCTAGTATATATAATAACATTATCATGGAATTTACTTGTAAGTATACATAATACAGAAGAAAACAGATGATGAATTATATATATATATATATATATATATATATATATATATATATATATATATATGAAAAATTGGAATTGGAAATGAATCCGACAATATGAGGAAGAATGAATAAAGAAAAGAAAGAACAGAATGGATAATAAAAATTAATTGATTATTTTCATCTTTATTATCCATTCTGTTCTTTCTTTTCTTATATATATATATATATATATATATATATATATATATATATATATAACCTCTCCTCATGAGCAGAATGCGATACAAGGTCAATTTCTTAAGGGGAGTTTATGAGGTTTGAATTCAGATTTTCCCCTCTCTTAGACTGGTTATCTATCCAAGGTTGAAGAGTCCAATTTACCCTACTATTTACCCATAGCTGGAGGGAGAGTAGTTGGATGCATACATTTTCCAAGGGCATTATCACAAAGTGAAATGCTAACAACCTCGTCCAGGATTTAGAACTCGGGTCAATATATATATATATATATATATATATATATAGGGATTCTTCTCAAATGTCACCTATGGAATATGTTTGTGTTTATGTCTGAATATAATTGTATATATGTGTTTGTGCTGTGCATGAGAACGTAAAGGGATATCATTACCTTCACGCTATTTATTCTTGAGTCATATACATATATTACACCCACCCACCCCACTCGAGTAGGGTTTGACACAAGGTGAACATCCTTAGTAGATTTTAACAGGTTTTAATTCAGATTTTTAACTTTTCGTAGACTGGTCGTCTAACCATGGGTTAAGATTTCCATCTACCCTGTTATATACCCAAAGATGGAGGGAAAATTCTTTGGTTGCCTACCTTTCCCAAGGGTATTTAGCGCTATGTTAAATGCCAACATCAATTGAGTCATATAGTTCATAAGTCTGTAATTAAAGAAATACCTATTTCATGAATATATAAACATGTGTGTGTACATGTGTGCGTACGATCGTGTGCGTGTGTGTGAGTGTGTGTTAGTGTGTGAGTGTGAGTGTGTGTATGTGTGTGTATGTGTGTGTGTGTGTGTGCATGCGAATTCATTTCTTTGTGGGATTATTATCTGTCCTTCCTTAGAACCAGACCGACAAGACTTTCATGTTTAAGATCGTCTTAAAATGTCATCACTGACCCTTTTAAGGAATGCTATACTTGTAACTCATCAATGATAGCAATAATATCTAATATATGCATCTCTCTCTCTCTCTCTCTCTCTCTCTCTCTCTCTCTCTCCTCTCTCTCTCTCTCTCTCTCTCTCAGTTGAGAAACAATGCCGACTCTGTGTCTCCGAGGCGAATATTTTACTCAATACTGATGAGTGCCTTTTCTGAAGATACTTTCCTCTTTTTCAGTAATATTATATTAAGCTGCGCATTGCGGAAGAGAGATTTTTCGAAAAAAAATTAACGGAGATCCCTTTGGGTTTTTTAAGATTCTTCAATTCATCATGTTAGGAGGAAGCTATATGAATCTATTAAGAATAGATCACGTATATAGAATATTACTCTTTTTTAAATCCCTTTATATCTTCTTCCCACACTGCACACAAACTCACAAGCACACTTATATATATATATATATATATATATATATATATATATATATATATATATATATGTGTGTGTGTGTGTGTGTGTGTGTGTGTGTGTGTGTGTGTGTGTGTGTATGTATATATATATATATATATATTTGTGTATATATATGTATATACATATATGTATATATATATGTATATATATATATGCAGCAATACGCATAAGTGCCAATATATATATATATATATGTGTGAGTGTGTGTGTGTGTGTGTGTGTGTGTGTGTAATGAAAAGGTGAGGGAGGGGAAGGGACAGGAAGCGAAGGAGAGAATGAAGTATCTATGCATATCATTAATGTGATATAAATTTCAAGATCTACTAGGAGTTTCTTGCTATCTGCTATAGAACATATAAATGCAATTTCATCTACTAACGAGAATATGCGCCCTCCGAGCCTATGTATTTACGTTTTAATATAAAGAAATATATCACATTAGAAAGACTAACAAAATTAGATGAGAACGCATATAAAAAGATTACACTTATTTTAATTAAATTCGAATTGGTCCTATATAAAAGGAATAAATCATAGGATTGATTTTAATAAGTTGGAGAAGAAAATAGTATTAGAGATCAATATCACCAAGTAATTATTTACTAAACCCGGTTTTGTTTAAACCAGTATGCAAATTAACCACACCATAAATGACGTAAAGTTATATTTCTTTGTGATATATAAGACACATTGCAGACATTTAAACGCACTAATATCATCTTTATTGAGGCAAATATAATTCAGATTTTCAAAAGGACATTGATGATAAATGAAATATTTGCTATGTATTAATGATTTTGAGTATAGATTGAATGCTTATTGATAAACTTACACAAGTTGTTGGTTATCGTGAGATAAGCAGTGATGTACTTTCGGTTACAGACACCGAATCTCCATTATAATAAGATAACACAGAAATTTAAACATCTTGCATAATAAATCTGTTTCGTTAGGTTATGTATATTTTATTTATTTATTTATCCGATCTCCGCGACAAGCTAAAGAGACGTTTCTTCCAGGCTGTGGTTGTGTCGGTACTGCTATATGGCTGTACCACCTGGACCCTAACAAAGCGCCTTGAAAATAAGCTAGATGGGAGCTGCACCAGAATGCTGCGAGCGGTCCTGAATAAGTCGTGGAAGCAGTACCCCACAAAAAAGCAACTGTATAGCCACCTGCCCCCCATCTCACAAACCATACGAGTAAGACGGGCTAGGCATGCAGGACACTGCTGAAGAAGCAAGGACGAGCTCGTAAGCGACGTACTACTGTGGAAGCCAGCACATGGGCATGCTAATGTGGGCCGCCCAGCCAGGACCTACATTGACCAACTATGTATGGATGATGGCTGCAGCGCAGAGGAGCTACCAGAGTCGATGAATGATAGGGAAGGTTGGCGAGAGATAGTCATGGATATCCGTGCAAACTGCGCGACATGATGATGATGATGATTTATTTCATGATTTTCTTTCTTTCTGTATCTATCGCATTTCCTTTCATTATAATTTCTTTCTTTCTTTCTTGGGGCCATTAATCATTTCTTTCATTTTTCTTTTGGTATTTTTCTTTCTTTCTTTAAATAGGTCTTCTGTCGTCTTTTCTTTCACGATTTTTATGCCATTCTTTTTCTCCCCAGGTTATCAGTTCGAAAGTGAATATAATAGCATGGCTAGAGTTCGAAATCCCTTACTACGATATCACAGTCCAGTACGGTAGCTATTACGCCACGGGGACTCCCAACACACTGAGTTAAAAGCTTTGCAATATTATGGTAATGTAAGCGACAATACGGTATCATCAAATGCATTTACCATGGGGGTGAAGGTGATGAACCACACCTGGTCGTGAGATATTTTAAATTATACAAGTCTGTGCCATGTATTTGAATATATGAATATATGTATTTGAATACAAACTATGTATACAAATAATTGATATCACAACTCTATGCAAAGAAATGGTTATATACAAAAGTTTTAAAAATAAGGCATAAAGCTGATATGCCATGAAAATAATCAAATGAAGAAATTATCTTAAATAAATTAAGTAGTTAAATTAAACTTGGAAATAATATTTTACTCGTTTAAAACAATGTTATATGCCCACATACCGCATGGAAGCGCGTGGTGTAATGGTTAAAGTCATGGGAAATGGACTCGTCGCCCCGAGTTCAAATCCTGGACGTGGTAATTGCATTTCAATTAGCGCTAATATCTTTGGGAAAGGTATGAATCCTACTATCCCTCCAGCTATGGATAAATAGCAGGGCAGACTGGTCTATTTAACCATGGCTAGGTAATCAGTCTAGGAGACGGAAAACTCTGAATTCAAACCTGTTGAACTCCGCTTAAGAAATTGACCTTGTGTCGTATCCTGCTTGTGCGGAGGGGTTGGTAAATATATATATGCCCACATACCCACTTGTTGCGGGTATATAAGCAATGTTATTTCGATAAAGAGTAGAGAGAGGTAGACAGAGAATCAGAGAGATATTTAGATGAGATGCATAACTTGCATAACTTACTTCTGTGGCCATCTGTGATCATCCTGTCTAGGTTCTTGCTGGTTCTTCATCTTCTTGGTCGGTCTTCTATCTAAGACATGCGCAATCATTTAATACAACGCCTGTTGTTGTTTTTTTAAAACCTTTTTATTCTTAACTAACTGGTCTTACTAACATAGCGCGTATGAAGCCAACAGCCAAATCAAGAGACGTCTCTCTCATCCAAAGTCTCGCTGTCAACAAACGCTCTAACTAGATCTCACATGACTTCATGTGATTTGTGGTTTTCTTGCCTCTGGGGTCAAAGTTGCCCAACGGTCTGTAACTTTCCATTGTAACTCGCCCCTGCAGAGTTTCAGAGTGTTGTCAATAATCCCCGCTACACATGGATTATGCAACATCATCACTTACTATAGTTTTCGTAAAAGTCAATCAGGTTTTAATCATCCCCTTTTTTTCTATGTAGGTAGACGTTCATTTTACTATAAAACATAGGTGAAAATTATTTTTCATTCAAATCTTGACGACGTGTTAATAAGTAATGATAAATTTCAGACGACAGCTGTATTCCATAATCTTAATCTACATATTGATATGCTTGTTACTTAATCTTCTGATCGTTATCATCTTGCAACACCCTCTGGTTAAGAATCAGAGCGTCCAAATCGTCCATTATGCAATGCAAAAATGTAAATTCTGATTATATGGTGTTGCTTATCTACATAATTCTTATTTCTTATGAGTGTCGGCACCTCTGAAAGGACATGCTACACAGAAAAATATACCAAGAAAGAAAGAAAGAGAGAGAGAGATAGAGAGAGAGAGAGAGAGAGAGAGAGAGAGAGAGAGAGAGAGAGAGAGAGAGTAGGAGAAAGGTATAGAGAGGATGCTAACGCAAATCTGTTTCAATAGAATATAATAAAAAGAATGACGGAAAAAAGGGTGAGAGGAGGTTAAATCAAAATTATACTTTTTATATATTGAACTATTTAGCAATAGCTCTTAAGTAAACATATCAAATGTTGTAATAATTGGATTATTATAGAGTGCTATATCCAGAGGTATTGCTAGTAGATATATAATCATGGATATTTGATGTATGCATACTTAGTTTTTAAGGAGAGTTACAATTTCTGAAATTAAAACTTTAAAATATTGTATTAACTTATTGGTATAAACCATACACAACTTCCTGTGTGAAACATAGAGCCATTTACGTTGCATTCTGAAAAAATCAATTTTCTAATTACTATAATATTCTTAACTCATGCATGTATTTACTAGTCCTTCCGCACAAGCTGGTGTGACACCTGGTCAATTTTTAAGCGGTGCTTAACTTGTTTGAGTCTAGAGTTTTCTTTCTACTCGACTGTTTTTCATACCAAATTAAAGAGCCGGGTCTGCCCTACTATTCTCTTCTATTAGAAAGGAAAATAGTTGGA
The DNA here is from genome assembly GCA_023376005.1 of Doryteuthis pealeii. Classification (NCBI taxonomy): domain Eukaryota; kingdom Metazoa; phylum Mollusca; class Cephalopoda; order Myopsida; family Loliginidae; genus Doryteuthis; species Doryteuthis pealeii. Next base: position 63,591,958 of record CM042159.1, on the reverse strand, counting down.
TGCATACCTTTCTCAAGGGTTTTAGTCCTATGTGAAATGCAAACAAATACGTTCAGGGTTTGAACTCGAGATAACCTGTCCATATCTCACGATGATAACCATTACACAACAAACGCAAGGCTGTAATTATTTATGGGTTATGGATTATGGGTAAGCAATTTCTGTTATGCCTTTATGAAGTCTACCTCAGTTTATTAAGAGCAAATGTATGATAGGAAAATTATATTGTTCTATATCACGTGGGAAGTGAATGGTTGGCTTATAACTCAGCATTTGAAAATGGGCTTTCTTTGCATGTGCTCGGAAAACAGATCAGCTGCATCAGTGAGAGTGTTGCTGCTATCTCAGCCTTGAGTTTATAATTCAGTACAGTGCAATATTTCTTATAGATTCAACCAAACAGAGACATTGTTAAGCACAACATGATGTAAAGTTATTATGGTGTATTGTCCAGTCTCCACACAAATCCCCGGGGACAATGACGTAACCACCCTGTCGGCTGGGGCGTTAGAATGCACCGACTGCACCTCTGCACAGGGGTAAGACTCCCCCAATGGGGCCACCTGTTGGCCGTGGCGTAGCGACCCGTGATGCTTAAGGATAGAACCCAGGTAGATGAGCAGTTCATGACTTGCAATACTCCACTTTGGCCCTATCTTGGGCTAGACGGGCGGTCGGAGAGGCCCCCTCCGATCAATCGGCTGGTCAAGTCAAGCCCTAGCACCTATGGGATTTTTCCCAACCCTATTGCTCTTGTGGCAAGCCCCAATCCCTTTTTATCATATGGGTGCTAGAAGGCGGTGACTGAGGGTCTACATGTCCTGGGAATAACGTTAAACTCTATCTGATGGTGAGGTTCCATTTCTGGAGGTTTGGGGAATGTGGAGCGCCCTTTCATCACCATTGCTCCCTGTTCCACTCTGACCCGGAGTGGTAGTACCTGTTAGGGTTTCATCTATGGGTTGAATAGAAAAACATGAGTTTATAAACAAAATTGTATTGTGCATTAAGAACGAATTTATTTATTTGAATAGAAAAACATGAGTTGATAAACAAAATTGTATTATCCATTAGGAATTGATTTATTTCAAAACTTTATCGCCATTAAATGACCCACTGAGGTTGATATGCCATAAAACAAAATCAAACCAAAACAATGACGTAATGAAGATATGACGATAAGTTTCATATGAAGGGAAAAAAAGATGACACGTTTTTCAAAAAAAAAATGCCACTCTCTTTATTAGTGTTTCTCTGCCTCCCTTGGGTCTAGTCACAAATCGTGTCCTGGGTATTACGTTAAATTACATCTAATGGTGAAGTTCCAATTCTTGAAACGTGGGGAGTGTGGGGTACCACTTCATCTCCATACCTCCCAGGCCTACCCTGTCCTGGAGTGGTAGTACCTGTTAGACTCCCATCTACCGAGTTAAAAAATTAAAAATTTAATACCAATCAAGAATGAATGAAACAAAATGTCTCCAGCTTAAAAAAGATTCAACCACCCAACCAAACATCTAGTCACAAATCTGGGAGACATCAACAGTATTTTTTGGAGTCGATGAAGGAAGGCCATATTTTTCCATAAATCGCAAATTAGGGGAGCAGTAAATATACCTGGGTGGTAGACAGAATTTAGTATCCGCTTTCATACCAATGTAAATACATAAATAAGTGTTAAGTTGTTCGTATGTGTGAACTTGATTTTTAAGTTTGTGCGTAAGTATTTGTAAAAAGATTGTCTCTTTCTTGGTTCTCGACCAATATTGGCTCCCAAAGATGAGATTAAGTGAGGTATGCGAGTTCATTAAAATGGTAAAAAGTCAGACACATGATCCAAGAAAAATAGCACTCACTTTATTAGTGTGTTTTAATTTTTTAACGAAGATGTGAATCGGTATTTTTGAGACGATGAAGGAATGATCTTGTAATGAAAAAGTCAGATACAAGATAAATTACTTTATTAATGGGATCAGCTTCCTTCTAGACCGTCTAAAAGGTAGTATATAATAGAAGCGGCTACCCAGCGTCGCCTGGGTAGTGGCAGATTTTTTAAAAGTTAGCTCTGCAGATCCATTATTACTGAATCGTGAATTGAATCCATTTAAATCCTATGTAAAAAAAAATAGACCTTTCATGGATCCAGCTACTCTGAAAAAAATGTTAGTGTCTACTATCTAAAATATGAAATGAAAAAATATCTCATCCTGTTTTTTACAAAATGTTATTTTTTAAATTATCTTCACGAATATGATATCTCTATCATTTTTGCTCAGAAACCAAGCCATTGTGATATTTAATGTGTATATAAAATTACCTTGTCTTTAATTATTTTATTTTCAAAGTTTCACCCCTGACATACAGATTCACACAACTGTCATTTATATATGTATATATATTTACCAACGAGCAGGATGCAATACAAGGTCAATTTCTTAAGCGGAGTTTAACAGGTTTTAAATCAGAGTTTTCCTTCTTCTAGACTGGTTACCTAGCCATGGTTAAAGAGCCCAGTATGCCCTGCTATTTACCCATAGCTGGAGGAAGAATTGGATTCATACCTTTCCCAAGGGTATTAGTGCCATGTGAAATGCCTACAGCTTCGTCCAGGAATTGAAATCGCGTTGACGAGTCCATTTCCCACGACTCTAACCATTATACCACGCACCTCCTTTATATATGTATAGGTTAGTCAGTGAAAGAATTGCTAAATCGTAGCCAACCACAAATGGTTAGGGATAATTTTGCTAGCTTGAAAATCAAAGCTACTTACTTGTCATCTGCTGCTTATTAACTCATTGACTAATCCGCAACTTTCATGTGACTTCCCACCTTTTGTCGTCGGTCACACCAACGTTCACAAGTTTCTACGGAAGTAGAAAGGCTATTATTACCTATAATCCTAACTTCCTCATTTTTGAATTGATCTCTCTCTCTCTCTCTCTCTCTCTCTCTCTCTCTCTCTCTCTCTCTCTCTTTCTATCTCTCTCTCTCTCTCTCTCTCTCTCTCACCGAGATGAACTCTTACCGTTTGTATACTCGATGTTGGGTATACAACACAAATGGTTTAGGTAAATACCTCCCACCCGTGGCGAATAGGTTGGATAAAATACTTACCTTAAGCTAAAATCACATTCTAATCATCTTCTCCAATCCGTTTTATTTCAGAAAGTACATTACTGTAGTGCAAATCAAACCCATCACACTGGTGAATGGTCCCAGTAATTACTGCTCTACGGTTGGCGCCTGATACTTTAAAAGACTTTCTCTGAAGTGCCTGCATGTGTCGGCTCTTTCTTATTTTCCCTCGAGGCGGCAGCCGGCTAATGAACAGTAATTAGATTTTGAAACATTTTCTGCATTTGCTAATTTTATGAGCAAATGAAATTTAACGACGACTATAATAGAATTTTATTTTGAAACAAAAAAGATGTCAACGCTAAACTTTCTAAAAATGCAAAACAAAACAAGAAAAAGAAAAACAAACAAACAAGCAAAAACAACCCCAATACCTTTGTTAAGAACAGGGAAATTTCTTTTTCTTGAAATATATTTTATCCTAATATTCTCTGACACTGGCTAAAAGAAAAAATGTAAGTAACAAAAACGAACAAATAAAATTGAGATTTAAAAAACTGAAGAACAGTTAATAGAAATAGATTAACAATAAAATCAGAAAATGGAAGCATAATTAGCGCGGTTTTTTAAATTTTTTCTGACAGCATGATTTGTGTTTGGATCTCAAAAAAAAAAAAAAAAATAAATAAAATGAAAGGGAAATTAGCAAGAAAAAACGTAAACGAGCAAAGTGATTTTTTTAAATTGTTTTATTAAGAATGAAAATTACTTTGAAAAATATATCTGTAGGCAAATCTGAATATGAGTTAGAGTCTCCGCTAAAACTCTTTCTTTTTTTTTCTTCTTGCAATTGCATCGCCAAAAGACAGATCAGATGACAAATATGATGATATAAAAAAAAATCAAAAACAACAAAAAGTTCAGTTTGATCATTTCTAAGAAACTTGTTTACCAAAGTATTATAATTTCATAAACTTATTATTTAATTAGTGGATGGTCTCATTTCACAACTGATATAAGGGATGAGTTAATACAGGTCTTAGTGACAATCATCTGTAGGTTGCAAGTTCAATCCTAACCACGGGCGATAATAACCTAAAATACTTAACATACCTTAACACTTGTACCAGGCCATGAGTTGATTGAATGAGAACAATCTACCGTAATGGATTAAATAACAGGTTCGGTTCGAAGTTCTGTGAAGACTACCGATTACGAATGAAGGCTGCCAAGATCAATGCAAGGTTCCCGAGTTCGACAAGAAGCACCTGAAGAAGGCCGCTGGGCAAATCGGCTGAAACGTTGTGTATATAACAATAAAGATCAGAACAACAAATCTGAATAATACATATCATCAAGCTTCATCTAAAAATATTAAGAGAAATAACTTATAATTTAACTTTTAACCATTCATAATCATTATCATCAACATCATCGTCGTATTGACAGCACAAATTCCCATTCGTTTGAAAACTGGAGAGTTACAAAAAAAAAAACTAAAACCTTACACCTTTGACTTAATGCTTTACAACTCAAAACACGCATATATTTTTTACATTTATATATGGGAGTAAAAAGATTTGGTTTGTTTGTTTTACGGCATATCAACCTCGGTGGGTCATTTAATACCGACAAAGTTCTGAAATAAATTCGTTCTTAATGCACAATACAAGTTTGTTTATAAACTCATGTTTTTCTATTCAACCCATAGATGGAACCCTAACAGGTACTACCAATCCGGGTCAGAGTGGACCAGTGAGCAATGGTGTTGAAGGGGTGCTCCACATTCCCCAAACCTCCAAAATGGAAACCTCACCATCAGATAGAGTTTAACGTCATTCCCAGGACATGCATACCCTCAGCCACTGCCTTCTAGCACCCATATGATAAGAAGGATTAGGGGTTGCCAAAAGGTCAGTAGGGTTGGGGCAATCATATAGGTGCTAGGACTTGACATGACCAGCCACTTGATCAGACCGCGACCGTCTAGCCTAAGAAAACCCTAAAGTGGGATATTGCAAGTCATGGACTGCTCAGCACCTGGATTCTATCCGTAAGCATCACGGGTCGCCGCCCACGGCCAACAGGTGGCCCCATTGGGGGAGTCTTACAGAGGTCCGTCGGTGCATTCTAACGCCCCAGACGACAGGGCGGGAGTAAAAGGATGAAATTAATCCGACAGTATGTGGAGTAAAGTAGACAAACACGGGACGCTGTCGTCGTTATAACGTTTCGGTCTATCAGATCTTCTTCAGGACACGGCTGACATTTTGTATTGAAGACTGTCGTTCTCATATGAGAACGGCAGCCTTCAATACAAGAACTCAGCCCGTGTCCTGAAGAATATTAAGCGTTATAACGTCGGCATCATCCCGTGTTTGTCTAATTTCTCTACATATTCATATATATATGTGTGTGCGTGTATGTGTGTGTACATATGCACCCGTGTGGGTGTACTGTAAAAAACAATTGGTATACTGGCCAAACAATACTTTACATACTCTTAATCCAGTCATGGTTATGGAACAAAAGCATCATGACCACTAAAGCATACCCCCACCCAGCAATATCTTGAGATACTACGTAATAAATGGTTTTATTTTTCATTACAGGAATGCCTTTGTAGTATTCATAAATTTCCTGGCAATATGAACGATCCCAAAAACGAACCATTAATTCAATGATGGAACGCTTGAATTAACTGATTATGAATATATATCAATACACACACACACACACACACACACACACACACACACACATATATATATATATATATATATATATATATAGGATATGTATACATGCTTATATTTATAGATTAACACGCTCTCTCCCACACGCAAACACACCACACAAATATATATATATATATATATATATATATATATATATATATATATATATGAATGGGTAACACACTGACCCCGTGAGTCATATTTTTAAAGCAAAGTACTACATCTGACAGACTGGGCCAAATAAAAAGAACAATAAATTTCGTAAGTGTTATTGCTATCATCTTTGTAAAACAATAACAAATAATATTTCAAAAGAAGAAAGATGCGCACAAAGAAATATATTGGATTCAATCAAATTGTTTTTATACATATATTTACTAAATGTGACCTTTAGTCTCACTGTTGAATCATGTCCTAGTTATAGAAATATATATTTTGTCATTATCTGCAAGTAAATCCATTAGGGGAGATAGAAAGTTCCATTGTGGTGTGATAGTTAGCAAGCAAGTATTGCAGATTCATTACTATCGAATAGTAAGTTAAATTCTCGTTATATTGCTTATACTAGAGACATTGTGTTACATTCTACCTGTGGCTAAACAAATTAGGGAAGGCATTCTATAAGTAGATTTACTAGTTAACTTCCTTATTTTTAACACTGCATGCTGGTAGGGCTTAAAATACACTGAAAGTATACCCACCAGACGGCTAAGATACTCACCCCCAAATGGGTGTCTTGGGTATGACACTAAACTGCTGCTACTCGTGAGTCTCCAGTTCTGTAGATCTGGGAATAGTTTTGGACCCTTTCATTGTCATTACTCCCAGGTCCACTTTGATCTAGATAGTAGTTCCTATTAGGGTCCTATCCATGAGACAATTAGAAATGTAGAATAGGCATTTGAAGTTATAATAGTTAACTAAGAAATATATTATTTACTTGAAACAACTTAATTGTGCAAACAAATGATTATTATTAAATAGAAATAACTATTTTAAACCATATAAGTATCGATAAAAGGTAGAAAAACTTGAAACATGCTGGACACTGCTGAGGAAACAAAGACGAGCTCATAATCAACGTTCTTCTATGGATACCGACACATTGAATCATCATTGTGGGTCGACCAGCACAAATCTCACTGCACAGATATTGGATGCCGTGCAGTGGACCTTTCCGGAATGATGCCGTTAGGGACGCATGGTGGAGAGTAGGTATGAAGTCCCGTGCTGTCGCCCCAACCTGATGAGGTTTAATAGAACTATAAAAAAGGTGTGCAAATTATTTGTATGTTAGATGAATATTTGATATCATATAACTTGAGCAAAAAAACAAAAAAAAACAACAAAACACTTAAGAAATTAACTAAATTCCCTAACCTCTAGACATAAAATAACCCTAGACAGTTTGATATACAGTTAAAATCAATTAAGTTTAACCATCTAAAATCGTCATACACACCGTATCCGAAATATATTACCTCTGAGAAGATTCAAACCCACATCAGATACTTATTTATTATAATTGTTTCATAGCTATATAAATCTAGATTTCACATTATAAGAATGCGAGTGCAAATTTAATCGACTTATACACGAGGTTCAGCGATGTATTTCCGCTTTTATTTCTAAAATCTAAATTCGACGCTACATCAATTTCCTAAAATGTGTAATCCCATTTTAGCATTAAACCCTCTTCTCCTTCCTCTTAATTTTGAACCCGGGGGTCATTAAGAGCGATGTCTTCTTCATCACAAGCGTTGTTACTTAGCGTCTTCCTAAGTAACAACTCACGTGATGAATGCAAAGTCATCTTCTCTATTTTCCGAACGCCTTCTGCGGTCTTCTCCAAGAAAGCTTCAAGTACAGTTCCAATGTGTATATAATTCCTCAGACGTATTAAAATATATTCCTTTCAGCTTAATGTACGTATACATGTTAATAACAATTACTCTCCTAAACACGTCTACTTGGCCGGCAAAACTCATAGAATTTAGCCGAACTTCCTGGCCTTCCCCCAACCGTTCACCAGAAGACAAAGATGGTGACCTCTTCAAGCTAACTCAGCCATCATGTCAGCCAAGGTAGAATGAAGGTCAGTTTATGATATGTTGACCCCTTGCGATTTGGCAATAAATGTCCGTTTGACGGCTGTAACCTCAACACCGTGCAGTCATCAGCACAATCTCAGCCCATATTCTGACAAGTGATTCATTGAGGTCGGATTTATCAAGGGATGTCGGCACCTGATAGATTGAAAAATGGCCACAATCACATATACGGCGGGAGAAATCTAAAAGATTTGATTATTTTAGACTGCGAATGAAATGAATACAAAGTTAGAATAAAGAGGTATCGGTAATTCTCTAATGTGCATTACAATATATAAAAATATCAAAATTTGTAATGAATCTTCGACGCCTCGTCTGTCGTTTAATATCTAACGAGGTTGACTTGCAGAACATTGATGGTAATATCAATTCTCACTGGGTAACCCATCACTTTTGGGCAAAATTTAAACTAAACTTTGTAAAAGAGAACGCACACACATGTTCATACAAACCGGGGTTATTTCCGATAACTCCAACCTAGAAAAGGGGAACCACTCTGAAGGAATTTTATAATTTATTTATTTATTTATTGATCTACTAGGAAAAAAGAAGACGGGGTTAGGGTTAGGCTTAGGGTTTAGGGTTAGGGTTTAGCGTTAGGGTTAGGGTTTAGGGTTAGTTTAACTTGAAAATAATGGGTAGAATAATTAGCAGAAAAATTCATCCAGAGTGGTTCCCTTTTAAGTTGGAGTTATAGGAAATAACCCAAACCGGTGTGAGGCGCAATTAACATAACGGTTATTGTCGTAGGAAATGGTATTGGTGGCTGATTTCAAATTCTGGATGAGGTTGATTGCGTTTCACTTCGCGCTAATGACATATGGAAAGGTAATAATCCATCTCTTTTTCTTTATAGGTAAATAGTAGGACAGACTTGGTTATTTAGCCTTAGTTAGGCTACCAGTTCTGAAGAAAAATTCTGAATTCAAACCTGCTTAAAAAGTGAGCCTTGTGTCGCATCTAACACGTAATAGTTGCGTTGATTAATTGATTAACTGATTTATTTTGAACGACATGTCAATACTTCTAGGGTTATGCATTAAGGTTAGGGAATCGCGTTCATTGTACGTTAAATTTACATTTTTGCTGTTGTTACCTAAGAGTTTCTTTTGAATTTCCTATAGAATACGAATATTCTTTAATCAGATCTAATTGACTCATAGATGGTACCCTAGCAGGGAAAATCTCTATAGACGTGGGAGTAATTGTAATGAAGAGTTAGTTGACACTCTCCAATTCTCCAGAACTGGAGTCTCGACATTAGAAATAATTTAATGTCATACCCAGGAGACCAATTTTGAAGGAGATACAGTCAGTGCTATTAGAGCATGCAGAGGGTTATATGAATACATAGAATTCATAACAATCGAAAAAAATACTTGACCCTCTAAATAGAAATAAAGAAATTGTTTTAAGTACTTGAACAAGAACGTATCTCCAGAATATGTGTCTTCTACGCACAATGTAGCAAGTTTCCAACTATATCTAAAAAAATATTGCATGAACCTTGTGCAATTTATGAAATGTTGAGTATCTCATCAAAAGCTTAGGACCAAATTGCTCAAGTTCAAAAAAATTATTGTCGAGTAAAAAATAATTCCTAAAATGTTATTACTACTTTTAGAATTTTTATATAAATGTTGTTGTTGTTGGCATCTAGTGTTATGTAGTGCCTTTTCTTTGACGGCACCAAATAGGTATATGTTATATACCTTTCTTACTACTTCTTACTCTGGTCGTATCTTCTTCTGGTCGGCTTCTGATCGTCTATCATCTATCTTGGTCTGGTATATCTTCTAAGGTCTCGTCTGGTCTTCTATTGAGGATTCCGGGTCTGGTTTCTGTTGGGGTTTCTCGTTATCAGAAGCCCTGTGTCATTGTTAGCTTTTAGTAATAAAGACAAGACTTCGATTCACGTTGATGTTACTTTATTCAAAAAACCTACATCTTGCTAGCTCGGTTTCTAACTTCTAACTGTAACTGAGTTGCTTACTCCTTAAAACCGGAAGGGGCTTTCTATCGGGGTTCCGTTTCTCACGGTCTATCCCCAGGAAAAAAGGTCAGAGTGGGTCAAACGCTGTCACTCACTCTCAAGGCCATTAGCTGCACTAATATGATTTCTACACTATTGTCATAATCATTAGGTATCTAATGATTATGTAACACTAGGAGAGACGATGGAGTAGTGTCCACGTTTTGTTTTAACTACTAAGCCTGGGAAGGGTTCTTATGGGGGATGAACTGTTGACCAAGCAGCAAATCCCCATCGCTATAAATAGAGTTGTACTAATATTTATATGTGTATGATGTTATATGGCATATGAACCTTCGTGTGTTATTTAATGCCAACGATCTGCTTGTAGAAGAACAATAGTGGTATTGTTTCAACCCATACCTAGGGTATTAGTTCGAAAGTGAACGCAATAGCCTGACTGGAGTTTGAACTCGCTTACTAAGATGTCACAATCCAGCACGCTAGTTACTACGTCGCTTGTTCTCCCCCTTTCTATGATGTTTGTACAGAAAATATTATTTTACATGAAGGGTTCCATGGGGAATAATTATTGAAGCAGGTCTTACAAATCATTTCAGATAAGGTATTTTATAGTCAACCAGCGAATACTTTCTCATTGTCGTAAAAACTTACACCCAAATATCTAAAATACAAAACAAAAACACAAAACAAGACAGTAAACAAATAAAAGTCAAAATATTATATCTTTGTGTGCCAAACTAAAATAAATTCTTTGTCGTTTTATTCTAGTTTATGTATTTATTTCTAATGAATGAATTACAATTCATTCATAGGCAAACGATCGTGTCATATTGATGGTTTTCTCTTCTGAGGTCTCATTAAAATGTGAATGGAAGAACTTAAATAATCATCAACTGTGATAGCTGATTTCTTATTCGAGTGTTTTCTACAAACAAGTGCTTGTGTTTCATCTATACATATATAAAGAGCAGTTTGTTTGTATGTATTTCCAGAGGAAAATATGAAAATAAAACAATTAACGACAAAGTGAATATATATACACGTTCACCATCACCAGATCTTGCTTTTTGAGTAAAAATAATGAATATTCGATTTAATTTAAAAAAGATAATTAAATAAATTTCAAATGATAACAGTAGGGATTTTTTTTTTTTTTTTGCATTTCGTATTTTAAATAGGAGATATTATTTTCTCTTTTCAGAGTGTTTGGATCAATGCAAGGTCTGTTATATACGGATTTCAATGGGGCATCCTGTGAGGATCCAGCTCTTGATTCAATAATAATAGATCTGCAATACTAATTTTTAACCACCCACCTCTACCCAGGCGATGCCGGGTAGCTGGTTCTAGTTCATTATATAAACCAAAGGATCATGATAAATACACGCTATCAAGACAAGGGTGTACAGGTGAGAAAATAAATATTCTACTTAACGTTCGTTATGTCATTATATTCATAAGCTTATTCCAATAAGTTATGATGCTATTACTGCTTGAAGTCGAGGAATGTTTTGTGCTCATCCAGTATATCAATCAGACGAATTAAACATCCACTGAATCACTTTGAATATTGTTTCAGTTGAAAACATACGAAGGCAACCTATTAGATTGAAAAGTTGTTATGATGACGTCATATCTGCTATTTAGTTGGTTGTTTTGTTTTACGCCATATAAACGCTTTGTAGGATATTTAATGTCGAATCAAGTCATTTCGATAAACAAAGGACACAGGTTGCTTACATTACCATATCTGCTATTGAATTTTCTTACCAATTAGATCCAAGCACTGTATCATCGATGGACTAAATATTTGGACCACAAAGGAACTATATTGAAAAAAATATTCCATGAGAATATCTTGGTTAGTCATTTAAATTTTCAGCCGAACCTCGTTTACACACATATTTATTTATAAACTGACTTAAAAGCTTATTTTTTAGATATCTAACGCATAGATGAGGCCCTAATAGGTGCTACTATTTCGAATCAGAGTGGACCTAGGAGTAATAGCAATGAAGGAGTACTCCGCACTCCTTAGAGCTCCAGAATTGGAACCTCACTAATAGATGTAGATTAATGTCATAGCCAGTAAAAATTTCATCCACCACATTTTAGCATATATATGATAAAAGAGTTGGATGTTTGCCGTAAGGGCAATAGGGTCAGGACAATCATATTCTTGCTAGGGCTTGATTTGACCAGTCGATTGATTGAAGGGGACGTCTCCTATCACCCGTCTAGCCTAAGTTGACTCACATTGAACTAGGTAAATATAAACTAGTTTGGAATAGTCTGAACCAAAGAAGAACATATTCATTTAAAGAACAAAAATGTCAAGAATATTTTATCATGTTGTCTTTCTCTCAACTATAAATAGATATTTTGATTACGCTAGATAAAACCTTGAATTTAGCTTTATGAGCATTATCCTATAGAGAGTAGAGGTATGCCGTCTCTGGACAAGTACCTGTTTCGGAATAAACGCATGCATCCTCTTTGATGCCGAATATCTCCATAGAACCACTACTTTAAAGACTGAAATCCAAAATAACCTTTTTGACATTAAATGACCCACAGAGGTCGATATGCTGTTAAACAAAACTCAAACTCAAACCTCTTTGACGGTGAGACAAACTTCTTTCAGTAATCAAAACTCTGAAGCAAATTTAGGATTTGCTAACAGTTTTATTGACCACATAGGAGGGGTAAAACTAAAAAGAAACAAACACAGTTTGACAAAAACAATCTACAAAAACATAGCAGTGTGCCGGGAATTTCCCATTATAACTCAGTTAAAAGCTAAATAGTATTGTCTTAAAAAATTGCTGAGTAGTTGATAATAAAATGGAAATTATTTAATGAATAAATCTTCGCTTCCGGTTTTTGTCTGTAACAAAAATTACGTCACTGCCTTCGTCACATTACTCAAAATCGTCATAATTTGAACATGCAACATTAGACAGTCCTCATTGTTTTTTTAAACAAGTTTTAATAAATACATGACTGGTATTATATATCTATATATAGTCTGTTTTATTTTAATACATATTTAAAGTTTACATTTCAAATCGTTTTATTTCTTAATCTTTTAATGAATTTGATGATTTTACTTACTTAGGGTACAAACTCGCTGACATGGAATTTTTTACTCCCACCCCTCAGGCAATATGTTTCAAAAATCTATTTTTACATCGCCCGGAGAGTGTTTTTTATTTTGTACTAGTAGTGCTGATAAATAAAGAGTTGAAGTTACGATTCGTTTATATTGCTAGAGAAGCGGCCATGTTTACACTGTTAATAGAGCAAGCAAAATGGCGTGGTCAGGCTCAAATCTCCATCACGTGACCACAAGAGTACTAATTATAAGCACTCATGAGTAGAACAAAGTGTGACAATAATAAATATGTTATGGCTAAAGTGTGGATAATGTTTGACTCTCCCTTGTAACTATTCTTGATAAAAATAATTTACAGTGACATGGTATCAGGAATTCCTATCAAAAGCGAATAATTAATGGTTTGGTTTATTTGTTTAATGATATATAAATTATAGGTTATTTAATGCTGACATTGATTCAATTTGAAAATGTTACAATTTATGAGGAGTCATAAATTGTGATAAAACCTGTAAGTAGAAATTAAAAACAGGTCTCTCATCTTTAGAATCAAGGGAGCCAGTGGAAATTTATCACTGACTGTTAATAACCCGTGACGCCTAGAGGCGAATATCACGTGCCATGAGAAACACGTGATTTAGTTTAGAGACTAGATTCGAACTAACCACCAGTGTGTGTGTGTGTGTGTGTGTGTGTGTGTGTGTGTGTGAGAGAGAGAGAGAGAGAGAGAGAGAGAGAAAGCAGACGTGCTCTGGGTCGATCCCGTCGCGCGGAGAATCATGGGCTAAATAATAAAGTTGATCAAGAGAAAAACATAAGTCTTGTTTTAATTACAATGACCAAAATCAGACCCAAAGAAGACAAACCCTTTAGTTGGAAGAATTAAGAAGAAGAAGAAGAAGCAGTTAGAAGAATCAGCATATAACCAGAGAAATGAAGATCACCAACATAACCTCTCTCTCTCTCTCTCTCTCTCTCTCTATCTCTCTCTCTCTCTCTCTCTCTCTCTCTCTCTTTCTCTCGCTGCCTCCCTCTCTATCACCTGAGAACTCTCTCACTCTCTCATTTATATACCCGACGTGAGTATATAACAATTATATTTTCAATACTCTGTTGTATTTTATAATTAAATTGACATTATTTGTCAGTAAGTATTTATATGCAAATTATCTTCTTGGTATACGCTATAAACTCTTTCCTCTGTGTATTAAATCGACGTTAAAGTTGTTAGTAAGTATACTTTTTCTTCTTCTTCTTCTTCTTCTTCATCATCATCATCATCATCATCATCATCATGTTGCACTGATAATAAGGATTCGCATGACTCCCCCTCTCTCTCTCTTTCTCTCTCTCTCTCTCTTCTATCTGTCTCTCTCTCTCTCTCTTTCTCTATCTCTGTCTTTCTCTTTCTCTCTCTTTCTATCTCCGTGCCTATCACGCATCGACGCTGACAAGTCTTCTGCATGACATCCAGAATCCTCACAGAGTTGATTGATGTAAGTTTTTGCTCGTCATTCTACATTGATGTGTTTATATGCAGGTGTCCACACGAGAACGTCACTTATGAGTTTGTCGTTGCTTTCCAGCAGTGTCGAGCATATATTGTTCCTCTTACCAGAAAGATTTGTACTAGAAGGTAAATTGACATATAGTTGCTCTTTGTGAGATGCTACTTCCAGAATTTCATTGAAAGAAGCTAGCAACATCCTGGTGCAGCTTTCATTTAGCTTTTTTTGTAATTGCTTCATTAGTGTTCATGTGGTGCTGTCGTACAGTAGCACTGATACGGCAACGGCTTCGAAGAATTCTCGCTTTATCTTATCATTGAGATTGTATCCCCATATGATAGGTAATTTGTCTCTAGCAGTTCATGCCTTTCAAGTATTCATATCTAATATAAATATTTTTCAAAAAGATTTATTTGAGTCATAAATGGGTCCGGAATAAATACTGCCACTCCTAGTCAAAGTGAACCGGCATTTAATGGTAATGAAATGTTGTGTGGGACCCCTCAGAACTATAGAATTGGAGCCGAGCTATCAGATAAAGTTTAGTGTCATAATTAGGACATCCCTGTAGAACATCCCTTTTAGTATTTTTTTCTAACATGCGACAGATTTTACTGGGTTACGCATTAGCAACAGCGAGAAACAATACCTGAACTGACTTTTCATCAACGAAACGACTGGTATAAATTCCTGTTACCCGCCGTCAACAGTATATATAGTAATTTTAAGATAGACATAATTCTCCCGCGTTTTTCACCTTTAGTTTCCAAGTAATAGATATCACGATGTTTATTTCCAGATGTGATAGACGCTGCTGCAAGATAGATTTGATAACACTCAAATAAAGTCATAAGAAATTATGTTTTCACTGAAAGTCGTCTCGCTTTCGCCGTATCGTTACTGTGCTTAAATGTTGTTACTGATAATAAAAAGTACAACAGTATTTTCGAATATATCAAGGTGTGTAGCATAACACAAATGTAGAAATGTACATGGCAACCAGGGTTTGAATTCTGGATATATAAATCACTTTAGACTAGTATCATTTACACAATCTAAACGATTGTGACACTGAATAACATGGGAACGTCTGCTGACATGAAATGGAACTCAAAAATCGTTAACTTTCTGGATGTCACATCCGATCTTATCACAGGTATTTTTAAACTTTAATGAAACCCAAAACAAACCATATATATATATATATATATATATATATATATATATATATATATATATATATATACAAACCATATATATATATATACAGCACCTAAACATTCTTAAAACTGTTTACATTTTATTCCTTCGACCCATTTTGTGCAGACAAAAACTCAAACACTCCCTGTACTTGTTGGGAAATGTTTCCTCCTAGTGTGACCTGAGGGGTTTATATATATCCCCCCTCTTTTATCCCCCTCTGGCTCACCCCAATTCATTCCTAAAGAATATTTCTTATACAATCTAACTTTTATTCGTCGCCGGTGTTTATACTTGAAAAAGAACCGGTCGAAAAGGCCTTCGTATTATTCATACCACCCATATTTTATATTTTATTTTCGTAATAAAATATTACCATCTCGTAACTTGTATGATCTCCCAACATACATATTATTCCTCTACTTTTAGCACTCTATATGTTTTCCTTTACCAAAAATTTGTTCATTTATATATATATATATATATATATATATATATATATATATATATATATATATATATCCCTAGTCTAAACAGACACTCTCAATAATTGAGAAAATTCCATATTCAGCGGAATACAGAATTAGTAAAAATTTGTCAAACCAGCAGGGTTTCGATAGTGTTAGCAATATATATAATAAAGCATTATATGTTAGCGAATATACTAGACAAAAAAATCATAAACAACCACACACATAATGGAAATAACGAAAAGAATAGACAGAAAAACTGCCGAAGTCCTGAAATGTGCCCTATAAAAGGAAGATGTTTGACTTAAGGTGGGATTTACCAATCATGTGTAACTTCTACACAGAAGCCAAAATTAATTAAAATTACATGAGCTGCACAAAATCAATTTTTGACTAGATTTGCAAATCACAAGCAAGACTTTCTCCTATATTAAACTAAAAGAAATTAACAAACCAATCAAACTATATTTTGGATATAAAATATCAAAATATAACACTGATTATTAAATGGGATATCTTAAGAAAATCAATTATATGTCCAGCCCTGAACGACCCCAGTATTTTATTTTACAAAAAAGATAGCAATAATTAGATGCTGCTCTATCACGAGGTGGAAAGATATACAGATGAATGGTATGCTTAACACATTTATTAAGCACCAACATCCGGTGCTGAACGGATACATAAAAACACAGAACAAATAAGTACAAACAATTCACAAGACAAACTCACACTAAAAGAGGAGGATTTGTTCGGTATAGCCAATGCGGCAAAGTCAGTCTGAATATTATTCAGCAAGTTAATTTACTTTAATCATAGGCTATGACACAGTTCATCTGGCAGTGTGTCAAAGGGGTGTTACCTACTTTACAACAAATTACCAGATAAGAAAAAAAACTATTAAATAGCAGAAATGTATTTTCTATCTGATTAGACACCTAAAAACAGAGGACCTTATTTAAAGAATGAGACGGAAGGCTTTCTTCTGAAGAAGAATATCCGAGGATAACTACGATGGAAGGGGCACATATGGATTCAGAAAACCAACAAAAGTGCCACCAGGAAAACTTATTGGAAAGCTTCGAGACTTAGACTCTAACATCAAATTTAAGAAATATTATAGGAAATTCCAAAACGAACTACAGTTAAAACGACATTCAATAGCCCAGCTTAATCTCTAGAAGAATGTATGTTTTGAACACCGAAACCGTGGTTGAGATTATATATATATATATATATATATATATATATATATATATATATATATGTGTTAGGGTAGCGATGCTATCAGTAAGCAAGTGCCGTTGACATCATGTTCACACGACCCTTAGATAAACATACTCTATCAATATTTCCTTAGACATATAGCACGCTATATCATCAATATTAATATATATATATATATATATATATATATATATATATATATATATATATATACAGATAGATCTAGATCTATATATATATAGAATGATGTATATATACATATATACATGACTGTTATATATATATATGTATATATATATATATATATTATACATGACAATTTGATATGCATACATATATATACATATATACATGACAATTATATATATATATATATATATATATATATATATATATATACATAATTATATGCATAAGATTATATAAATAGATATTTAATATTAATAGATGTACACCCATAACTATATATCTCCCTCCATCTATTTACCTTCTCTTTCAATATATATATATATATATATATATATATATATATATATATATATATATTGTGTGTGTGTGTGTGTCTGTGTGTGTGTGTGTGTGTGTCTGTGTGTATTTGGTCGTATGTGTGGGAAAGAGAGATAGAAAGTTTGTGTGTGTGTGTTTCCTGTCTTAATCTGTGCCTTCCTTATCTATGAAAGTGATATCTCTTTTTCTTTTTCAAATCATTCTAATCAGCTAATCTAGTTATCAATGTATCTCCATTTTTAAATTGAACGTCAACATTTGCTCATAATCTATAATGAATCTCTACTTTATCAGAAAAGTTCAAACTCACTTATATTGATGGTGAATGCTTAACTATTTACAGGGAGATGGACACTGAAACCCATATACAAACTATTCAGCCACACACTCACGCACACACACACACTTTAGGACCCATCTCACTCACGGATGTATGTAATTGAAATAACCTACTTTTTGAAAGTTCTACTAATTCCGCATTGCACTTTAGCCGAGTATAATGAGGTGTAGTGACATTTTTAGCTTAGCCTTAGTAAACACTGTATTTTCTGTATTTACATTGTTGTATTATGGACATCCATATTCACCATCTACAGAGCAATAAAAAATTTCAAAAAGAAAGGAGACATCTCCACACTTGACGGTAAGCCTCTTAAGCCAGTGGAACAGTTCACATACCTAGGTAGTAATATCTTATCCACAGAAAGCGATTTAATACACGTATAGGAAAGGCATGGGTGACCACAAACAAATTATCAGTCCTATGGAAACCGACAATTCTTCCAGGCTGTGGTTATATCAGTACTGCTGTATGGCTGCACCACATGGACCCTAACAAAGTGCCGTGAGAATAAGCTTGATGGGACATGCACAAGAATGTTGCGAGCAGTCCTGAACAAGTCGTGGAAGCAGCACCCCACAAGGAAGCAACTATATGGTCACCTGTCCACCCCCCATCTCACAAACCATCCGGGTGATACGGACTAGGTATGCAGGATACTGCTGGAGAAGCGGGGTCGAGCTCATAAGCGACGTTCTCCTGTGGAAGCCAATACATGGACATGCTAACGTAGAACGCCCACTAAGGACCTACATTGACCAACTATGCGAGGATTCTGGATGCTGCGCAGAGGACCTGCCAGGGGAAATGAATGATAGGGAAGGTTGGCGAGAGATTGTCATGGATATCCGTGCTGCTTGCGTGACATGATGATGATGATGATTATTACGGACATCCATATTCACCGTCCACAGAGCAATACGATTATAATTGGGTAATTATTTACCCAACCCTTTCACCACAAATAGGATGCGACAAAATTATGGGGTCATCCAGTGAGTATCGAACTCGTTATCCAGTAGAAATATATCGGTGAGACTAGCTTTCTCGCCATTAAACCATAAGGGGATGCCTTTAGGATAATATCGTGGTATGGCCAAAATGTTGGTATGACAACACATCAACCCTTTCTTTATACTTATATACAAATTATAAATTTTTAATTGTCACTTATTATTTTTCTTGAAATAAAAGCGAAATCTGACATAAAATATTTATTATAAAGTTGTCAATTATAGCAATGAAATAAATGAAATTAAAATGAGCACACTCCTAAAAGAAAAAAAACGCAAAAAATGCGCCAATATGACTGAAATAGATATTAATTTATAAAATTTTCCCGTTTTAAATACCGTAAAACAAATAATTTTTACATGTGATATTTCTAAAATCCCTTCTCTTTATAATACTGTAAAACTTACATTACTTTTCGTTTATTTGTTCCGAGTTTTGTCAATTTTTAATTCATAAGGGGTTTAAAAACACGTAAAGTTTTGGCATTGCTTTATAGTAATAGATGACATTTCAGTTTAAAAAAAAAATTATCCGGATTAGTACACAATGAAATTTTAATCATTTAATCATGAACCGATTCTAAAAATACTTTATCATAATCTAACAAAAATAATAAAAGATATTTGTATTATTTACATTTTTCTTTGAAAGGTCCAAAAATTCAAGATAATATCAATCCTTTGCAATATTAAGTCTCTCTCGCACACGAAAAGTAATTCCTTTCCCAACTGAGCACGTTACTCTCACTTCAAATAGCAGTCGTCAGAATTCACTTGCCGTCCAAACACTTTCTTCCTCAATCACCCTGTCAGCGACAGCCCATCTTTATTTCTGCTCGTTCGGCTGCGCTTATGCAAATTCGGATATACTTTATTTGGGTCTCTACAAATAACACCTCGGCTACGAGGAGGTAGCGAGTTCGAGTATCCGTAGCCGCTCGCCACACTCTTCCCCCTCGCACAGGCCAAACATATCCTGACACGCTTTGTTTGTGGGGGCTGGGAATCCACTTGTTCATAGGGCTGCCTTTCAGTCTCGTCACATTTTTTCAACTGTTTGCTCAGTTTTTCGAAGATGTAACCTTTAGCCTTGTACATGTGAAAATAACGTAATATACGTAACATAGCTAAACACGTGTACCCGGTCATGGCTACCGGAACGAGAGCAATATACCCAAATGGATTGAATAAAAATTTCGGTTCGAAGTTTCCTGAAGGCTCCCGATTATGACATGAAGGCTACCAAGTTCGAAGAAGGGTTCCTGAATTCGACAAGAAACACCTAAAAAGGGCCGGAGGGCAGATCGGTTGAAATATTGGGTATATAACAATAAAGGTGAGGACAATAGTAGATAAAAATCTAAATAATAAAAAGGGTCAAGCCTCATTTTAAAAAATCAGATAAATATTAAACATGATTTTGATATACTAAAAAAGTTATTTAACTGGTTATCCACTGTAGTTTATACTATTGAAAAGTTGTTAAGATTATGGACTGTGACTTAGTGAGCTTAGAATAACCTGACTCTATTTCCTGAAAGAGGGGTATGACTACACAATAGGTGTCCTGGGTATAACAAAAAAAAAAATGAATGACAACACGTCAACGCTTTCTTTATACTTATATATAAATTATAAATTTTAAATTGTCACTTATTATTTTTCTTAAAATAAAAGCGAAATGAAATAAATCACATTAAAAAGAGCACATCTCCAAAAAGAAAAAAAACCTACAAAAATGCGTCAATACGACTGAAGCATAAATCAATTTATAAAATGTTCCCGTTTTAAGTACCGTAAAACAAAAAATTTTGCATGTGATTTTTTAAAAATCATTTCTCTTCAAAATATTGTATAATTTACATTAGGATTCATTCATTTGTCCCGAGTTTTGTTAATTTTTCATTCATAAGGGATTTAAAAAACACGTGAAGTTTTGGCATTGCCTTATAATAATAGATTACATTAGGTACTGGAATTAAAATCGTCTGGTACGAGTTTTAAAAGCGAATTAAAAATAATTAAATCTATCATTTAAGGTCAAACTTTGGCTAAATCGATAAGTAGTAACATAATGACCATCTTTAAAAAAAGAAAAATATCATTACATATGCAGTTTATTTCTAATATATTTAAAAATATTTGTTTTGGCCAATTTCGACGCGATCCTCCATTCTGTCTATTTTTCAATGGTTTTACGCGCATGTTTACAATTTTAATGTAACATTCGCGATTGCAAAAAAAATTACCAAAAATCAGGTAATTATCCGATTTTAATGAAATTTTCACTATTGATTTCAATTAATGAATATTATAATGCATCAGTTATTTTATTTCAAAACTTTAATTTAGTATTTTTGCTATGAAAAAATATATAAAATTCATTTAAAATCTGAAAAGTATGATATTAAGTTAAAAATGTTATATTTTTAGATTCTAGAAATAAATATCTACTTAATGCAAACCTTATTTTTTTAGATGAAAGTAATAAGTTTTGAAGAAAAACTCGATTAAAAATGTAACCCCACCTTTTTTAAGCAGAAAAAATATCGATGTATATTTTTTTCTTTTATAAGATAATAGCCAATTAAATAATTATCGAAATGAGTAAAAAATAAATCTCCAAAAAATTAATCATTTATTAGTTTTTTATATTTTATTTTTCGATTTTCGGTACTTATTTTCTCATAGAAAAGCCAACGTAAAATTTCATTTTTGTTTCTATTCATATCTTCGGTCTTTTATCTCATTATTTATACTGTAATTAGTACAGTATAAGACCAACTCGAAAAAATGTTACGCCCCCAACATAAGGGCGGGGGGGGGTCAAAATTAAGTGATCTGGAAAAAATTAGAAAGTTTTAAAATAAAATAAATAATGCATTATAAAGATCATTGATTGATAAATAAACACTGAAAATTTCATTAAAATCCGATAATTCCCTGGTTTTTGGTAAATTATTTTTGGTAGGGGGGGGGGCTAAAGTCATTTTGTAGAAAACGCATTTTAGGCTCATTTTGCCAGTACCTAGATTACATTTAAGTTTTATAAAAGTGGAGGCAAACGTCTATCATTGCAGTAATAGACATACCGCATCAAAGACAATGTTTACAGGTGCCACGATAAATAAACAACGTGTATGAATGGGGTTTATTTTATAGAAACTTAACGTTCCTTTATTCATTTATGTCTTGATTAATTTGAGATTATTTTTAACACAGATTGTGTTTCGAAGAAATTCAACCTTTTATTCATTCTTCATTTCTATCTTGGTAAATTCGGCGTTAGATTTATATATTCTAAACTCACTTCGTATTTAAAAACAAAATTAACGTTCCCGTCTTTTTTAATTTTTTTATTTATTTCATCGGTCTGAACAACTGAAAAAAAAAAAACCTAACTCTTGTCGCATTTTCTTCACTTCGGAAACTGACCAGTCGATGAGTCTCAGTTCATCTTACACCTGTGAGCAAATCATTTATACAGGTGATTCCAACTAATTCCCTTCCCTACTTTTAAAATCTTATAATTTCTTTCTGAATCATTATTTTAACAAAAAGAAAATAAATGAGAAAAAACATCATTGATTTATACCCTTATTCTATTTTTATTTAGCTTTTCTTATGGAAAATGAGTGGTTAAAATTGTATAACCTCCTCTCGAACCAAAATAGTAGGTGGATTTTATTGAAGTTTGGTCTGCTTGTCTCCACCAATTTCCGTTTTTAAAAGGATGTGCGCTCGGTCATTATACACACAAACATACCGGGAGACAGACATACACATTTTTCTTTAATATAGATAGATGATCCGATATTTAGAAGAAATTCAACATTTTATCTATGATTCATTTCTGTTTTTGTAGATACAACTTCAGTCTGATACTTTTTAAACACAGTTCGTATTATGAGGAAAATTACCATTCCAATTATGGTTCAATTCTGTCTTGGAAAATGCGGCTTAAGTCCGTTACTTTTTAAAAAAACTTAAATCGCATTTTGAAGAAAATTATTGTTTCCTGCATTCTTCATTTTTGTTTTAATAACTACATATTCGGCCTCAATATTCGGTCTCAATAAATATTCATAAATACATATTCTCAATAAATATTAGTAATACATATTCGGTTTCAATATTCTGTCTAAAAGAATTTTGAACTCACCTCGTATACTCGTTGTCAAAGCCCGACACAACCTTCTGGCAAAGATACTTATCCTGCAATTCCTAAAGGAATCAACAATGAATATTTCCCATCAGAATTCATTCTGTATACACCCGATGTTCAATAATTAACTTTTGGCAAACAATCCGTTTTTATTATTGATTTCCAAAAATGCATAAACGACTTCTTAATATCAAGAAGTTGCTGAGAAAAATACTTTGTACTTTACGATTTCTCATAGGAGGAAATTCATAGGAGTAAAGTGTAAAGACATTGAATGTCACTTAATTGGATGTGAGCCAATTTGCTTAAGAAATCGCAAGCAAAATATGTTAATTATTTTCATACAATGAAATGAATAAATTAATTCGTAATTGACGAATTCAAAAATATATACCTTCTGTCACATCCGAATCATGCTGGGGATTATATATATATATATATATATATATATATATATATATATATATATATATATATAAAAATAAAGGGAATGACTTACCGGTAAAAGTATCGAGTTAATCCCAATATTTGTAAACACTGTAATAATATATATATATATTATATATATATATATATATATATAAGTCATCCACAGACACAGTGCTTCGACGTTTATATCTCATCAGTGTGGCTAGTCTTAACAGCTACTTTTAACCGTTTTCGTCTCATCAGTGTGGCTAGATTTCACAGCTATTTCTAACCGGGCGCAAAGCACGTCTGAATTTTTGTCAGTCTCCGCCGTCGGTAATTGTCAGTAAGAGGCGAACATTTAATTGGTAAATACTTCCTTAGAGGTATGTTTAAAAGTCACCAGAGTGATATATATATATATATATATATATATATATATATATATATATATATATATATATATATATATATATAATTGCAAAAACAATTTGCTTGTTTTTTGTTACACTGCTCAATTTCAAAAAATGGGGAGAGACTTACGCGTCATAATTTTAAACTACCCTTGAAGTAATCTATGAAAAAATGAACTAAAATAAGATTTCAAAAATGTTCTTCCCGTGACTGTCAGTTTCATGAAGTAATAGCAATCATTAGACGTTCAACATTTTTCCTTTAATAAGTCGGATTTATATTCATATCCTACAAACGTCTATGTTATCGCTCTCCCTGAACAAGATTACCAGTTGGATTAGAAATCTAGATTGATAAGCGGATGCAAATATTCATATCTTAGTTCATTAGCTACAGATTGATAAAAATAATAAATACAAACCAATAAATTATGGAGTATTAGGCATTATATTTTGCAAAAGCCATCAGTAATTGCTATGCCTCACTTTATTGACGGATAGATGACAGGATTAGTGCTTCAAATTTGACTTTATATATATATATAAAATGGCATGAGTGTTCATCCATGAACAACGAACACAGTGTTTTGTTTATAGTGGTGAATACTTGTGTTGGACCATTCCGCAGTTTTTGGCACAGTCGATAAGAAAGAATTGGTGCACAAGGAATGCCACAAACCCAATCAACGACTGGCCTCAGGATTTTTGAAATCAGAGTTTTCCTTCTTCTAGAATGGTTACCTATCCAAGGTTAAAGAGCCCAGTCTACCCTACTATTTTACCCATAGCTGGAGGGAGAATATATGTAATCCCACCTCTCCCAAGGGTATTAGCGCTATGTGAAATGCAAACAGCCTTGTCTAGGATTTGAACTCGGGTTGAAATTTTATACTGATAGTTCTCCCTCTCTCATTCCTATCCTCCCTGTCTTCTTTTAACCATCTCTGTCTACTCGTCAATCTATTTCCCCATCTTCTCTCTCTCTCTCTCTCTCTCTCTCTCTCTCTCTCTCTCTCTCTCTCTCTTCCTTTGATATCTATCTGCCTGTCTATTTATTAATCTCCCCGGTCCTCTCTCCCTCTCCCTCTCTCTCTCGTTCTCTCTCTCTCTCTCTCTCTCTCTCTCCAAGCCTCTCTCTCTTCCTTTGATCATCTCTGTCAGCTTGTCTGTTTATTTCTTCACCTCTCTCTCGCTCTTTCACGACCACTCTCTCCCCTCCTTTAACCATCTCTATCTGCCTGTCAATCTATGTCTTATTCCCCTCACTTTATCTACTTCGTCAACTCCCTCTTTTTCTCTCTTTCCACACACACACACACACACACGCACATATATATATATATATATGGGGGAGGTGTATGTGTGTGTATGTATGTGTGTATGTGTGTAGGAGCGCCTGGGTTTGGATGTTAAACATAAGACTACATACTCTCCCACACACATGTATATATGCAAACATAATGAGAATTTTAGTAATATATAGGTAGTATAGAGATCCGTATCGTAAAATTAAGCTGATTTCATTGATCTAAGAGACTTCTTATCATGAATTCAAAAACCGCTTCTAATCGAATCCATTTGAATGTAGATTTATTTTTAATCTCGTATGTGCTATTCTTTATTCTAATGCCAATATACGCATGTTTGCAACAATCTACCGTTTCATCTAAATATTTACCAAACATATGTTATTTTGGCACACATACACATCCATCTATGAGAAAATATGTAGATGTGAAAGGAGCCATGTCTATTGGAGGAGCTGACGAGATATTCAACCTGATATTATGTTGTTCTGACTGATGACTTGAAAATGAATTACGATCAAAGACAATTATGGAGAGTCCTCTTTGCGTAGTGATGGAATGTGATATCGTAGTAAGTGGGTTCGAACTTGAGTCTCGCTATTCCGTTCACTTTCGAACTAGCACCATTTGGAAAGGTTTAATTACATCCCTCACCCATGAGTTAAATAGTAATCGTTTGATTATTTTGGACTGTTGTCCTCATCTTTGTTGTTATATACACAAGGTTTCAACCGATGTGTTCTCCGGTGTTCTTCATATATTTCTTTTATAACTCGGGAATCTTCTTGTCGAACTCGGAAGCCTTCATGTCGCAATCGGAAACTTCGAACCGAACCCTTAATTCCATCCACCGGAGTTAACTGTTCTCATTCGGCTATATAAACCAAAATGTTGTGTATATAACAATAAAGATGGAGACAAAAATCTGAAAAATCGAAATCGCAGAATGATCAAGTCTCATTTGAAAATTTCAAAACACGACTGTTTTTCAACAGGGATAGCTTTGGCATTTAATAACCCATGAAGCTTTATATGCCATTAAACAAAGAAATCAAACCAAAACTAAGATAAAGATGAGATGTCTAAATGACGATTGTAATGCCTATGATGGTGAGTATCATTTAGTCGTTGAATAAAAACAAATAAAAACATACGTTGCCTCAAATATAGAAACATTTCGTTGTTTATGCACATTACGTTAATGAGGTTGTAGATCTACGTGGACATGGGTGACGTGGTCACTGAATGTTCAGTAAAGATTCGTTTTCCGGGGTGGGGTCTGCAAGAGAAAACAGCTGTTTTCTCTGTTCTCTTTCCGGATTATCTAGCTCTTGTTCCGACCACAAAAACAGCCAGTCAGTTCTCTCAATATTATGTTGAGAAGAACAAATCACCACAAAAACGGTTTTCCCTATGCCCAGAGAAATGTAGATTTGAGAAATTAGTTGGTTATTTTGTTTAATGGCATATCAACCCTCGTGGACTATTTAATACCATATCCAGTTTTCTTTTCGTTTGTAAATAGGATTTTTAAACGAATATTTTGTAGGTAAATATTGCTATGGTTTTATAAATTGGTAGAAATAATTTTCATTAAATTTGGATATTCGGAGTGTTGTATTCATCTTTATTGATGTATTTCATAAATCAAACAAATAATTTACTATCAATACTAATTCAGTTGTGTTATTAGTGACTCGCCGCAATGATGTTCATAGGAGATTTGAGGAAAATAGATAATTTGTCACAAACATTGATTTTGCCTTTTATACAAATGCAAAAGACAATTTTAATTTGTATTCAAAATCTATTGAGTGAAATTTTTATCAAATTTACTACAAATATTTAGAAGGCGATGGCTGCGGGTCTACATGTCCAGGAATGACGTTAAACTCTATCTGATGGTGAGGTTCCAATTTTGGAGGTTTGGGGAATGTGGAGTACCCCTTCATCACCATTGCTCCCTGGTCCACTCTGACCCGGAGTGGTAGTACCTGTTAGGGTCCCATCTATGAGTTAAATAGAAAAATGTATTTATAAAAAAATTGTATTATCCATTAAGAATTGATTTATTTCAAAACTTTATCGGCATTAAATGACCCACTGAGGTTGATATGCCGTAAAACAAAACAGACCAAACTACAAATATTTAAGATTTTTCGTGCATCTGTAACGTTTATCTTTTTTTCAATCGTGTGGTCAGTTTATTAATTGAACCAAAACTTAATTTTCAGCCTCCTGGTCTGCCTGTCGAACTCGGAAACACTGCCCCTTTTCTTTGTCGAACTCGAGAAAGTTCTGGTCAAACTCGAGGACCTTCTTGTTGAACCCAGGAAATTTCTTGTCATTATCGGGAGCCTTTACAGAACTTCGAACCAAACCCTTTATACAATACACCGTGGTAGACTGGCCTCATTCCGCTAACCATGACCGGGTACAAGTGTTAAGGAATGTTAAGTATTCAATGCTATTTTTGCCCTTGGTTAGGATTGAACCTACAACCTACAGATGAGTGTCGCTTAGAATGGTGTTAACTCAACTCCTATATCAGTCGCATCATGTGTCCAACTATAAATTAAAATGAACTTCATGTGTATTAATAATTTGGTAGAATAGTTAAACTGGTTGGTAACTTGTAGCACCATAAAAAGTTAGGTGTTTGCCATTAGAGCAATTTGAAGAATACGATCGGGACAATCATATAAGTGCTAGGGCTTTTAAGATTGATCCGATCGGGCTTCTCTAACTGTTCATCTAGCCCTAGGGGTGTGTTGCATGTCACATAGCCCCCGGGCTATTGACTGTTCAGCCGCCACTGTCATTACGGGTAGCCACCCACGACCAAAAAATAATTGGGAGGGGTCATATATTTGGCGGTGGGAAGGTGTAATGGTTAAAGTCACAGGAAATGGATTCGGCGCCCAGAGTTCAAATCCTGGACGTGGTAATTGCATTTCATTTAGTGGTAATACACTTGGGAAACGTATGAATCCTATTCCCCATCCAGCTATAGGGTAGACTGGGCCCTTTAAGCTTGGTTAGTCAACCAGTCTAGCAGGACAACTCTGATTTAAAACCTGTTAAACTCTGCTTAATAAATTGACCTTGTGTCACATCCTACTCGTGCGGAAGAGTTGGTAAATATTATATATATATATATATAATATATATATATATATATATGTGTGTGTGTGTGTGTGTGTGTGTGTGTGTGTGTGCGTGTCACATCCTGCTCGTGCGGAAGAATTGGTATATATATATATATATATATATATATAGAGAGAGAGAGAGAGAGAGAGAGAGAGAGAGAGAGAGAGAGAGAGAGAGAGAGAGAGAGCTGTGAGAGTGGCTGGTTAAAGAACCGATGTTATAAGTGAACTTCGGGCTAATTGTTTAGGCAGTATTCAAATACATTTCTAAGTGTTCAACTACCTTTATGGAAGGAGCCATATTAACAATGTTAAAAACAATTGTAAACGAATCAACCCCCACACCAACGACAAAACAGAATAGCCCATTTTCTTTTAAGAGTATTCTCAGACAATGAACAACAACTTCCGTCGGTGAGTAGCATGCATTACGCCCTCTCACGAAAAACTAGATGACTGATACACCCTTAATAAGGCAGTAACTCTACACCGATCACCACTTTCACGCAAGGTTATCAGATATAGCACATTTTATTGCACTTACCCCACCGTTCGTACTGTTAACCTTGTCACTCGTTTACAATATTACTGAAAATGACCAAAGCAATCAGTGTCTCGAAGTGGCTAACGAGATATCTCGCGATATATTTCCTAATCCTAGAACCCATCTAAGGGTCAAATAGACATTTTGGTCAATTATTGGTATTCGATAAGAATGATGACTGTCATATCTTGATACTGGATAACCATCTTTATCACCATAATTACAACTCAAGCATCCTGATTTATAAGTAATTCAACTTGTCCAGAAGATGCAAGATGCGTAAGAGGGGAATGCTGGTTAGTCAATTGGTTGTATTTAATGGTACGTCAACCCTTGTTGGATTATTTTATGCAGAAGAGGTTTTTTTCTATTCATTCTTTATGGGCATTAAACATTCTTTTTTTAACTCAATTTTTTGTACTGCCCTGTCGGCTGGGACGTTAGAATGCACCGACTGCACTTCTGCAGAGGGGTAAGAATCCCCCAATGGGGCCACCTGTTGGCCGTGGGTGGCGACCCGTGATGCTTAGGGACAGAGCCCTGGTGGATGAGCAGTTCATGACTCGCAATATTCCACTTTGGCCCTATCTTGGGCTAGACGGTCGGTCGGAGAGGTCCCCTCCGATCAATCGGCTGGTCACGTCAAGCCCTAGCACCTATATGATTTTTCCAACCCTATTGCCCTTATGTCAACCCCCAATCCCTTTTTATCATATGGTGCTAGAAGGCAGTGAATGAGGGTCTACCTGTCCTGGGAATGACGTTATCTGATTGTGAGGCTCCAGTTTTGGAGGTTTGGGAAATGTGGAGCACCCCTTCATTACCATTGCTCCCTGGTCTACTCTGACCCGGAGTGGTAGTACCTGTTAGGGTCCCATCTATAGGTTAAATAGAAAAACATGAGTTAATAAACAAAATTGTATTATCCATTAAGAATTGATTTATTTCAAAATTTTATCGGCATTAAACAACCCACTAAGGTTGATATGCCGTAAAACAAAACAAACCAAATCAATTTTGTAAACACATTTTAAAAAATCCTTTCATCTATTTAGCTCGTAGATGTTATCCTAACAGGTACTACCACTCCGGGTCAGGGTGAATCTGGGAGTAATGGTGATGAATGGGTACTCCCCAGAGCATCAGAATTGGAAACCTACCATTAGATGCAGTTTAACGTCTTACCAAGACACTAAGATCCTCAGCCAACACCTTCTAGCACACATATTATAAAAAGGGTTGTGAATCTGTAATAAGGGCAATAGTGTTGGGATAATCATATTAGTGCAAGAGCATAACGTAACCAGCCGATTGATCGGCAGGGGGCCTCTTCATGTTGTATACCCTTTTCATTACTTCTTCTTCTTCATTCTTCTTCTGTTCTTCTGACATCTTAAGTTCTTCTAACATCCCTTCTAACGTCTGGACTTCTCTTGGGGACTTCGGGTCTGGTCTTCTATTGGGGATTTCTCTTTATCAGAAGCCCTGTGTCATTGTTAGTTTTTAGAGGTAATAACACAAGACACCGATTTACTTTGATCTTACTTTATTTTTAAATCCCCAACCAAACATCTGCGCAGATTAAGACGGGATCGCGTGTAACGCGACTTACCCTTCCGTCGAGCTCGGCTGCTAGTCTCTAACTGACTGAAACTTACTTACTATCTAAACCGGAAGAGAGGGTCCTCTCTACCGGTTCTCACGGCTATCTCCGGAAGATAGGGTTAGGACTGAGGTCAAGCTTGTCACTCAATCTTCAAGGCCGTCAGCTGCACTTAAAACGCCATCTTGTTTTCTACACTATTGCACATAAATATTAGGTCTAATAATTATGTAACATTCAACCGCCCGTCTATCCTAAGTGGGAAAATATGGAAGTAAATCCGACAGTATGTAGAAAATAGACTAAAACAATGTATTCCCCAAAACATATATATAATTATTAAATAGCACATATACATATGCCATTAATAAATAATTAAAAAAGAAATTGAACTTACTAATGTAAGAAAGATTATTGCGTTATTCAGTTTAAGCGAACTTGTTTCATGTTAATTAGTTAGATCGCTAGTCAGGATCGAACCCGTTATCTGAGCAACTGTTTACTTGATGACAATTAATTTATTTTTCAAAGGAAGCAACCAAATCAGATTTTTCTCCTCAACCCACTCATACGAAGAGTAAGATTATACCAAATTGCGTATTTTCTAAAAGATATTTCTTTGAATATTTTTCCGAATAATTTTCCTTTTAGAAAACCCGAACATAATGACAGGTGAAATATAAAAATGAAAAACAAGTTTAGAATTATCTGCACAAGGGAGAGAGAGAGAGAGAGAGAGAGAGAGAGAGAGAGAGAGAGAGAGAGAGAGAGAGAGGAGGGGTTAACCGCGAGCAACTAATTTCTCTCTCCGTTTGCAAAGGGAACATTACCAGCGGATAAATAATTTAAAAGGAAAGCGAGTTGTCTATTTAAGTTAAAAAGAAACAGCAAATACAAATCGAAAGATAAACAAACTGGATAAGTATATATTTTACTTAGTACTTCGAATTCAAGAGAAAAGCTTTTTTCTTTATATTTTTCTTTTTCAAATGAAGACGATGTTTATACGGAGATTTTAATCATTTTTCCCGAAATTTTATGCGCTTAAATTGAGCATACATAGCCTTAAACACTCTTCTTCATACATATATACATATGTAGGTATAACATTTAAAGGTTATACAAACATACACACACACGTTCATACACACACAAACACACACACACACATATATAAGAACGTGACACAAATTATTCGACGATTATGTATTATATTTCATATAAAACATCTACATATGAAACTATTAATCATGAGATAAAAGTAAGAAGTAGAGATCCTAATTCCTGTTTGTTTTAATACTGCTTTTCTGACCAGCATTTGAGCACTTTTTTGATTTATGAAACGCTTTTGAAACGACTGTTAATTCTCATTTGATTATTAACAAAGTCCCAATTAATTGTTTATTTGTTCGCGGACTTCAATAATAATCACACAGAATGAAAGAAATAAGAGAAAAACAACAATAAACAAATAAGTTTCATTTAACAATTGTGTCTTCTATTTTATAAAACCGATATGAAACTTGTAGTCGTAAAACAATAGTATGAATGTCAAATTCCAATTACGTTTGATTTATACACATAAATGCACACACACACACATATATATATATACATACATATATACATATAAAATACAGATATAATAATGTATTATATATATATATTATATATTATATATTGTATTTATGTATATATATATATATATATATATATATTATATATACTGTGTTTCATTGATGATTGTAGGTTTAGTCTTAAATTAATGGCCAGTCCTACATAGATGTGTAAAACGTCCGCATGTGGTGCATGGAGTTTGCAACGACGGTGAGGTTAAACGCTTCCTCAACGTCATGGCGACAAGCAGGTATGACATGGACATACAAAAACTACCACAACGCCAGCAAAAATAAATAGACCGAAATGGCGATTAGATTTAGAAAAGAAAACATACATGTTCAAACTTTAAAATGATTGACAATAACCAATACACGTTTTTGTGATTTCTAAATTTTTCGGATACCTTAGATTTGATAGTACCTTCGTTTTGTTAAAAGAATTATGTATAGTTTCCAGATCTATATTCGTGTGACTTTTTCTTGTTTCCTGGAAATGTTATTCTGAAACTGAAAATTGACGTGTAGGGTATTAAATAAAAGGACCTTGACACCATTAGGCACCCCAGCCCAAAAATGAATTGAAGTTTGCTTTTCCCCGTTGTTAGTAAAAAAAACAGTAACATTTTTATACTAAAATAGTTTTTGATTTTAATTTTTTTTAAAAGTTATTTCATGTTGTTGTTGTTAGCATATGTAAATAAAATCAAAATTACACTAAAGATAAATTAATATTGTTAATCTTTGTTTAAATAAAACTTAAAACGAAAGACATGTTCATTTATTTTCCATGTGCCTCTACGGATAGTTAATATAAAATTTTGCTAGGGTTAGGGTTAGGGTTAGGGTTAGGGTTAGCAGTTACTATTATAACCTTATAATATACTTTTTATAGCTTTAATCATTCCGTGTTAAACGTGTCTCTAGCGTTAAATGTTTTATAATTAAAAAAGAATTGCTATTGAATTAATAACAACAACAGGAAATGAGAAAAAAAGGTATCTTTAATATAAAAACGTGTCTTTCGTTTATAGTTTTATAATTAAAAAAAAAAGTGCGTCTAAAAATCGTCTGTTAACAAACAACCGGATTTTGACGGTGAAAAGCAAGAACATGTCCTTTTGAATTTAGGTCGCAGATGGGGTGCTCAATGGTGTCTTGGTCCAAATAAACTACAAAGACGTATCGTCTACATTCACATACATTTATATTATACGCCCATTAAGAATGGCTTCAAAGGAGTAAAGGTTGCTATCTTGAAGAACAGAATAAGTAAACGGAGTTCCAATTTCAACTGAAATTGATAACACAAAACTTTCACTCTGAATAATAATTATTTCGCTTTCTTCCTCAAAATCTTTCGCAAACATAAATGAAGCGATTCATTCTTCGTTCGGTTATGAAATTTGTTTTCCTTTTCGCTTTTTGGGGTCCTATTTCTTTTTAGAGGTCCTTAATCTTTTCATTATTAAAATCCCTTTTATTTTCTTTCATTTACTTATCCTCTTTCATACCATTATATACGACTAAAGTAAAATAATTTGCATATATATGAGTAATCTCTTTCCCCGATATATATATATGTATGTGTGTGTGTGTGTGTGTGTATTGTGTATGAGTGTTTGTGTGTGAGTGTATGTATGCGTGAGCGTTTGTATATATGTGTGTGTCCGCTGTGTGTGTGCGCTGTGGGTGGGTACATGATTAGTCACACTGGTACGTAAGCACGTAAATATATTACACACACACACACATGTATATATATATATATATATATATATATATATATATATATATATATATTTTGTGTTCACTTGAAAAGTTGTTATAACCCATGAAACACATCTGGCGGCACTTTGTTCAGTCACCAGATATTTTGACTGACAAATGACAAGAGTAGAAGCGTCAACTTGGGCTGGACTTTCAGGTTTGTTTTTTTTTTCAGTATATAATTATATTTCGGTTGGATAGTTTTCTATTTATTTTCAAATGAGATCTTCATCTGCCAGTTTCCCAAGTTATAGACTTATAATTTCCCGAGTCTTTATCATTTTACGTAAGAAAAAAACTTCATTTTTCCACCCTGTCGACTGGGACTGTAGAATACGCCGACTTCATCTCCTCAGAGGGATAATATCCCCAAACTTGGTACCATGGAGTTTGTAGAATAATTATACTATTTCCAATTACCGTCGAATTGGTAAGACAAGGCAGCAAGCAATCGTAACTTAATACAAAACTGTTGTGCTGCAAAGACTACTGCAAAATGGCAGGTTATTCATGAAGCCTCATAGAAACCAAGCAGCCAATCAGGACTCAAGGAATGGAATCTCCCAAATGTTTAGTGGACTATTCTGGATTTCCATAAGTACCAGTTGTCTTGACACTGGTTCAGTTGTACTTGTTGCTCAAACCAACAGTACGCTAACTCACTTCATCAGAGTGTAGTAGCTGTTATGGTCTCATGGGCTAAATAGATTTTTAAAAATGAGTTTAAAAGATGTTTTAAAAGAATAAGTTTAAAGAATCAAATACCCAACAATAAAGAATAAAACCAAAAATGTCTTCGGCATGAAATAACCCAACAAAGGTTGACATGTCATAAGGTTCAACCAACCACATACAGAACCCATTTTTCATCACATCTGAAAATATGTTGCAAAATTGAACGGTTGGTTGTCCTGATTGACAAAAACGACTGCTGCAGACCGTGAGTTCAGGTCTCAAGAGAAAACTCATGCGGAGAATATGTATCCGCTGATGATGGGTGTGACGCTCCACCTCAGATACTATAACAATTCTCTTGGATTAGTGCAAGAGAAAAGAGGATAGACTCCATCGCTCTCCGGTTGATACCAACAATAGGCCACTCCGTCTACTTTGCAGAAAAAAGATCACAGCATTGTTAAGATTGAATACTTAGGAGAGTCCTGGAGATTTAAGAAGACTTTCCATCGCTTATAAATTCGAGACGATAATACCAGTTACAGCTAGTGTGAAAACTTCGCAAGTAGTAACATAAGGATAAAATCTAAAACCGATGATATACAGAATAATAGCCTCGCTAGTCTATGTGAAGATATATGAAATAGTAAATCACAAAATAAACAAATCAAATATACTGGCACTGAAATGATACTGATCAGGAAAGGCTGTGTGTGGGAACTGATCCACAGGGAATTTTGCATCAGACTGAAGTTTGACATACTGACAAATGGTATATGCATAAACCAGAATATCTCATAGAGAATGAGACACATAAAAATAGCTGGTGTTCTGGGATAAGAATATGTCACGCAATCCAGGCCAGAAGACGAAACCTAGTTTAAATTAAGAAGTGTCCTCTGGTACTGAGGTAATGTACCGTCATTCAGACTTCAGTGAAAACCAGAAGTTATTACTTGTGTATACATCTCATTGCGAGAAGAAGAAGAAGAAGAAGAAGAAGAAGAAGAAGAAGAAGAAGAAGAAGAAGAAGAAGAAGAAGAAGATCAAAGCAAAAATGTACTAGAAACAAGAAAACAGTAAATGTAGACTCTGTGGTGACAGAGATGAGACCATAAACCATGTATTAACCGAGTGTAGCAAAATAGCACAACAGGAATACAAAGTTAGTGTTGGGAAGGTGATCCACTGGGAATTATACAAAAACTAAATTTTGACCAAACAACTAAATGGTATATGCATATACCAGAAACTGTTCTTGAGAATGAAAGGCATAAAATTATCTGGGACCTCGGGATAAAGTCGGATCACCTTATTCCAACTAGGAGACCAGGCCTAGGATTGATTTTTAAAAAATAGAGAACTTGTCAACTTTGCAGTTACAGCAGATCATGGGGTGAAGCTGAAGGAAAATGAAAAGATCGATAAATACCTGGACCTTGTCAGAGAATTGAAAAAGCTGTGAAATATGAGAGTGAAAGAGATACCAATTGTAGTTGGTGCACTTGGAACGGTCCTAATAAACTTGGAAAAAAGACTAAAGGATGTGGAAATCAAAGGAAGAATTGAGATCATCCAGACTACTGCACTGTTGCAATCTGCTAGAATACTCAGAAGAGTCCTGGAGACCTGGATAGACTTGTTGTCACTCAGCCTCCGGTGAAATACTGTCAGCTATCGCTGATGTGAAAAACTACTAACTAATAATAATAATGATAATAATAATAATATGTATCAAGAAACGAAGGTGTACTTGGAACGGTACCAATAAACTTGGAAAAAAGACTGGAGGATCTAGAAATCAGAGAAAGAATAGAGACCATCCAGACTACTGCACTGCTGCAATCGGCTATAATACTCAGAAGAGTCCTGGAGACCAAAGGAGACTTGTCACTCAGACTCCAATGAAAAACTCAAAAGGAGTGAAATTTATATTACATCCAACACGAAATATTATACATCACCATGGCCACCAAACACAAATACGCTTTTTCATACGCACATACGCACGTGGATACGGTCATTCATACGCACACACGCGCGTGGATACAGTCATAACATCACAGTCTACAGGCATTTTCATGCACACGCGCATGACAATATACGCACACCTACAAACAAAAAAACGCATTCACGTAAACATGCAACACGAGAATACAGTTATAAAAAAAATACCATTTGTAACATTTAAAAAAAAAATTATTTAACTAGAAATGCCATAACAAACAACAACGACTTCAGTTCCAGTGCTCTTCTGAAAAAGAGATTTTATCTGGAAATATCAAGAATAAATTACAGGTTAACAACCAACACTATTGTTGACTTATTATATTTTTCTTTACACCTGCATTGTGATAGCCTTCAAAATCAACCTCCAAACCAATATAAATATATATATATATATATATATATATATATATGTGTGTGTGTGTGTGTGTGTGTGTGTGTGTGTGTGCGTGCGTGTGTGTGTGTGTATATATATATATATATATATTTATATCGATAGAGAGAAAGAGATGAAGAGAGATAAATGTATATGGATATGTGTGAGTCTGTGTGTGTGTGTGTGTGTGTGTGTGTGTGTGTGTGTGTGCTTGAGTATATAAAATAAATCCAAATTGAAATCCCACGGATAAATTAATGTATATACGCATGTAAGTATTTCTGAATAATTCAGTAGATGCATTCGTATTCCTAATGGTAAATGCACTTTTCAAAGAAAACTTTTTTTCTTCTTCGACATATCTGACGTCGAGTTACTTTTAGGTGGAGCAGAATAACTGATTGCGATTAATACGATCCTAAAGAATGAGAAAAAAAAATAAAAACACCATCTCCGCCTTTCCCAACTACAAAAGCTAAAGCAAATGAAATCTATAGAGAAAATAATTATGAAAAAAAAAGTCAAACATTAAATATTAAAGGACGCCAAGAACAATATACACTATATGTTTAAAACAAAAAGAAATATATACGTAAATTATTCATATTAACATTTCGCGTACTAAAAAAAAATGAAAAAGGCGGGAGTTCTCGGAAATAATGCGAACATCCAGACGATTTCTATAAACTCTCTTCCCGCCAGAATCATGTACTATTTTCTTATTTCCGCCATTAAAGGTATTTTTTTATTTATCTATTTTTGTTTTAACTTTATTTTTGTGGGAATGGCGCAGATTTAGGATATTTTTATTATTTTTCTTGCTTATTTTCTTCTCTTTAAAGTAGTTTTATACGTTAATCATTTTCGTGTGTTACGTTTACCACGTACTTCAAAATGAATATTGAATATGCCTTTCTCAAAGATAAATTCAATCTTTTTCAAGCACTCAGATTAAGTAGATAAGTAAAACGTATCTACATATTCAATCTAATACCTATTTATATTAATACCACGATAAGTCAAAATATATTGCTATACAATTGCTCCTATTCCTACTGAAGCAGAGCACCTGGTGTGGTGTAGTCGTTAGAGAATTATTTCTAGTTCAATTCTCACGAGGTGCCACAGGCTGTTATTTATCATACTTAGATTTTTTAACACGTGCAGAAGAACGGCATGCCTAGTGAGAATCGAACTCGCATGCAAAGACTAACTCGTTAAACATCAAATTTCTCAGGTCACCCACAGAGTTAAGTTTAGTAAATAATTATACTTATACGTGCCTAGAGAAGGCAGCAAGTGGCAAGACATTGCTGAAAGCACCAGTTCACTCTAGATAACCGAAGTTAAGCAGCAATGAGTCTTGATTATTTGGATTATTCGGACTATTGTTCTTATCTTTATTTTTATCTGTACAGAATTTCGGCCGATGAGCTAAGAAGGCCGGTGTGCACATCGACCGAAACCTTGTACGGATAACAATAAAGATGAGGATAATATGTATTATTTGTATTATTCGGACTATTGTCCTTATCCTCATTGTTATCTGTACAACGTTTCGGTCGATGTGCCCTTCGGCCTTCTTCAGATATTTCTTGTCGGACCCGCGAACCTTCTCAGACACGGGAACCTTCTTTTCGAACTCGGGAACGTTCTTGTCGTAAAAGAACAGGACATGTATTGTAAATATCCCGGGTATTATGTTTATCAAAATGACTTGATTCGGCATTAAATGACCTGAAAAGGGTTGATATACCGTAAAACATAACAACATCCAGTCAAAGAGGCATGTGAACTCGGATAAACATTTATGCGTTGTAAGCAAGATGGAGACAAATTTGTATTAGATAGGAATACATGATATCGTATAACTGCATACAAATTATTTTTATTAGATAGGAATACTTGAAACCATATGATTGAGTACAAATTGTTTGTATTAGATAGGAATACTTGATATCGTATAACTGCATACAAATTATTTGTTCTTGATAGGAATACTTGATATCGTATAACTGCATACAAATTATTTGTTCTTGATAGGAATACTTGATATCGTATAACTGCATACAATTATTTGTTTTAGATAGGAATACTTAAAACCATATAATTGTGTGCAAATTATTTGTATTAGATAGGAATACTTGATATCGTATAACTGCATACAAATTATTTGTTTTTGATAGGAATACTTGATATTGTATAACTTAGTATAGATTATTTGTATTAGATAGGAATACTTGAAATCATACAACTGTGTGCAAATTATTTGTATTAGAGAGGAATACTTGTTATAATATAACTTTGTACAAATTGTTTGTATTAGATAAGAATACTTGATATAACTTAGTATAACTTATTTGAATTAGATATGAATAAGTAGACCAGTTCACATACCTTTTAGTAATATCTCATATACGGAGAGTGATGCCAATATACGCATAGAAGAAACACGGACTGCTATAGACAGATTATCGATCATGTGGAAATCTTGTCTCTGATAAAAATAAAGCGATAATTCATTCAAGCTATAGACGTGTTAGTGATACAGTATGGCTGTACCACTTGGACTCTAAAAAACTGTATGTTTAAAAAGCTAAGTATGAACTATATAAGAATTCTGCATGCTGTCTTGAACAACTCGTGGAGGCAGCACCGCAAAAAAGCAGCTGTATGGCATCCTACTTCCTATCACCAAAACCACCCAAGTAAGATAAACAAGACATGCTGGATACATCTGATGAAGCAAGGAATGGCGTTCTTTTGTGGACACCTACATATGGACCTGCAGTGTAGGCTGACAGACAAAAAGATATATCAATCAGCAATGGGTGCTGTAGGAGTGACCTACCAGGAGCAATGACGGAAATGGAATGATGTCGAGTGGGAATGATGGGAATCTGTGCACATACTGATGAAGTCTAAAAGTATTTCTACTAAGGTTCCTGATACAAGATGTGTTACGTTTTTAGGGGCCATTCCTTGGCCTTATAGCAGAAGCGCTTATCTGGTGTAATTGGATCCTTGATAAAGAGTCCCTTGATAATGTGAATCCTCTGGTTACCAAAGTGTTCTCAGTTACTGGTATAAAGACCTTCGATAATCTGAATCCTTCGGTTACTAAAGTGTTCTCAGTTACTGGTAATTGTATAAGACCTTCAAGAGTATTGGTACAGATCCGGCAATCCTATGTGTGTCCGTTCTCAAAGAGTGCAGTTTTAATTATGACCAATGTGGGGGGGTAAGTATACTATCAGGCCAGTAGTATTGCTAGTGATTGGTTATAAGAGTCAATCACGTGACCTTGGCTAGTCTATAAATCTAGTTGGGTAATTAGAGCACATCTTATATCAAAATAAACTCCAACAAGATGAATTATCCGAACATCAATGCGCGTCGACAGAATAGATTAATTTCAGTCTCTCTGGTTATCTGTCCCTATTGCCTATCACTTTTCGTATGTACTTTAAACAGCATTCAATATCCGTAAAGAATTGATTAATGTATATTTGTTGGGTGGTTATATAGACATACAGGTGTGTCTATAATGTTATCTGTCTTCGAAAATATAGATCAAATCCTCATAATCTTCAACACGAAATTGGAACTCTGGTGATAGTGAATGTTTATATATATTTACTTTGTCGTTAATTGTTTCGTAGTTTCCCTGGACATACATACATACACACAACGGCCCGTAATATATAGACTAACAGCGACTATCCAGCGTTGCCTGGGTAG
This sequence comes from Doryteuthis pealeii, assembly GCA_023376005.1. Taxonomy (NCBI): domain Eukaryota; kingdom Metazoa; phylum Mollusca; class Cephalopoda; order Myopsida; family Loliginidae; genus Doryteuthis; species Doryteuthis pealeii. Next base: position 63,550,881 of record CM042159.1, on the reverse strand, counting down.
GGGGCAATTTTTACTGAATCGTGAGTTGAATCCTCGTGGGATGCCCCGTGTAAATCCCGATGTAAATAATAGACCTTGTATTGATCCAGCTACTCCGAAAAGAAATGTAAATGTCTACTATCTAAAATATCAAATTTAAAAAAATCCATGCTGTTATCAATTAAATTTTATTGTTTAATTATATTCACGAATATAAATAAAATCTCTATTATTATTGATCAAAAACCAAGGCCTGGTGATATTTAATGTGTATATATATTTGCTTTGTCGTCAATTGTTTTATTTTCGTAGTTTCCTCCGGAACATACACACAATTGTCCTTTATATATCTATTAATAATGGGGATTCGCTTCCGGTTTTGTCTGTAACAAAAATTACATCACATTACCCAAAATCGTCATAGCATAGAATAAAATTTATTCTACGATTTTTGGCATGTTCAAATTTTGAGTGTATTTATTCAATGAATACACTCACAATTTGAACATGTAACATTACACAGTCCTCATTGGTTTTTAAAACAAGTTTTAATAAATACATGACTGGTATTATATATATATATATATATATATATATAGTTTGTTTTACTTTAATACATATTTAAAGTTTACATTTCAAATTGTTTTATTTTTTAATGCTTTAATGAATTTGATGATTTTACTTACTTAGGGTACAAACTCGCTGACATTGAATTTTTTACTCCCGCCCCTCAGGCAATATGTTTCAAAAATCTATTTTTACATCGCCCGGAAGGTGTTTTTTATTTTGTACTAGTAGATTTAATAAGTATAGATGTATAAGTAAATGACCAGAAAATATGCCTATTCACAAAATTACAACAAATTTAAATAATATTAAGACACCATGATGGTGTTTATAAGTAGGATTTCATAAGAAAACCTTTCTAATGAGTTCGTCCATGCTTATCCAGCAGTGCTTATCATGTCTTGCTCGTCTTACTTTCATGTTTTATTTGATGTGATTTAAATAGCCGTACAACTACTGTTTTTGTAGGCTACTGCTTCCCGAATTACTTTAACACTTAATGCTGGATCCATGTATAGTTTCCATCCTGCGAAGGGATTCGTATTTCAGTCCAAGTGGTTCAACTATACAGTAGTACCTACACAGTTACAGATTGAAAGAATTTCAACTTTGTAAATGACTGTTAATTCATAGAGGAGTCTATTCCTAAGAAGACGGATTTAAACATGTTATTCGGGTAATGTTTTGCCTGAAGACGGATTTTTATTAACAAGTTGGCATATGGTTATGGAACTGCAATAAAACTGGTTATGATTTTAACATTGAAATAAACTTTTAATATCAGTTTTGCAAAGGGATCACTATTTCAAGTGTCCTCGTAGGTACTTACCCAAACTCTTAGCCACAGATCGAATGTGACACAAGGTCAGAAGTATGGGGCATCAAACGGGAATCGAACTCACTTTACAGTAGTAATGTATATGTAAGACTAGCTTGCTAACTACTACACGAAGATAAGATTTAGTACCCTGGATAGGACAATAAACTGCATCTAGCATTGTAAAATTAATTATGTTTCGGCATTAAATAACTCATAAGTTAAACAAATAAACTAAACAAAATAAAAGATAGACACGCCTATACAGGCACATATACATATATATGAATATACTAACAAGCATACATAGGGGTTATTACCTGTTGTGGCTCTCCCTCCAGCTATGGGTAAAATAATAGGACAGACCAGGTTCTGTAATGGCATCCAGTGTAGGTGAAGCAAAGCTATTAATTTGGCTTTCGGAGGGGTTGGGTAAATACATATATGCATAGATAATTATGTATGAGACAATATTCCATTCCATGGGTTTTATCGCTCCTAGCGTTAACATAATTAGTTGTTATGGCCTTATTTGTTCTGCTATTAATAATAATTCTATATCTCTCTTGAGCTCAATGTCCTGCAGTTATTTTCTCGAGTGTTCATCTTTTTTCTCCTATTTTTGTCTTCTCAATTTAGTAATTCTTGTATTATTTATTTTTGCAATTATTGGCTTCTATTTTAAATTTCTCTTTGCTCTTGTTTGTATATCCGTTTCATATTTGAT
>CM042159.1:63516291-63543791 GCA_023376005.1 Doryteuthis pealeii | reverse complement strand
TGCATAGTAAAGAGAAGAGAAATCTTTTTTTTTCCTATCTACACTAAAAAGCAAAAGGAAAAAAAGAAAAGAAAATCTCCTATGAAAAAATAACCCTTGCAATGCATTAATTTATTTTACTGTTATTTTCAGAACGAAGATGTAACTGCTATTTGTCTGTAGTTGGACACATAGTGCAATGGATATAAATGCTGAGTTAAAAGAAATGTCTAACTGACAATCATCCGGAGATTGCAAGTTCAATCCTGACCACAGGCGATAATAACATAGAATACTTAACATAGCTTTGCTATACAGCTGAATATGTAATATTAAGAAAAAGTTGAAATACATTTATTTAAAACTAACTTAAAGGGACGTTCACAATTTATGACTTCTCGTGAATTGTAACGGCTTAACACTTGTAATGGATAACGGAATGAGAACTATCAAACCCAATGGATTAGATAAAGGGTTCAGATCGAAGTTCAGTGAAGGCTCCCGATTTCGACATGAAGGCTCCCGAGTTCGACATGAAGGCTCGCATGTTCGACGAGAAGGCTCCCGAGTTCGACCTGAAGGCTGCCGAGTTCGACATGAAGGCTCACGAGTTCGACATGAAGGCTCGCGAGTTCGACGAGAAGGTTCCCGAGTTCGACAAGAAACACCCGAAGTAGGCCGGAGGGCAAATCGGTCGAAACATTGTGTATATAACAATAAAGATCAGGACAATAGTAAATAAAATGTAAATAATACAAAGATGCTGGCTGGTTGTCACCTTTCCGTCCACTAAGTGTCTAAAAAAATATCTGCATCTGCGCAAGTGACTAGGCAGGTCAATTACTGAGTGGCAATCTTCGGTGCACTGAATGCACACAAATTGTGATGTTTCTAATTGTTTATGGAAGCGTCAGTTCTGATTTCCAATTCACCCAAATACTTTCCAGAGCTTTGGGATCGTTCCAAGGGCACTTATTACATTTGGTACGACCTTCACCTTCATGTTTCCAAATTATTATTATTATTATTATTATTATTATTATTATTATTATGAAATAAGAAAAGTTACTTGAAATCATATTATTGTGTATAAATTATTAGCATTGGATATGAATACGTGAAACCGTATAAATGATTGCAAGGTATTCCTTATAAAAATAGTTACTTGAAGATATCATTGTTTACAAATAATTATCAGTAGTTAACGGAAACCATATGATTCAGCATAATGTAACCCAGATCTTGTTTGTATAACACAAAAACGAGCAATCAATCAACCAGATTACAGTATATGTGGAAATCATTTGCTTATTTGAATTCTATAATAAGGTATATTATGATATGTACACTACAGATGTAAACAGTCAAAATTCTGAAGCGTATAAAATGTTAATATCCTTAAAATATATTCATGCGTAATTTAATGCCGAAATATTCATTAGTATGTTTTGGATTATTAAGCGTAGATATTTATATATTTGATTTGGTTAAGGTTATTTGTTTAACGGCATATTAATGACTTGTGGGTTATTTAATGCCTATGTGTGATGTATCCCTAAAATTTATTATTATATGTTTATTATACGTAGATGTATATCAAAATAGGAAAGAAGAACAAGAACAAGAACAAAAACAAGAACAAGAAGAACAAGAAGAACAAGAACAAGAAGAACAAGAACAAGAAGAAGGAGGGCAAGCAGACAATAGAAAGACAGAAGAGAAGAAATCCACATTTGACATACTCAACTAACACACTCTTACTTTCTTAAAAAAATGTCCCAAATGTATATGTGAATAATGGCTCCCAATCAAACACATCCCAATGAAGGTGTAGTCTACACTCTCCTGGGTCCCAGATCCGAAATCATACCATCACATGCAATTTAGTGTCATACCCATGATACCCCTCTTTTTGGTTGTAGGACTTATCCTACTGCAGATGATGCAGTCGGCGTATTTTGACACCGCTGACGGGGTGATTGATTATTTAGACAATTATATGAGTAAATAATAATAATAGTTTGCAAACAATTGTTCATTCAAGAAATTATTGTTAATATAAACAATTTTTATACAGTTTAGTGATTCCATGGAGTACCATCTAATATTAATAATTCAATTTAAAAATGATTTATTTATTTTAATTCATTTTGTCCACAGTTATATGGTTTCACATCTCTATTCAATACAAATAGTTTTCAAACGCATTTATTTGCATCATAGATGGAATCCTAAAAGGTATTTTCATTTTTGATTGAAATGGACTTGCGTGTAATAACAACAAAAGGATACTTCAGACTCTCTAGAGCTCCAGAACAGCTATTTAGTCTAATATATAGGACACACCTATGTTCGGTCCTTCTTTTTCTTTTCTTTTGTTGTGGGGCGGGGGGGTATTTCTCATCTGTAGAGAATATTTAGACATTTAGGGCGTAAAAACTAGATGTCTAAATACAAAGGTTTTTGATGAATTTGGTTTATTTGTTTAATGGCATATCAGCCTTCGTGGGTTATTTTATGCCAAGGCTATCCTTGTAGAAAATAAGTAGTTGTAGAATTCAACACACGGAGATTCCCAAGTGTATTTGAATAGTAAGAGACATACATTTCTTTTTTTTTTCTTTGGTTTTGGTTTGTTTTGTTTTACGGCATATCAACCTCAATGGGTCATTTAATGCCGATAAAGTTGTGAAATAAATCAATTCTTAATGGATAATACAATTTTTTTATAAATACATTTTTCTATTTAACCCATAGATGGGACCCTAACAGGTACTACTACTCCGGGTCAGAGTGGACCAGGGAGCAATGGTGATGAAGGGGTGCTCCACATTCCCCAAACCTCAAGAACTGGAACCTCACCATCAGATAGAGTTTAACGTCATTTCCAGGACAGACATACATTTCCTTATCTAACATGTTTATTATAATAAGTAAGCTAAGGCAATTGTTCTTTTTTTGGGGGGGGGCAGTAAAATGTGGTAAACAATATGATGTTCCAACCTTTTATGGAGAATTCATGAATCGGCACCTTAGGAAGATAAAGTTTCATAGCCATATTAGGAAATCTACGCTATCTTCTCGTTGTCTTCTGTTGCTAAAATTATGTGCAGACTGACGTTTTGATTCCAGCTGATAGATATTACTGAATTTTTGATTTACGGCATATCAACCCTTTTCGAGTCATTTAATGCCGAATCAAGTTATTTTGATATCAGATTGCTTACAATACCCGCTGCTGCTCAAATGGTCAGCCATCTACATATTAAACAGGTTCATCACTGCTTAAGTTCGGTGATCTTGTGGAAACCTGTCCTTTCAACATGACTTGACCATAAGAACCAGAAATTGGTCATTCATGAAAATGTACAAAGTGTCATCTCCTTGGCTACTAAAAAGTTGAATGTCATTCATCTTCTCTAAAATTGATGCAGAGGCCCTGAAATATTCCCCAGATCACGAAGATTTCATATAGCCACCTATCACGCCATATACATGTGCAGAATCTCTGTATGTCTGTCTGTCTGTCTGTATGTATGTGTGTGTGTGTGTGTGTGTGGAACATGCTAATGGGTCATAGTTTACTTAGTGCTTTAAAACTGCATCGTACTAATTCATTCTGACTTTCAAAATCTCTCTCTCCTCTCTCTCTCTCTCTCTCTCTCTCTCTCTCTCTCTCTCTCTCTCTCTCTCTATCACTCTATCTCTTTTTATCTCTATCTCAAACTATCGATCACACTTTGCTATTTTCCTAAATTTGATTTTCTTATTGGCACAGAAACATATATAAATGCAAATATGCACACGCACACACACATAAACACACAGACACACGCACGCGCATGCACATATGCATACGCATACACACCTACTCCTTTATGGCTTTTTTGCTGATACATAAATATACACACTTCCAAATTCATTTTAAAAGCATGGATAATCCACACACGCACGCACGCACGAACACATTCTCTCTCTCTCTCTCTCTCTCTCTCTCTCTCTCTCTTCTCTCTCTCCCTCACACACCACACACACACACACACACACACACACACACACACACATACACACACATACGTATCTGATTTATTTATTTATTTATTTACTGTGAAGCTTTGCTTCATTAACAAAATCGCAATTCAATTCTCTCACACGAGATTGGGTAAAAATTTTCGAGTCGAAATAATTTCCGTTCTAAACTAACATTCGACATCAATACCAAAATCTGTGTTCACATGTTGCGTCTCAAATGGACTCTGATAACAAAATAAAACAAATGAGACTTATTTATTCAACAGAATTTCACTTAACAGAAATAAAGAAATAAATTAATAAACCAAAGTAAAAGTGAAAATAGGAAGAAAAATTAAAAGAAAGGGAAAAACAAAGAGAAAAGAGAAAGTAAGAAATGTTAAAAGAAAGAATAAAAGGAATGTAGCAGAAAAATAGGAAGTTGAAGGAAAGAAAAAAAGAGAGAAATCGTAAAACGTACAAAGACATAAAAATAAAAGAAAGAAAAGAAGAAAGAAAAGTAATAGTAAAAAACAAAAGTAGAGAAGAGTAAAATTGGGGGCGGGGGTAAAAATAAAAAAAAATAAAGAAATAAGAAGAAAGAAAATAAGAAAAAAAAAAAAAAAAAAAAAGAAAAAAAAAAAACAAGAAAGAAAAAATAAAAGTAAAAAGAAGAAAGTGATAAAAATAAAAGAATGAAAAAGAAGAGAAAGAAAAAAAAGTAAATCGGAGGAAAGAAAAAAAAACGTAATTTTTTTTTTTTGAAAGTAAAGTAGAATAAAAACATTGAGAAAAATTAAAAGTAAGAAAGTAAGAAAGAAGGAAAAACAGAAGGATAGAGAAGTATGAATGGAAAAACAAAACAATCAAAGAAAAAAAGAAGATTGAAATAAAAAAGAAAAAGAAAAAAGAAAAGAACGAAAAGAAAGAAAGAAAAGGAAAGGAAGAAAACATAAAGGAAGAAAAAAAAGAAAGAAAGAAAGAAAAAAAGAAAGAAATGCAGAAAACATAAAAGAAAGAAAGAAGGAAAGGAAGAAAAATCAAAGAAGAAAGAAAAGAAAGAAAAAAGAAAAAGAGGAAGAAAAATAAAAAAAAGAGGAAAGAAAGAAAAAGAAAGAAAGAAAGAAGGAAAGGAAGAAGAACATAAAAAAAAAAAAGAAGGAAGAAAAAAAAAAAGAAAGAAAAAAAGAAGAAAAAAGAAAGAAAGAAAAGAAAAAAAAAGAAGAGGAAAGGAAGAAAACATAAATAAAGAAGGAAAGAAAGAAAAAAGAAAGAAAGAAGGAAAGGAATAAAACATAAAGAAAGAAGGAAGAAAGAAAAAGAAAGAAAGAAAGAAGGAAAGGAAGAAAAAAAAAAAAGAAGAAGAAAGAAAGAAAAGAAAGAAAGAAAGAAAGAAAGAAAGAAAGAAAAGAAAGGAAGAAAAAAAAAAAAAAGAAGGAAAGAAGAAAGAAAGAAAGAAAGAAGAAGAAAGAAGGAAAGGAAAAAAAAAAAAAAAAGAAGGAAAGAAAGAAAAAAAAAAGAAAGAAAGAAGGAAAGGAAGAAAACATAAAAAAAAAAAGGAAAAGAAAAAAAAAAGAAAGAAAGGAAAGAGAAAAAAAGAAAGAAAAAGAAAAAAGAAAGAAGGAAAGGAAGAAAACATAAATAAAGAAGGAAAGAAAGAAAAAAGAAAGAAAGAAGGAAAGAAATAAAACATAAAGAAAGAAGGAAAGAAAGAAAAAAGAAAGAAAGAAGGAAAGGAAGAAAACATAAAAGAAAGAAGGAAAGAAAGAAAAATGAAAGAGAGAAAGAAAGGAAGAAAACATAAAAGAAAGAAGGAAAGAAAGAAAAAAGAAAGAAAGAAGGAAAGGAATAAAACATAAAAGAAAGAAGGAAAGAAAGAAAAAAGAAAGAAAGAAGGAAAGGAATAAAACATAAAAGAAAGAAGGAAAGAAAGAAAAATGAAAGAGAGAAAGAAAGGAAGAAAACATAAAAGAAAGAAAGAAGGAATGAAAGAAAAAAGAAAAAGAGAAAGAAAGGAAGAAAACATAAAAGAAAGAAAACTTAAATCGTAAAAAGAGATTTAAATAAAAGAATGAAAAAGAAGAGAAAGTCTTGTAATAAAGTGTAGTTACCAATGTTCCAGAAACTGGGCCGGTTGCCAAGGAGTGATCGTCACTTGGTTGACAAATGAAGAGCACATCTTATAGGATACTACAAAAGCATTGTGGATAAGTTAGTTGATTTAAAGACACCCCCCCTTACTCTGCCAGGCTTCGGATCATTCAGTGAACAGGCGTCAGTGAGTAAGGAAGCGAAAAGAAGAAAAGAACAAGAGAAGAGAAAGGAAATAAGGACGAGAAATGAAAAAGAGGATGAGAACGGGGGAGAAATAGGGTATAGATTAACTTTTTCTGGTTTAAGAGCGACACCCAAGACAAAGACCAGGGAAACGACAAATAGTAAAGAGAAGAATGAAAAGAAAAAAGAAAATCGAGGGAAAATAGATAAGAATAAAAGAGAACAATGAAAAGAAAGAAAGAAGGAAATAAATAAGACGAGATAACGTAAAAAAATGAAAGAGGTGCAAATAAGAATGAAAAAGAAGATAAAGAAAAAGAGCAATAACGAGAAAAAGGAAAAAAGAAGAAAATCGAGGGATAAATAGAAAAAGTAAAAATAAAAGAGAACAATGAAAAGAAAGAAAGAAAGAAAGAAGGAAAGAGAGAAAGAAAGAAAGAAAGAGGAAGAAGTAACGTAAAAAATGAAAGAAGCGTAAAAAAAGAATGAAAAGACGGCAAGGAAAAAAACTGTAATGAGAAAAAGAAAAAGAAAAAGAAAAAGAAAAAGAAGAACATTGAGAGAAGAAAATAGAAAAAGTAAAATTAATAGTGGGCAATGAAAAGAAAGGAGGAAAGAAAGAAAGAAAGAAGGAAAGAAAGAAAACAATAATTAGAAGAGTTAATGTAAATTAATGAAAGATGTGTAAAAGAAAATAGAAAGAAAAAATATCTAAATAAGAAAAGGAAAAAAGAAAGAAAGAAAGAAAGAAAGAAAGAAACTAATCAATCTCAATCAGTCATAACACCAAGAACAGCAGCAGCTTATGAAAAACAACTCCCCCTGGTGGTGACAAATTAATATTTCTCATTTCTTTATTATCTCCCTTTAGATTTTATTTCATTATCGCGTCATTTCTTAAATTTTAGTTTTCATTTTTTTTCCTCCTAATTCTTTTTGGAATTCAATTTTAGATTTATTTGTTTCCCGATTTTTCTCTGTGACGAAATTGTTTTTGTGCCACAGATTCTTGTTTAATCTGTAACCTTCTCCTGTTTGTTGATCTCTCTCTCTCTCTCTCTCTCTCTCTCTCTCTCTCTCTCTCTCTCTCTCTCTCTCTCTCTCTCTCAGCCGGGAGCAACAATTACGCAGAATATAGAAAATCTCGTCAAATTATTGCAACGTCTTTAACGCCTTTTTTAGAGAACAATGAATTGCACTAAAGTCGTTAGTCAAGTCTAAGAACTTTTTAAAATTTATTGTTGAAATTGAACTCATCAATTTATTAAGTTGGGCACCTAACATGGTGTATTGGTTAACGAGCTAAGTTAGCAGGTATTTGTTAAAGAGTTCATTTCTCACCACGGGCACTGCCCTTCTAATCTAGGCAACAATTAATACCATTGGATAAAGAAAAACGGAAACATATATCTATGCCCTTATCTTAACCCAGCAGATATAAAGCCCTCCCCCTTCAGAGAATCATATAGGATGATGAGTTCGATTCTCACTAGCATTGACGGATCTTTATGAAAAAATAATTTTGTAATGTGCTCAAAGGAATAGAGAGAGACACAGAAAGAAAAGCTGAAAAATTAGCATATCTAATTTACTTAGGGGCCGTTTGAGCAACAAGCTACGATAAACTGAAGCAGTACCAAGACAATTGGTACTTATGGGAATCAAAAATAGTTCACTCATGCATTTGGGTGATTCCATTCCTTGAGTCCTGATTGGCTGCTTGGTTTCTATGAGGTTATGAGGCTTCATAAATAACCTGGCATTATGCAGTAGTATTTGCAACAAGACAGATTCGTATTGCGTTACGACTACTTGCTGTCTTGTCTTATCAATTCGACGGTAATTGGAACTATTATGATTATTCTACATATAACTCAGCGTATGAGTAGCACAGGGATCTGTGCGGTAAAGTAAGGAGCTGATGGTAGGTGTGTGGCACTCCACCTCAGACGCAAAAACAATCTCCTTGGTCTAGCGTGAAAAGGGGATAGACTCCCTCGCTGATTGGCTGATACCGACATTAGGCCGCCCCGACGACTTAATTTACATTCTCTTTTATAATACAGTTCTCAGTTGATTCATTGTTGTTTATTGGCATACAATCTTCTGATGGTCAGAAAATGCCAAACTCATAAATTATTTGTTTAACTTCATATGTATTAAATTGATTGAAAAAAATGTTAGCACTTTCTTTAATTAAGTCTATTAATTGGTTAAAATAAATATATGTATATATGGGTGTGTGTGTGTGTGTGTGAGTGTGTGTGTGTGTATGTGTTTGAGTGTGTGTGTGTGGGGATGTGTGTGTGTTTAAAAATGTGAAGTCGGCGGGGTGGCCTAATGTCGGTATCAGTCAGACAGCGAGGCAGCCTATTCCCTTTTCACAAGCGCTCGACTAGAGAGATTATTTTAGTGTCTGAGGTGGAGGACCACGCCTACAACCAGCTCCTCACTTTACCGCACAGATCCCTGAGTTACTCATACGCTGTCTTGGTGAGTGCCAGTATCAAACACGGAACCTTGTGATTCCTAGGCGGTGGTGAATAAGCATAACATTTTCTCATCTGACCCATCTGATACAAAGAGAAGGACGTCCTTCCTATGTCATATTTGCATCGAACGTTTTGGATCTGCAGCGGGTTTGATTAGTCATTTGAGTGCTCATGAGAGCAAATGTTCTGGAGGTGAGGTTATAGGACTGTGAAGAACGACAGAGATCTGAAAAGATTATGCTATATATATACCATTCAAAGTGGATTGCTGCATGTCAAGAATTATTGCGTCACAGGGATTTCATCCTTAAGCAACATAGGCAACCACCCATGACCAATACTTGTAGGAGATCAACAAATACCAACATTCAATAGAATCCACATTGAGGTGGTTAAAATAGTCATCTTTGTCGATTTAATTTATAAATGGGACCATAAGAAAAGCTATAAATATATCAATCAATGATATATTTAAAAAGATAATCAAAAACGATTAAAAAAGTAAACAAATTAATAAGGTATATTCTATTATTACTGATTTTTTATTACTTGCTGTCCATCGTATCCAATGATAATAACATGCGAAATATTTTCCTCCAATTCATTTTTGTATATAGTTGCGTCTTGGTAACTGCCTTTGTTTTCTCTTGATGTTGTATTTGTACCTGAGCTTTGGTTTACGCATTGTACATGATCCCTCTCTCAGTTGAGAGTACAGAATCTTCTCTGATAGTATGTAATCCCCAAGTCAGTTTAAGTGCCCATCTCAGGTTGCGTTGGACAAGTATTTCGTGCATGCCAGGGAGTCCAGTTCTCTTCAGGATGACTCTGTTTGAAACATGTTGCCTCCACTTGACATTTGATATAGATGTGACAATAAGAAAAGCTATAAATATATAAATCAATGATATATTTAAAAAGATAATTTAAAAACGATTAAAAAAAGTAAACAAATTAATTAGGTATAAAAAGTAAATATGACAAGTAAAAGAAAAAATGCAACAAGAATAATGATAAAATAAGAACATGCTCCAACGGATATAGGGATTGAGTTATTATAGTTCGATGTGACAATTATCTGAATGTTGCAAGTTCAATCCTGACCACGGGCAATAATAATATAGAATAGAATACTTAAGATAGCTTAACACTTGTAAACGGTAATGATTTGCGAAATGTCAATAGTCTTCTTCGGTTAATTGAATAAAGGGTTCGGTGCGAACTTCATAGAAGTCTCCCAATTTCGACAAGAAGTTTAGAGAGTGTGACGAGAAGGTTCTCGAGGTCAACAATAGCACGTCAAAAATGCCCCAGGATACATCGGCCGAAGGGTTGTGTATATAACAATAAGTTATTAATATTAAGTTTTTTTTTTAAACTTTTTTAAATTCCGGGCAACGCCGGGTACTCAGCTAGTGATAAGAACCACTCTGAAAATATTGAAAATTTTTATCGAATATATTACTGTTCTAATTTAACAAAATGCTACATAATTGATTTAAACTTAATTGATTTAAACCCACCAACATTGATGAATTGTAAACACAATTACTTGTTGTTAATTAAGCGTTAGTAATTTTTTAAAGGATATCAATCTTCATGGGCTATCTAATGCCAAAGCAATCCTTGTAGAATAGCAATAGTGGTACTCTTCAATCTATAGCTGCGGAGATGAGGGGTTCATGCCTTTCCCAAAGTCCGAAAGTGAACGTAATAACATGACTCGCTTAATAAGATGTTGCAGTGCAACACGTTAACCCTCACGCCATGTAGACCCGCTCCTTCTGTTTTGAAGTTTGGAATTTCGAATTATGTTCGACGTATTAAGTCTTTTAGCTACGTAGTTTATAGACAGACTTCTCATCTTCTAAAAAGTTTAATTCTGTTGACTTCAAAAGATGGCTAAACAATTTTTACGTATTGATTAGGTAAAAATCTCAAAAAGCGCTGTCACTTTTCTACGCAAGTTTCTTTGATTGATAATTAATTATTTAAATTGTAATAAACTAAATTACGCATAAAAAATACATAGCTCCGAATGAAAAGATTAGCTAAGGAGATTAGTTATTTTATCGGTCATTAATAGTCGAACAATCAGAATTGTGTTTACAAAATAAACAAAAGGAGATGGTGACCTTTAATGCAGAGTCACATATTAAACAAAAGTATTGTCTTATGTACATGTTCCATTCGAAAAAAAAAAGTACGCAATTCCATCATTTTCAGTAAGAACACGAACTTGGGTTTTTAGGGTATGTCGATAAATAGGAGACCCATCAGGATTAATTCCGAAAAATTATCTCCGAACAACTCATGAATAGGTGATACCAATACAGATTTGCATGGAATTGTTCGAGCCTCAAAACCTATGTAAAAGAAATTGATGCTTCCTGTAGCGAGATCGAACGGCAAAACCCACAAACCTGTGATGAACCAACAACGGTCCGTCGGTCGAAGAGACAGCGAGTGGCATGTTGTGTGTGTGGGCGGAAGCAGAGAAAGTGAAATGTGACGAGTTCGAGGCAGGCACGAGACGAGTTGTGAAGGAGGTGAAAGCGTGAGTGTGCTTGAGGCCACGATTTGTAGTTTGCAAGTCTCGTGGCTGGCGAGACGAGAGTTGTGACGTCTCTCGACCAGACCTAGTATAAAAGGAGATGGTTGGACAGAGCGGAGGACAGTGGCGAAGAGCGAACACGACTGACTTAGTTTGTCAGAATTCTTCTCAAGGTTGCGAAACGTAAATTTGAAGTGTTTCTTGTAGAATACAGAGGTGAAGCTTGGGCGTTGTCAGTAGAGCTTATTTCGGCCAAGTGTTACGTCGTCTTTGGCAGAATCAAAGGTAAGTTTAAATCTTTAGTTGTTTTATGGGTAATAATTTTGATGATCGACCCATTGTAGATTTCGGTATTTTTGTAAGGGCTCAGTATATAGGTTTATTGGAATTTTAACAACAATTTGTTTTTAATAGTTCATCTCTAGTTTAATAATTTTGAGAAATTTGAATATTTCAACACTTTATAGTGTAAATTTATTAGGTGAAAGAAAAAGATCATAAACTGTTAAACCAAATCTAGAAAAATTTCACCAAAACATTGAGTGCAAAACATTGAGTGCCTTAATAGCTGAATTAAAAAAACAAAAAAACAAAAAACAGAGCAATATGCAAAATATATAACTTTGGATTTAGTGAGAAAAGAATATATATCAATATATATCAACTGCATAAATGCATTTAAATAAATTATTACAATGAAAAAAATTCAAAGTTTCTTTCCCTTCATTTATTTATTATATTGCTCTGTTCATACACATATTAGTAATAAAGTCGTCGGGGTGGTCTAAAGACGGTATCAGCCAATCAGCGAGGGAGTCTATCCTCTTTTCACTAGCGCTAGAACAAGGAGCTGGTTTTTTCATCTAAGGTGGAGCGCCATACCTACCATCAGCTCCTTACTTTACCGCACAAACACCTGTGCTACTCATACGCTGAGTCCGTGGGGGCTGGTATCGAACTAGGAACCTTGTGGTTTCTAGCCGAACGCTCTACCGACTGAGCTATTCCGGCCTATATTAGGACTAGGCACATAAACCCCCCACTACGGTTAACCTGTATCACTCCAGTTTAACCTGACAGGGAATGATCCTCATTACCATATATATATATATATCATCATCATCATCATGTCATGCAGGCAGCACGGATATCCATGACAATCTCTCGCCAACCTTCCCTATCATTCATCGCCACAGGGAGTTCTTCTTCGCTGCAGCCAGCATCTTTACATAGCTGGTCGATATAGGTCCTTGCTGGGCGGCCCACACTGGCATGTCCATGTGTTGGCTTCCACAGGAGAACATCACTTATGAGTTCATCCTTGCTTCTCCAGCAGTGGCCTGCATGCCTAGTCCGTCTCACTCGGATAGTCTGTGAGATAGGGGGCAGGTGACCATACAGCTGCTCCCTTGTGGGATGCTGTTTCCACGACTTGTTCCAAACTGCTCGCAGCATTCTTGTGCAGCTCCCATCTAGCTTATTCTCGAGGCGCCTCGTTAGGGTCCAGGTAGTGCAGCCATACAGCAGTACTGATATGACTACAGCCTGGAAGAGATGTCGCTTTAGCTTGTCAGTGAGATCAGACTTCCATATGACAGACAATTTGTTTGTGGCCATCCATGCCTTTCCTATTCGTGTGTTAATATCGTTATCTGTGGATGAGATATTACTACCCAGGTACGTGAATTGTTCTACTGGCTTAAGGGGCTTACCGTCTAACGTGGAGATGTCTCCTTTCTTTCTGAAGCTCATGAACTCTGTTTTAGCAGAGTTCACATGCAGGCCGATGCTTTTTGCTGCCTCCTCCAGGCTATGCAGTAGTGTCTCAGCCTGTGCCGGTGTATCTGCAAGAAGTGCGAGGTCATCAGCATAGTCTGCATCTGTGACTGTTTGTGCAGGATATCTCCTGCTTCTTGCCTTTCTTAGTGTAAAACCTTTTTCTTTTATGGTATCTAATGATGTTCGGAGTACATAGTCTAGGCATATTATAAATATATATGGTGCCAATGTATCACCTTGTAGGACTCCGGCGACGATGTCAAAGAAATCCGTATCGCCATCAGGTGAGCGTACCATTGCTTTAGTATCTTTGTAGAGCATCATTATATTTGGGAGAATATGTGCTTAATTTAAGTCGTACCTAATTTTGAAAATTAATTGATTAATAATCAATTAATAGATTAATAATCAATTAATTGATTAATAATCAATTATTTTTCAAAATTAGGTACGACTTAAATTAAGCACATATTCTCCCAAAAATTGTCGGCAAAAAGCCATATCCAAACACACCGTGTTTACATACTTATCATATATATATATATATATATATATATATATATATATATATATATTGTCATGATGAAAACTTTTTCTATATTAAAACCATTCTAACCGTGTCCGGTCAGAATAGCGTGCAAATCTAAGAGGGGCCGGGTTAGCTCAGTCGGTAGAGCGTTTGGCTAGAAACCACAAAGTTACTAGTTCTATACCGGCCCTCGCCAACTCAGCGTATGAGTAGCACAGGGATATGTGCGGTAAAACTTATGGTAGGTGTGGCGCTCCACATCAGACGCAAAAACAATCTCCTTGGTCTAGCACTAGTGAAAAGGGGATATACTCCCTCGCTGATTGGCTGATACCGACTTTAGGCCGCCCCGACGACATTACTTTACTTCCACTTGATTAATTGGTTGTCTATAGATGACAGGCAAAGAGTCTCTTCTCAATCTATATATTAATACGCTTGCACCTCCGTGCGCCACGCCTTATCGTCACCTAAGATAAATAATAAACAATTCCATTTTGATTATGAGGAATGTAAGGGAAGAAATAGAAAGAGAGGGGTGGGTGAGGGGGAGAGAATCACTCAAATCCTAAAGTCATGTATCAAATGTTCCAACTGAATTGAATAAAAAGAGGGAAGTAAGGAAGGAAAAAAGAAAGAAAAATTATGTTTAGACATGAATGCATTCGTCTGAATAATACGTCCCGTCGTCACCTCAAATAAATAATAGGCCATTCCGTTTTGATTATGAAGAAAGAAAGGGAAGGAAAAGAACGTGCTATGTATCAAAAAAGAAAAGAAAATATGAGAAAGTAACAAAGAAATAAAGGAGGGTAAAATGAGAGAGGAGGGATATGGCCGAAGGGTGACTGCGGAAGCGATAAAGCTAATCAGACGCTGAACGGGCTGGAAAGATGGAAGGAAGAATATATATATATATATATATATATATATATATATATATATATAAAGATAGATAGGATAGATAGATAGATAGAGAGAGAGAGAGAGAGAGAGAGAGAGAGAGAGAGAGAGAGAGAACCACAAAAGGCGCATTTTTGATAGATACAGATAAAATCTATAAAAATTCTCCCGTTTTAAAGACTGTAAAATAAATAATCTTATCATGAGATTTTTTTAAGTTCTTCCTTTTTATTATACTGCAAGAATTACATTAAGATTAATTCATTGTTTTCGAGTTTTGTTGAATTTAATTAATGAGGGCTTAAAAACACTCGGAATTTCGAACCTACTTACAAAAGAGTAAAGAAAAAATTTTCAAGTGTAAATATAAAGAAAGATACATGGGCTTTGGAGAACACCTGGTTACGATTCAAAGGATTTTTTAACAGGTAGGTTGAACAGTGTTAAATCAAGATTATTATACTTTTACATATAAAATTATATTGCTATAGCTCTTTAATTCAATTATTTTTTCTAAAAGGAGGAAGGGGTGAAGTAGTTTTTTTTTGTCTAATGAGAGGAGCGTACCTTTGAGTGCAGTTTTCTTTCTCCCACTCTAGTTACTATACGAAGGTTAAAGTCTGCGCTGCTATTTACCTATAGATGGAGGGAGAATAGTTGGATTAATACTTTTGCCAAAGGTATTAGAGCAAATATCCTGGTCTTGGATTTGAACTCGTCTCGCTATGTTCATTACACCACGCGTCTCCATTAAGTATACATATTAAACCGTGTTATATCCACACTTATTATTCGACTCCATGAGTTATCTTCACGCCCGCCTCAACTAGTGGTTCACTGGAGACTGAATGACAGAAAGTCCTTTCAGGTCTCCAGGACTCTTCCGAGTATCGTAAGCGATCTTATCGATACTGTTGTTTGGATGGTCTTGATTTTTCTCTGATTTCTAATTCATCCACATTCATTTCTAGGCTATTGGAGATTGTTTCGAGGAGACTAATTACAATTAGTGCGACCTTTACCCTCATGTTTCACAGGGTTTTTTTTATTCAGTTCTCTGGCAATGTCTAAGTATTTGACTGTCTTATTGTTCTATTTCTCTTGGTGGTCTGTCAGAACGTCAAAATCCAGGAGGTGATATGTTTTCTTCTTGTTAATTAACACTAGACTTGATCTCAAAGATGGAATTCGGTGATTCATCTGTATCTCAAAATCCCAGAGAGGTTTATGCGCCTCATTCTTAAGGATATATTCAGGTTTGTAAATATACCATTTAGCAGAATGGTGAAAATTTAATTTCTTGCACAATTCCCAGTGGATCACCTTTCCCACCCAGTCATACCTAGTCTTGTACTCTCGTTGTTCTAGTTTACAGCATTCGCTTTTTCATGGTTGATCGTCTCATCTATGTCTCCACACACCCTACATTTGTTGTGTATTTATGTCTTATCTATTTTTGCTTTTGTATAATTTGTTCTTATGTCATTGTTTTGTGCAAAATTGTGAGCGACTCAATTTCTCTTTTGATGTTTCCTTTTCTTAACCATATCCAGGTCTTTTCTTGCAATCTCCCCAATTCATCGGTTGAACCATTCATATAATCGTTTTTTGCCAATTTCTTGGAACTGCTGTGATTGGTCGTTGTAATTAATATTTCCTTGTCTTTTTGGAGTTTTTTTCGAGATCTTGGTTTGTGGTATCGATGCAATCCTCAATGTTAGCGAGGCCTCTTCCACCTTCTTTTCCTGAAACATACAGTCTGTCTATCATCTCTCGGGTGTAATACTCTGTGCATCGCCATTCATTTTCTTGTCTTTTTGTCAATCCGTTTGAGTTCCTCTATTGTCCATATTAAGAATGCTTCATAGTATTTCATAATGAGGAACGACCAGGTATTATTATCATTATTGACTACTTTTGAGTTTTCACTTCAGCGTTAGCTGATGGTCTTTCACTGGAGTTTGAGTGATAACAATCTCCTCAGGTCTCCAGGACTCTTCTGAGTATTATGGCAGATTGCAGCAGTGCAGTGTTCTGGATGGTATCAATCCTTCCTCTGATTTCCAGACTTTCCAAACCCTTTTCCAATCCTTTTGGGACTGTTCCAAGTGCACCAACTACAATTGCTATCACTTTGACTTTCATATTCCACAACTTTTCAGTTCTCTGGCAAAGTCCAAGTATTTGTTCATTTTTTTCATTTTCCTTTAGCTTCACCCTGTGATCTGCTGGAACTGCAAAATCCACCAGTTGACAAGTTCTTTCTTTTTTGTTAATCAACACTAGTTCTGGTCTTCTTGCTGGGATAAGGTGATCCGTTTTTTTTTCAAAGTCCCAGAGAATTTTACGCGTTTTGTTCCCAAGAACAGATTATGGTTTATGCATATACCATTTTGTTGTGTGGTCAAAATTACATTTTTTGCATAATTCCCAGTGGATCACCTTCCCAACATAGTCATGTCTAGTTTTGTACTCCCGTTGTGCTACTTTGCTACATTCGCATAGTACATGGTTTACGGTCTCATCTCTATTACCGCATCGTCTACATTTACTATTTTGTTGGGTATTATTATTATTATTATTATTATTATTATTATTATATGCAGTTTCCAATTGGAAGTCCAATAGAAGCAGTAAGATAGTGTGATTGTGGAAGCGATAAGATTAATCAGACGTATAACAGAATGAAAAGACGGAACCAACGAAAAAAAAGAGATATAGATAGAGAGACAGAGATGGAAACAATTAAATAAAAATTATTACACTTTTAACATATTAAACTATATTGCAATAGCTCTTGAGTATACATATCAAACATTTTCATAGTTTGAATTATCATATCATGGTATTTACACGCGTCACGCACGTAATTATATTATTATTATTATTATTATTATTATTATTATTATTATTATCCTTTCACCAGTTTCCATTGGGAGGACCAATAGAAGCAGTAAGGTTAACAAGAAATAATAACTTGTTGTTTGTGCAGCCTAATAGGTTTCTAGAATCATTGTTTGAACATTTTGCTCTCGACTCCGTTGGGAGTTAATTTGTATTGGAATCAAATGGCTAGTGCGCATGCTCAAGAGTTTAATGGAATGAAGTCAGCTATTACTGTCTCTTTTCTCTTTTCACTTTTTCTTTTCTTTTTGTTCGTTTATTTGTATTTTACAGCGAATGGGTTTATATGTATTGGGAGGACACTTTCACAAATTCTGTGTGAATGGCTTGAGGCCGAGTGTCCATAGCTAAGTGTATGGAATTTTCCACGGGTGGTGGTCAAAATGCATTTGCATTTAAGTGTAAACACAACAGAGATTGGTTTACGAAGCATCCAAATGAGAATAGAAATAGGAGCATTTCCTTCTTGACTATTTAAAATCATTCTCCTTTCCATTCATTTCTATTCCATTCTCGAGAAAGAAATAATAAAAATAAACTCCAGTAATCGTTCATTTTTCGTATTCTATTGACCCCCCCTCTCTCTCTCTCTCTCTCTCTCTCTCTATATATATATATATATATATATATATATATATATATATATATATATATATATAGGGTTTTATAATTTGCTTAAAGCATTGTGTTTATATTGGTTTGTCGGTTGGTTTCTAGAAGTGATTTTTATCCCGAAATATTGAGAATAAATCACAAGTTAACAAACAACACTTTGGTGATAGCCTGTAAACCTAACCAACAAACCAATATCTATCTATCGATCTATCTATCTATATATATATATATATATATATATATATATATATATATATATATATATATATAAAAGGTTTTTGTAATTTGCTTGAAGCATTGTGTATATATTGGTTTGTTGGTTTGGTTGAAGGCTGTCACAATGCGAGTGTAAAGAAAAAAGAAGGTAACTATGATGTTTTTGTTAACCTGTCATTTATTTCACAATATTTCGGGAAGAAATTCCCATCCTCAGAAGAATACTGGAACTGAAGTTGTCTTAGCGGCTGCTACATTCGTTCTGTCTTGGGTCTTCCAAATTCTGTGTGTGTATGTGTATGGTTGGGGTGCTTGCTTATGTGTATATTATATATATATATATATATATATATATATATATATATATATATATATAATATATGGCACACATACCCACACACATAGATACACCATTGCTCTCTACCGGTCATCATCCCTATTTGCAAGTCCTCTAGAAAGCATTCTATGTCCGCAGAGAGATAATGAATGCAGGTTTTTTGCCTGGTCGGTGAACACTAATCTGTCCATTTTTAGCAGTCCAAAGGAAAACGTCCTTTTATACTATGGGATGCAGCATGGTGGATGCAGCAGGGTAGATGAATACAAAGGCGGGCCAACGGAGAATGCCTCGCGGAGAAGCCTCATAGGCGAACGACCAGGATCAAATAGTTCAACCAATAAAATACTTCTACTCATCTATAAGTGTTGCCTCTATTGATGTGAAAAATAGCTTTGGAAATTTGAAATTTTCTTTTAAATATTTCAAATTATGGTATCACCTTGAAGTGTTACTTACTATGGCGTATGGACTTTAGATTGTGACTTACTCTTGTTCTTAAGTGGGCACCAATATAATTTCTAAGCAGGCTCATTGGTGTATATCTTCGGTGATATAGTAGAAATCGGTTTCTCTGAATATTTGAGATGAGGCTTGATGATTACTATCATCTGCGTTATTCGGACTATTGTCCTCATCTTCCTTGTTATCTGTACAACGTTTCCAATTCGACACATGGCCTAGTGGATAAAGGAGTTAGGTTAAGACAGTTCTAAGTGAGAGTTATATTTAGATTGCAGATTCAATCCTGATCAAGGGCAGCAGTAACATAGAAAATAATTAACACAGCTTAACGCCTCTACCCCAGCTATGGTTAGCGGAATGAGAACAGGATACCCCAGTGGACTAAATAAAGGGTTAGGTTCAGTGATGGCTCCCGATTGCGACAAGAAGTTTCCCGAGTCCGAAAAGAAGGTTCCTGAGTCCGAAAAGAAATACCTGAAGAAGGCCGGAGGGCATATCAGCCGAAACGTTGTATAGATAGCAATGAAGATGAGGACAATAGTCCGAATAACGCTGATAATAGTAGTAGAAATCGGTATCGGAACTTTACCGTAGGTCGTCAACATCTCGAATGATATGATTGAGAGCCATCTCGTTCGATAGTTTATGAACCATTGTAGTGCAACGGTCTCCAAACTACGTGTGTCATGGTTTGTATAAATAACTTTCTATTTTGCACTTAAGAGCTAAACCCTACTAGTCATTAACCGTGCAGCAGTCGCAAAGTTAGATTCACCAAGCGAAACCAAAAATACCAGACATAAAATTTCATGACGGTTACTAAGTTTTATCCTCGTAGGAATTCCAGCTCCGACACGCAAGTAAGCATTTAGAAAGAATCTCAATATATTTACATGCACTTTACACATACAAAAGTTCACACTCATAAAATGTATTTGTTAAACCATGAAAATGTCTCTTTCAAAACAACCTCCTTTTATTTATATTGAGAATTTTGAGATATAAGGTGTGTGCTAAGTGTGCTCTTACTTATAGACTAGGCCAGAATAATGTGCTCTAACTCTTGACCAATCACTGACAGTACTCTGAGGTTAATACAATACTTAACCCCGACCCTACTGGTCATAATTACTGTGACATTCATGGACGACCGACATAGGATTAAATCACTGGACCTTTACCAATACGTAGGATAGGACTTATACGCTTACCAAAGGATTCCAAAACATAGGACTTTTTTTAACCCTTTTCAACTGGCCAAGGATGGCATTTAAAAACTTTACAATTTATTCTATTGTTTCCTTGTTTTATTTATAACCTTTTTCAGCAGTAACTTTTTCATCCAAAACCTCCTATGATACAATATACATTTCACGATGAACTTATTACGGATTATCTGTTACTACATCGATGCTAAGTTATCAACAACGAGTTTATTAATCTAAATAGACAAGAGATTTTGTTTAAGTTTTTAAATCCCGAAAAACACCGGTTAACTCAGCTAGTGATTGATAAAAACCACTCTGAAAATATTGAAAAATGTTATCGATGACATTAATATATTACTGATTTAATCTAACAAAATTCTATATAATTGATTTAAACTCAGAAATAAAAATTGATTTATACCCCCAAACATTGAGGGGTTAAGTGTAAACACAATTACTTTTTAATTAAGCGTTAGTAATTTTTTAAATCGTTATTTCTTTCTTTTGTTTGGTTTGTTTATTTGTTACAGGATATCAACATTTGTGGGTTATTTAATGCTAAAGAAATCCATGTAGAATAGCAATAGTGGTGCTCTTCAATCTATAGCTGGCGAGATGAGGGGTTCATGGCTTTCCCAAAGGCAAAAGTCCGAAAGTGAACGTAATAACATAACTCACTTAATACGATGGCGCAGTGCAACACGTTAACAAGTACGCCACGTTTCCCTGCTTTTGTTTTGAAGTTTGGAATTTTGAATTATGTATCGTACACGTACAAAAGTTCACACTCACAAAATATATTTTTAAAACCATGGCAATGTCTATTTCAAAACCTCCTTTTATTTATTTTATTGTTTGTTTGTTTTATTTATAACCTCTTTCAGCATTAACCTTTTCATTCAAAACTTCCTATGATACAATACTGAGCTACATTTCATAATGAACGTATTACGAATAATTTATTACAACATCCATGCTATCCTGGATATTTTTATTTATTCTATTTTTTATACAGGCTATTCTTCGTTATTGTAGAAGTGACGCCCTAAAGTGATTAGAATTGGGAAGATAAAGGATAATAGAATCAAAATTATTAATAATAATGATATCAGAATGTTTCAATTTTAAAAAGTTGATAGCTTCGCAGATCTCTCAAACAAAACTAGGTTTATCTCTAATATTAAAATGTCAAAATGTTTTGAAAAATTGATCATTAAGAACAGATGAATTATCAGTATAACATTAAACTCAAATGCCAATGGAAATCTATGTTTATTAGTGAAGAAGGAGAAAGTTACTTGGAAAGTAACGGAAACTCAGCATAAAGCGAGCGGGCTGTAGAATGCTCCTCATTCTAGTTGCAAAACCGACGAGAAGTTCACCTACATGATTGTTTTTCCCTGTTTGTTTTTTATATCTTATGTAATTGATTTTGGGATCATCAGGAGAGAATGTACACCGTTTCGGGACCTTCCTCTCATGGAGGAATGCCCCGAAACGGTAATCTATGTTTATTAGTGTACTTTAATACAGTAAATACGAGAAAATTCTTCGAGCAATAATAATGTAACTTTTTCATGAGCATATATATATATATATATATATATCATTATTGAGAGATCAACAAAAAAATTTGAACAACTATAAATGGGATAATTATATTATTATTATCACATTGTAATAATCTTATTCTGTCTTCATGACCAGCTCATCTAATCTATTATGTGGCGCCTTCTATGCTGTTTGTGTTGTCTATTGTCTATCCGGGTATACGGACTGGTTATCTCTGTTCTTCTTGTCTGCTTTCTTGGGACTTTTGGGTCTTCTTAATCTCTGTGTCCGTTGTTGTTTTTATTTGGATATTTTTCACATATCCGAAGTTAACCATCACGCACGAGAGAAATAGCATCTTAGAGAGACACGTTTACTTCCTTCAAAGACTAAGCTACAACTCCACAAATTCCAAGTCCCTTTCCCGGTTCCCACGAACCGAACTGACTAATCAAAGAACAGCCACAATGCCAAGGAAAGATTAAAGCCCTGTAAATTTACAAATATCGTTATTTTAATGCCAGGGAAAGATTAAAGCCCTGTAAATTTACAAATATCGTTATTTTAATGCCAGGGAAAGATTAAAGCCCTGTAAATTTACAAATATCGTTATTTTAATGCCAGGGAAAGATTAAAGCCTGTAAATTTACAAATATCGTTATTTTAATGCCAGGGATTAAAGCCCTGTAAATTTTACAAGTAAATTTACAAATCGTAAATTTTACAAATATCGTTATTTTAATGCCAGGGAAAGATTAAAGCCCTGTAAATTTACAAATATCGTTATTTTAATGCCAGGGAAAGATTAAAGCCCTGTAAATTTACAAATACAGTTATTTTAATGTCTGCTTAACGATGTAAATTTCGAATGCCCGAAACAGCTAAATAACCACCTGTATCTCTTTTATTGCAAATTTGAGACTGACTGGACACTCTATTCTTGGTAGTGTAATCAGTCTAGTAGAATACATTTACTAACTCCTCCACACGATTACGATGGGATAGAAAGTCAATTCACAAACGGAGTTTAATAGGTGTAAATTCAGAGTTTTCCTTTTCCAAGACGGTATCCATACCAAGGTTAAAGAGCACAGTCTGCCCTAATATTTACTCATAGTTAGAATATTTGTATGCATACGTTTTCCAAGGCTATTAGCGCTATGTGAAATGCAAACATGTACAAATTATTTGTTTTACAGTCTTTATACGGGAGAATTCTATTAAGTAAAATCAGTAATCAATTAGTAATTGGTTTTAACAATGTGTTAGCATTAATGGGGATTATTTTGTATGGTATTGATTTGTTTCATGTCTATATTCTATGGTATAATTTTATTTCGCCCAGAAAAGAGAGAATATCCTCCATGTTGACATTTTCAAACAGATCTTTCATATTGTTTGTTAAAACAAAAGATTTCTGATGTGAGAAAATAACCTGCATTCCATGAATAAATGTTTAACTGTCAAAGGTGTTTGACATGTTCCACATTGTGGTTGTTGTTCTTGTTTGAGTATATAGGAGTGCGTTAGTCTTCTATGACCAATGCGTAACCGGGACACAATGACTTGTTCCTTTCTAGACTTCCTTAAAGTTGGTCTCCAGCCTTCCAAATCGGGTTTGATTAGGAAGAGTTTATTGTGGATGTTGTTATTCCAGTGTTGTTGCCATTGTGTATGAAGGAATCTATTAATTTTAAGTTTCAAATCTGTTTTTAAGTTAGAAAAATGAAATAAGTAGCGATTTACAATTTGAATTCTTTAATAACAGTTTAAAGAAAGGGGTAGGCGTTGTATACCAAAATGTTGGCCATACCTATGTAAATATACAAGAAAAAGCTAGGAATTATTAAATGTAATGGAAGCTGTGGGCGTAAAACAAAAACCAATATTAGACTGTAAAGTTAGGAGAAAGCTTCGGTCATATGAGTTCGTGATGATTTTTGTAAATGGTCGTTTTGATCAGAGCCGCAATCCCTTCGGTTTTCTTCAGCATCAGTAATCATACGTAATTGGGTGGAATGGTGAGTAAATCACCAGGGGATCCGGCTGTATCGTTACTCGCTGGCGATTTCTTCCTGAATTGGACATTATCATGAAATTTGTCCATACTGCTATCAGAGTGGAAACGAATTAGCACGGGGTTGTGTGGTGTAGCTAGGACAAGTTAGTACGTCATAGCTGTTGGGGGTGGGGGGTGAAGGGCATGCGCGTGGAACAATAGAACATGGATCGTTGTATTGTTTCCATAACCTTGGGTGAGTTGAAGAGAATTACCAGGTGTGGTCGTGTTCTCAACAAGGAGATCAGAGTATAATTAGGCGTCTACATAAATCTTCTGCAGAAGGCTTGAACAATTATAATCCTTCATTGGAATCGGCAATTTATTAAATACACTGTCCGAATATAGAGATCGATATTTGAAATATATGTATAGTCAAATCGAAACAAGATTCAATTGATACAGAAAAAAATAAGTAAGTAATGTAGGTGGAGTGACCTATTGTCGGTATCAGTCGGAGAACGATGTGTATGTGTGTGTGGGGGAGGGGTGTTATCCTCTTTTCACTAACGCTAGACCAGGGAGATTGTTTTGCGTAAGAGGTGGAGTGTCAAATCTACCATCAGCTCCCCAGTTTATCGCACAGATAAAATCCGTGCTTCTCATATTTCTTGATTGCTAGGTGGATGATCTACTGGGCATTTAGGATAGGTAAAGCGTGAGATAAAGGGCTGACTATATATATATATATATATATATATATATATATATATATATATATATATATATATATACGATACATGCGTTGTAAGTGCCTTCAAGTAAAAATTTAATATATACTTTATTCAGCAACGTTTCTAAATAAACAAACATCCAAAAATCTTATTCACTTCGCCGAAGGGCATTCGGTCTGTTTGTTGTTATTATTCTCTCAATAACGCCCCCTTACCTATTATGGTAGAGGCGTGTAGTATCGCTTGACAAGCTTAATTTCGCTAGGATGGTCAGCTGTGTACTGTGGCCGAGGCGATAAAAGTGTTTCACTAGTGTTTCACTGTGTCTGCTGAAATCCCGGTTTCGATTTCTGTCGGAGGGAAATCGTTAGTATATACCGCTGATGAGACTTAATAAAGTCGAAACAGTCTGTACGGTATTCTACACATCGAGCCATCCTTTACTGGGATTACACTTGTCAAGTTCATTTTCTATAAGAAAAAGTATCGAATTTTATGCGATACATGCGTTGTAAGTGCCTTCAAGTAAAATTTTATATATATATATATATATATATATATATATATATATGTATATATATGTATATATATATATATAATATATATATATATATATATGGGGTAGGTAAAAGGATAGTGAACAAAAAATAATAACTCAAACAAGGCTGAGAGTTTAAATATTTCGTCCTTTCATAAGGAATTCCTCTGTCAACTGACTTTTATTCAAAACAAAAATTACGTACATGTGTGTGTTTTCATGAGGGAGTGAGTTAGTAGCGGAAGTGAAGGGTAGGGAGGTTAGGGGGAAATAAGGGATGAGGATAACATGAATGAAGGAAAGTTTACAGGAAGCAGGGAGGAAGCTAAGTACTAGATGAGAAAATTGGTTGGTCGAGGGAGCAGAGTAAAGTTCATAGTAGTGGAGTGTTTGATGCCAAGGGATGATAAGGAGGAGGGAGAGGGGATTTTACTCCAACCCTTCTGTCTTCATATATATATATATATATATATATATATATATATATATATATATATATATATATATGTACTAATAAGCAAATGTTTTATCATTTGTTCTAAACTTGAAAAAATGTAACACATTTCTTCATTTAAGGAATAAATTTATTTTTCTATGTTTGCATGCAATTATTCAATGATATATATATATATATATATATATATATATATATATATATATATATATATATATATGTGTGTGTGTGTGTGTGTGTGTGTGTGTGTGTGTGAAGAAAGGAAGTGAATCCGACGGTATGTAGTATATCAAGAAAAATGAAAAAACACAGGTTTAAATGGGTTAAGTGGTGAGTTTATTAGCCGACGCTGCAGTGTTTCGATTTAATAATTAGATCATCTTCAGGGCATAAGATAAGAAATTATTTATCACAGAATAGCGAGAAAAGCGAGTGGTAATCCTTGTCATTCAGTCTGTTTAAAATTTTTTTGAAGTTTGAAAAAGGAGACGGTTTTGAAATATGACATCAAATATTCTATTTTATGGCGTGAGTATGGGATGCTGTAAGTGTGTGTATCGAAAGGAAACATTGTGCATTTTTTAGGTATGTGGTTGTGTGTGTGTGTGTGTGTATACATTTTTTCTGTTGCGATAAAACGACAGCGGAAGTAAAACTCAAGGTTGTGTGTGTGTGTGTGTGTGTGTGTGTGTGTGTGTGTGTGTGTGTGTGTGTGTGTGTGTGTGTGTATTGGTAAGAAGTAGGGAAGAAATTTTTTTTTGACAAATAATTTTTTTTTGTGATAAATAATTTTTTTTTTGTGATAAATAATTTTTTTGTGATAAATAATTTCTTATCTTATGCCCTGAAGATGATCTAATTAATAGATCGAAACACTGCAGCGTCGGCCAATAAACTCACCACTTAACACATTTAAACTAGTTTTTTTCATTTTTCTTGATATACTACACACACACACACACACATATATATATATATATATATATATATATATCACAGTTAAACGTATATAATATATATATATATATATATATATATATATATATATATATATATATATATGTGTGTGTGTGTGTGTGTATAGTAAAACAATATGGATTTAAATAAGAAAAGTGCATAAAGAGTGCTCAGGGTGGGTCTAACCTTCTACAATATCCAAATAATTTGGTAGATGAATCTGCTACTTAGTTTCGTGTAAATCCCACAATTTTAAAGACGTAAATGGGAGAAATATGGTTAGTCAATCATATCTAATGTGTGAAGATATTGTCACGTAGATTCATCTATGTGTACAATAAATTCTTACTCTTTTTTTAGTACATGTGTAAATCACAGACACGCATAAGAAAGAATATGAGTATAGGATATGAAAACAACACAATATGCTGTTAAAATGAAAACATTTTATAACATATTCATAGCTAATATTGAACAATATTTTGATTTCATAAAAATCATCTTTAGAGCTTGTACTCCGTACGATCAAGATTCATATGAATTCAAAACGAAAACCTTGATGTTGCAAAAAAGTGATATGAATTCAAAAGGAAAACCTTGATTTTGCAAGAAAGTTATGTGGTAGTTTCAAATATGAGCACTTCCGCCACACTTATCTTGGTCACCGAATCATGTATCTCTTATTGTAACAGTTTTTGAAAAAAGAAGACATATTCCAAGTTCGACACAAGACGAATTCTCTTATTCAAACAGGATGAGTATTAACCCGTTGACGGTAGGCCTGCAACGGATTTTTAGAAAATAATTTTTATTTTTGTAATTAATTTTGTGATTTTTTATTTTTCTATTTTTCATTTTTTTCATATATAAAGTAAAAAAGTATGAATGATTGTGAGGTTTTTACTTTTTTAGATAATATGAAATTTAAATTTGTTGGGAAGTATATATCGGAAAATGTCACGTGAAGGAGATTTTATGATTTCTAAGAAAGAATATGT
>CM042159.1:63493791-63513791 GCA_023376005.1 Doryteuthis pealeii | reverse complement strand
TGTGAACGAGTGATTTTTACCAGTACGTATGCAAATTGAAGAGATCATTTTCGGGGGGGGGGGTCGCAGGTTATGGCGGATAACGTGCTACGCTGTGACATCGAGCAACCAAGTTTGAAATCCCTATGTGCTATTACCTTTACCTTCGGACTGAAACCCTACGGAAAGTTATTACCCCCCCCCAGCTATGGGTTAGTATAGTACCACTACGTTTCTTCATCAAGGATGGATTTGGCATCATATAATCCACATAAAATTAAACAATTTTCAAACAACTAGCAAATATATGCACCCTCCGGGTGCAAGTATTTAAGTTTTAATATAATAAAATATCGTATTAAATTAGAAAGGCTAATGAAACTAAATAAAAATGCATATAAAAAGATTTCAAACACAGGGGTATAATCGAAAAATAGAACAACTGAAATTTACTATTCCATCACTCTCGTCTTTCATTTTTATTTTTTTCTAATTTAAGTATTTAGTTAAAAGAGGAAGTAAAGAATAAAATGACAGTTATTTTTTCTTGTTAATGGATTTCATTTAAGATTCATTGAAGAGATTTTTGCTTATATTTATTAAAATAAAACCAAACAGTTAGAAATCAATAATACTAAGCACATATTTATCCAAATCACCTTTTTAATATCAATATGCAAATTAGCCTTCTCATTCGCACAGTAAACCGCTATTTTGTTGTATATATAAATATAATTGCATGTTGTTAGTATGTAGATATGCTTAACAGTATTAATGTAAAACAATTTTATTATTAAGAGGTTTAAATAAAAATAAAACCATGGAGAATATGATGTAAATAACTAAGGGAATTGTGACTTGAGTAGTAATATAGTTTCGGTTACAGACAGGAAAACACACAATCTCCATTATAATAAGATATACAATTTAAACAAAAGAGATCGAAACACTCACTATCGGTGGCAGAAGTGAAGTTGCTTGACATATGACCCATAGATTGGAATTAAGCGTATTTTCCTTCTCCGACATTGGTTTGCCTATCTACAAGGCGAAGGAGACCAGACTATTCTATTATTTACCCATACCTGATGAGAGAAGAAAAGATTCTGTGTGTTTCTCAAGTGCTTGAGAGCGAAGTAAAAAACGCAAATGATCACGTTCTTGATTTGAAATTGTCCTCTCAAATTCATTTTACCATTACTTGCTGGCGCCTCTAATTATTTATTGATATGCATCTATTTCCCTCTCTGTCGCCCACTTTCTCTCTATACATTCATTCAAATATATATATTAATATATATATATATATATATATATAATATATATATATATATATATAAGTATTGTTCAAGGTGTCAGACAAGGAATTTCTTTTTTTATTTAATTTCTGTTGTTAAAGAATAAAATAATAAAATTAAATAGACATTGCTGTCTTAAGATAAAACTATGATGTTAAATTGGTTTCCGCGTTTCTCTTGAGACACTAAGGTTTGAATTACGTCTTTAGATTTAAAAAAATAAAGGAAACCTATTGGTCTAATTATTTTTATTCTTCTATACGTTATATATATATATATATATATATATATATATATATATATATATAATATATATATATATACGAAAACCTTAATTTGTGAAAAATAAATTTATTTCAGCGTACCTTTGCTTCTTCAAATCTGATTTCATAATGAACAAGAATTATATAATAGGTCTATTTAGATATGTTTATCTCCTCAGTAATTTTGTTCTTAAATTCCTTACTGTATCTATTTCTTAAAAATACAAGATCACTTGTTAGCTGTGAGTGGTCACCTGTGATTCTTAAGGACGGAATCCTGGTAGCTTAACAGTCCAACTCCACTTTTGCTTTTACTTGAGCTACACGGGCGATCTGACAGTCCACATCTGATCAATTGGCTGATCATGTTAAGCCCTAGCATGATATTATTCTCTCACTTCTATTGCTCTTAGGACAAACCACATCCCTTTTTATCAAATACGTACTAGAAGGCGGTGGTTGAACATCTTGCTGTTGTTTGTCATGGTGTTAAACTGTACATAGTGGTGAAGTTCCAATTCTGGAGCTTTGAGAAGTCTGGAGTACCCCTTCATCGCCTTTACTCCCAGGTTGACTCTGACCTGAGGTGATAATATCTATCATGGTCCCGTCATTGGGTTTGGTAGAAAAAATGAGTTTAAAATGTATTTAAAATAATAGAGCTTCAAAAAAATTCAGTGACAATCAAGAATGAATAAAACAAAACGTCTTCGGAATAAAATGACCCAACAAGGATTGACATGCCGTAAACTCGAACCAAACAGTCTCATGTGTGTGGGGTATTATCTGTTTACTGATGCTTTATTTTTATCTATGAAATCTTTTTCTTTCACTACGAGTAGGGAATAATCATTTACCTGCCAGATCGATATTACTATAAAATTTTAAATCTACTAAAGAACACTCACAAAAACAAAGGCTCTCCAAAATGTGGGGAAAACCACAAACCGTATGACAAATGCCCAACCCGTATTACAGAATGCCGAAAATGTGGTAAATGAAACCACTGGACCAGTGTTTATAGAACGAATGAAAAAACGAAATACAACTCTCTACCAAGGGAACGATACAAGTTGAAATATGACTAGAGGAGACACAATAAAAAATATCCATGCGTGAGACAATGACATTGACAATAGTGATTATGATAAACTACAATTCCACGCTATAAACAATTCGGATAGCCGTACTCTAGTCACAACAAAAATAAGAATCCAAGTACTTATAAAAATAAATAGAAAACAAAACAAAACAAACGACTTTACGGACTCTTTTATCATAAAAGATTTTTTTTACATCTAAGATAATGTTTTTTTTTTATAAATAAGTATATTAACTTTCTGTCGATGTGTTATTGCTACTTTGGTATGTGAACTGATGAGGGGTTTGCCATTTGATGTTGATATGTCTCCATCTTTTTTAAGACACATGAACTCTATTTTATCTAAGTTCACGTAGATGATAATACTTTTTTCTGTCTGCTCCAGGCTATGTAACTGAGATTCGGTTTTGGAAGGTGTATTTGAGAGATCATCTGCTCTGTCCACATCCATGATAAATTATGTGGGATATCATCTGCCTATTCCTGTTTTTAGTGTGAAAAATAGCCACGGAATGTTTAGCATTTAATCAAAAAAGTATAGAAATTCTCATCCTTGTAAAAATAGGGTGTCCACAAAAAAGTTATATAATATATGGTTTGGTTTCTTTGTTTACAGGCATATCAACCCTCGTGGGTTATTTAATATCAAAGTCATCCTTGTCGAAGAACATTAGTTGTACTGTTTAACCCATAGCTGTCGTATAAGGGCATTCATACCTTTCAAAACGTATTAGCCCGGAAGTGATCATAATAGCGTAGTAAGCGAGTGGAGTTCGAACTCACTTACTACGATATCTCAATCCAGCACGTTAGCTACTATGTCACCCATATATAACGTAAGGAGGAACAATATAGTATATCAGAGTGTTAAATGAACTAAAAGCTTTCTTCAAGTCCAAACTGCGACGTCTTGCAATTATGGCTGGCAGGATTGTCTCACAAAACAATTTTGCGCAGAAGTGCTTCATATATTTAGCTAAATTTTAGCTATGCTTTATTTGTGTTGGTTAGAGTAATGTAATGTTTAGCGAGCTATCCAAGCAGACTATTGTCCATGAGTTCGATTCTTAAAAGGTACACATTATTCTGGACTTGAGTTAAACTTAATAAATGGGTACTCCCCCTATAAACTTGTTTTTGATCAATCTGATAAAAACGTTACCATGTCTGGCCTAACCAAGGATTTGAGCCCCTTCTAAAATGATGTAAGTAGTGTTACCCCAAACGATCAAAAGGGTATGAATAAATAATTTATATTACAGTAATACCTTGACTTATGGGTTCCCCCAAAATAGATTCTTCATATTTCGAGACAGGGATGAGGGCAAAATATTGCATCACCATAATCTGTAGAGACTGGGATTACTAAGCCTTTACCGAAGTTGAAATTGTTGTTAAAGCACAGTGCACGAGATTAAGGAGATTGCAAAGAAGAAGCTGATGGGTATTGGTTAAGTAGACAGAAATAAATCATTTGCGGTGGAAGAAATACTGTCTTGACTTATAGTGCAGTACATTTAAAACGCATTTTAGATCTATTTGACCCATAGATGGGACCCTAACAGGTACTAGCACTTCGGGGCATTGTGGACCTGGGAGTAGTGGCGATGAAGGCTACTACACATTCCCTAGAGCTCCAGAATTGGAACCTCGCCACTAGATGCAGTTTAACGTCATAACCTACGTCACATTACCAGTAAAAGATAATACTTTATCAAATTAAAGAGATCCGATTACCGTCTGATCAATAATCTCTCGATAGTAATCCATGCCCTTCGACAAGGATGAAAAGTAAATATTTGGGCTCCTGTCGATTTCTAGCAGTTAGCAATCTAGTCTCGCAGATCCATGACAACTGAATTGTGAATTTGATCCTGGTTGAATATCCCATACTTGCACCCTTGTCAAATTACCAGTAAAAGATAATGTTGCATAGCGCCTTCTTCACTGGCACTAAATAATTATAATGTTGCATACCTCTTTCTTTAATTCTATTTCTTGGCCGTCTTTAGTATTCTGATCGTCTTTGGTATTTCTTCTATCATCTTGACTTGGTCTGGCATCTTCTAAGATCTTGCGTCTGGAGTTGACTTGGGGACTTCGGTCTGGTTTTCTGATAGGGATTTCTCTCTATCAGAAGCCCTGTGTCATTGTTAGTTTTTAGATAATAAACGCAAGACTTCGATTTATTTTGATGTTACTTTATTTTCAATCCCCAACCCAGACATCTGCTAACTAACATAGCGTGCGTGAGTTCCAGTTTTAAGCAGGACCTAAAATGGCCGACTGCTCTGCCTGACGTCTAACTGCAAAACTGGGGAATCTGAAAAAATAGGTCCCACGTGACTTCACATATTTGGCGGGCTTCTGTAATTTTCCATGGAAGGACCCGGCCATGATATGAAAAGGGTCATCCCCTCAGAATTACAGGGGATTGACAATAATCTTATGCAACCGCATAGATTATGTAACACTAATACGTATTTACCTAAGCTTAGCTTAGATGTTGCACAAGGACAGAAGTATGGAAAACCAAGTGAGAATTGAACTCACTAACAATGGTCTGCGAATCTGGTTTGGTAACCATTGCACCACGTGAGGGGCCAAACAGTAAAAGATAATAACCATATTTTCGTAACTACCTTTTCATTTATTCATTCGCCGTAACTTAGCAACGAGACAAAACATTCCTTCTGCTTATAGATTCATTTTTGTTTTCTTATCTGAAAATATCAAAAGGAGGAAATTCAAATATACTTAGCCTAATGACAAAATATACAAAGATTTTGTAAGGGTTATGAAATTTTTATAACAATTTAATTTTCTCTTTCTCTAAGACAGGTGTTCGGCTAATAGCGAAAAACACTCAGTTTTCACAGAATATCAAAATAAATGGAATAATCAAAGAGATTAGAAAGAAAGAAAGATTAACAAGAAAGAAGAAAGAAAGAAAAAGAAGAAAAAAAGAAGAAAGAAAAATTAAGAAAGAAAAAAGAAAGAAAGAAAATTGAAGAATGAAAGAAAATTGAAGAAAGAAAGAAAGAATGGAAAATTAGGAAAGAAAGAAAGAAAGAAAGAAAGAAAGAAAGAAAGAAAGAAAGAAAATTTAAGAAAGAAAGATTAAGAAAGAAAGAAAGAAAATTAAAGAAAGAAAGAAAGAATGAAACATTAGGAAAGAAATAATAAAAGAAAGAAAGAAAAATTAAGAAAGAA
This sequence comes from Doryteuthis pealeii, assembly GCA_023376005.1. Classification (NCBI taxonomy): domain Eukaryota; kingdom Metazoa; phylum Mollusca; class Cephalopoda; order Myopsida; family Loliginidae; genus Doryteuthis; species Doryteuthis pealeii. Next base: position 63,507,936 of record CM042159.1, on the reverse strand, counting down.
AGAAAGTAAAAAAATAGAAAGAAAGAAAATAAATGTAGAAAGAAAGAAAAGAAGAAAAAAAATAAGAAAGAAAGAAAAAATTTGGAAAGAAGAAAGAAGGAAAAAATTTAGAAAGAAAGAAAAAAATTGGAAAGAAAGAAGTAAGAAAGAAAAGAAAGAAATTTAATTAAGATAGAAAAAAAGAAAAATAAATGAGTAAGGATAGAAAGAAGTGGGTGAAAGAAAAAGACAAGAACTGGAGAGAAGAGAAAAACAAACAAGTAGGAGAAGGAAATAATAGTTTAACTGAAAGTACTAAATATAAGAAAATGATTTCTCATTTAAATTTTTTTTTACCAAGAGCTGAAACGGTTAATCACGTAATAAATGAATACAGCAAACCGGTACAAAAGTAATACAAGACTAGACACACAACTGAATGGGAATTGTATTGACAAATATCTGCATCTTGTAAGACAGCTGAAAAGCCCGTGGAACATTACGTTGACGGTGATACCAATTGTATTTGGAGCCTTTGGAATAGTCCAGTAGGGGAGTAGATGTCAGAGGAAGAATAGAAACCCGAGCTACAACACTGTTAAAGATCATCGAGACCTGAGGAGACATTCTGCTGCTCTGACTTCAGGCCTTCCACACAGTTGATTGATGTAGGTTTTCGCTGATTTGCCAACACTACCGGGTCTATGTTGTATATTTTGGCAGCAAGTTATTTTATAGGCAGGTGTTATTGAACAACACGGAACATTTCTTTTTCAATATTTGGATTTGTATTATTTCCAGATATCATGACCGATATTATATATTAGCTATCTTTAATAAGTAATCCACTAAACACGCAACCCTCAAAAATAATAGACTCTTCTAATTTAAAAAAACAAAATAAATAAAAGAACTAAAAAAACAAACTAACACCAAATCATATACCCCATGATGACGACTGAAGAAGCAGTCGAAAGCGCTCGGGTAGATAGTATGGGAAGAATCTTATTCCAACTGGATCCTAACATCAGAAAGATCGCAAGAAGACTGGAAATAATACAAATCCAATTATTGAAAAAGAAATGTTCCGTCTTGTTCAATAAAGTTTCTATGAGTTGGTGTCCACAAGTGAATGTCACTAGTTCATCCTTGCTTCTCCAGTATTGTCCGACATGTCTGGTTTGTCTTACTAGGATAGTTTGTGGGATAAGAGGCAAGTGGACGTACAGCTGCTTTTTAGCGAAGAGCATTCATTATCCTTGTGTATTGCCCATCTAGCTTTTTCTCTAAGCGTTTTGTTAGATTCCAAGTGGTGCAGCCGTAGAGCAGCACTGATATGGTTACAACTTGAAAGAATTCTTACTTTATATAATCAAAGAGATGGAGGCGCGTGGTCTAATTGTTAGAGTTGTAGGAAATAGACTTGTCAACGCGAGTTCAATTCCTGGACGAAGCTGTTGGCATTTCACCATGGCGCTAATACCGATGGGAAAGGTATGAATCCAATTCTCCTTCCAGCGATGGGTAAATATCAGGGCAGACTGGACTCTTTAACAATGGCTAGGTAACCAGTCTTCAAACCTGTTAAACTTCGCTTAAGAAATTGACCTTGTGTTGCATCCTGCTCGTGCGGGGGTGTTGGTAAATATGTATCTAATCAAAGAGATAATATTTCTATTTGATCAATAATTCCTTTATAGTAATCCATGCGCACGTGTATACTGGCATAGCTGTTTGTGGCATGTAACTAACGATGTATGTGAGCTGTTCCACTAATTTCAGAGGTTTACCATCCAGTATGGAGATAGATGTCTCTATCTTGTTTAAAACACATCAGTTTCGTTTTATCTGGGTTCATATAGAGGCAACTTCCTTTTGCTACCTTCTTTATGATATGGAGCAGTGATTCGGCTTGTGCAGGTGTGTTTGTGAAAGGTCCTCGATCATGTCAAATATAAACATTTATGTTGGGGTATATTGAATCATCCTTAAAAAGATGCTTGTCCAGCTGTTCTATAGCATTATATAATCATCTTCTTATACTTCTATTAATATTTACTTGTTATCTTTTTTGCTGGCTTAAACTCAGTCTGTCGTCTTCTGATATCTGTGCGTATTTCTGGGTTGGCTCTGGTATTTCTTGGTACTTCCATCTTTTGAGAAGATAACCCTAAACCCGATAGTCATCCACAGACACGTGTTTCGACTTACCAAGTCTCTTCAGTGTGGCTAGACATTTTGTGAGCTACCTACAACCGGGATATAACTCCGTCTGATGCTGAATCAATCGGAGTTCTATCCCGGCAGTTTACCTGCACGGCCATCGCCACCCACAGAATGCGAAGGGGATTTTAACTGTTTTTAATACACCTCTCTATGTATGTAAAGGCCGCCATAGAGTGATCCACCCTTTTTATAGGAGAGCGCTGCGTTTACGCTTTAGTTGGCGGTCATCAGGGAAATCCCCTCTAATTATATATATATGTATAATAACCTCTGCGCACGAGCAAGATGAATAATCTCTTAAGCGGAGTTAAACAGATTTTGAATTCAGAGTTTTCATTCTGTTAGACTAGTTGCCTAACCAATGAATAAAGATCCCAGTCTGTCCTATTAATTAGGGGGAGAATAGTGAAATGCATACCTTTCCCAACAGTATTAGTACTATGTGAAATGCAAACAGCCTCGTGTAGCAAGATGGGGATTATCCTGCGTTTTGCGAGAACTACTATTAGAAAAGAGAGGAAGAAGAAATAAAAGATAGTAAAGGTTTAAAAAAGTGATGAGCACAAAACAGGTTGTCGGGAATTTGACCGGATGCAGAATTGAATGTCAACCGGAAGTTGACCGGAACCGGAAGTCACGTGGTGACGTGGAACGACGAAGAAAAATACCGGCCTCTTTTTGTTTTCGGACGCGTTGGGTACGGACCGGACCTCTGGTCCCAGTTGTGGGATCACAGTAATTTAACAGTGTCCTCTCTCTCTTTGTCTCTGCCTTTCCTCCTCTCCGACACAGCCCACGAGACTAGCCCTGGAAATAAAAGCTAAGCAGCTTCTGACGATGTATTTCTCGCGTTGTACTTTTTTATCGACAAGATGACCGCCAGGTGCCGAACACCTCTTTAGTGTCGTGAATTTTGAGGCACGTTGACAAGACCCGCTCTACGACATATATCGCTATTAGAACGTTACGTATATCCGTTTTGGTACTGTGAATATATCGCAACTGCCATGTTACACTCGGCCAGGATTTGAACTCGCGTCGCTGAGTCCATTCACTGCGAGCATAACCCTTACATAACACGCTTTCACTTCAGACCTGTTATAGACCTGGAGATGGATGGGTCCCTCTAGGCTATTTCTATCCATAACCCACAACTTGATGGCTGATGTTTGATTAGATTTACCGCATATCAACCCTTCTTTTATTTTATGCCGAATACGTTTTTATTTAATTCATTCTTTTTGGGTATTCAGTTTTTTCAAGCATTTTTTAAATACATTTCTTAAAATTCCTTTTAACCCATAGATTAGATTTTAACAAGTACTACCACTCTAAGAGAGGGGCAACAAGGAAGTAATGGTGATGAATGATTACTGTTAACTCTCCATAGTTCCAGAATTGTAACCTCCTCAATAGATGCAGTTTAGCGTCGTACCACCCAAAATAAGACCCTCAGTGCCATAAACGTATCACGACCGAGACAATCATGTATGTGCCTGGGCTTGGCATGACCTGTCAATTAATTAGAAGGGGGATTCTGCGACCAATGTCTAGCCCAAGCAAGAGCGAAACTGGAGTGTTGCATGTCATAGACTATGATTCCATACTTAAGCATCATGGATCGCTACACACGACAAATAGGTAGTCCAATTTGTGGTGTTTTACCTTTCTGCAGAGGTGCAGTCGGCGTATCTACAGCCCCAGCTGGCATGGTGACACACTACATGAGTAGCGTACCCATGACTAAATCAGGTTAGAGTACCAGTGTGAGATATTTCCAGTGACAATTTGAAGGTTATAACTTTTTGATTATCGAATTATGAGTTCTTTCCAAAGAATCGCCGTATCTATTTTTCTAGCTGTCGTAAAGAAATATCCGATTTTTATTTTATTCTATTGATACTTATATTTATAGCCTGACTTTATCAACAACGATCAATGGCCAATAATTAAACTCTGGAGACCAGAGGCAGAAAGAGTGAAACACGAATATCAGTTGATTGCCAGAGGAAACAATAAATGTTTTAAATATGATGCATTTTACATTGAGAAAAATATTTCTATGACCCTGCTGAAGGCCAACTCGTATTTTGTCACGATAGAAGAATCTCTAATAATAAATGCGAATGTCAGTGTGTGAGTGTGTCACATTTTTCAACTTTACTTCTATATGCCGTAGCCAATTATACCATACCATTTTGAATCTCATTAACTTTGTAAAAAAATTTGTAAACAAGTTTCAAACAAACTTTGTAAAGAAATTTAAAACTGTTATGTTCTTGATTTTGTTCAAATGAAACTGTATGGAATGATCAATTCAAAGCAAGGTTATATGGAAAATTAACAAAGAAGGATTTATTGGAAAAACCGAGTAGAAATTGCTTCTCACTCGCAGACGATCTATACAGAAAATTGTGAGACGCTGGGCGTCTCAAACATTCGAAATATAATCAAAGCAAAGGGGAGCAACTCTATTTTAGTTCAAGTCTATTTAGGTCAAGTGACCTAACAAAAACATTTTGAGTCGAATCCGAATCTACAACCATGAATTTTTTTATTCCCAATTTTTAATTGCTACGATTGTTTTCGGTTAATTTTTACGTGATATTTTGCGACAAATAATCGAAATTAATTGCAAAATGCAGCACAAATCACCCTGGAAATAGCAATAATTGTTTGTACGCGAAGTTAGAACCCACGAACATCAAATTGTCTTAAAATTAAGTGTCAGCAGAAGAATTACAGTTGAACTTTTTAAAATGGAAGATTAAATATTAATGCAATACTTAAACGCAGCGATCAATTTTTAGTTCTTCTGTGATTTAATGTCGCCTATCGCATACAGCTGTATGTCTTGCCCCCACCCAAATCTCCGCCAACATGAGCTGACTTAATTGCTGACGATTAAGCTAATTATAAATATAACGCACATAATATTTATATCATGGGAATGTATGTATGTGTGTGTGTGTGTGTGTGTGTGTGTGTGTTGAAACGTGCAATGATTATTTTTGTAGGGAATGGAATCGGCGATCCACGTTCAAATCCCGGATGAAATTTTTTGCATTTTACTTTGCACTCATTCCGTTAAGAATATCATGAATACACCAAAGAGAAACCGTGGCGCAAATTAGGGTATTTATCATTGATTAATCAACCAATCTCGGAGAAGGAAAACACTAGTCATGTCAAGCTCTATCATCAATATGAATATTCCAACCCTTTGGCGTTATGGAAAACTTCCGACCTTTTTTAACATATATGAGCTAGAAGGCTGTGTCTGACGATCTTAGTGTCCTGGGTATGACATTAATCTAATGGTGAAGTTCCAATTTTGGAGCTCTGGGGAGTGTGGAGTGATTCTTCATCGTCATTACTACCAGCGTCACTCTGACCCATTGTTAGTGTCCCATCTATGGGTTAAAAAGAACAAATGAAGTTTTAATAAATCTGAATACCTATCAAGACTGAATAAAAATAAAACGGACTCGGCATTAAATAACCTAACAAAGGTTGACATGCGGTAAAACCAACCAACCAACCAACCAATCAACTCATGTATTTTCATTTTTTATATAATTTCATTTACTATTTTATTGTACCATTTTTCTCATTGTACTGAACATGTCTATCGTTTAGGTTATTATGTACAACGTGATTTTTCAGGATTTTCTTCTTTTGTTCTAAATTGTATTTTTACATGTTTTATTTTATTAGGAATTTATTTTTTTGTGTCTACATTTTTATACTAATTCATATTTTTTTTGTTCGAAAGTTTTTCTTTTACTTTAATGGATAGTATTTCCATTTTTTCTCTATTGTTATCGCATAAGTTTGTCTGAATGATATTGATCTAATCGTTTAACATTTCAACCAACATACTCTTCCCCACTTCGATTCTTTCTCAGTATATTTGTATACATTTGCTATTTTCGTATTATCTATATACTAATGTCATCATATGATTATCTGCTGCAAATACACTGCTCAAACCTAAATCTCTGCTGCTTAGCCTGGAAGCAGCAAGTATTGGTCTCTCTGTGAACATATAAAACAGAGTTTGTGTGGTTTAATCAAGGTGGTATCATCTTGTCATTAAATGGCAAACCTATGTTAATAGACCAGTTGATAAAGCTAGGTAGTAAAATCTCATCAACTGAAACTAATGTCAATATACGCATAGGTGACACGACTTCAAATCCTGGACTAGGCTGGTTGCATTTCACTATTCCGTTAAAACCCTTGGAAAAGGTAGGTATTCATCCAACCGATTCGTCCTGGGTAGGATGTGACAGAAGTTCGCAAGTATTGGGCATTCCTGCGATGATCGAACTCATTATTCAGTAGTAATGGATATGCGTGACTAGTTTGCTAACTATTACAACACGATTGGACACTCAGCCCCTGGGTATTGTATAGCCCCTTAGTCAACTAGTTATCTTTGTCAACCCAACAGACCACAGAGTGAATGTAAAGAAAACGATAAACTGGATGAATATCTGAACAGAAAATGTATAGAACTTAAAGGTGACGGTGATATTAATCGTAGTCGGAACACGTGGAAGAGAAACTGGGGAAACTGAAGATTAATTGACTAATTTAAATCTTTCAGACCACATTAGTATTGAGATTGACAAGAATATCGAGAAGAATCAAGGAAAATAGCGGCAATTTATCGAGAATATCTTATCTCTCTGATGAAGTAAAACGTAAATTCTTTCAAGCAGTAGCTGTGTTAGTACTAATATATTGTTGAACCACTTGGACTCTTCGAAACGTTTGTAGAAAACGCTAGCTGGAGTGTACACAAGGATGTAACATCCTGCAAAACAGTAGTTGAAAGTGTAGATTCAATTGAATTCATTAGATTCATCAGCTGTGTATTGACACTAGATAACGTTTAGAGGACTTGCCAATGGCGATGGCCGATGATGACGTGTACAGAAAGACTCAAGGTAATCAATGTCGTTCATGCCATGATGATAATGACGATGTTCACCTACATTGTCTATTGTAGGGATTTAATTTAAATCCCCACAGTACATCACCACCCAAGTAACGGAGCTACGGTAAGGATGCATCAGTGAGTTTTTTTTGTAATGTGTGTGTAAGGCAAAGATAGCTTTATTATTCAGGCTTGAACGAGGTTATAATGGCCTGTATTCCTCCCTGGCTAGAAGGAATCCCCTCACTACAGTCCACAAAAACCTCATTAAAATAATTCCTGATTAAAAAAGCCACCTCTGCCTTTTTACATACACACCCTACAGAGGTATAGTTGGTCCTTTTAGCCAGAAAAAATCCATCGCTACAGGCCATTATAACCTCGTTCAAGCCTGAATAATAAAGCTATCTTTGCCTTACACACATCTTACAAAAAAATCACTGATGCATCCTTACCGTAGCTCCGCTACTTGGGTAGGGATGTATTGTAGGGATTTAAATCAAATCAAAATTAAAATTAAATAAATAAAAAGTTCTGAGCGTCTGGACTCTAGCGTTCAGACTTAACGGTCTTATCAATAAAGTCTCGATCTATACGGCTAACAAGTTGTGTTTGTTATTCTCTCTTTATTTCATTTCATACCGTAATACACCAAACCCTATAGGATTCTTTATTTATAAACTAGAAGTGGCTGTCGGCGTCGCCTAGGTAGAGGAGGGGGTAAAAAGGTAGTCTCGTAGATCCATTATTGTTGAATCACGGGTTGGATCCTCGTAGGAGGCCCCATTTATATCCCTATGTAAAAAAGACCTTGCCTTAATCCAGCCACTCTGAAAATAAAAATTAATGTCTCCTATTTAAAATAATAAATGCAAAAAAAATCCATTTTGTTATTATTTAGATTTTATTTTTTTAATCATCTTCACGAATATAAATCAAATCTTCATTATTTTTGCCCAGAAACCAAGCCCTGGTGATATTTAATGTGTGTATATATTTACTTTGTCGTTAATTGTTTTATTTTTGAAGTTTCCTCCGGACATACAGATTCACACAACTGCCTTATATATATATATATATATATATATATATATATATATATATATATATATATATATATATATATATTTAAATAAATAACAAAAACTTATAGATCTTGCATTATAGACTATTTCAGGGAGCTTAGACAAAAATGTCTAATTCTCCCGACTCATCAGATGCGAATGATGAATTCTTTATTTTTAAGGCATTTGAAAACAAAGTCTGTTTAAAAAAATATTCTGAAGTTTGAAAAAAGGAGACGGTTTTGAAATATGACATCAAATATTCTATTTTAAGGTGTGAGTATGTAGCGCTGTTAGTGGATTTTTTTTGGGTATGTGGTAGTGTGTGTGTGTGTGTATACATTTTTTCTCTAGCGGTCAATGACAGCGGAAGTAAAACCTCAAGGTTGTGTGTGTGGTGTGTGTGTGTGTGTGTGTGTGTGTGAGTATGTGTGCGCGTGTGTGTGTTGTATATTGGTAATAGGTAGGGGAGAGGTGTCATGAAAAGAAATTTTTCATGTTTCATATTAAGAGAGGAGATGGAAGTTGGGTGTGTGTGTGGGGGGATTTAAAGAATGAAAAGATTTTATTTTATTTTATTTGTTTATTTATTTATTTATTTATTTTTTAGAAAGAGTATTGTATTGTTGTTTTATAGTTAGTACTGATTATTTGACGATTAATATATATTAATATTACAATTACGTATAAGTGAATGAATTATTGTATTAATATTATTATTATTATTATAGTTTGTTATATTATTATATCTAAATACATTACTATAATTATACACATATATATATGTATATATATACATATATATATATTACATACATACATATAAATTTTATTATAATTAAAAAAATACATTATATTATAGTTGTAAAGATAATTGTTATAGTATATTATACATTATTTTATCATAATTTTTATTGAAAAGTTGTTATTATTGTTATTGTAATATATATTAATATAATTATTGTTATTATAAATATTATTATTAATGTTATAATTATTACTTATATTTTAATTATTGTAGTTGTTATTATTATAATTATTAGTATTATTGTTATTATAATTTTTATTATCATTAAATTATTGTCATTACAGTTATGTTATTATTATGATTATTCTGATGACAATTGTGTGCTAGTGAATGTTTATGCAAATAGTATTATCATTATTATTATTATTATAATAGTTTGTTATTTTATTATATCAAAATACATTATTATAGTTATACATATATATATGTATATATATATATATATATATATATACATATATATATATAAATTTTATTATAATTAAAATATATTATTGTTGTAAAGATAATTGTTATAGTATATTATATTCATTATTTTATTATAATTTTTATTGAAAAGTTGTTATTATTGTTATAGTAATATATATATATAGATAGATAGATAGATAGATAGATAGATAGATAGATAGATAGATCAAAGTACATTATTTTATAATTATATATAAGTAGAAAGTAAAATCGGTGGAGTGGTCTATTGTCAATTTCATCCGAACAACAAGGTAGTCTATCACCCTTTCACTAGTGCTAGACCAGCCCCCAACTTTACCGCATAGATGCAAGTTGCGTTACTCATGCGCGGAGTTAGCGAGGGCCGTAAGGAACCCAGAACCTTATGGTTTCTAGGATAATCCACCGACCCAATTAGTGATATAAAAAAATGTAAACAAATTTAAAGCATTAAGAGAAAAGTCATGAGAAATAGCACTAAAATAGAGGGTATTAAAATGTAAACACGTATACATTCCAACGTCAGCAATGAAAAACTAAAGAAAAAAGCTAAACATGGTACAATACCCGTCAAAGGAAATGTACGAAAATTATTTCTAAAACTGGTAGACAAGCACTTAAAAAAAGGTATTTACTTATAGAAGTAATCCATTTGTCTTTCGCTTAGGATATTATATTATAAGCCAGATGATTAAAAAAACATAAGGCAGTTTTGTTGTCTTTGACTTGGACCTCTTATTGTTCTTGTTCTTGTTCTTGTTCTTCTTGTTCTTGTTCTTGTTCTTCTTCTTCTTCTTCTTCTTCGTGTTCTTCTTCGTGTTCTTCTTTTTCTTCTTCTTCTTCGTATTCTTCTTATTCTTCTTGTTCTTTTTGCTCTTGTTCTTGTTCTTGTTCTTGTTCTTGTTCTTGTTGTTCTTCTTCTTCTTCTTCGTTTACCGTCTTGTTGTTGTTGTTGTTGTTGTTGTTCTTCTTCTTCTTCTTCTTCTTCTTCTTCTTCTTCTTCCTCTTCTTTTTCTTCGTATTCTTCTTATTCTTCTTGTTCTTTTTGTTCTTGTTCTTGTTCTTCTTCTTCTTCTTCTTCTTCTTCTTCTTCTTCGTTTTACCGTATTGTTGTTGTTGTTGTTGTTGTTGTTGTTGTTGTGTTGTTGTTCTTCTTCTTCTTCTTCTTCTTCTTCTTCTTCTTCTTCTTCTTCTTCTTCTTCTTCTTTTTATTCTACAAAGGACAAACACTGAAAATTAGAAAATGTTGTACAGAAAATATTGTTTCTGAATTACAAACAAATTAATAAAACAATGTGCCATAAACAAGCACATGAATGAAGTTAAACCTGCACGACTAAAGGAACGTGAAGAAAGCCAAGAGCTCATTAGAGGGAAATCACATGAACAAACAAACATAATATAGAAATCAAAGGCGAAAATATTCGAGGTAAACAGAAATCAAATTATAAATATGCTCTAAAAAATGACCTTCTTCATCAGCAATGACTGACGTCGGCACAGTTTTTTCAGTATCAGCCCTTCTCTCTCTCTCTCTCTCTCTCTCTCTCTCTCTCTCTCTCTCTCTCTCTCTCTCTCTCTCTCTCTCTCTCTCTCTCTGCTCTTGCCATCTCCGTATCGAACATTGCACATACTAATTCACTTAGACGTCATTCAGTGTCCGCACAGGGCTAAGGAGTGTAACTTGTTTACTTTGTTAAGCAATTTAACTCCTTTTTTCGTTTGTTAAAATAAGCAATTAATCATGTGTGTGTGTGTGTGCGTGAGAGAGAGAGAGAGAGAGAGAGAGAGAGGGAAAGAAAGAGAGTGCTTGTGTGTGTATCTATATGTACATATATGTGTGTTCATCCGTGGTGGGGGTGTATGCGTATATATATATATATATATATATATATATATATATATATAAGTAATCCACAGACACGCGCTTCGAGATATCACCTCTCATCAGTGTGGTTATACCTTAACAGCTACCCCTGGCCGGGTTTGAGACCCGAATGAACTTTCGTTCTTACCCGTGCGGCATATATGTCAAAGAATGACAAACTTAAAACCGTCATCCCGTTATAATTTATTTCAACCAGAAATTGAAAAAAGATCAAACAATTTATTTAATATATATATATATATTATATATAATATATATATATATATATATATATATATATATATATATATATATATTGATTGATTGATTGATTGATTGATTGATTACCAACTTTACTCACATTTCCGTCTGATGATCGTACACACTGCATAAAACTATAAGTAACGGACTTCTCATATTTATGATTATACATATTAGTGTTATATATATATATATATATATATATATATATTATATATATATATATATATATATATATATATATACCATCAGATCAATGCTGTCACTCCACGTTTTATGTTTTGTAATCCCGGTCAGTTAAAAGAGGAAGAAAAAATAAAAACAAAAAGAAAAATATCCCACCACCACCACCATCATCATCATCATCATCATCATCATCATCAACAACAACAACAACAACAACAGTAAAACACCGGCACAACGCAAGTGTCTTTGGATACCAACTCAATCCGTGCGTAAATAACAAAATAAATATTTATTCACCGTTTCTTCGTGGATACAATCTCTGATCCCTTGAAAGAGGGCAAAGGTCGCTTTAATCATGAGTTCGTTAGCAAACTCTTTGAATCCTGAATGTATTGCAATATGAACAGCTTTTCTTTCAGGCAGAATATGCAAGTATTTTTATATGTCTTGTATTTCTTATCACCCTTGTATGCTGGTGCAATTTTTACAATTTATCATCTTATATTCAGGGGTCTGCCAGTACAAATCCTCACCTAAACAGACAAGAAAAAACCAACAGAAAAAACCAAAAACAAACGCCAATAAAACAAAATCAAAACAACAAACTGGAAATACATATATTGTTTCCATAGTTTTTGTTAGAAAAGCTTAAACGGTGATTGTCGCGGCGATTCTCCCACTTACAATCCGTTGTAACATTATTGACCTTTCAGTTGTCATCCTCTGTCCTTTTGTCTTTCGATTAGGATATTATATTGTAAGCCAAACAATAAGAAAACAAAAGGCAGTTTTGTTGTCTTTGACTTGGACCTTCTTCTTCTTCTTCTTCTTCTTCTTCTAGCAAGTTTTCAAACGAGATAACGTTGGTGTTTTTTTTTCCACAGCAAGTCTCTTTAAGTCTGTAATATATATATATATATATATATATATATATATATATATATATATATGTAATAATATAATAATATAATATATAAAATGTGATAATATATTTTTGAAGGCAAAATAATGCAAATTTATGTTGAAAAACATATTCATTTAATTTTTTTTTCCTTTTTCTTTCCTCTTAATATTTTCAGGCTAGGCCCATCTTCAGAGAGTTGAAAAGTTTCCATCTGTGTTTGTTAAACTCGACTGCGATATTAATCCGTTGAATGTTCTAATGTAAATTCAAACGCTCAGCAAAGATCGTAAAGTTCCGCTCGGCAAAGATCGTAAAAACTCCGTTAGATGCCGTGATGCGTCTTGTTTTGCGGGAAGTTTTAAAAATCATTTCAGATATATTTTTTTTAATACTATAAAAATAATGAGGCCCTGCTCGGGGATATTGAAATAAAGATTAATGTGATATATATATATATATATATATATATATATATATATATAAGTAATTCACAGACACGTGTTTCGAGGTTTCACCTCCCACCAATGTGGTTATACTTTAACAGCTACCCCACGCCGTGTTTGAAACCTGAATGAATTTTCATATATATATATATATATATATATATATATATATATATATATATATATATATATATATATATATATATATATATCAGGGGGAGGATATAAAGAAGAAATAAAAGAATAGACCATAACGCAATCAATAATTGTATAATGACTTGTCAATTAAAATCAATTTTGCGTATACTAATATATTGTTATTTGAATGATCTCGATTTTTTCTCTGATTTCCAATTCATCCATTCTCTTCCACCTACTCTGCAACTACAATTGGAAAGACATTCCTCTTCATGTCCATTTCATTTTCAGTTATCAGTATTATTCTTATTATGCGACTTTAAATTTTGAATAGCTTTTATTTACTATTACGCATGTTTCTTCAGGTTATTTATATCGAAAGCTTTTTTTTCTGAACGTGTTTTCCTCAGTGAAATTGAGGAAAGACTTGACGACACTCGTTGTTACGCATTTACTGTGAGGTGGGTTTAACCATGTTTGGACACGTTTTCTTTTCTTATTCCACCGTTATTCATTAAATTGTTGACAAACACGGAACCCGCTGTTTTTAGGTCCTTCATAGAACCATTCTAAGGGTTCGGGCACATTTCGGTGCTGCTGTGAATCTTTGCAACTCTGTTGGAAATCGACTTGTGGATATGGTTAATTATGACAGGAGGTGGTCCGTGTTGCTGTTGATGTGTCCAGATACATTATTGGAATTTCTCTCTGACTCATATGATTAAATCGACTTAAATAGTTTTGTGATCTATAATACGCTATTTCCGATAGTAACCCCTACAGTTATTGGTATATCAAGGCATATATATATATATATATATATATATATATATATATATATATATATATATATATATAGAGAGAGAGAGAGAGAGAG
>CM042159.1:63469467-63486967 GCA_023376005.1 Doryteuthis pealeii | reverse complement strand
AACATAAGAGAAAGGAAAGAAGAAGAAAAAGAAAGAAAGAAGGAAAGGAAGAAAAACATAAAAGAAAAAAGAAAGAAGAAAAAGAAAGAAAGAAGGAAAGGAAGAAAACATAAAAGAAAGAAGAAAGAAAGAAAGAAAAAGAAAGAAGAAGGAAAGGAAGAGAACATCAAAGAAAGAAGAAGGAAAGAAAGAAAAAGAAAGAAAGAAGGAAGGAAGAAAACATAAAAGAAAGAAAGAAAAAGAAAGAAAGAAGGAAAGGAAGAAAAAGAAAGAAAGAAGGAAGGAAGAAAACATAAAAGAAAGAAGGAAAGAAAGAAAGAAAAAGAAGAAAGAAGGAAAGGAAGAAAACATAAAAGAAAGAAGGAGAGAAAGAAAGAAAAAAGAAAGAAAGAAGTAAAGGAAGAAAAGATAAAAGAAAGAAAGAAAACTTAAATCGTAAAAAGAGATTGAAATAAAAGAATGAAAAAGAAGAGAAGGTGTTGTTAAAAAGTGTAGTTACCAATGTTCCAGAAACTGGGCGGATTGTCAAGGAGTGATCTTCACTTGGTTGACAAATGAAGAACCATCTTATAGGATACTACAGAAGCATTGTGGATAAGTAAGTTGATTTAAAGACAACCGCTTACCCTGCCAGGCGTCGGATCATTCAGTGAACAGGCGTCAGTGAGTAAGGAAGCGAAAAAAAGGAAAGAACGAGGGAAGAGAAAGGAAATAAGGACGAGAATGGGGAAAAAGTATGAGAAGGGGGAGAAATAGGGTATAGATGAACTTTTCTGGTTTAAGAGCGACACCCAAGAGAAAGACCAGGGAAACGACAAATAGTAAAGAGACGAATATAAAAAAAAAGAAAATCGAGGGAAAATAGATAAAAATAAAAGAGAACAATGAAAAGAAAGAAAGAATGAAGGAAATAAATAAGACGAGATAACGTTAAAAAATGAAAGAAGAATGAAAAAGAAGATAAAGATAAAGAGCAATAATGAAAAAAAAAGGAAAAAAGAAGAAAATCGAGGGAGAAATAGAAAAAGTAAAAATAAAAGAGAACAATGAAAAGAAGGAAAGAAAAAAGAAGGAAAGAGAGAAAGAAAGAAAGAAAGAGGAAGAAGTAACGTAAAAATGAAAGAAGCGTAAAAAAGAATGAAAAGACGGCAAGGAAAAAAATGTAATGAGAAAAGAAAAAGAAAAGAAGAACATTGAGAGAAGAAAATAGAAAAAGTAAATTTAAAAGCGAGCAATGAAAAGAAGGGGAGGAAGAAAGAAAGAAAGAAAGAAAGAAGAAAACATAATTAGAAGAGTTAACGTAAATTAATGAAAGATGTGTAAAAGAAATTGGAAAAATATCTAATAAGAGAAGGAAAAAAGAAAGAAAGAAAGAAAGAAAGAAAGAAACTAATCAATCTCAATCAGTCATAACACCAAGAACAGCAGCAGCTTATGAAAAAGAACTCCCCCTGGTGGTGACAATTAATATTTCTCATTTCTTTATTATTCCCTTTAGATTTTATTTCATTATCGCGTCATTTCTTAAATTTTAGTTTTCATTTTTTTTCCCTCCTAATTCTTTTTGGAATTCAATTTTAGATTTATTTGTTTCCACGGTTTTTCTCTGTGACGAAATTGTTTTTTGTGCCACAGATTCTTGTTTAATCTGTAACCTTCTCCTGTTTGTTGATCCTCTCTCTCTCTCTCTCTCTCTCTCTCTCTCTCTCTCTCTCTCTCTCTCTCTCTCTCTCATCTCTCAGCCGGAGCAACAATTACGCAGAATATAGAAAATTCTGTCCAAATTATTGCAACGTCTTTAACGCCTTTTTTAGAGAACAATGAATTGCACCTTAAGTCGTTAGTCAAGTTAAGAACTTTTAAAATTTATTGTTGAATTTGAACTCATCAATTTATTAAGTTGGGCACCTAACATGGTGTATTGGTTAACGAGCTAAGTTAGCAGGTATTTGTTAAAGAGTTCATTTCTCACCACGGGCACTGCCCTTCTAATCTAGGCAAAAATTAATACGATTGAATAAAGAAAAACGGAAACATATTTATGCCCTTATCTTAACCCAGCAGATATAAAGCTCTTCCCCTTCAGAGAATCATATAGGATAATGAATTCGATTCTCACCAGTACTGATGCATTAAAGATCCATCAATACTGGTGAGAATCGAACTCATTATCCTATATGATTCTCTTGATTCTATTGAAAAAATAATTTTGTAATGTGCTCAAAGGAATAGAGAGAGAAACACAAAAAAACCCTGAAAAATTAGCATATCTAATTTACTTACGGGCCGGGTTAGCTCAGTCGGTAGAGCGTTCGGCTAGAAGATTGCAAGGTTCTTAGTTCGATACTGGCTCTCGCCAACTAAGCGCATGAGTAGCCTAGGGATCTGTGCGGTAAAGTAAGGAGCTGATGGTAGGTGTGGCGCTCCACCTCAAACGCAAAAACAATCTCCTTGGTCTAGCGCTAGTGAAAAGGGGATAGACGCCCTCGCTGATTGGCTGATACCGACATTAGGCCGCCCCGACGGCTTAATTTAAATTCTCTTTTAGAATACATTTCTCAGTTGATTCGTTGTTGTTTAATGGCATACGATCTTCTGTGGGTTAGACAATGCCAAACAGATAACTTTGTTTAACTTCATATGTATTAAATTGATTGAAAAAAATGTTAGTACTTTCTTTCATTTCAAGTCTATTAATTGGTTGAAATAAATATATGTATATATGTGTGTGTGTATGTGTGTTAGTGTATGTGTGTGTGTGTATGTGTGTTAGTGTGTGTTTGAGTGTGTGTGTGTGTGTGTGTGTGTTTAAAAATGTGAAGTCGGGGGGTTGGCCGAATGTCGATATCGGTCAGACAGCGAGGCAGTCTATTCCCTTTTCACAAGCGCTCGACTAGGGAGATTATTTTAGTGTCTGAGGTGGAGCACCACGCCTACCACCAGCTCCTCACTTTACCGCACAGATCCCTGAGTTACTCATACGCTGTCTTGGTGAGTGCCAGTATCAACCCGGAACCTTGTGATTCCTAGGCGGACGTTCTACCGACTGAGCAAACCGGCCTAAACACACTCACACACACACACACACACACACACACACACACACACACACACACACACATTATATATATTATATATATATATATATATATATATATATATATATATATATATACCTGTGGTTGAATTCTAATTTCTATGGCTGTATATGTCAATCATAGGATATCAAGGACAATTCATACAAACTTCAGGAACAAACAATGTATATTTTGCAATCTGTTACAAAGTATGTAAGTTCGCTTCTTAAGAGACATATGGTGGTGAATAAGCATAACATTTTCTCATCTGATGCAAAGGGAAGGACGTCCTTCCTATGTCATATTTGCATCAAACTTTTTGGATCTGCAGCGGGTTTGATTAGTCATTTGAGTGCTCATGAGAGGAAAGGTTCTTGTGGTGGGGTTATAGGACTGTGAGGAACGACAGGGATCTGTAAAGATTATAATATATACAAATCAATGATATATTTAAAAAGATAATTTAAAAACGATTAAAAAAGTAAACAAATTAATTAGGTATAAAAAGTAAATATAAGACAAATAAAAGAAAAAATGCAACAAGAATAATGATAAAATAAGAACATGCTCCAACACATATAGAGATTGAGTTATTACAGTTCGATGTGACAATTATCTGAAGGTTGCAGGTTCAATCCTGACCACGGGCAATAATAACATAGAATAAAATATTTAAGATAGCTTAACACTTGTAAACGGTAATGATTAGCGAAATGTCAATAGTCTTCTTCGGTTAATTGAATAAAGGGTTCGGTGCGAACTTCATAGAAGTCTCCCAATTTCGACAAGAAGTTTAGAGAGTACGACGAGAAGGTTCTCGAAGTCAACAATAGCACGTCAAAAAATACCCCAGGACACATCGGCCGAAACGTTGTGTATATAACAATAAGTTATTAATATTAAGTTTATTAATCTAAATATATAAGAGATTAAAAAAAAAACTTTTTAAATCCCGTGTAACGACGGGTACTCAGCTAGTGATTGATAAGAACCACTCTAAAAATATTGAAATATTTTATCGATGACATTAATTCATTACTGTTCTAATTCAACAAAATGCTATATAATTGATTTAAACTCAGACATAAAAATTGATTTAAACCCACCAACATTGATGAATTGTAAACACAATTACCTGTTGTTAATCAAGCGTTAGTAATTTTTTAAAGGATATCAACCTTCATGGGTTATCTAATGCCAAAGCAATCCTTGTAGAATAGCAATAATGGTACTCTTCAATCTATAGCTGGGGATATGGGCGGTTCATGCCTTTCGCAAAGATGTTGCAGTGCAAAACGATAACCCCCATGCCATGTAGACCCACTCCTTCTGTTTTGAAGTTTGGAATTTCGAATTATGTTCGACGTGTCAAGTCTTTTAGCTACGTAGTTTATAGACAGACTTCTCATCTTCTAAAAAGTTTAATTCTGTTGACTTCAAAAGATGGCTAAACAATTTTTACGTATTGATTAGGTAAAAATCTCAAAAAGCGCTGTCACTTTTCTACGCAAGTTTCTTTGATTGATAATTAATTATTTAAATTGTAATAAACTAAATTACGTATAAAAATACATAGCTCCGAATGAAAAGATTAGCTAATGAAATTAGTTATTTTATCTGTCATTAATAGTCGAACAATCAGAATTGTGTTTACAAAATAAACAAAAGGAGATGGTGACCTTTAATGCAGAGACACATATCAAACAAAAGTATTGTCTTATGTACATGTTCCATTCGAAAAAAAAGTACACAATTCCATCATTTTTAGTAAGAACACGAACTGGGTTTTTTAGGGTATGTCGATAAATAGAAGATCCATCATCATTAATTCCGAAAAATTATCTCCGAAAACTTTATGAATAGGTGATACCAACACAGATTTGCATGGAATTCTTCGAGTCTCAAAACCGATGTAAAAGAAATTGATGCTTCCTGTAGCGAGATCGAACGGCAAAACCCACAAACCTGTGATGAACCAACAACGGTCCGTCGGTCGAAGAGACAGCGAGAGGCATGTTGTGTGTGTGGGCGGAAGCAGAGAAGGTGAAATGTGACGAGTTCGAGGCGGGCACGAGACGAGTTGTGAAGGAGGTGAAAGCGTGAGTGTGCTTGAGGCCGCGATTTGTAGTTTGCAAGTCTCGTGGCTGGCGAGACGAGAGTTGTGACGTCTCTCGACCAGACCTAGTATAAAAGGAGACGGTTGGACAGAGCGGAGGACAGTGGCGAAGAGCGAACACGACTGGCTTAGTTTATCAGAATTCTTCTCAAGGTTGCGAAACGTAAATTTGAAGTGTTTCTTGTAGAATACAGAGGTGAAGTTTGGGCGTTGTCAGTAGAGCTTATTTAGGCCAAGTGGTACGTCGTCTTTGGCAGAATCAAAGGTAAGTTTAAATCTTTAGTTGTTTTATGGGTAATAATTTTGATGACCGACCCATTGTAGATTTCGGTATTTTTGTAAGGGCTCAGTATATAGGTTTATTGGAATTTTAAAAACAATTTGTTTTTAATAGTTCATCTCTAGTTTAATAATTTTGAAAAATTTGAATATTTCAACACTTTATAGTGTAAATTTATTATGTGAAAGAAAAAGATCATAAACTGTTAAACCAAATCTAGAAAAATTTCACCAGTTATAAAGGCAAAACATTGAGTGCCTTAATAGCTGAATTAAAAAAACAAAAAAAACAAAAAACAGAGCAATATGCAAAATATATAACTTTGGATTTAATGAGAAAAGAATATATATCAATATATATCAACTGTATAAATGCATTTAAATAAATTATTACGATGAAGAAAATTCAAAGTTTCTTTCCCTTCATTTATTTATTATATTGCTCTGTACATCCACATATTAGTAAATAAAGTCGTCGGGGAGGTCTAAAGATGGTATCAGCCAATCAGCGAGGGAGTCTATCCTCTTTTCAGTAGCGCTAGACCAAGGAGTTTGTTTTGCGTCTGAGGTGGAGTGCCACACCTACCATCAGCTCCTTACTTTACCGCACAAACCCCTGTGCTACTCATACGCTGAGTACGTGAGGGCTGGTATCGAACTAGGAACCGTGTGGTTTCTAGCCGAACGCTCTACCGACTGAGCTATTCCGGCCTATATTAGGACTAGGCACATAAAGCTCCCACTACGGTTAACCAGTATCACTCCAGTTTAACCTGACAGGGAATGATCCCCATTACCATATATATATATATATATATATATATATATATTTGGAAGAATATGTGCTTAATTTAAGTCGTACCTAATTTTGAAAATTAATTGATTAATAATCAATTAATAGATTAATAATCAATTAATTTTTTAATAATCAATTAATTTTCAAAATTAGGTACGACTTAAATTAAGCACATATTCTCCCAAAAATTGTCGGCAAAAAGCCATATCCAAACACACCGTGTTTACATACTTATCATACATACATATATTATATATATATATATATATATATATATATATATATATATTGTCATGATGAACACGTTTTCTATATTAAAACCATTCTAACGGTGTCCGGCCAGAATAGCGTGCAAATCTAAGAGGGGCCGAGTTAGCTCAGTCGGTAGAGCGTTTGGCTAGAAACCACAAAGTTACTAGTTCTATACCGGCCCTCGCCAACTCAGCGTATGAGTAGCACAGGGATCTGTGCGGTAAAACTTATGGTAGGTGTGGCGCTCCATCTCAGGCGCAAAAACAATCTCGTTGGTCTAGCGCTAGTGAAAAGGGGATATACTCCCTCGCTGATGGGCTGATACCGACTTTAGGCCGCCCCGGCGACATTACTTTACTTCCACTTGATTAATTGGTTGTCTATAGATGACAGGCAAAGAGTCTCTTCTCAATCTATATATTAATACGCTTGCACCTCCGTGCGCCACGCCTTATCGTCACCTAAGATAAATAATAAACAATTCCATTTTGATTATGAGGAATGTAAGGGAAGAAATAGAAGAGAGAGAAAGAGAGGGGTGGGTGAGGGGGAGAGAATCACTCAAATCCTAAAGTCATGTATCCAATGTTCCAACTGAATTGAATAAAAAGAGGGAAGTCAGGAAGGAAAAAGAAAGAAGGGAGGAAGGAAGGAAAAAAGAAAGGAAAATTATGTTTAGACATGAATGCATTCGTCTGAATAATACGTCCCGTCGTCACCTCAAATAAATAATAGGCCATTCCGTTTTGATTATGAAGAAAGAAAGGGAAGGAAAAGAACGTGCTATGTACCAGAAAAAAAAGAAAATATGAGAAAGTAACAAAGAAATAAAGGAGGGTAAAATGAGAGAGGAGGGATATGGCCGAAAGGTGACTGTGGAAGCGATAAAGCTAATCAGACGCTGAACGGGCTGGAAAGATGGAAGGAAGAATATATATATATATATGTATATATATATATATATATATATATATATATATATATATATAGAGAGAGAGAGAGAGAGAGAGAGAGAGAGAGAGAAAGAGAGAGAGAGAGAGAACCACAAAATGCGCATTTTTGATAGATACAGATAAAATCTATAAAATTCTCCCGTTTTAAAGACTGTAAAAGAAATAAACTTATCATGAGATGTTTTAAATTCTTCCTCTTTATTATACAGCAAGAATTACATTGTTTCATTCATTGTTTCCGAGTTTTGTTGAATTTAATTAATGAGGGCTTAAAAACACGTGGAATTTTGAACCTACCTACAAAAGAGTAAAGAAAAAAATTTCAAGTGTAAATATAAAGAAAGATACATGGGCTTTGGAGAACACCTGGTTACGATTCAAAGGATTTTTTAACAGGTAGGTTGATCAGTGTTAAATCAAGATTATTATACTTTTACATATAAAATTATATTGCTATAGCTCTTTAATTCAATTATGTTTTTCTAAAAGGAGAAAGGGGTGAAGTAGTTTTTCTTGTCTAACGAGAGGAGGGTCCCTTTGAGTGCAGTTTTCTTTCTCCTAGACTAGTTACTATACGAAGGTTAAAGTTTGCGCTACTATTTACCTATAGATGGAGGGAGAATAGTTGGATTAATGCTTTTACCAAAGGTATTAGAGCAAATATCCTGGTCTTGGATTTCCGTCTCGCTATGATCATTACACCACGCGTCTCCATTGAGTATACCTATTAAACGTTATAACAGTTGATTTATCATACCGTGTTATATCCACGCTTATCATTTGACTCCATGAGTTATCTTCACGCCCGCCTCAACTAGTGGTTCACTGGAGACTGAATGACAGAAAGTCCTTTCAGGTCTCCAGGACTATTCCGAGTATCGTAGCCGATCTTATCGATACTGTTGTTTGGATGGTCTTGATTTTTCTCTGATTTCTAATTCATCCACATTCCTTTCCAGGCCATTGGAGATTGTTTCGAGGAGACTAATTACAATTAGTGCGACCTTTACCCTCATGTTTCACAGTTTTTTTTTATTCAGTTCTCTGGCAATGTCTACGTATTTGACTGTCTTATCGTTTTATTTCTCTTGGTGCTCTGCCGGGACGTGAAAATCCAGGAGGTGATATGTTTTCTTCTTGTTAATTAACACTAGGCTTGATCTCCAAGCTGGAATTCGGTGATTCATCTGTATCTCAAAATCCCAGAGAGGTTTATGCGCCTCATTCCCAAGGATATATTCAGGTTTGTAAATATACCATTTAGCAGAATGATGAAAATTTAATTTCTTGCACAATTCCCAGTGGATCATCTTTCCCACCCAGTCATACCTAGTCTTGTACTCTCGTTGTTCTAGTTTACAGCATTCGCTTTTTCATGGTTGATCGTCTCATCTATGTCTCTACACACCCTACATTTGTTGTGTATTTATGTCTTATCTATTTTTGCTTTTGTATAATTTGTTCTTATGTCATTGTTTTGTGCTGCAATTGTGAGCGACTCAATTTCTCTTTTGATGTTTCCTTTTCTTAACCATATCCAGGTCTTTTCTTGCAATCTCCCCAATTCATCGGTTGAACCATTCATATAATCGTTTTTTGCCAATTTCTTGGAACTGCTGTGATTGGTCGTTGTAATTAATATTTCCTTGTCTTTTTGGAGTTTTTTTCGAGATCTTGGTTTGTGGTATCGATGCAATCCTCAATGTTAGCGAGGCCTCTTCCACCTTCTTTTCCTGAAACATACAGTCTGTCTATCATCTCTCGGGTGTAATACTTTGTGAATCGCCATTCATTTTCTTTTCTTTTTGTCAATCCGTTTGAGTTCCTCTATTGTCCATATTAAGAATGCTTCATAGTATTTCATAATGAGGAACGACCAGGTATTATTATCATTATTGACTACTTTTGAGTTTTCACTTCAGCGTTAGCTGATGGTCTTTCACTGGAGTTTGAGTGATAACAATCTCCTCAGGTCTCCAGGACTCTTCTGAGTATTATGGCAGATTGCAGCAGTGCAGTCTTCTGGATGGTATCAATCCTTCCTCTGATTTCCAGACTTTCCAAACCCTTTTCCAATCCTTTTGGGACCGTTCCGAGTACACCAACTACAATTGATATCACTTTGACTTTCATATTCCATAACTTTTCAGTTCTCTGGCAAGGTCCAAGTATTTGTGCATTTATTCATTTTCCTTTAGTTTCACCCTGTGATCTGCTGGCACTGCAAAATCCACCAGTTGACAAGTTCTTTCTTTTTTGTTAATCAACACTAGTTCTGGTCTTCTTGCTGGGATAAGGTGATCCGTTTTTTTTTTCAAAGTCCCAGAGAA
The DNA here is from genome assembly GCA_023376005.1 of Doryteuthis pealeii. Lineage (NCBI taxonomy): Eukaryota > Metazoa > Mollusca > Cephalopoda > Myopsida > Loliginidae > Doryteuthis > Doryteuthis pealeii. Next base: position 63,477,164 of record CM042159.1, on the reverse strand, counting down.
TTTTACGCGTTTTGTTCCCAAGAACAGATCATGGTTTATGCATATACCATTTTGTTGTGTGGTTAAAATTACATTTTTTGCATAATTCCCAGTGGATCACCTTCCCAACTTAGTCATGTCTAGTTTTGTACTCCCGTTGTGCTACTTTGCTACATCCGCATAGTACATGGTTTACGGTCTCATCTCTATTACCGCATCGTCTACATTTACTATTTTGTTGGGTATTATTATTATTATTATTATTATTATTATTATTATTATTATTATTATTATTATTATTATTATTATATGCAGTTTCCAATTGGAAGTCCAATAGAAGCAGTAAGGATAACTTGAAATAATAACTAAAAAAGGGAAGATGAACAAACTGTTACACACCGAAAAGAAAAGAGAAAGAAACTATAAGGAAGAAGGAAATACGGAGAGAAGGAGTGGTATATATATAGAGCGAGAGAGATAGTGTGATTGTGGAAGCGATAAGATTAATCAGACGTATAACAGAATGAAAAGACGGAACCAACGAAAAAAAAGAGATATAGATAGAGAGACAGAGATGGAAACAATTAAATCAAAATTATTACACTTTTAACATATTAAACTATATTGCAATAGCTCTTGAGTATACATATCAAACATTTTCATAGTTGAATTATCATATCATGGTATTTACACGCGTCACGCACGTAATTATTATCATTATTATTATTATTATTATTATTATTATTATTATTATTATTATTATTATAAAACTTTCACCAGTTTCCATTGGGAGGACCAATAGAAGCAGTAAGGTTAACAAGAAATAATAACTTGTTGTTTGTGCAGCCTAATAGGTTTCTAGAATCATTGTTTGAACATTTTGCTCTCGACTCCGTTGGGAGTTAATTTGTATTGGAATCAAATGGCTAGTGCGCATGCTCAAGAGTTTAATGGAATGAAGTCAGCTATTACTGTCTCTTTTCTCTTTTCACTTTTTCTTTTCTTTTTGTTCGTTTATTTGTATTTTACAGCGAATGGGTTTATATGTATTGGGAGGACACTTTCACAAATTCTGTGTGAATGGCTTGAGGCCGAGTGTCCATAGCTAAGTGTATGGAATTTTCCACGGGTGGTGGTCAAAATGCATTTGCATTTAAGTGTAAACACAACAGAGATTGGTTTACGAAGCATCCAAATGAGAATAGAAATAGGAGCATTTCCTTCTTGACTATTTAAAATCATTCTCCTTTCCATTCATTTCTATTCCATTCTCGAGAAAGAAATAATAAAAATAAACTCCAGTAATCGTTCATTTCGTATTCTATTGACCCCCCTCTCTCTCTTCTCTCTCTCTCTCTCTCTCTCTCTCTATATATATATATATAATATATATATATATATATATATAAGGGTTTTATAATTTGCTTAAAGCATTGTGTTTATATTGGTTTGTCGGTTGGTTTCTAGAAGTGATTTTTATCCCGAAATATTGAGAATAAATCACAAGTTAACAAACAACACTTTTGTGATAGCCTGTAAACCTAACCAACAAACAAATATCTATCTATCTATCGATCTATCTATCTATCTATCTCTCTCTCTCTCTCTCTCTATATATATATATATATATATATATATATATATATATATATATATATATAATATATGGCACACATACCCACACACATAGATACACCATTGCTCTCTACCGGTCATCATCCCTATTTGCAAGTCCTCTAGAAAGCATTCTATGTCTGCAGAGAGATAATGAATGCAGGTTTTTTGCCTGGTCGGTGAACACTAATCTGTCCATTTTTAGCAGTCCAAAGGAAAATGTCGTTTTTTACTAAGGGCTGCAGCATGGTGGATGGGAAGCAAGGTAGATGAATACAAAGGTGGACCAACGGAGAATGCCTCGTGGAGAAGCCTCATAGGCGAGCGGCCAGGATCAAATAGTTCAACCAATAAAATACTTCTACTCATCTATAAATGTTGCCTCTATTGATGTGAAAAATAGCTTTGGAAATTGGAAATTTTCTTCTAAATATTTCAAATTATGGTAGACATCTTGAACCGTTACTTACTATGGCATATGGACTTTATATTGTGGCTTACTCTTGTTCTTAAGTGAGCACCACTTTAATTTCTAAGCAGGCTCATGGGTGTATATCTTCGGTGATATAGTAGAAATCGGTTTCTTTGAATGTTTGAGATGAGGCTTGATGATTACTATCATCTGCGTTATTCGGACTATTTTCCTCATCTTCCTTGTTATCTGTACAACGTTTCCAATTCAACACATGGCCTAGTGGATAAAGGAGTTAGGTTAAGACAGTTCTAAGTGACATTTATCTCTAGATTGCAGGTTCAATCCTGATCAAGGGCAGCAGTAACATTGAAAAATAATTAACACAGCTTAACGCTTTTACCCCAGCTATGGTTAGCGGAATGAGATCAGGATACCCCCGTGAACTGAATAAAGGGTTAGGTTCAATGTTCCGTGATGGCTCCCGATTACGACAAGAAGGTTCACGATTACGACAAGAAGGTTCCCGAGTCCGAAAAGAAGGTTCCTGAGTCCGAAAAGAAATACCCGAAGAAGACCGGAAGGCATATCGACCGAAAGGTTGTATAGATAGCAATGAAGATGAGGACAATAGTCCGAATAACGCAGATAATAGTTGTAGAAATCGGCATCGGAACTTTACCGTAGGTCGTCAACATCTCGAATGATATAATGGAGAGCCATCTCGTTCGATAGTTTATGAGCCATTGTAGTGCAACGGTCTCCAAACCACGTGTGTCATGGTTTGCAGAAGTCTCTTTCTATTTTGCACTTAAGAGCTAAACCCTACTAGTCATTAACCGTGCAGCAGTGGCAGGTTAGATTCTCCAAGCGAAACCAAAAATACCAGACATAAAATTTCATGACGGTTACTAAGTTTTATCCTCGTAGGAATTCCAGCTCCGACACGCAAGTAAGCATTTAGAAAGAATCTCAATATATTTACATGCACTTTACACAAACAAAAGTTCACACTCATAAAATGTATTTGTTAAACCATGAAAATGTCTCTTTCAAAACAACCTCCTTTTATTTATATTGAGAATTTTGAGATATAAGGTGTGTGCTAAGTGTGCTCTTACTTATAGACTAGGCCAGAATAATGTGCTCTAACTCTTGACCAATCACTGACAGTACTCTGAGGTTAATACAATACTTAACCCCGACCCTACTGGTCATAATTACTGTGACATTCATGGACGACCGACATAGGATTAAATCACTGGACCTTTACCAATACGTAGGATAGGACTTATACGCTTACCAAAGGATTCCAAAACATAGGACTTTCTTTAACCCTTTTCAACTGGCCAAGGATGGCATTTAAAAACTTTACAATTTATTCTATTGTTTCCTTGTTTTATTTATAACCTTTTTCAGCAGTAACTTTTTCATCCAAAACCTCCTATGATACAATATACATTTCACAATGAACTTATTACGGATTATGTGTTACTACATCGATGCTAAGTTATCAACAACGAGTTTATTAATCTAAATAGACAAGAGATTTTGTTTAAGTTTTTAAATCCCGGAAAACACCGGTTAACTCAGCTAGTGATTGATAAAAACCACTCTGAAAATATCGAAAAATGTTATCGATGACATTAATATATTCTATATAATTGATTTAAACTCAGAAATAAAAAATGATTTATACCCACAAACATTGATAGGTTAAGTGTAAACACAATTACTTGTTAATTAAGCGTTAGTAATTTTTTAAATCGTTATTTCTTTCTTTTGTTTGGTTTGTTTATTTGTTACAGGATATCACATTTGTGGGTTATTTAATGCTAAAGAAATCCACGTAGAATAGCAATAGTGGTGCTCTTCAATCTATAGCTGGCGAGATGAGGGGTTCATGGCTTTCCCAAAGGCAAAAGTCCGAAAGTGAACGTAATAACATAACTCACTTAATACGATGTCGCAGTGCAACACGTTAACAAGTACGCCACGTTTCCCGGCTTTTGTTTTGAAGTTTGGAATTTTTAATTATGTATCGTACACGTACAAAAGTTCACACTCACAAAATATATTTTTTAAACCATGACAATGTCTATTTCAAAACCTCCTTTTATTTATTTTATTGTTTGTTTGTTTTATTTATAACCTCTTTCAGCATTAACCTTTTCATTCAAAACTTCCTATGATACAATATTGAGCTACATTTCATAATGAACGTATTACGGATAATTTATTACAACATTCATACTATCCTGGATATTTTTATTTATTCTATTTTTTATACAGGCTATTCTTCGTTATTGTAGAAGTTGTTAAGTATCTGGCAGCCATCCTTCGTTCCAGATGTAATGAATAAGTAAGCGAGCCAATAAGAATCCAGTGTTAACGTATTCCTTGTAAGTCCTTCGTCCGAGAGAATCCAAATGTCAATGAAATAACTCAGAATGGTATGTCTATTAATACAGCAGAAGCAGCAGCAGCAGTGCCAGTGATTGGACAATAGAAATCCTTCTCAGGTCACGTGTTTATAGGCGAGTCTATAAGTAGTAGTGACCATTTACCTGATGCCTTATATCAAAACTGCAACAGAAGTGACGCCCTAAAGTTATTAGAATTAGGAAGATAAAGGATAATAGAATCAAAATTATTAATAATAATGATATCAGAATGTTTCAATTTTAAAAAGTTGATAGCTTCGCAGATCTCTCAAACAAAACTAGTTTTATCTCTAATATTAAAATGTCAAAATGTTTTGAAAAATTGATCATTAAGAACAGATGAATTAACAGTATAACATTAAACTCAAATGCCAATGGAAATCTATGTTTATTAGTGAAGAAGAAGAAAGTTACTTGGAAAGTAACGGAAACTCACCATAAAGCGAGCGGGCTGTAGAAAGCTCCTCATTCTAATTGCAAAACCGACGAGAAGTTCACCTACATGATTCTTTTTCCTTGTTTGTTTTTTTATATTTTATGTAATTGATTTTGGGATCATCAGGAGAGAATGTGCACCTTTTCGGGGCCTTCCTCTCATGGAGGAATACCCCGAAACGGTAATCTATGTTTATTAGTGTACTTTAATACAGTAAATACGAGAAAATTCTTCGAGCAATAATAATGTAACTTTTTCATGAGTATATATATATATATAATATATATATATATATATATATATATATATATATATATATATCATTATTGAGAGATCAACAAAAGAATTTGAACAACTATAAATGGGATAATTATATTATTATCATCACATTGTAATAATCTTATTCTGTCTTCCTGACCAGCACATCTAATCTATTATGTGGCGCCTTCTATGCTGTTTGTGTTGTCTCTTGTCTATCCGGGTATACGGACTGGTTATCTCTGTTCTTCTTGTCTGCTTTCTTGGGACTTTTGGGGGTCTTCTTAATCTCTGTGTCCGTTGTTGTTTTTATTACCGAACGCAAAGATTTGGATATGTTTCACATGTCCTAAGTTAACCATCACGCACGAGAGAAATAGCATCTTAGAGAAACACGTTTACTTCCTTCAAAGATTAAGCTACAACTCCACAAATTCCAAGTCCATTTCCCGGTTCCCACGAACCGAACTGACCAACCAAAGAACAGCCACAATGCCAGAGAAAGATTAAAGCCCTGTAAATTTACAAATACCGTTATTTTAATGTCTGCTTTACCTTAATGTAACGATGTAAATTTCGAATGCCCTAATCAAAACACCCGTATCTCTTTTATTGCAAATTTGAGACTGACTGGACACTCTATTCTTGGTAGTGCAATCGGTCTAGTAGAATACATTTACTAACTCCTCTACACGATTACATTGGGATAGAAAGTCAATTCACAAGCGGAGTTTAACAGGTGTAAATTCAGTGTTTTCCTTTTCCTAGACGGTATCCATATAAAGGTTAAAGAGCACAGTCTGCCCTAATATTTACTCATAGCCAGGATATTTGTATGCATACGTTTTCCAAGCGCTATGTGAAATGCAAACATGTACAAATTATTTTTTTTAGAGTCTTTATACGGGAGAATTCTATTAAGTAAAATCAGTAATCAATTAGTAATTGGTTTTAACAATGTGTTAGCATTATTGGGGATTTAGCTCAGTCGGTAGTGCGTTCGTCTAGAAACCACAAGTTTCCTAGTTCGATACCGGTCCTCGCCAACTCAGCGTATGAGTAGCACAGGGATCTGTAGGGTAAAGTAAGGAGCTGATGGTATGTGTGGCGCTCCACCTCAGATGCTAAATACAATCTCCTTGGTCTAGCGCTATTGAAAAGTGGATAGATTCCCTCGCTGAATGGCTGATACCGACTTTAGGCCACCCCGTCGACTTTTTATGTTGTATGGTATTGTTTTGTTTCATGTCTATATTCTATGGTATAATTTTATTTCCCTCAAAAAAGAGAGAATATCCTCTATGTTGACATTTTCAAACAGATCTTTCATATTGTTTGTTTAAAAAAAACGGTTTCTGATGTGAGCAAAAAACCTGCATTCCATGAATAAGTGTTTAACTGTCAAAGGTGTTTGACATGTTCTACATTGTGGCTGTTGGTCTTGTTTGAGTATATAGGAGTGCGTTAGTCTTGTATGACCAATGCGTAACCGGGACACAATGACTTGTTCCTTTCTAGACTTCCTTAAAGTTGGTCTCCAGCCTTCCAAAGTGGGTTTGATTAGAAAGAGTTTATTGTGGATGTTGTTATTCCAGTGTTGTTGCCATTTTGTATGAAGGAATCTATTAATTTTAAGTTTCAAATCTGTTTTTAAGTTAGAAAAATAAAATAAGTAGCGATTTACAATTTGAATTCTTTAATAACAGTTTAAAGAAAGGGGTAGGCGTTGTATACCAAAATGTTGGCCATACCTATGTAAATATACAAGAAAAAGCTAGGAATTATTAAATGTAATGGAAGCTGTGGGCGTAAAAACAAAACCAATATTAGACTGTAAAGTTAGGAGAAAGCTTCGGTCATATGAGTTCGTGATGATTTTTGTAAATGGTCGTTTTGATCAGAGCCGGCAATCCCTTCGGTTTTCTTCAGCATCAGTAATCATACGTAATTGGGTGGAATGGTGAGTAAATCACCAGGGGATCCGGCTGTATCGTTACTCGCTGGCTATTTCTTCCTGAATTGGACATTATCATGAAATTTGTCCATACTGCCTATCAGAGTGGAAACGAATTAGCACGGGGGTTGTGTGGTGTAGCTAGGACAAGTTAGTACGTCATAGCTGTTGGGGTGGGGGGGTGAAGGGCATGCGCGTGGAACAATAGAAACATGGATCGTTGTATTGTTTCCATAACCTTGGGGTGAGTTGAAGAGAATTACCAGGTGTGGTCGTGTTCTCAACAAGGAGATCAGAGTATAATTAGGCGTCTACATAAATCTTCTGCAGAAGGCTTGAACAATTATAATCCTTCATTGGAATCGGCAATTTATTAAATACACTGTCCGAGTATAGAGATCGATATTTGAAATATATGTATAGTCAAATCAAAACAAGATACAGAAAAAAATAAGTAAGTAATGTAGGTGGAGTGACCTATTGTCGGTATCAGCCGGAGAGCGATGTGTATGTGTGTGTGTGGGAGGGGTGTTATCCTCTTTTCACTAACACTACACCAGGGAGATTGTTTTGCGTAAGAGGTGGAGTGTCACATCTACC
>CM042159.1:63451967-63464467 GCA_023376005.1 Doryteuthis pealeii | reverse complement strand
CAGACAGGCAAACACACAATCTCCATTATAAGATATACAATTTAAACAAAAGACATCGAAACGCTTACTATCGGTGGCAGAAGGGAAGTTGCTTGACCTATGACCCATAGATTTGAATTAAGAGTATTTTCCTTCTCCGACATTGGTTTGCCTATCTACAAGGCTAAGGAAGACCAGACTATTCTATTATTTACCCATACCTGATGAGAGAAGAAAAGATTCTGTGTGTTTCTCAAGTGCTTGAGAGCGAAGTAAAAAACGCAAATGATCACGTTCTTGATTTGAAATTGTCTTCTCGAATTCATTTTACCATTACTTGCTGGCGCCTCTAATTATTTATTGATATGCATCTATTTCCCTCTCTGTCGCCCACTTTCTCTCTATACATTCATTCAAATATATATATATATATATATATATATATATATATATATATAAGTATTGTTCAAGGTGTCAGACAAGGAATTTCTTTTTTTATTTAATTTCTGTTGTTAAAGAATAAAATAATAAAATTAAATAGACATTGCTGTCTTAAGATAAAACTACGATGTTAAATTGGTTTCCGCGTTTCTCTTGAGACATTAAGGTTTGAATTACGTCTTTAGATTTTAAAAAATAAAGGAAACCTATTGGTCTAATTATTTTTATTCTTCTATACGTTATATATATATATATATATGTATATATATATATATATATATATATATATATATATATATATATATATATATATATATATATATAAGAAAACCTTAATTTATCAAAAATAAATTTATTTCAGCGTACCTTTGCTTCTTCAAACCTGATTTCATAATGAACAAGAATTATATTATAGGTCTATTTAGATAGAATTCCTAGCATGATATTATTCTCTCACTTCTATTGCTCTTAGGACAAACCACATCCCTTTTTATCAAATACGTACTAGAAGGCGGTGGTTGAACATCTTGCTGTTGTTTGTCATGGTGTTAAACTGTACATAGTGATGAAGTTCCAATTCTGGAGCTTTGAGAAGTCTGGAGTACCCCTTCATCGCCTTTACTCCCAGATTGACTCTGACCCGGGGTGATAATATCTATCATGGTCCCGTCATTGGGTTTCGTAGAAAAAATGAGTTTAAAATGTATTTAAAATAATAGAGCTTCAAAAAAATTCAGTGACAATCAAGAATGAATAAAACAAAACGTCTTCGGAATAAAATGACCCAACAAGGATTGACATGCCGTAAACTCGAACCAAACAGTCTCATGTGTGTGGGGTATTATCTGTTTACTGATGCTTTATTTTTATCTATGAAATCTTTTTCTTTCACTACGAGTAGGGAATAATCATTTACCTGCCAGATCGATATTACAATAAAATTTTAAATCTACTAAAGAACACTCACAAAAACAAAGGCTCTCCAAAATATGGGGAAAACCACAAACCGTATAACAAATGCCCAACCCGTATTACAGAATGCCGAAAATGTGGTAAATGAAACCACTGGACCAGTGTTTATAGAACGAATGAAAAAACGAAATACAACTCTCTACCAAGGGAACGATACAAGTTGAAATATGACTAGAGGAGACACAATAAAAAATATCCATGCGTGAGACAATGACATTGACAATAGTGATTATGATAAACTACAATTCCACGCTATAAACAATTCGGATAGTCGTACTGTAGTCACAACATAAATAAGAATCCAAGTACTTATAAAAATAAATAGAAAACAAAACAAAACAAACGACTTTACGGACTCTTTTATCATAAAATATTTTTTTTACATCTACGATAAAATTTTTTTTTATAAATAAGTATATTAACTTTCTGTCGATGTGTTATTGCATTTGCAGTGGAAGAAATACTGTCTTTACTTATTGTGCAGTACATTTTAAACGCATTTTTTATCTATTTGACCCATAGATGGGACCCTAACAGGTACTAGCACTTCGGGTGATTGTGGACCTGGGAGTAGTGGCGATGAAGGCTATTACACATTCCCTAGAACTCCAGAATTTGAACCTCGCCACTAGATGCAGTTTAACGTCATAACCTATGTCACATTACCAGTAAAAGATAATACTTTATCAAATCAAAGAGATCATATTTCCATCTGATCAATAATCTCTCAATAGTAATCCATGCCCTTCGACAAGGATGACAAGTAAATATTTGGGCTCTTGTCGATTTCTAGCAGTTAGCAATCTAGTCTCGCAGATCCATGACAACTGAATTGTGAATTTGATCCTGGCTGAATATCCCATACTTGCACCCTTGTCAAATTACCAGTAAAAGATAATGTTGCATAGCACCTTCTTCACTGGCACTAAATCTTATTATAATGGAGATTGTGTGTTTTTCTGGCTGTAACCGAAACTATATTCCGATTAAAGTCACAATTCCCTTTGTTATTTATGTCACATTCTCAAAGATTTTTATTTTATTTAAATTTAAACTTCAATTATTAATAAAACTTGGTTTACATTATTAATACTGTTGGCCTTATCTACATGATAACAACATGCAATTGTATTTATATATACAACAAAATAGCGGTTTACAGTGTGAATGGGAAGGCTAATTTGCATATTGATATTAAGAATTTGATTTTGATAAATATGTGCTTAGTATTATTGATTTCTAATTGTTTGGTTTTATCTTACTAAATATAAGCAAAAATCTCGGGGATAAATCTTAAAAGAAATCGATTAACAAGAAGAAATAACTGTAATATTATTCTTTACTTCCTATCTTAACTAAATAGTTAAATTAGGAAAATTTAACAAAGACAGACGGGAGTAATGTAAAATGATGGAAGAGTTAGTTTCAAAGTTGTTCTATTTTTCAATCATACCCCCTCTGTTCAAAATCTTTTTATCGGCATTCTTAATATTAAATACTGGCACCCGGAGGGTGCATTTATTAGCTAGTAATTATAATGTTGCATACCTCTTTCTTTAATTCTATTTCTTGGCCGTCTTTAGTATTCTGATCGTCTTTGGTATTTCTTCTATCATCTTGACTTGGTCTGGCATCTTCTAAGATCTTGCGTCTGGAGTTGACTTGGGTAATTCGGTCTGGTTTTCTGTTAGGGATTTCTCTCTATCAGAATCCCTGTGTCATTGTTAGTTTTTAGATAATAAACGCAAGACTTCGATTTATTTTGATGTTACTTTATTTTCAATCCCCAACCCAGACATCTGCTAACTAACATAGCGCGCGTTAGGCAGGACCTAAAATGGCCGACTTCTCTGCCTGATGTCTAACTGCAAAACTGGGGACTCTGAAAAAATAGGTCCCACGTGACTTCACATATTTGGCGGGCTTCTGTAATTTTCCATGGAAGGACCCGGCCATGATATGAAAAGGGTCACCCCCTCAGAATTACAGGGGATTGACAATAATCTTATGCAACCGCATAGATTATGTAACACTAATACTTATTTACCTAAGCTTAGCTTAGATGTTGCACAAGGACAGAAGTATGGAAAACCAAGTGAGAATTGAACTCACTAACAATGGTCTGCGAATCTGCTTTGGTAACCATTGCACCACGTGAGGGGCCAAACAGTAAAAGATAATAACCATATTTTCGTATCTACCTTTTCATTTATTCATTCGCCGTTACTTAGCAACGAGACAAAACATTCCTTCTGCTTATAGATATTTAGCTAGAGATTCATTTTTGTTTTCTTATCTGAAAATATCAAAAGGAGGAAATTCAAATATACTTAGCCTAATGACAAAACGAAATACGCAAAATAGATGTTTTGCAGAAAATATTATGTATACAAAGATTTTGTAAGGGTTATGAAATTTTTATAACAATTTAATTTTCTCTTTCTCTAAGACAGGTGTTCGGCTAATAGCGAAAAACACTCAGTTTTCACAGAATATCAAAATAAATGGAATAATCAAAGAGATTAGAAAGAAAGAAAAATTAACAAGAAAGAAGAAAGAAAGAAAAAGAAGAAAAAAAGAAGAAAGAAAGAAAAATTAAGAAAGAAAAAAGAAAGAAAGAAAATTGAAGAATGAAAGAAAATTGAAGAAAGAAAGAAAGAATGAAAAATTAGGAAAGAAAGAAAGAAAGAAAGAAAGAAAGAAAGAAAGACAATTTAAGAAATAAAAATTAGGAAAGAAAGAAAGAAAGAAAGAAAATTGAAGAAAGAAAGAAAGAATGAAGAATTAGGAAAGAAAGAATAAAAGAAAGAAAGAAAAATTAAGAAAGAAAGGAAGAAAGAAAGAAAAATTAGAAAGAAAGAAAAGAAAAAAATAAGAAAGAAAGAAAATAATTTGGAAAGAAGAAAGAAGGAAAAAATTTAGAAAGAAAGAAAAAATTGGAAAGAAAGAAGAAAGAAAAGAAAGAAATTTAGAAAGAAGAAAGAAAGAAAAAATTAAGAAAGAAAGAAATTTGGAAAGAAAGAAAAAAAAAGAAGGGAAAAATTTAATTAAGATGGAAAAAAAGAAAAATGAATGAGTAAGGATAGAAAGAAGTGGGTGAAAGAAAAAGACAAGAACTGCAGAGAAGAGAAAAACAAACAAGTAGGAGAAGGAAATAATAGTTTAACTGAAAGTACTAAATATAAGAAAATGATTTCTCATTTAAATTTTTTTTTACCAAGAGCTGAAACGGTTAATCACGTAATAAATGAATACAGCAAACCGGTACAAAAGTAATACAAGACTAGACACACAACTGAATGGGAATTGTATTGACAAATATCTGTATATTGTAAGACAGCTGAAAAGCCTGTGGAACATTACGATGACGGTGATACCAATTGTATTTGGAGCCTTTGGAATAGTCCAGTAGGGGAGTAGAGTTCAGAGGAAGAATAGAAACCCGAGCTACAGCACTGTTAAAAATCATCTAGAATACTAATTGTCTTCGAGACCCGAGGAGACATTCTGCTGCTCTGACTTCAGGCCTTGCACACAGTTGATTGATGTAGGTTTTCGCTGATTTACCTACACTACTGAGTCTGTGTTGTATATTTTGGCAGCAACTTATTTTTTAGGCAGGTGTTATACAACACGGAACATTTCTTTTTCAATATTTGGATTTGTATTATTTCCTGATATCATGACCGATATTATATATTAGCTATCTTTAATAAGTAATCCACAAAACACGCAACCCTCTAGAAATAATAGACTCTTCTGATTTAAAAAAACAAAATAGATAAAAGAACTAAAAACAAACTAACACCAAATCATATACCCCATGATGACGACTGAAGAAGCAGTCGAAAGCGCTCGGGCAGATAGTATGGGAAGAATCTTATTCCAACTGGATCCTAACATCAGAAAGATCGCCAGAAGACTGGAAATAATACAAATCCAATTATTGAAAAAGAAATGTTCCGTCTTGTTCAATAAAGTTTCTATGAGTTGGTGTCCACAAGTAAATGTCACTAGTTCATCCTTGCTTCTCCAGTATTGTACAACATATCTGGTTTGTCTTACTAGGATAGTTTGTGGGATAAGAGACAAGTGGACGTACAGCCGCTTTTTAGCGAAGTGCATTCATTATCCTTGTGTAGTGCCCATCTAGCTTTTTCTCTAAGCGTTTCGTTAGATTCCAAGTGGTGCAGCCGTAGAGTAGCACTGATATGGTTACAACTTGAAAGAATTCTCACTTTATATAATCAAAGAGATGGAGGCGTGTGGTCTAATTGTTAGAGTTGTAGGAAATAGACTTGTCAACGCGAGTTCAATTCCTCGACGAAGCTGTTGGCATTTCACCATGGCGCTAATACCCATGTGAAAGGTATGAATCCAATTCTCCTTCTAGCGATGGGTAAATATCAGGGCAGACTGGACTCTTTAACAATGGCTAGGTAACCAGTCTTCAAACCTGTTAAACTTCGCTTAAGAAATTGACCTTGTGTCGCATCCTGCTCGTGCGGAGGGGTTGGTAAATATGTATCTAATCAAAGAGATAATATTTCTATTTGATCAATAATTCCTTTATAGTAATCCAGACCCATGTATATACTGGCATAGCTGTTTGTGGCATGTAACTAACGATGTATGTGAACTGTTCCCCTAATTTCAGAGGTTTACCATCCAGTATTGAGATGTCTCTATCTTGTTTAAAACACATCAGTTTCGTTTTATCTGGGTTCATATAGAGGCAACTTCCTTTTGCTACCTTCTTTATGCTATGGAGCAGTGATTCGGCTTGTGCAGGTGTGTTTGCGAAAGGTCCTCGATCATGTCAAATATAAACATTCATTTTGGGGTATATTGAATCATCCTTAAAAAGATGCTTGTCCAGCTGTTTCATAGCTTTATATAATCATCTTCTTATAGTTCTATTAATATTAACTTGTTATCTTTTTTGCTGGCTTAAATTCAGTCTGTCGTCTTCTGATATTTGTGCGTATTTCTGGGTTGGCTCTGGTATTTCTTGGTACTTCTAGCGTCTTCCATCCTTTGAGAAGATAACCCTAAAATCAAAGCCGATTGTCATCCACAGACACGTGTTTCGACTTACCAATTCTCTTCAGTGTGGCTAAACATTTCGTGAGCTCCCTACAGCCGGGATATAACTCCGTCTGATGCTGAATGAATCGGAGTTCTATCCCGGCAGTTTAACTGCACGGCCATCGCCACCCACAGAATGCGAAGGGGATTTTAACTGTTTTAATACACATCTCTATGTATGTAAAGGCCGCCATAGAGTGATCCACCCTTTTTATAGGAGAGCGCTGCGTTTACGCTTTAGTTGTCGGTCATCAGGGAAGTCCCCTCCAATTATATATATATGTATAATAACCTCTGCGCACGAGCAAGATGAATAATCTCTTAAGCAGAGTTAAACAGATTTTGAATTCAGAGTTTTCATTCTGTTAGACTAGTTGCCTAACCAATGAATAAAGATCCCAGTCTGTCCTACTAATTAGAGGGAGAATAGTGAAATGCATACCTTTCCCAACAGTATTAGTACTATGTGAAATGCAAACAGCCTCGGCCAGGATTTGAACTCGCGTCGCTGAGTCCATTTACTGCAAGCATAACCATTACATAACACGCCTCCACTTCAGATCTGTTATAGACCTGGAGATGGATGGGTCCCTCTAAGCTATTTCTATACATAACCCACAACTTGATGGTTGATGTTTGATTGGTTAGATTTATTGCATGTCATATCTGGGTATAAATATTGTGTCCTTAGCATAAATAGAAAAAAAGCCTTTATAGTAATTTTTTGATAATAGTAAGACCATTGAAATGGTAAAAATACACCTCCATATGTGTATACATATACACACATTATAGCGTCTTTAATCAAAATAAATAACTTTAGACATATATTAATAAAACCACTATATATATTGATTACTACAGACTCTATAATAATATAGACAATCCTCATCATTATCATAAACCATTAAAACAATAGCACAAAGCGGATCTCTAACAATGTTTATATTTTGATCCTTTGAAAAAAAAATTCGACTTCCGCTCTTTATGAATTTTTAAATTTTAAATCAGCGTTCTTCGACCGCGAACCTATAATCAACCGTTTATCGCGAAAAAAAATACACACGCGAAATCGACTGCAATTAATCAATATCTTGATTTATCCAGTGGATATTTTATGCCGAATACGTTTTTTTTTAATTTATTCTTTTTGGGTATTCAATTTTTTCAAGCATTTTTTAAAAAATACATTTCTTAAAACTCCTTTTTGATCTATTTAACCCAAAGATTGGATTTTATGAAGTACTACCACTCTAAGAGAGAGGCAACCAGGAAGTAATGGTGATGAATGATTACTGCTCACTCTCCATAGTTCCAGAATTGTAACCTCCTCAATAGATGCAGTTTAGCGTCATAACCCCCAAAATAAGACCCTCAGTGTCATAAACGTATCACGACCGAGACAATCATGTATGTGCCTGGGCTTGGCATGACTTGTCAATTAATTAGAAGGGGGATTCTGCGACCAATGTCTAGCCCAAGCAAGAGCGAAACTGGAGTGTTGCATGTCATAGACTATGATTCCATACTTAAGCATCATGGATCGCTACACACGGCTAATAGGTAGTCTCATTTGTGGGATCTTACCTTTCTGCAGAGGTGCAGTCGGCGTATCTACAGCCCCAGCTGACATGGTGACACACTACATGAGTAGCGTACCCATGACTAAATCAGGTTAGAGTACTAGCCTAAGATATTTACAGTGACAATTTGACGGTTATAACTTTTTGATTATCAAATTATGAGTTCTTTCCAAAGAATCGCCGTATCCATTTTTCTAGCTGTCGTAAAGAAATATCCGATTTTTATTTTATTCTATTGATACTTATATTTATAGCCTGACTTTATCAACAACGATCAATGGCCAATAATTAAACTCTGGAGACCAGAGGCAGAAAGAGTGAAACATGAATATCAGTTGATTGCCAGAGGAAACAATAAATGTTTTAAATATGATGCATTTTACATTGAGAAAAATATTTCTATGACCCTGCTGAAGGCCAACTCGTATTTTGTCACGATAGAAGAATCTCTAATAATAAATGCGAATGTCAGTGTGTCGCATTTTTCAACTTTACTTCTATATGCCGTAGCCAAATATATCATACCATTTTGAATCTCATTAACTTTGTAAACAAATTTGTAAAGAAATTTCAAACAAACTTTGTAAAGAAATTTAAAACTGTTATGTTCTTGATGTTGTACACATGAAATTGTATGAAAGGATCAATTCAAAGCGGGGTTATATGGAAAATTAACAAAGAAGGATTTATTGGAAACACCGAGTAGAAATTGCTTCTAACTCGCAGACGATCTATACAGAAAACAGTGAGACGCTGGGCGTCTCAAGTATTCGAAATATAATCAAAGCAAAGGGAAGCAACTATATTTTAGTTCAAGTCTATTTAGGTTAAGTGACCTAACAAAAAACATTTTTTTGTTCCCAATTTTTAATTACTACGATTGTTTTCGGTTAATTTTCACGTGGTAGTTTGCGACAAATAATCGAAATTAATTGCAAAATGCAGCACAAATCACCCTGGAAATAGTAATAATTGTTTGTACGCGAAGTTAGAACCCACGAACATCAAATTGTCTTCAAATTAAGTGTCAGCAGAAGAATTAAAGTTGAACGTTTTAAAATGGAAGATTAAATATTAATGCAATACTTAAACGCAGCGATCAATTTTTAGTTCTTCTGTGATTTAATGTCGCCTATCGCATACAGCTGTATGTCTTGCCCCCACCCAAATCTCCGCCAACATGAGCTGACTTAATTGCTGACGATTAAGCTAATTATAAATATAACGCACATAATATTTATATCATGGGAATGTATGTATGTGTGTGTGTGTGTGTGTGTGTGTGTGTGTGTGTTGAAACGTGCAATGATTATTTTTGTAGGAAATGGAATCGGCGATCCACGTTCAAATCCCGGATGAAATTTTTTGCATTTTACTTTGCACTCATTCCCTTAAGAATATCATGAATACACCAAAGAGAAACCGTGGCGCAAATTAGGGTATTTATCATTGATTAATCAACCAATCTCGGAGAAGGAAAACACTAGTCATGTCAAGCTCTATCATCAATATGAATATTCCAACCCTTTGGCGTTATGGAAAACTTCCGACCTTTTTTAACATATATGAGCTAGAAGGCTATGACTGACGGTCTCAGTGTCCCGGGTATGACATTAAACTGCATCTAATGGTGAAGTTCCAATTTTGGAGCTCTGGGGAGTGTGGAGTGATTCTTCATCGTCCTTATTACCAGCGTCACTCTGACCCATTGGTTTTACCTGTTAGTGTCCCATCTATGGTTTAAAAAGAAAAAATGAAGTTTTAAAAAATATGAATACCTATCAAGACTTAATAAAAATAAAACGGACTCGGCATTAAATAACCTAACAAGGTTTGAGATGCGGTAAAACCAACCAACCAACCAATCAACTCACGTATTTTAATTTTTTTATCTAATTTCATTTACTATTTTATTGTACCATTTTTCTCATTGTACTGAACATGTCTATCGTTTAGGTTATTATGTACAACGTGATTTTTCAGGATTTTCTTCTTTTGTTCTAAATTGTATTTTACATGTTTTATTTTATTAGGAATTTATTTTTGTGTCTACATTTTTATACTAATTCATTATTTTTTGTTCGAAAGTTTTTCTTTTACTTTAATGGATAGTATTTCCATTTTTTCTCTATTGTTATCGCATAAGTTTGTCTGAATGATATTGATCTAATCGTTTAACATTTCACCAACATACTCTTCCCCACTTCGATTCTTTCTCAGTATATTTGTATACATTTGCTATTTTCATATTATCTATATACTAATGTCATCATATGATTATCTGCTGCAAATACACCTGCTCAACCTAAATCTCTGCTGCTTAGCCTGGAGCAGCAAGTATTGGTCTCTCTGTGAACATATAAAACAGAGTTTGTGTGGTTTAATCAAGGTGGTATCATCTTGTCATTAAATGGCAAGCCTCTGTTAATGGACCAGTTGATAAAGCTAGGTAGTAAAATCTCATCAACTGAAACTAATGTCAATATACGCATAGGTGACACGACTTCAAATCCTGGGCTAGGCTGGTTGCATTTCAATATTCCGTTAAAACCCTTGGAAAAGGTAGGTATTCATCCAACCAATTCGTCCTGGGTAGGATGTGACACAAGTTCGCAAGTATTGGGCATTCCTGCGATGATTGAACTCATTATTCAGTAGTAATGGATATGCGTGACTAGTTTGCTAACTATTACAACACGATTGGACACTCAGCCCCTGGGTATTGTATAGCCCCTTAGTCAACTAGTTATCTTTGTCAACCCAACAGACCACAGAGTGAATGTAAAGAAAACGATAAACTGGATGAATATCTGAACAGAAAATGTATAGAACTTAAAGGTGACGGTGATATTAATCGTAGTCGGAACACGTGGAAGAGAAACTGGGGAAACTGAAGATTAATTGACTAATTTAAATCTTTCAGACCACATTAGTATTGAGATTGACTAGAATATCGAGAAGAATCAAGGAGAATAGCGGCAATTTATCGAGAATATCTTATCTCTCTGATGAAGTAAAACGTAAATTCTTTCAAGCAGTAGCTGTGTTAGTACTAATATATTGTTGAACCACTTGGACTCTTCGAAACGTTTGTAGAAAACGCTAGCTGGAGACTACACAAGGATGTAACATCCTGCAAAACAGTAGTTGAAAGTGTAGATTCAATTGAATTCATTAGATTCATCAGCTGTGTATTGACACTAGATGATGTTTAGAGGACTTGCCAATGGCGATGGCCGATGATGACGTGTACAGAAAGACTCAAGGTAATCAATGTCGTTCATGCCATGATGATAATGACGATGTTCACCTACATTGTCTATTGTAGGGATTTAATTTAAATCCCCACAGTACATCACCACCCAAGTAACGGAGCTACGGTAAGGATGCATCAGTGAGTTTTGTTTTTTTTTGTAAGGTGTGTGTAAGGCAAAGATAGCTTTATTATTCAGGCTTGAACGAGGTTATAATGGCCTGTATTCCTCCCTGACTAGAAGGAATCCCTCGCTACAGCCACAAAACCTCATTAAAATAATTCCTGATTAAAAAAGCCACCTCTGCCTTTTTACATACACACCCCTACAGAGGTATAGTTGGTCCTTTTAGCCAGAAAAAATCCATCGCTACAGGCCATTATAACCTCGTTCAAGCCTGAATAATAAAGCTATCTTTGCCTTACACACATCTTACAAAAAAAATCACTGATGCATCCTTACCGTAGCTCCGCTACTTGGGTAGGGATGTATTGTAGGGATTTAAATCAAATCAAAATTAAAATTAAATAAATAAAAATTTCTGAGCGTCTGGACTCTAGCGTTCAGACTCAACGGTCTTATCAATAAAGTCTCGATCTATACGGCTAACGAGTTGTGTTTGTTATTCTCTCTTCATTTCATTTCATACCGTAATACACCAAACCCTTTAGTATTCTTTATTTATAAACTAGAAGTGGCTGTCGGCGTCGCCTAGGTAGAGGAGGGGGTAAAAAGGTAGTCTCGTAGATCCATTATTGTTGAATCACGGGTTGGATCCTCGTAGGAGGCCCCATTCATATCCCTATGTAAAAAAGACCTTGCCTTAATCCAGCCACTCTGAAAATAAAAATTAATGTCTCCTATTTAAAATGATAAATGCAAAAAAAATCCATTTTGTTATTATTTAGATTTTATTTTCTTAATCATCTTTACGAATATAAATCAAATCTTCATTATTTTTGCCCAGAAACCAAGCCCTGGTGATATTTAATGTGTGTATATATTTACTTTGTCGTTAATTGTTTTATTTTTGAAGTTTCCTCCGGACATACAGATTCACACAACTGCCTTATATATATATATATATATATATATATATATAATATATATATATATATATATATATATATTCAATTTCATCCGAACAACAAGGTAGTCTATCACCCTTTCACTAGTGCTAGAC
>CM042159.1:63426967-63449467 GCA_023376005.1 Doryteuthis pealeii | reverse complement strand
TCTTTCAGGCAGAATATGCAAGTATTTTTATATGTCTTGTATTTCTTATCACCCTTGTATGCTGGTGCAATTTTTACAATTTATCATCTTATGTCCAGGGGTCTGCCAGTACAAATTCTCACCTAAACAGACAAGAAAAAAACAAAAAAACAAAAAAACAAACGCCAATAAAACAAAATCAAAACAACAAACTGGAAATACATATATTGTTTCCATAGTTTTTGTTAGAAAAGCTTAAACGGTGATTGTCGCGGCGATTCTCCCACTTACAATCCGTTGTAACATTATTGACCTTTCAGTTGTCATCCTCTGTCCTTTTGTCTTTCGATTAGGATATTATATTGTAAGCCAAACAATGAAAAAAACAAAAGGCAGTTTTTGTTGTCTTTGACTTGGACTTCTTCTTCTTCTTCTTCTTCTTCTCTTCTTCTTCTTCTTCTTCTTCTTCCTTTCTTTCTTTCTTTCTTCTTTCTTCTTCTTCTTCTTCTTCTTCTAGCAAGTTTTCAAACGAGATAACGCTGGTGTTTTTTTCCACAGCAAGTCCTCTTTAAGTATGTAATATTATAATATATAATATATATTATATATATATATATATATAAGTAATCCACAGACACGTGTTTCGAGGTTTCACCTCCCACCAGTGTGGTTATACTTTAACAGCTACCCCACGTCGTGTTTGAAACCTGAATGTTCATATATATATATATATATATATATTAGAGGAAGGGTATAGAGAAGAATTAAAAGAATAGACCATAACGTAATCAATAATTGTATAATGACTTGTCAAATTTAAAATCATTTTAGCCATCTTACACAAAATCAATTTTGCGTATACTAATATATTTTTATTTGAATGATCTCGATTTTTTATCTGATTTCCAATTCATCCATACTCTTCCACCTTACTCTGCAACTACAATTGGCAAGACATTCCCCTTAATGCTCCATTTTATTTTCAGTATTATTTTTATTATATGACTTTAAATTTTGAATTGCTTTTATTTACTATTACGCATGTTTCTTAAGGTTATTTATATCGAAGCTTTTTTCTGAACGTGTTTTCCTCAGTGAAATTGAGGAAAGACTTGACGACCATCGTCGTTACGCATTTACTGTGAGGTGGATTTAACCAAGTTTGGACACGTTTTCTTTTTATTCTCACCGTATTCATTAAATTGGTTGACAAACACGAACCCGCTGTTTTTAGGTCCTTCATATAACCATTCTAAGGGTTCGGGCACATTTCGGTGCTGCTGTGATTCTTTGCAACTCTGTTGGAAATCGGACTTGTGTATATGGTTAATTATGACAGGAGGTGTGGTCCGTGTGCTGTTGATGTGTCCAGATACATTTATTGGAATTTTCTCTCTACTCATATGATTAAATCGACTTAATAGTTTTGTTGATCTATAATACGCTATTTCCGATAGTAACCCCTACAGTTATTGGTCTATCAAGGCATATATATAATTATATATATATATATATATATATATTATATTATAGAGAGAGAGAGAGAGAGAGAGAGAGATAGAGACGAGAGAGGAGAGAGAGAGGAGAGAGAGAGAGAGATCCAAGATGTTCAGAAAAGTATCGAGATTTTTGTACTTTTGACACAGCCTTATAGTCGAAAAAAAATAACGTTCCCATTTATTCTTCATTTTCTATCTCGGGTAAATACAACTTTAAAAAATGGTACTTTTTGACACACTTGTATTCTGAAAAAATCAATGATGGAAGGCTACTTTTTTTCTGAATACAAGGTATGTCAAAAAGTACCAAAAATCTCGATACTTTATTTGCATACCTTGTATATAAAAAAAGTCAAGTCGGTGGGGGTGAGCTATTGACAGAAATCAGCCGCGAGAGCGTGGTAGTTTATCCCCCTTTTCACTAAGCACTAACTAGGGACATTGATCTTGCATTTGAGTGGAGCGCCATACTTAATGTCAGCTCCTCATTTTACTGCAAATATCGAAGCTGTGCTATTCAGGGGGTGAGTCAGTATCTGGAGATTCCTGTCCTGATTCTCTACTGATTGAGCTCAACCAGAGAGAGAGAGAGAGAGGAGAGAAGAGAGAGAGAGAGAGAGAGAGAGAGAGAGATTTGGGATCCAAAGACACCTGCGGAGTGACGGTGTTTTTTTACTGTTGATTTTTGTTGTTGTTGTTGTTGTTGTGTTGTTGGTGGGGTGGGTGGGTGGTAGTAGTGGTGTATTTCTTTTTGTTTCATTTTCTGTTCGTCATTTGACTGACCGGGGATTCCAAAATATAAATATGGGAGTGACAGCATTGATTCTGATGGGTGAAATTTACATCTGTGGATGACTTATTAATATATGCTCCCATAAAATGGTATGAGCTCTCTAATTGGTAATTTTAAATTAACTCTCCACTTACTAAGCATTATAAGCAATGATCGTTCCCCGGAAATTTGATCTTTCTGTGACCGTAAAATACATAAACAAACCTATGTACTTAATAGTTTTTAAAACACCAGTCCCCGCTACAGCTGTCAGTGGGACGAAGGACAAGATAGCAGGCTAGAGAGAGAGAGAGAGAGAGAGGAGAGAGAGAGAGAGAGAAAGAGAAAAGAGAAAGAGAAAGAGAAAGAGAGAGGGGGTCTGGACTCTTTAACCATGGTACGGCAACAAAGAAAACTCTTGAAAACTGTGCTTAAAAATTGACCTTGTGTCGCATTCCACTTCGTGTGGACCGGTTGGTAAAATACATTCTCTGTAAATAAACAAATGTTTATTTGAGTCGTTAGCTACTAAATTAACCATGGCTTTTCGGCGTGATACGCTGTAAATGAACAAATACTATGGAGTGTTTTGGTGTACTTAAACAACAAGTTCAGTAAATAATATTGTACAATAAAAATATAAATACTATCCAGCAACTCGCTCAAGGAATTATTGATTCCCGTGTAGAAATCATAGGAATTTATGTTGAGTGATGAGCACTAAATAAAGAATTGTTTTTGGTGTGATACGCTGTAAATGAACAAATATTTTTGGGGTGTTTTGGTGAGGAATAAACAAGCCAGTAAATATACAAGTGCATTGTATCGAAGATTTTTAACCAATTTTGTAATTGAGGTTTCCTGGTTATTTTTCTTAACTTTCTTGTTATATATTATATGCATTGATTTTGTGTAAGATGGCTAAAATGATTTTAAATTTGACAAGTCATTATACAATTTGATTGCGTTATGGTCTATTTTTTAATTTCTTCTCTATACCCTCCCTCTATATATATATATATATATAGTATATATATATATATATATATATATTATAATATATATTCACATATATATATTCATATATATATATATTATATATATATATACATTCACATATAATATTCATATAGATATATATATATATATTATATATATATATATATATATATTCACACATATATATATTCATATATTCATATATATATATATATATATATATATTATATATATATATATTTCATATAATATTATCCAAAAGTCCAGAGAAGAAATCTTCCTTACGACACAAGAGTTTTATTTTTTTTAAAATCAAGTGGCAGTTTTAGAGCTCGATGTGTGCTCTTAATGTTAGAGTCAGGAGCAAACATATAAGCAAAGAAATAACAAAGACTTAGAGATGTAGCATTATAGTCTATTTCAGGGAGCTTAGACAAATAGTCTAACTCTCCCGACTCATCAGATGCGAATGATGAAATTTTTTATTACTTTAAAGGCATTTGAAAACAATGAATATATATTCATATATATATATATATATATATATAATATATATATATATATATATATATTTATATGTATATTATATCTATCTATCTATCTATCTACTATATATATATAATATATATATATATATATATATAATATTCACACACAAACACAACACACAAACACACACACACAGACATATATATATATATAATATATATATATATATATATATATATTAATATATATATTATATATATATGAATATATATTCATATATCTATCTATCTATCTATCTCTCTCTCTATATATATATATTCACACACAAACACACACACAAAACACAAACACATACACACACATACGCACAACACCACACACACACACACACACACACACACAACAATATATATATATATATATATATATATATATGTATGTATGTATGTATGTATATAGCAAAACTGCATTATTGCTCGCATACTTGTTTTCCAGCACATACGCGCTTTTCGTTCATTATTTTTCTTATTTCTTTTTGTTTTTGTGTGTTTTTAATGCCTGTGTAAATTTGAAAGATATGTACGCTTTCTTTTTCGCATTCCCTGCTGCCTCGTTCGATGCGCGATTATCCAGCGCAACTGCGTTCCAGCTCTCTAAAACCGTCTGACGCATGCGCAAACAAATTTACGCGCAAGCCGAAGTCATACTAAGCAATATCGATCTGCGATCAATAGAGCCTCGTTCTTGCTCGACTTTCATCTTATAAATGACGTCAATTCAATTACACAAACCAAACACACGCACCAGATATGCTCACAAGCAACAAAACCAACAAGGAAAAATGGAGTTCTTGATTTATACATACTAACAACGCCCCCGTCAGAGATCACCCACAGCGGTCGGTCTTTTTGGCCGTTACACTGTCATTAAACCTGTTTTTTTTTGCTTCTGTGAAAGTGTGAGTGTGGCGTGGGGGAATTTGATACTGTAACCACCACCACTACCATTTTAATAATGAAACTTCTGACTTTTGCCCTACATTTCACCTTTGCCCAAGGAAATATTATCAATATTTACAGACCCCAGATTAGTAAAGCACGACTGAGGTCACCCAAGAAGGACCAATCTCACGTTTAAAATAATGGTCTTCAGGACTACTTTTTATTGCGTTTTGTTGTATACCGCACACACACACACACACACCACACACACACACACACATATATTATATATATATATTTATGTGTGTGTGTGTGTGTGTGTGTGTGTGTGTGTGTGTCTGAGTATACTAAGAAAAAATGAAAACACAGGTTTAAAAGTTGTTGAGTGTTATTGGCCGACGCTGCAGTGTTTCGATCTATTAATTAGATAACCTTCAGGGAATTTGTTGATATATGGAAGGTGATAAGAAAATTTTTATCACAGAATAACGAGAAAAGCGAGTGGTAGTCCTTGTTATTCATCTTGTTTAAACATTTTTTGAGGTTTGAAAAAAGCGAAGACGGTTTGAAATGTGACGTCAAATATTCTATTTTACGGCGTGGGTATGGGACGGTGTAAGTGTGTGTATCGAAAGGTAACATTGTGCATTTGTTAGGTGTGTGGTTGTGTGTGTGTAAATCTTTTGCGATAAACGACAGCGGAAATAAACCTTAAGGTTGTATGTGTGTGTGTGTGTGTGTGTGTATTTGTAAGAGGTAGGGGAAGAGGTGTCATTGTGCGTCAAAATATTTTTTTATATCAAGAGGAGAGAAGGAAGTCGGGTGTGTGTGGAGGGATTAATATATATATATAATATATATATATGTGTGTGTGTGTGTGTGTGTGTGTTGTGTGTGTGTGAAGATAGGAGGCTTGGAGTAAAATCCGACAGTATGAGGTAAGGTAAAAGGAAAAGTGAACAAAAAATAATGACTAAAACAAGTAGAAGTAGGAGATAAATATTTCGTCCTTCATGTTTGTTGGGATAGGGTGGTCGTTGGGAGAAGTGGGTTAAAATTCTTGGTTAGTAGAGAATTTTGATTTATTGCACGGGGATGATACAAGCACCTAGTAACCTCCTCATCTCATCTTCCCATACAAACCACTATCCTCTGAACTACCCCCTCCACTTTATATGATGTTATTTTCTCTTCAATAAAATCCTCTCTAACCTCCCTACCCCTTAATTTCACCACAAACTCACTCTCTCTTCTATAAATACAAACGTACGTATTTTGCTTTGAATAAAATTAGAATGATGATATTCTTCGCGTGAAGAAGGACGAAATATTTCTCTCCTACTTCTACTTGTTTGAGTCATTATTTTTGTTCACTTTTCCTTTTACCTTGCCTCATATATATATATATATATATATAATATTATATATATATAAACTTTCAAAGAAAGAAAACAACTTAACCAACCGTCAATCCGTAATAAATTTATTTCGACCAAAAGCTCAAAACTGTTAACCAATTTATAAATTTATTACGGAATAACGGTTTGTTAAGTTTTTTCAGTTTTTTGAAAATTAATATTCCTCTGTATTTAATCTAATTTATTGATTATCATACATTGAGCTCTCTGTGGATTTATAAAAATCCTTGTATGAATATGTTTTTGCACCTACAAGAGCATACAGTATGGATATACAGTGAGATTTTGAGGATCCCAGGTGAAATCATCCCTTACTACCAGTCATTTGGATACCTTACTCATTTATTTTTCCTCATATTAACGAAAGCCCTGATGAAGATCTATTGAAACAGATCGAAACACTGCTGCGTATGCGAAATAAACATTAGTCGTTTTATGAACTTGCGTTTTTTCAAATTTTCATTATATATATATATATATATATATATATATATATATATATATATATATATATATATATATATATAAAACTTAAGAATTATGATATTTACTTTTTAGTTAAAATATCAAATCCTTTAGTATTCCTCTTTAGTAAATAATTTTCTAAATATTTTTAACACATAAACCACCTTCCAATAAAAATCAACTAACTACAAAAAAATTCCATCTCCCTTAACCGACAATATAACAAAGTGTATAACTCTCCCTAGTTCAATATCAATTACAATACTACATTTACACGATTGATAAGTCATTTGTATTCTTACTCTACACTAGTTTGAACACTTAGTTAACATTACTGTAATTTGAACACCTACAATCACACATTCATGCTTAAAACCCTAGTATTTCTATTATATATTCATTCATTCATTCATCATTCAATATATATATATATATATATATATATATATATATATATATATATATATATATATATTACCCTGCGTTGGCGTGGTCACGTTAGGAGGATGGACAAAGGCCGCATCCCCAAATACCAGCTGTATGGTGAAGTGGTAGAGGGCACCCGACCGGTAGGGAAACCACGCTTGCGCTTTTCCAGCAAGCATCACTGATGTTTGCAGTCACTGCAGCAGAGATTGCCATTCAAATATTGTTCTGGTCAGCAACTCACGCAGCTGCAGATAAAAATAAATGTGGACACTACGCCATCGTATTTAGTAGACGGTCGGATACCAACAACAAGTAAAATATTACCCCCAGGTAAAAATAATGGAGTTAGTACGCTTAGATCGTGTTCCCCTTGTTTGTTTGTTTGTTTTATCTAGCAGTAAATAAAACTAAACAGATATGACGTCAAACATTCTTATGCTTAGTTAAAAAAGCCTAACTTCATAATATATAACGTAAGTAAACTAGATTAGCATATGTAAATAAATATTATAATATTTTTACAACATATTGTCATTTGATTTGGAATTTGTATAAAACTTAAATCTCTCAAAACGGTTCTATATATTTGCTGCCTCTTTTTATATTACTGTTCTTAATGTAACCCCTACACGAATCATTGATTTCTGGGGCTATGGTACCCACAGCTGATATAAGCGGGTGGGAATGTGATTCAGAATTTGTCTGTGAATAGAGAGTTCTGGTCCGCTTTATAGTCGTTTTCAATTCAAGGCTTCTGTTCTCTGAATAGATAGTTGTCTAATAGATCTTGAACGTAGTCCCGTTAGGAAATCATCCGTAACATAGACGCTCTGGTCTTGTGCAGTATCAACTGCTTGGACTTTGCACTTGTTTGGTAATAGTTGGAGCCTTTGAACATATTCATCAACATTTTCCCCGTCTTTTTTATTATTGAATTTATTAACAAAAATGAATTAATACTTAGTTGCCCTTACTCGAGATTTTATGAGAGCCTTAATTCTTTTAGACATGTATTTCATTAATTTAAATCAATACACTCAATCAGATTCGTTATGACTTTCTCGAATGGTAGGCAATATATCTTATTTGATGGATGGAACTTTCCCATGAACCATTTTTAAAAATTGTCCACTATGAATTTGCAATTAGATTTACATCTGTTCACTGCCCATATAAAAGATTTTATATGCCTTTTCCTAAATAAAAACTTTAACTCCTTACCTTCCAAATTTCGTCCACATCTGTACCAAATTTTCTTCGTGGTTTTTACCTGTATGATCGGAGATTTCAAACCTCACTATCTATTCACTCCTGAACTCATTCTATTCAAATAAAGTCCTATTATTATTGTTTTAGTTCAATTATAATAATTATAATGCGACAGCCGCTGCGAGCGGTTTACGGTCGGATTCCAGAGATTGGAAAGCCGCTGTGGACACCTTAAGGTAGGCAAAGAGTTAATTTTCTTTTTTCTGGGATAGGATGAATTATCATCCTGAAAAACAATTTAATTCTCATTAAAAAAATTTACCATCGATAGAATTATAATGTTATCAAGTATTTCAATGTACACATGTGCATTTTATGTTGAGGCAATACTGTAGGGCTTTAAATGATATTCCAAGTCGTATTATGAATGGCTTTGTACCTGTTATCCTCAGACAGTCATCCTTATATGTTTCATTTGAATGACACAAGGCAAAAGTTCAAGGCGTGTGCAATGTAGATTCTTGATTCTTTAATAAACATCACATTCAACCAATTGTCCACACGCCATGAGCATTTCACTTACGCGCAATTTAAACCCGTTTTCGTCTGTTTGTGTGTTAGGGATGGTTTATTTTTGGCTTTTCTCTATGTAAATCTCATTTCATTTCACCGATTTCTTATGTTCTATTATTGTATTAGCAACTAAAAATCAAAGTAAACATCCTCTAAGTATTCTAATTATGAAATGTTTGTAAATTGAAGTGAATATACATTGGGGTGAATGGTTTTCTTCCATTTCTTGTTTATCACAATCCTTATTGATGATTATCCAACTAATAAAGTAAACTAGTGTGTAATGAATTCCATCGTTAATGGATATTCAGTTTTTTCCACCTTTTGCCGAACTTGAATTAGGGTTAATTACTTTATTAGTTGGATAATCATTGTTCCACTGAAAAGGAATCTGTCCTAATTGATATGTATGCGTGAAGATCCACACAATATCAATACACACGACAAATGCTATGGGTACAAGATAACCAAGTAATTACACAGTACTGTCAATTGATTGGTGACTAAACACGTTCTCCTACCTTCTGAATGTGTTTAGAAACACAGATAAACAAATCCAGAGAATCAAATCCGGGATAATCAAATCAGAGTCTGAAGTGCACATATATTAGAGGTGAGAGACACGTGAAAATTCTTGGTTGGCCATTATTGGTTAAAGTGAAAAAGAATGGAATCCCAGGCTACCACCACACCTGTCACATTCAGCTGTTCATCAATGTCCTGGGGATGGTGATTATTGTACTTTGCTTAATATGACCAAAATCTACAAGTATTCGGGTATACTGTTAAGCATTGAGATCACTTCGATAATAATGGTTTACGAGACTAGCTTAATAACGTGAAGTACGCTGCATCACGTTTTGTTTTTCACTTTTAGACACCACGCTTTCATATTGAACAATCAGAGTTGAGTAAACGCAGAATGATTTGAATTTCTATATCAAGTAATGGTGATTCCTTGATTAATTTCGAAGGCATGTCAATTCATCTGGGGTTACGTTTAATTCCTATAACTTAAGGAATCCTGTTTATTGTACGTTCATAATTACATTTTCTGTATAGGAGTTGTTTTTTTTAATTTGTTCTTTTATTACTCACAGTCCTAACGAATATAAATAATCGTTATCTGTAGATGGTATCTAACAGGTACTACAATTCCGGGTTACAGTGGGCCTAGGAATAATAGCAATGAAGGGGTGCTCCACACTCCTCCGATCTAGAGTATCATATGCGGTTTAATGTCATACTCAAGACACCCTCCTTTTTTAAGAGATTTTCTGAATGGAATATAGTCAGCGTATTCTAAACTACAGCGACAGAGCCTTAATAAGTTATTGATCACCCATTATTCCTTGTATAACGTTACTTTTAAAGTTTCATAATTACCAAAGACTATTGAAGTAAATTTCAAAAGGATTCAGATGTTTTGAATTTTACTGCGAATTCTGAAAGTCAAACAATCGATTTGAATAATATAACAAGTTAAAGGTACCTATGGACAAAAAAACGTATATAAACAATTTATAACAAACACGGTTTCAATGTATGTATGTTATGTATGAGAACGATGCTCCGGCTCAGTATTACAGTCGTCGAAACTGCCCGTTCCAACCTCCCGTTCTTATGTTGTCTGTTAATTTACAGGAAGACTGAAAAAGAGCTGGTTTCGTTCCTTTTACCAACTCGGCTGAAATAAGATTAAATAACCAAAAGCTGTTAACGGATCAAAAAAACAATTGAACACAACGCTTTTTGATGCTTATGTACAAAATATATACATTTATTTTACAAAGGAGCGAGGTGATTTATTTGTCAGTTGATTGGCGATCTACAGCTAGTTCTTGGCTAAATTATCAGTTTTGTTACCGATCGCCAATCAACCCATAACACTTTTAATAGTGTTACAATTTGTTATTATGAATGCGTCGTATTCCGTCCTGATGATACTATACGATGCAGTATAGTATCATCACGACGGAATACGACGCATTCATAATAACAAATTGTAATAACAAATTGTAATCCTGTAGCGATTAGTTATAAATTGATACGGTCTGGACTGGACATTTTTATTCATTCACTGTATTCGCCAGATATTATACGTTCAGATTGCTCCTAATTCTGATCTTCAGAAAATTTGCTTAATGAACCCTGAACATTCCATGGAAAACTTTAGAAGGCGCCTAGAGCAATGCTTTGCTGTGAGAGATAAGTCGTAAAATGAAGACGAAATTGGGTATTTATCTGCTCGAAGGCAAACAATCGGAAAAGAAAAACCGGAAAGACGTTGTTCACAAAAGAATTTATATATAAAACGTAACTGAAACACCGAAATACTTTCAATCGTTATTCATTATCTACAGGAAGAACTAATTATTTTATCTGATTCTTGGTTCATCTATGTGCGGATGATAGTGTTGTGCTTGTACACTCTGAGAACAAGGCAAATATCGCTCTCCGGTACCCTAACGAAGTGTAGTGTCTGAACACGTACGCCGACACAGGCTGAGACACTACTACACAGCCTGGAGAAGGCAGCAAAGAACGTCGGTCTCTATGTGAACGCTGATAAAACTGAGTTCATGAGCTTCAAAAAGCAAGGGGACATCTCCACACTTGACGGCAAGCCTCTTAAGTCAGTAGAAAAATTCACATACCTAGGGAGTAATATCTCATCCACAGAAAACGATGTTAACACTCGAATAGGAAAGGCATGGTTGGCCACCAACAAACTATCAGTCATATGGAAATCCGATCTCCCCAACAAGCTAAAGAGGCGATTCTTCCAGGCTGTGGTAGTGTCGGTACTTCTGTATGGCTGTACCACTTGGACCCTAACGAAGCGTCTTGAGAATAAGCTAGATGGGAGCTGTACGAGAATGCTACGGACGGTCCTGGATAGGTCGTGGAAGCAGCACCCCACAAAAGAGCAACTATATGGCCACCTGCCCCCCATCTCACAAACCATACGAGTGAGACGGACTAGACATGCAGGTCACTGTTGGAGAAACAAGGACGAGATCGTAAGCGACGTACTATTGTGGAAGCCAGCACATGGGGCGCGCTAATGTGGGCCGCCCAGCCAGGACCTACATTGACCAACTATGTAGGGATACTGGCTGCAGCGCAGAGGAGCTGCCGGAGTCAATGAATGATAGGGAAGGCTGGCGAGAGATCATCATGGATATCCGTGCAAACTGCACGACATGATGATGATGATGATATATATATATATATAATGGATAAAAGTAACCTACTCGAGTTTCATCGATTGATTCTTCAGGGTAACATCCGTTGAATTAATCGAGTTTAATTAATCGTATTCAACGGATGTAACCGTGAAGAATCAATCGATGAAACTCGAGTAGGTTACTTTTATCCATTATATAAATAAATTATTGCTCTACATTGTATTGAGCACTTTGTATTTGTTTTTTCTCAGTCTTAACCCATGGATACTGTGCGCTTCCAACGATCGTACTCATACCCACCGGTAAGCTACTACTCATACATTAACACACACACACACACACACACACACACATATATATATATATATATATATATATATAATATATATATATATATATTGGTCTGTTGGTTTGTTTTGAAGGCTATCACAATACAAGTGTAAAGAAAAAAGAAGGTAACTGTGGTGTTGTTTGTAAACCTGTGATTTATTCTCAATTCTTAATATTTCGGGATAAAAAATCCCCTC
The DNA here is from genome assembly GCA_023376005.1 of Doryteuthis pealeii. Taxonomy (NCBI): domain Eukaryota; kingdom Metazoa; phylum Mollusca; class Cephalopoda; order Myopsida; family Loliginidae; genus Doryteuthis; species Doryteuthis pealeii. Next base: position 63,436,976 of record CM042159.1, on the reverse strand, counting down.
TTCAGAAGATTACTAGAACTGAAGTTGTTGCTAGTGGCTGATCATTTGTTCTGTCTCATGTCTTCCAAATTCTCCCTTGTGGGGGGGGGCGTGTTTATGTGTGTGTTTGTGTGTGTGCGTACTTATGTCTGTGTGCCTGTTCATTTCCTTTTTTTATATAATCATTATTACAGATTTGGCTCACCCCTAAGTATGTTTTTTTGTTTACTAACGGACCATCTGATCCCTTTTTTATCAATATGTGTCTGAGATTATATATATATATATATATATATATATATATATATATATATATATATATTTGTAGGTGGAATACCATGTAATTTGCTACTAGGATGATTCTAAGCAGGTCCTTTCTCCCAATGGTAAAATGTTAGAGAGTTCAGCTACGTTTTAAGAGCTCGATGTTTAATTTTTATAAACATTTTGCGGTCTGACGGAGCTCAAGTGTACATTCAGATACCTATGAGGAGAAATGATACCATAACCTTATAATACCCGATTTTTAAGCTATATATATATATATATATATATATATATATATATATAATATATATTACCGTCGTAAAAAAATGCACACGACGAGACGAGTTCAAATCCTTTGAAATTTACATAGCGATTCATACCTTGGGAAAGTTATGAATCAAACTATTCTCCCTCCATCTCTGGGAAAATAGTAGAGTAGACTGTACTATTTAACCCTGGAATAGTACTCAGTCTAGGAAAAGGAAAACTCTCAATTTAAACCTGTTAAACATTGCTAAATAAATCGAACTTGAATCACATCCTACTCGTGCGCACGGGTTGATATATATATATATATATATATATATATATATATATATTATATATATAGTCATCCACAGACACGTGTTTCGACTTATCAAGTCTCTTCAATGTGGCTAGACATCTGTAAGCTGCTTACAAGCGGAATTGAAAGCCGATCGGTTGGGTGTCAGTCCTACACCTTACAGAATGCGAAAGGGATTTTAACTGTTTTAATACACACATCGCTTTATGTGTAAAGGCCGTATAATATATATATATATATATATATATATATATATATATATAATATGTGTGTGTGTGTGTGTGTGTGTGTGTGTTTTGTTTGTGTGTTTGTGTGTATCAAAAGGGATATGGGCTGTTGTTCAAGAGAAGAGAATAGCATCACAGATAAAAGTATTATACGATGTGTTATTAAAATGTATTCCATCTGAATTGATTTATTTTTTTTTTTTTTTACTTAGGAGTAGAGCTTAGTAAAATAATGGCTTGGTCTTGTTACTAAATGAGCAAAATGTAAATAAAAAATAAAAATATTTTCTCATGCAGATTTTTTTTTGCTTTCGAAAATTAAAAAAATAAGTACATGATTAATGGGCGGAAATACCATACATCACTCTACAGTTACTTTTCTTTTTCTATAATAAAAAATATAAGCTTTAAAAATTTAAAAAAAAAAAAAAAAAAAAACATGTTTTATTTTTGTGTTTTTTTTTTTCTTACAATTCAGGTCAGATTTTCTGCCAGAAGCAGTGTCAAGGTTCAAAATCTTTTTTACGATTTAGATTTTCTGATGACCTATCTTTATAAGATATATGAATATTTTTCTAGGCAGCACAAGAGAAAAGGGAATTAATTTTGTGGTTTGTTTAAAATCTGTTTTTGTTTTTTCATATATGTAAAAAGTAAAAAGTAGAGTTGTCGGTATCAGCCAATCAGCGAGGGAGTCTATCCCCTTTTCACTAGCGCTAGACCAAGGAGATTATTTCTGCGTCTGAGATGGGGCGCCACACCTACCATCAGCTCTTTACTTTACCGCACAGAACCCTGTGCTTCTCATACGCTGAGTTATATGTAGAATACCATACTAGTTCCAATTACTGTCGAATTGATAAGACAAGGCGGCAAGTAATCGTAACTAAATACGAATCTGTTTTGCTGCAATACTACGCAAAATGCCAGGTTATTTATGGAGACTCATAACCTCATAGAAACCAAGCAGCCAATCAGGACTCAAGGAATGGAATCACCCAAATGCATGAGTGAACTATTCTTGATTCCCATAAGTACCAATTGTCTTGGTACTGGTTCAGTTGTTCTTAGCTTGTTGCTCAAACCAACAGTATGTTGACTTACTTCAACAATATACTGTTTTTTAATAAGCCGGCTCCACGTAACCGAAGAACCGAAGTATATGCTAAAATTACTTATCTTCCAAATACTACATTTACAAACACGGAGACGCACATATTTAATTATAAACACACACACAGTCACACATACTATATATATATATATATATATATATATATATATATATATATATATATATATATATATATATATATGTAAGCAAATGGAAGTGAATCCGACCGTATGAATTAAACATTTTTTTGAAAAAAAACAAATGATATTGCTAATCGCTGACAGAATCTGTTTCAACCTTTAGCGGTGTTCTTCAAGAGCAAAATATATATGATGGAAGGACGGAATGAATAAACCGTTAAAAGATAGGAGGGTACAAACGAACGTTTGTGTGAACGTTCATGCTCGTAGCCGGAATTTATTTAAATTAAAAAATGCATATACTGTGTTAAAAATAAAATAATTCTATTTTTAAAAATCAGAAGCATTTATAATCTCAAAAGAGTTTGTTGTAAAAATATATAAAAATTTATTAAAATATAAAAATGTTCATGATTCCAGCTATAAGAAAATAAGTTCACAACACAATTGAAAAGGATGTAAAGTTTCAGAGGATTAGTGGTGTTGATAAAATCCGTGGACCAACATCATTTTTTTAAATGTTTAATTCATATATATATATATATATATATATATACATATATATATATATATACCAAATCTCTCCACAGGGACAGGTTGTGACACGTCAATTTCTTGAATGGAGTTGTACCGATTTGAATTCAAAGTTTCCCTTTCCCGAGACTGGTTGCCTGACCAAAGTTAAAGATCCCAGGGCGCCCTACTATTTACCCATAGCTGTAGGGAGAATAGTTGGATTATTGCCTTTTGCCAAGAGTATTAGCACTATGTGAAATGCAAACAGTTCAAGATTTTACTCGTCTCGTCCCTTTCCTATAACCATAACCATTACACCACGGCGCGCCTCTCAAATAAATATATATGTGCCCGTGTGTAACATCATCATCATCATCATTATCATTATAACCATCCTCATCATCAGGTTGTGCCAACAACACGGTTCCCCTTGACACTCTCTTGCCATCAATCCCAATCGGTCATCGCTATGGGTAGGTGTTTTTGATAGTATCCAGTATCAATACAGAGGTAGTCAATGTACGGTTTTGCTGGTTGGCCAACACGCGTACTTCCACATTTAGGAGTTTCCTGTCTAAAGTCGCTTACGAGTTTGTACTTGTTCCACCAGCATTGCGATTATATTTTTTCGTCTTTTTCGGGGGTGGGATGGGGATTAACAGGCCGTATAGCTGCAGTTTTATAATGTAAAATTCTTCAGAAACAAATACACAAAAATTATAAATATGCACATAAACTGAACCCGTTTCCCTAACCATAAGGCTTAAAACAGCCCTAGATGAATTATGATGACTTTAAAATCGATCAATTGAATGGATTAAATAAAGGGTTTGGTTCGAAGGTTCCCGATTACGACTGTAGGCTCCCGAATTCAACAAGAAGTTCCTTGCGATCGACAAGAAGATTACCGAGTTTGAGAACGTTCCTGAGTTTGGCAAGAAATATCCAAAGAAAGAGGGCACAGCTTGAAAGTTATGTATATAACAATGAAGATGAGGACAACAGTCCGTCAAATCCGAATGATATAAATTATCAAGCTTCATCTTAAAAAAATTCAGAAGAATTAATCAGTTTAATAATTTAATCAGATTTTGCTTTTGCGGTCATAATTTTCTTTCTTACTTTGTCTTCGTCTGTCTGTCTGTCTTCTGTCTGTCTGTCTCTCTGTCTGTCTGTCTGTCTGTCTGTCTGTCTCTCTCTCTCTCTCCCTCTCTCTCTCTCTCTCTCTCTCTCTCTCTCTCTGTCGTTCTCTTTCTTTTAGATTCACATAAGCACACAATTCATCATACATCTGGATTCTTAAACAATTCGTCGCGGGTTTCTCAATTCTGTTGATGAGAACATCTCTTGTGAGAACAACACTTCCCCAGTCAACAAACTTTTATTTTCATTCCAATAGATTGATAATAATATTTACTAAAATGAACACAACCGAATTCTTTTTGTTTTTCTATTCAAGTAGAAGTTCTTGTAAAATCCCCTTTGAATGTGTGACCATCGCTACGGCCAATATCTTTCTCAGAATAAGCCCCATATTGTTCTATCTCCCTTACCGTGATTATACCATAGAGTCTAACTGAAACAACTTCTTATTCTCCCGTTTGCCAGTAGTGTCGGCCATTTTCTTTTCTTTCCCGCCATTCATGTGGCTATTATTGACGTGTCTCTTTGTTTGATGTGAAAACATTGGCATATTGTGCATATGTCGAATTTCTCTACTGGTCTGTCAACAAAGGTCTTGTTGAGTAAGAGATAGTGATGGGGGAGAAGGTGTGTCCACTGAGAGAGAGAGAGAGTGATCGGTGATGGTGGTGGTGTGGTAGGGAAGGAGTTAAATAGCATGCTAAAAGCGGAGAAAGAGATCCCTGTAAAGAAGGGGAGAAACAGTGGTCGATAAACAGGGTAGGGGGTTCAATGTGGAAGCGGGAACAAAATAGAGACTGATCATGCGTGATTATGTACAGTCCAATGGTTATATAGAAATAAAGAAAAAGAAAGACAGACTGAAGAAAGAGATAGAAAGAAAAAAACAGAAAGAAGAAAGAAAGAAAGAAAAGAAAAAGAAAGAGGAATCTGGACAAGAAAAATAAAACTGAATAAGTAAAGTACAGTCCAGTACATTTGTTCAAAGAAAGTAAGAAACAGAAAGAAAAACAGAAAAAAATAAATGAAGAAAGATCAGAAAACGAAAGAAAGAAAGAAAGAAAGATAGAGGAATAATCGCATGAAAGAGGAAAACTGGCGAAGTTACAGTCGAATGAATTTATTAAAAGAAATTCAAATAAGAAAGAAACATTAAAGAAAGAAAGAAAGAAAGAAAGAAAGAAAGAAAGAAGAGAAGAGAAATGTGAGTGAGAAAAAGCAAAACTAAATAAGGAAGTACAATCTAATAGATATGTTAATAGCGAAGCAGAAGAAGAAGAATAGAAGAAGAAGAAGAAGAAGAAGAAGAAGAAGAAAGAAGAAAAGAAAGAATGAAGTAACTGGAATAAGATAATTACTTAATTGATTAAGCAGAGTATTTTACCCACAGCTGGAGGGAAAATAGTTGGTTTCCTACCTTTTTCAAGGGTATTAACGACAGCCTCATTCAGGGTTTTAACTTATGCCGTGATAACCATAACACACGGTAACTGCAACTTCGCATGTACATAGTACGAAAACTGAAAAGGCAACTGAATTTTATATTATCAGAGATGATGGTAATGATGATGATGAGAGGAGATTTACATCCTTAATTCATTCACTACACTAATGTAATAATAATAATAATAATAATAATAATAATAATAATAATGATTCTTAAAATGGACAAAAGAACTCAGACAGATTGACCAAAGGACTAGAACATTAATGACCATGCATAAGGATCTACACCCGAGAGACGATAGGAAGGGGGAAGATATTCCATAACTTTTTCAGTTCTCTGGCAAGGTCCAGGTATTTGATCATTTTTTCATTTTCCTTTAGCTTCACCCTGTGATCTGCTGGAACTGCAAAATCTACCAGTTGATAAGTTCTTTTTTTTTTGTTTATCAACACCTGGTCTGGTCTTCTTTCTGGGATAAGGTGATCCGTTTTTATCTCAAAGTCCCAGAGAATTTTATGCACTTCGTTCTCAAGAACAGATTCTGGTTTATGCATATACCATTTTGTTGTATGGTCAAAATGTATTTTTTTGCATAATTCCCAGTGGATCACCTTCCCAACCCAGTCATGTCTAGTTTTGTATTCTCGTTGTGCTAGTTTGCTACATTCGCAGAGTATATGGTTTACAGTCTCATCTCTATTACTGCAAAGTCTACATTTACTATTTTGTTGGGTCTTATCAATTTTCGCTTTGATATAGTTTGTCCTTATAACATTATTTTGTGCAGCAATATAAGTGATTCAGTTTCTCTTTTGAGGTTTCCCTTTCTCAACCATGTCCAAGTATTTTCATGTGCAACCTCTTCTATTTGTCGTTTGAAGCGTCCATATAATTGTTTTTTTTTCCATTTTTTGTTTTCTGGTCTTTTTTGTTTTTCTGTTTGTCCATCTGTCGCTTCTACTATTGTTGACCGCCATAAGTAGTTTGTCTGTGCTCTTTCTTGTGTAATCTTGTTGGATTGTGGTTTTTACGCATTCCTCTATGTTAACAAGACCTCTTCCCCCTTCCTTTCTTGACACATATAATCTATCTCTATCATCTCTAGGGTGGAGAGCCTTGAGCATGGTCATTAATTTTCTCGTCCTTTATTATTATTATTATTATTATTATTATTATTATATTATTTCGTATGAATGAATTGTGAATGAGACGAGAACAGGTTTTTGAGAAGTATTTTATTTTCTGTCGCATTCGGTTGCACAATTTCCTTTCACCATTTGCTTGTTCGCGGAAAATGCGTTCTTTAAAAATGTTCTTTCACCGAATAATGAAGATATCTTCAATTCCACCTGGTGTACAAAATGATTAATGTGAAAACTTATGAATTTTCTTATAATCTAGCTTCGCTGCAATTATTTTTTATTGTCACGTTTGATTGCAACTACAGAACGTTAAATGCGCAGATACGTTTATCTTTAAGCTTATCTAAATGGTGGGTTTCAATTTCCTTAATTTTCCCAGACAAATTCCAGGCGGTTTTTAAGGAGAGGGTTGATATCTTATGAAGGTTTTGTAACGAATAAAATGTAGGAAACGTCACTTCTGAATTTGTTCTTACTTCTTCATCAGCGTCATCATATTTTTATGGTTTGTGTAATAGGAGGTAAAAGGCCAAAGCAGCTGTTTTTGTGGGGTGCTGCTTCTAGGAATTATTCAAGACAGCAGACCATTTTTCTAGTCATTTTGTTAAAGTCCAAGTGGAACAACCATACAGTAGCACTAATATGTCAAAAACTTGGAAGATTTCTTGCTTCATGTTATCCGAGAAATCAGGTTTCCATATCATTGATAATCTCTTTATAGCAATCTATGCATATCCTCTGCATATATTGACATCGTTTTCTGTGGATACGATATTACTTCCTAGGTCTGTGAATTGGGATTTTCACACTGAACAACAACAACAGCAACAACAACTATGATAATAATAATTATAATTATAATAATAATAATCACCTTATCCCAGCCAGGAGACTAGACCTAGTATGGATTAACAAAAAAGAAAGAACTTGTCAACTGGTGGATTTTGCAGTTCCTGCAGATCACAGGGTGAGGATGAAGGAAAACGAAATGATAGACAAATACCTGGACTATGTCAGGCAAATGAGAAAGCTATGGAATATGTCAAGTCAAAGTGATACCAATTGTAGATGTGCACTTGGAACGGTTCCAAGAGGCTTGGGAAAGGGAATGGAAAATCTGGAAATCAGAGGAAGAATTGAGACCATCCAGAATACTGCACTGCTGCAATCTGCCAAAATACTCAGAAGAGCCCTGGACACCTGAGGAGACTTGCTGTAACTCAGACTCCAGTGAAATACCATCAGCTAACGCTGTTGTGAAAAACTGAAATATCAAAAACTAGCAAGACGTGTGCATATACCAGAGTATGATAATTTGATTATTACACTGAGTGACCCCAGGTCTCCAGGATGGTTCTATGTATTCTAGCTGATTTTAACAGTGATTTGGTCTGGATGGTCTCGATTCTTCCCCTGATCTTTTAGCACTCGATGTGGGACACCTGGTACATGATACACATTTACAAGGCTGATTTCAGAGTCTCACGCCCCTCCCTAAATTTATGAAAAACCCACCAGAATCTATGATATGTTGTGTTTGTTACATACAATGGGTTTCTGGGAAAGATCTGTTATCGCCCTCAGTATAGGTAAATAGCAAGGCAGATTCGGTTATTTCGTCTTTGTAAAGCAATCAGTCTAGGAGAAGGATCACTCTGAATGTTGTATTGTCCTCGCCCGGAAGATGGAACTTCCGGCTGAGGGACAAAGAGAAAGATAAAAATGCGTAGGCGTGTCGTCAATACAAAAGCGAGACGGTTAAACAGTCAGCGGTCAGTATGGTCAGTCACGAGAGAGACGGCAGACCGACGCGGTCACGCACCGCCACGGCTAAGGGCGGTGAGACGACACCAGCCACCCCTTTACCTGAACACCGCCACATCCCAGCAGCAGTAGGAGTAGTCATTGTCAACCCTTGGGCAGTTCCCATTGTCAACGCTCGCTACCCACCACGTACAGTCGTGAAGAAGAAATAAACTAAAAACTACTACTATACCATGTGTTGAAGATTTCATTAAGCAACCACTACATATATTGTCTAGGGTAGTGACGATACCCGCTACGATACGTACGCCGATTTAGCAGCGTGAGTTTGAAGAAGCCGCTATATAATATATATACGATTTAGTGCCGAACAAAGAAGGGCTATGCAACATGAATCTACACCAGCTATACTTCACTGAAATATTGACTGTGTAGTATTCACATCATGGTTGAAATGATGGTTATAATATATATATATATATATATATATATATATATATATATATTAATAATTTGACGCCTCTTCAGTGTGGCTAGACACAACTATCTTTGGCTAGGGTCAAACTCAGACTGACCGTTTGGCAGCCTGATATCTTATCCGCTCGTCCACTGACAGCTGTAGCGGGGACTGGTGTTTTTAAACTATTAAATACATACGTTTGTTTTATGTATTTTTACGGTCACAGAGAGATCAAATTTCCGGGAAACGATCATTGCTTATATGTTTAGTAGTGAGAGTTAATTTAAATTACCAATTAGAGCGCTCATACCAAATTTATGGGAGCATATTCTTGGTGATGAGGGCCATTCCAGTGGTAGTTCTGCTGTAGTGCTACAGGTCATCCGTGGAAGGTTGATATACATTTTTCCGGTGTGCGAACACAACAGCAGCGACCATAATCACGACCAGAGTCAAACTCAAACCACAGGGGCTTATATGAAAAAGGAGAGTTGGGAGTGGGTCTACGAGATAAACATCCCTTTGATGTGTGTTTATTTTAGATGTTACTTCTATTTTTCCACTTGGTATTGTAATTAGAAGCAATGGGAAACCCCTACACCTAGACACGTTGAATGACATACCTAACTACTTCTCCTAATCCTAATTCATTGTTCCTTTTATCCACTTCCCTTTGCATCATCCGCGACTCCTTAATCCATCTCAGTAACCCCAATTCAAACACTCTCCCTAAAACAAACCCCGAAACATGATTATATATGTTCAAAAATTTCCCAAAATAAGTACTATCCATGTTTTTGTTTACTGCCTAAATATGCTATTACGATCTAAGCTTGATGCAGTTGAAATAAATTATTGCAGGAGACTAAATTTTAAGTTTTCTTCTTCCTTCCTTCCTTCCCCTTCATATATATATATATATATATATATATATATATATATATATATATATATATATGAGGGTTCCCATACCAATAATTTTACCCACTTCTCCCAACCACCCCCTTTCCCAACAAGCACCTAGCAACCTCCTCATCTCATCTTCCCATACAAACTATCCTCTGAACTACACCCTCCACTTTATATGATGTCATTCTCTGTTCAATCAAATCCTCTCTAACCTCCCTAACCATCAATTTCACTACAAACTCACTTTATCTTCGATAAAAACAAATGTACGTATTTTGCTTTGAATAAAGTTAGATTGATGATATTCTTCGCGTAAAGGACGAAATATTTCTCTAC
>CM042159.1:63406967-63421967 GCA_023376005.1 Doryteuthis pealeii | reverse complement strand
AAAAACAATCTCCTTGGTCTAGCGCTAGTGAAAAGAAGATAGACACCCTCGCTGTTTTGGCTGATACCGATTTTAGACCACCCAACGACTTTTTACTTTTACAAAATAAGACATAGCATGATTTTTTTCAGCAGGGTTTTTATATATCCCCTCTCTCAAAGTAACCCTAGTTGATAGCAATAACATCCAGACGATGAAATGATTATTTTTAAATGAAATGTCGTTGATAAGTTTTTAAATAAAGTAACGTGTTAATGATGACTAAATGGAGATCGCTTTTCATAATTTCTGTCTATTTATAAATTTCTACTTCTTAATGTTGTTATTTGATATGTGAAGAATAATACATCCCCCTAAATTAGTTCTAGTGTTATATTTCGGAATGAAAATTAATATAAGCCCGGTCTTATTCTATGGGAAACACGGTATTCCTACACTTAGAGTGAACTTGGGAGTAATCTATACATATATAAAGGGCAATTGTTGTGTATGTATGTCCGGAGGAAGTACAAAAATAAAGTAATTAACAACAAACTAAATATATACACACATCAAATATTACCGGGTCTTATTTTTTGGGCAATAATTACGAAGATTTGATTTATATACACAAATACCTCCCACAAGGCTGTATTAACAAAAGTTCTTATTTAAGTGGGGATTTTGTATGGTTTGGTTTGGTTTGGTTTGTTTTACCACCACTACCACTTGTACTACCACTCCGAGTCAGAGTGAACCAGGGAGCAATGGTGATGAAGGGGTGCTCCACATTCCTCAAACCTCCAAAACTGGAACCTCACCATCAGATAGAGTTTAACATCATTCCCAGGACATGTAGACCCGCAGCCACCGCCTTCTAGTACCCATATGATAAAAAGGGGTTGGGGCTTGCCATAAGGGCAATAGGTTTGGGAAAATCATATAGGTACTAGGGCTTGACGTGACCAGCCGATTGATCGGAGGGGGCCTCTCCGACCGCCCGTCTAGCCCAAGATAGGGCCAAAGTGGAGTATTGCATGTCATGAACTGCTCATCTACCTGGGTTCTATCCTTAAGCATCACGGGTCGCCACCCACGGCCAACAGGTGGCCCCATTGGGGGAGTCTTACCCCTCTGCAGAGGTGCAGTCGGTGCATTCTAACGCCCCAGTCGACAGGGCGGGATTTTTGGGGAGCATCAAGCGAGGATCAAACTCACTATTCAGTAATAATGGATCTGTATGACTAGCTAATAATTAAACCACATTTTCTCCTCTACTCAGGCTTCGGTGGGTAGCCGCTTCTAGTGACAAGGAAAGGGTACTACACTCCCTAGATCTCCTGAACTAGAGCTTCAACTTCAGATGCAGTATAGTGTCATACTCAGAACATCTCTTTGTGGAAGGTTCGGTGCCGTTATAGTATGTGCCCAACCTTTTTGATTCTGTTATAGTATGTGGCCCACACCGGTTTGAATGTGTCCTACCTCAGTAATAGTATATTTATAGATATAAGTTGTAGGCAATTTATTGAAACTAATTATTTTTCACATATATTCAATTTCAGGAAATAAACTGTATATAGTAATTAAGAATAATTAAACAAAAAAATGTATCCATAATTCACATGAATCAGAGATTCATTTAATTCTCAAATATTCTAAAATTCTTAAATAGAGTTAGGGTTAGCAGTTAGTATTATAACCTTATAATATGCTTTTTATGTTAGGCCACATACTATAAGAAAGCCATGATTTCGTAGACCACATTCAAAAGGTAGGCCACTTGTTATAATGGTACCGAAGGTTCTTACCCCTCTCCAATGGATATCATCAACGTATTCTAAGCCCCGTCGAATGTATCAAGAGAAATACAACAAAGCAGCTTCTTACTATATAAAATGTGAATTATTAGAGTTGCTTCTGAAGTGAAAACCTCGTTGGAATATTTGCATTGAATGACAAGTAACCTATTTTGAAGAATATTCAGGTTTTATTCATTATTCATTGCTGTCTTGGCAGTTACATGTAACATTTCGATATTTCTGAACACACCTCGTGGCTTCTCCATTAATCATAGAAGAATAACACATTGCAAAGAAAATGTCAGATCACACATTCAGCTAATAACTGTCTCTAGTCACTGACTTATTCATCCATTTTTGTTTAGAGGCAGCTTTAAAAAATGTCAACAATATCATGGAAGTATCTAAGAGACACAGAATCGCTATTATGTCTTCAACATACACCTATTCAACCTACCTATTTAAAAAAATCCTTTGAATTGTAACCAGGTGTTCTCCAAAGTCCATGTATATTTCTTTATATTTGCACTTGCAATTTTTTTCTTTACTCTTTTGTAGGTAGGTTCAAAATTCCACGTGTTTTTAACGCGTCATTAATTGAATTCAGCAAAACTCGGAAACAATGAATTAATCTTAATGTAATTCTTGCTGTATAATAAAGAGGAAGAATTTTTAAAAAATCTCATGATAAGTTTATTTCTTTTACAGTCTTTAAAACGGGAGAATTTTATAGATTAAAATCTGTATCTATCAAAAAAGCGCATTTTGTCATTCTCTCTCTCTCTCTCTCTCTCTCTCTCTCTCTCTCTCTCTCTCTCTCTCTCTCTCTCTCTCTCTCTCTCTCTCTAAGATGTGCGCTTTTTTCATTGTTATAATTTATATATATATATATATATATATATATATATATATATAATATATATATATATATATTATGGATTTAATATCTCGTTATTATTAGTTTAATGCTTACTGAAATCATCAGACAAGACCTGTCGAAATGTTAAGGTTTTGATATTTAAAAAAAATGCTGGTTTGTTTAGCGTTTATATAAACGCGAAGCGTGTTCACGCGATGTAATGTTATACCACTAAAGTTTTTAAAAAAAACTGTGGCTTGTTTAGCGTTTATATAACGTGAAGTGTGTTCACGCGATGGAATGTTATAACGCTAAGGTTGTATTAAAAATAAAAAATAAACATGCTTAGGTCTTCATACACGAGGTGTCCCGATGCTTTTTTTTTAATTTTAGCATTGAGCACGTTTATATGCCAATACTTTTCTCATTCATTCTCTGTTCATTCTATATTATACATACATACATACATACATACATATATATATATATGATGGACTCTCCCCTCGATCGACGTATGAGTGTTCATACAATGAACGTCCACACAATGATTTGTTTATCGTGGTAAAGGCTTGTGTTGGACCATCCACACTTTTTGGCACAGTCGATAGGAAATAATTGGTGCATCAAAGGTTGCCACAAACCCAATCAACCACCAACCTCAGGAATTTTGAATTCAGAGTTATCCCTCTCCTAGACTGGTTACCTACCCAAGGCTGAAGGGCCCAATCTGCCCTACCATTTAACTCATAGCTGGAGGGAGAATATATAGATTCATACCTTTCTCAAGGGTATTAGCGCAATGCGAAATGCCAACAGCTTCGTCTAGGAATTGAACTCGAATCGACGAGTCCATTTTCCACGACTCTAACCACTAGCCCACGCGCCTATATATATATATGAATTTGATATATTGAAAAAACAAATGATGTTTACAAATGCATGGGATCATCAGGAGAGAATGTGCTCCGTTTCGGGGCACATTCTCTCCTGATGATCCCAAGCATTTGTAAACATCATTTGTTTTTTCAATATATCAAATTCACACTGTCGGATTAATTTCCTTTTATTTCATATATATATATATATATATATATATATATATATATATATATAATTATAATTTTTATGACTTTTGTTATCATTTTCATTGTTATAAATAAAAATGTTTTGACCTTTGTACCATCCGGTCTTTTTTCAGGTGTAACTTGCTATCCGAGTATAGCAATGATTATTAAACTTGGGGAAATCATTTTTGCATATAACAGTTTTTGTTGAGCAAACAAGGCGCTGAAAAATTGATGAAGATTTCATTCGAATAATGACGCCATTGTATTTGCATTTTATTTTTTCAATTTGAAAAGCGTCACGAAAAAGATCAGGACAACATTAAAAAAATCGAAATAATACATAATACCTCATCTCAAAGATTCTAAAAAGCATATATGATATAAATGTGACTTTAGGCTCTGTTCTATGAGAAAAAATCAAGGTAAATGACAATTTACAATTTTCCTTTTCATTTAATTAAATCAACACTATCGAACACGGCATGATGGACACTGCTGGAGAAGCAAGGATGAACTCATAAGCGACATTCTCCTGTGGAAACCAGCACATGCTAGTATGGGCCGCACAAGATGGGCCTACATTAACCAGCTCTGTGCGGATACCGGATGCTGCACAGAGGACCTCCCGGGGACAATGACTAATTGATCATGTTGGCGAGAGATTGTCATGGATATCCGTACTAAATGCACGACATTATATATATATATATATATATATATATATATATATATATATATATATATTGTTTTGTGTTTTGATTTCACATGGCCATAATACCCTTGGGAAAGGTATGAATCCAATTCTCCCTCCAGCCATGCGTAATTAGCAGCACAGACTAGGCTTTTTAACCATGGATTGGTAACAAGTCTAAGAGAAGGGAAACTCTGAATTCAAACATGTTAAACTCCACTTAATAAATTGACCTTGTGTCGCATTCTGCTCGTGCGGAGGGATTGGTTAATATATATATATAAAGTAAGTAAACGTAAAATCGTCGGGGCGGCCTAATGTCGGTATCGGCCATGCAGCGAGGGAGTCTATCCCCTTTTCACTAGCGCTAGACCAAGGAGATTATTTAGCGTCTGAGTTGGAGCGCCACACGTACCATCAGCACCTTACTTTACGACACAGATCCCTGTGCTACTCATACGCTGAGTTGGCGAGGGCGGGTATCGAACCTTGTGGTTTCTAGCCGAACGCTCTACCGACTGAGCTAACCAGGCCCTTATATATAATATATATATATATATATATATATATATATTGGTAATACCAAGTGTTTTATAGACTTGCTGTACAGAAATGTATGCAAATACATAGCAATTTACACAGATTTAGTCTTTGATAACGATAAGAAAGACACCTCCAATGTTCTAATAACATAATTTTACAAGCACTTCTCTTTAATAGATTTCGGTTGTTGTGCAATAGTCAGGAATAATCTAAGAGTTCTAAGTTATACTTTTACCGAGGTTGATCTGACCAAATGTTGATCTCGAGTTTGTTGATAGTAATTATATTTTACTGATCACATTTACGCTACATCACTGACAGTGCCTGAGAAATGATTGCATAATCATTTGACAGTGCCTATTTTTGAAAAGAGGTTATTGTTAATCAACCCAAATTTCTAAGAAGTGTCATTTGGCATCGATATTAGAAAATACAATATCAACAAAAAGCCACGAGATCAAATTGTTGAAACTTTCTTTCAACAATTCGATCAAGTGGAGCTTTGTTAAGACAATAATAAAATTCATTTGTTTGCACACAGATGTATTGTATTAGATATTCGTATCTTATGATAATAATTTACACACAAGCATGCTGTTTCGAATAATTATACCCGTTCAATAATTACAATAAATGGTTTGCACAGTTATATAGTATAAATCATTCAGGCTGGTTGTATTTCTCATAGCACTAATACACTGGGGAAATGTATTCATCCAACTATTCTCCCTCCAGTTATGAGTAAATAGTAGGACAAGCTCGGCTGTTTAAACTTGTATACGCATCCATTACAGGGGAATGAAAACTCTGAAATCGAAATCCGCTTTAGAAACTGACCTTGCGTCATAACCTGCTCGTGTCAAAGAGTTGGTAAATATATATATATATATATATATATATATATATATATATATATATATATATATATCGAACATTATTATTCATACACATGTGTATATGTGTGTATAAATACAGCAAACATTAGAACTATCCTGACGCTTCTAGTGGACTTACCCATCAGCGAAAAAAGGAAAAAATATGAGAGCCTAAAACGATTAAAATTCCATAAGGCAAAGTTACACTGCGTAGCCAAAAAACTCATAAGAAAATAACAACACGAGGACACACAAACTGAAAATGTTGTTGCTGTCCCCAGGGTAAAATCCAGGTATTTTAAAGTAGAAAGGGGAGAACAAAACTTGTTTTTAATTAAGACCATACTAGTCCTTCTCTAATCAGTGGGGGGGGGGTCACAGTCAAGTCTGACTCAAGGCTCCAATCGACAGTCAAACCACTCCCAACTGTATCTCGCGCCAAAATCCAATATCCAAAACTATTTCTTTGTCCCGCTCGTCTCGACAACAAAATACTACTGCAGTCAGTCGTTCTGCCTGGTCTGTGAGAATAAGTCCTTTAAATACACCCCAATTTCACCACATCCGGGCTCCTCACTCATAATTGTCCGTGTAGCACGTGCGACACTCGCCAGCACGGCGCGACCACCCACATCCGGGCCACTATGTCATTTCCTACTTCACCGATCGTCCACAGCTCTCACATTCTGAAGGAAGCGGGTTCGACTCTAGGTCAGTCCTACACGCCAGGCAAAACCTAGACCGCTTCCTTCGAGAATACGGCAAGTCTTCATGCCCGCCACTCTCTCCGTCACACCGTGTTGCACGAGGCAGGTCTCCTCTCTCACTACACTAGTTCTCTGTAAACGAAAAAGAACAATCGTTTGGAATAACCTTTAAATATATAAAAATCTTGGAAAATATATTAGGCAAAATTGCACATTTTTAATCACATATGCGAATAATTGTGAAATATCCATTTGACTATCAAATGCGAATACTTTTGAAATATTAATTTGACTCACCCATGAAACCCTAACAGGTAATAAAATTCTGATTCAGAGTGGACCTGGAAGTAATGACAATGAATGAGGGATTCAACATATCCCATAGATCCAGTTTTATGATCCTATACTGCTGAGGCTACAAAGAAGCAGGGGATTCTGTCGGCGTATTCCAAGCCCTGCCGGCCGGGTGAATATGTATATTGTGTCAGGTAAAGTGATAAGAACTAAATAATATATCTTGCCGAAACGTGTTAACATAAAAACTGCGAAGATATTTAGTTGGTTCAACAATTTTGTTTGTAAGACGCCTGGAGATTTATCAGATGAGTCTTGATTTACTCGCTTCTCAACAACAGGCAACTACAAGATGGGAGATTGCTGTGCAACAAATTATTTGAACGACCTGCAGCTTCCTCACAAACATATCAGCTTTTCGGTATCGGTATGTGACGCAGTTTGTCCAAAGATGATAAAATGTATACAGAATCTCAATTTACACATTTTTACAGGCAGTTACATGGGGCCACTGTGTAGTATTGTTTGCGCAGGCTATAATGTATCTATATAGAGAGAGCGTGGTGTAATGGTTATCGTCGTAGGAAATGGACACGGTGACACAAGTTTAAATCCTGGACGAGTCTATTTGCACTTCACATAGCGCTGGTACATTTGTGAATGGTATGAAGCCAACTATTCTTCTTCCAGTTATGAGTAAAATGTATGTCAGACTGGACTCTTTAACCTTAGCCAGGAAACCAGTCTAAGAGAAGGAAAACTCTGAATTTAAACTTGTTAAACTCCGCTAAAGAAATTGACCTTCTGTCGATTCCTACTCGTGTGGAGAGGTTATATATATATATATATATATATATATATATATTATATATATATAATTTACTAAAGCGTAAACGCAACGCTCTCCTACAAGAGGTATGGAACACTATATGGCGGCCTTTACATACATGCAGATGTGTGTATTAAAACAGTTAAAATTCCATTCGCATTCTGCGGGTGACGATAGCCGAGCGGTTAAGCTGTCCGCCTGATGCTGAATCGATCGGGTTTCTATATGTCTAACCACACTTGATAAGTCGAAACACGTGTCCATGGATGACTATATATATATATATATATATATATATATATATATATATATATATATATATATATTTGTACATTTTTGGGGGTATACAGAATTTAATTAGTGCTTTAAAAAGACCGACTAAAAGATTCATTATTAAAAAAATGAAAAAAATTGCATGTATTTTACAATAGGAGGGTGGCAAAAGGCGAAAAAAAACGAGTTGCGAGCTAACTATTTTCGATCCTCGCTCAACAAAGCTAAATATCATGGATATTTTTTTTTATAATGAATCTTTTAGTGGGTATATATATATATATATATATATATATATATATATATATATATATATAAGTTGATAATATGTAATATTGATTGCTGGGCTCAAACATAGGGTTCACTTAATATTAAATATTGTATTGTACTTAAATAGATACACTAATTAAAGCCTCTCACGATTATGAAGGTTAGAATGAATATCAATTAACATATCTTTCCTAATTGCGTGAGGAGATTTCTCAATTTAAAAAGTTTTAGCCATTTTGTTAAAAGCAATTATTTTTCTAACTTGAATTATTTTGTAAAATTTTCAGAATAAATAGATGAACAAATAACATAATGGTTTATTTAAAGAAAATCATCCAATGAATAATCGAAAATTCGTTTGAATCGTACGAAATATTCTAATAAACCTTACTTATTTTTAAACAGAAAAAAACAAAAAACAAACAGTGGAGACATTTCTAATTCATGTGTTTGTTTTCTGTCGAAGGTAATTAATGGACAATTAAAATAGATGCGTAATTTGATGTTTATTGTAATTAAACAATTAATTATACAAGAGTTTAATTAATTTTCAACAAAAGTTTTTTTAATGAAAGTGTGTTGACATTTTGAGGACATGTTATATATATATATTTTTTTTTATATCATATCTATACTTTTTTGTATAATAAGTAAGTAAAAAGTAAAGTCGTCGGGATGGCCTAAAGTCGGTATCGGCTAATCAGCGAGGGAGTCTATCCCCTTTTCACTAGCACTAGACAAAGGAGATTGCTTTTCATCTGACGTGGATTGCCACACCTACCATCAGATCCCTGTGCTACTCATACGCTGAGATGGCGAGGGCTGTTATCGAACTAGGAACCCTGTGGTTTCTAGCCGAACGCTTTACCGATAGAGATAACCTGGATATTTAATACTTACACTTATTTTTATATAATTTTTATTTCTTGTTATTTAACTATGAAATTTTACTTACTTTTATATATATAAAAGTTATACATTTTATATACTTAGTTTTCTATCTTTAAAAATTGATTTCTATTATTATATTACTACAATCGAGATTTTCTTAAATTTATACTTTTTATATAATATTTATACTTACTAGCAAAATAAAAAACACCCTCTGGGCGACGTAAAATAAATATTGCCTGAGGGGATGAGAGTTGAACATTTAATATCAGAGAGTTTGTATCATAAGTAAAGTAAAATCATCAAATTTATTAAAGGAGTAAAAAATAAAATAAATGTATTAAAGGAGTTAAAAATATAAAAAAATTTAAATGGAAACTTATTTCTGATAACTTTAAATATATATTAAAACAAAACAAACTATGTATAGATAAATAATACCAGGTATGTATTTATTAAAACTTGTTTAAAAAAAACAATGAGGTAGGACTGTCTAACATTGCATGCTCAAATTTAAATGTATTTATTCTACGTTTTGATTTTTTAGGTAGTGTGATGTAATCAGTGACGTACAGACAAAAACCGGAAGCGAATCTCCATTATTAATAGATTTCTATACAATCTCTACTAGTTATTAACTATTTTTCCCTAGAAAACATATCTGATATCTTGACGGTTTCAGGACCTCTGTATCTTTTTAGAGCCGACAGCAATATGTGTATCGATCTTACGCCTCAATTTGCACATGTATTCACCCAACCCTTCTGCCCGATTCAGGATGGGACACAAATCAGCTTTTTAGCGGATTATAACAGGTTTGAATCTAGAATTTTCATTCTCCTAGACTGGTTACCTTACCAAGGTTAGATAACCCAGTCTGTTTTATTAATTACCCAGATCTAGGGGAAGAATTGTCTCCCAAATATATTAGCGCCACGTGAAATACAAACAGCCACATCTAGGATTTGTAGAAGGGTAACTGATTCCATTTCCTATGACGATAACCATTTCACTTTAACGCCTCACGTTGAATAATGGTTTGAGTGTTTGGTTTGTAGACAATTTAATAAGTTATTCGGTGCTCCATACTCATTTCCTTGTGCCAAACAAAGCTAATATTAGCAAATGAAATGCGTATTGATTTCAAAAATGCATTATTTATCGTTATTACGTGAAATATTCGGTCGACTTGTTGTTTCCTGATAAGTGCGCACAATCTTGGGATATATGTGTAGCTTCTCTTTCTTAAATCAAATCTCGTCTTTGGCCATTCATTGTGTTGAATTCGGGTTTACTCATTAATATTTGAGAATAAATTCCTCGACTATTTTGTTAATACAAAAGGAAATATTAACTTGTAAATATTTTATATACTATGTTTTCATTTTTCTCACTCTCTCGTCTGTTTGTGCCTCTATCTCTGAATATGCCTAAACATACATAGGCATACACACATAAACTCACATGTTCAAAAACCTTACACGCGCCCCTATATATGTAGTTTCAAATCACACACACAGACTAACACACATACACACACACACATATATATGTCCGTGTGTGTATATATATCTCTCCCCCTCTGTGTGTGTGTGTGCGCGCGCGTGTGTGTGTGTGTGTGTGTAGGTATAAAGAAAATGAAACACGCACACATACGTATATGTATGTGTGTCTATGTAGATGTATAGAAAAGAAAAAGGACATTCAGAGAATTATTCTATTATAGGTTGAAGTATTACCCAACGTTTGTTTTTCAAACCATCATCAGGGCACCATTAATATGTGACGTTGTAATGATATATATATGTGTGTGTGTGTGTTTGTGTGTGTGTGTGTGTGTGTGTGTGTTTGGGTGTGTTTGTGGGAATAAGTAAAATAAGAAGGTGATTATATCCTAATTCATTTTAGTTTATATTTATATATATTTATATACATATATATGAATATAGACATATATAAACTAAAAGGAATTAGGATATCACCAATCATTCTTTACTTATTCACATATCACACGCATATATATATATATATATATATATATATATATATATATAAATATATATATATAATATATATATATATTTGTATATGTATAAGTATTAACTTACCGGTGCGTATAAGAACGATCGTTTGAAGCGCACAATATCCAGAGGTTAAGGTTGAGAAAAAACAAATACAAAGTGCTCAATACAATGTAGAGCATGAATTTATTTTAAGAATGTAAATGAGTAACCTACTCGAGTTTCATCGATAGATTCTTCAGGGTTACTTTTAAATTAATCGAGTTTACGATTAATCTTTGGTGTTATATATATATATATATATATATATATATATATTATATATATATATATATATATATATATATATCATTACAGTTTCACATATTAATGATACGCTGGTGCTGCTTTAGTATTAAAAACTTTGTATATAAACGCAAAGAATATGAAAAACAAGGTCACACGCCTAATGGATTATAACAAGCAACTCCTATAGACCATCATAACTCAAACGACTAGGACTTACATAAAATGTAAAATTCAACATCAGAAAATGGTATGAAAAAATTAAGCAGGTAATATCCCGATGATAATAAATAAAGATAAATAAATAAAACATTTCTGAATAAATACTCCAAATGCCCTTAAACATCAACCTAAACCATTCCTCAAAACACGGTTTTGAAATAGAATGGACAAAGATGGATTGCCACATAAATATCTGAATAAACACTCGCCTAAAGCAAATATTTGACTCAAATGAAACATGCACCACCCACGCCTAACAAATACCTCGTACGTGTGGATTTCGATTTCAGGTGTTCCACAGATCGTAAAGTGGTAAGTTCAAAATATTTAGATAACAAAATGTATCTAATAAATGAATTCAACGAATTGATATGCAACGTTAATCGTTTATTCTTCGTCGCTTCTTTTGTTGCATATTCAAAATATACAAGAAACATCATCACGAAAAACATTTTACACTTGAAATTAATATCAAATGTAGGTGATAATGATTGAAAATAAATACCTACCAAAAATATTCATATACATTTTTCTAATCACTTTTGTTGTTGCATATTCAAAACGTTTAAGAAAGATCATAACAGAAACTATTTGCCACTTGAAAGTAATAGTCATAAGATAACCCTAGCCAGATTGACATGCCATTAAAATGAATAAATCAGTCTAAATGCATTATATTTCTAGTCAGGACCAGTGCTTGGTTCTCATGTCTACCACGATCACCACCACCGAATCTATGATTCAATGATACGCCCCCTCCACTCAAATGCATGTCAATTCTTGTAAAGTTGTATTCTAGGGACTGGCAAACAGAGCCTCAAAGTCATTTTCGACTAAATGACTTTAGCCCCCCTACAGAAAATAATTTACCAAAAATCAGGGAATTATCGGATTTTAATGAAATTTTCAGTGTTTGTTTATTGAAGAACGATCGTTATAATGCATTATTTATTTTATTTCAAGACTTTCTAATTTTTTTCAGGTCACTTAATTTTGACCCCCCTTATGCTGGGGGCGTAAAATTGTTTCGAGTTGGTCCTTACTTGATACTAATTACAGTATAAATAAAGAGATAAAAGACCGAAGTTATGAATAAAAACAAAAAAAGATGTTTTACGGTGGCTTTTCTATGAGAAAATAAGTACCGAAAATCGAAAAATAAAATGTAAAAAAATAATAAATAATTAATTTTTTGGAGTTTTCGTTTTTACTCATTTCGATAATTATTTAATTGGATATTATTTTATAAAAGAAAAAATTATACATCGATGTTTTTTCTGAGGGGGTAAATTTTCAATCGAGTTTTTCTTCAAAACTTATTACTTTCGTCAACAAAAATAAGGTTTGCATTAAGTAGATATTAATTTTTAGAATCTAAAAATATAACAATTTAAACTTAACATCAGCATTTTTATATTTTAAATGAATTTTATATATTAATTTTTCATAGAAAAAATACTAAATTAAAGTTTTGAAATAAAATAACTAATGCATTATAAAATTCATTAATTGTTAAATCAATACTGAAAATTTCATTAAAATCGGATT
The DNA here is from genome assembly GCA_023376005.1 of Doryteuthis pealeii. Taxonomy (NCBI): domain Eukaryota; kingdom Metazoa; phylum Mollusca; class Cephalopoda; order Myopsida; family Loliginidae; genus Doryteuthis; species Doryteuthis pealeii. The sequence goes on along the minus strand of CM042159.1, from coordinate 63,408,811 downwards.
ATTACCTGATTTTTGGTAATTTTTTTGCAAACGCGAATGCTACAGTAAAATTGTAAACAAGCATTTAAAACGAGGCTGACTGGCTGATATCATCGAAATTGACCAAAACAAATACTTTTAAATCTATTAAAAATAAACTGCATATGTAATGATATTTTTCTTTTTTAAATAATGGTTATTATGTTACTACTTATCGATTTAGACAAAGTTTGACCTTAGGTAATAGATTTAATTATTTCTAATTTGCTTTTAAAATTCCTAGCAGATGACAAAATTGCCTATACCTATAGTGTTCATAGAATATATGTAAAACCCACCCAAGCAGCACCACGCTCGTCGATTATAACAGATAAGACGCAAAACAATTTTCTTTAATACCTGAACATAAAGTGGATTCATAAAATATTCATTAATCAAACTAGATTAAATTATATTAATGGAATGATTTCTTTCAAGGTATTCAGTGGGAAATATGATTTAAAAAAGGATCCATGCGAACACTCTATCCCCCAAAGAAGATCTATCAATTGCCATTTAGAAAAGTTAGAACTACATTGATAAAGAATGTAGTTAATAATCATTGAAAAATAAATACATACCAAAAATATTCATATACATTTTTATGATCATGTTACATAATTATTAGATTCCTAATAATTATTTACAGTAGTGTAGTAATCAAAATGGCAGCTATAAGTTGCAGCCAACGGTCTTGAAGGATCAGTGACAAGGCTTGACCTCATCCTGATCCTTTCCGGTGTATACCGTGAGAATCGGTGGAGGAGACTCTCTTCCGGTTTAGATTAGAAATAGATTTTAGTTAGTCGGCGAGAAACCACGACGGTGGTGATTCGTGTTATGCACGCGGCCGACTCGATCTGCGCAGGTAGTCTGGTGGGGATTTTCGAATAAAATATTATCTAAGTAAATCGAAGTCTTGGGTTATTATCTAAAAACTACCAATGACACAGGGCTTCTGATAAAGAGAAATCCCCAATGGAAGACCAGACACGAAGTCCCCCAAGAGAAGTCCAGACGTTAGAAGAGATCTAGAAGAACAACATATCAAAGACGTTAGAAGAAGAATAGAAGTAAGTAAAGAGGTATACAACAATCACTCGAGTTGTTGCATAGCCCTTTTAAAACTTGAGGCCTTAACTGGTTCTAAGGGTCAAATTCTATTCCGCTGGCTGGCCAAAGTCTTTTAGGTTGATTTTCGTGGACTCTTCCTTTGGTTGATTCGGGCTTCTTTTGTTCTGGGCTCCGAATGTGAGATGTCTTTGCCCATTACTTTTGTTTTTAATTATGAACGCAAAACAGACTTTCTTTTTTTTAGACGCATTTATTAAACCCGAAAGGCCAAAAGGGTTCAACCACTGCGGTGAGAAGATGGATTATTTGGTGACAGACGGACATTGGTTCTACTCCTATCGACGACACGCCAAACTCTAACTCTAAGTAAATTTCCATCAAAAAGCATGCTTTAGCTAATGAAAAATTACCGATTAGTTGATTAAAAGGTGAACTGCTGTCAATTACTCTATAACGGCCATTCTATAATTAAATGGTAACTTTCCATTTACGAATACCGTTATTATGTACACAACAGTACGTAATTCGTAGGCAATCTTCGAATTATATATCATTGTTCCTTCTAGATTTATCTCTCTCTCTCTCTCTCTCTCTCTCTCTATATATATATATATATATATATATATATATATATATATATATATATATATATATAATAAGTAATCCACAGACACAGACACGTGTTTCGAGGTTTCACCTCTCATCAGTGTGGCTATACCTTAACAGCTACCCCTGGCCGGGTTTGAGACCCG
>CM042159.1:63376967-63404467 GCA_023376005.1 Doryteuthis pealeii | reverse complement strand
AACCTGATTTGGATAAGCATTACTCGAAACGAGGCTCGTCCCATGTGACTATTACGCAATAGACGCCATTAGACCAAATTGACGTTACATAAATGGTCAGTATCGTTAGAGTCCATTATTGCTGATAGCCATTATACGAATCACCGTGGCTGCCATAAACAGTTGTGCAAGTTCGGTAAAAGTAGCCCCTTACTGTTGCCCACAGTAAATATTAAGTGAAATTCCAACCCGACAGATTTAATATTATATTACTATTATAGCATCATTGTATGTAAATTGTACTGAGGCGCAAGTAGATGAATTAACAGAAAAGCAAGCAGATGAAGGAAAGACCAGTGGACGGAGCTGAATCTCTCTTCCATTGCGCTAGCGGTACATGATACGCTTGATATAGCAGTTCAGGACCGATGGTGGTGAAGGGGCAGATGATTGCCATTCACCTGAAAGTGAGTGTGAAGTGTTCAGTCAAACCCCAATATACATACATACATATATATATATATATATATATATATATATGATTATAATCTCTCTCACATAAACACACACACACACACACACACACAGATATATATATATATATACATATATATATATATATATAATCGTTTGAAAATCACATACGTTTGAAAGTCCGATTGGCGATAAACTGTCAGTTACCAAGCGCCACTGAATTCATGTATTTGTAGCCCTAAATTATATATACACTCTCTCCATCATGATATGTATCACTAAAGTTTACTTATTAATATAGAAAACTATATAATCAATGCTATATCAATATATATATAAAAGAAAGTTTTTGATATGTACGTGTCGATCTATAACTCAGAAAAAAGGAATCACTCAGATTTGAAATCTGCATATAGATTAATATCCTTTTAACTAAGAAACTCACCAAATTTGGTTATTGATTTTACTAATTAAGGGATATAATTAATTAATCAAATCAAAAATCAAACGATTTTCGGAAACTATCGCATAGTTGCTGCTGCTGATATGGCAACAGGAAAAGATTGCCTGCTGCTGAAATCAAGTCATTTAAAGTCTCTTATGTATTTCTCCTAATAAGTCAAAAGTGTTGATTGCAATTGTTTGAGAACTAAGAAAAATCAACTTTTTAAATGTAAAAAATAAAAATAAAAGCCTTTTTATCAATATTTTTTACGAATACTTTCATATTTCTTAGAATAAAATATATCCATTTTTAATCATAGAATCAAATTTTAATTTATATACAAAATATTCTACCTACAAATAAGTTAATGCTTAGTCATTAGCAATTACAGAAAATGAATTAAAATTGTCTTACGCACGAAAAAGTTTTAGAAAAAAATCATTCAAGAGATTAAAAAAAAGGATATAAATAAAAGTGGATACCCACTTACTATCATTTTCATATTTCTTAGAATGAAATATGATTAAATATATACATTTTAATCAGTTTTTTAAACGTTGTTGAAAAAGAATAACGAAAAATTGCAATGTTACATTTTATTTCTAACTCAACAAGCAATTAAAAACTGAATTAAAAATTGTCTTACGTACGAAAAAGTTTTAGAAAAAATCATTTAAACCATTCACAAGTTTTTAAAATTAGTATTCTCAATTTGTAAACAAAAAAAATCGCAATTTGTTAGCGATTAAAAAAAGGGATATAAAAAAACACATACTATTATTATTTTCAAATTGCTAACTGGATTTATATTTAACACAATGAACCATAAATAAACATTAATATTAGCTTCAAAATTTTTGAACCATTTAAAAGAAGAAACATTATTTGTTGTTTAACTCCTGATGATTTTTTTTTTAAATTTAGCTTACGGAAATAATGAAAATTATGAAAGAAATCAATGTTTACCTTTTTGCACAGTTGAATCAATTGAAATTAACGTAGTCAAAAACAAGTTGACTACCGACTTTTTAAAAAAATTCTATGAAAACTCAACTAATAGTCAAATTTTCACGAAATGTTCGTTAATTGTTCATCTGTTGATGAAAACATGTTTGAAATACGTTTTTTCTTAAAATATTTTAGGGGAAATATTTTGACAAGCTTCCCCCTATTTTATTTTATGAAATCTGGAAAAAAAATAAACAGATGAAAAACGATTTTTTCTATAAATATGTCTGAATAATTATATCGGAAGATGTTTTCTATATCTTTAAAAAAAAAAAAAAATTTTAATTTTGCTAAAAAAGTGTCAATATTATTAGACACAATTCCGTAAGTATGTGACATCCAGCAAATATTGAACTCACTATTCAGTAGTAATGGATTTACGAGACTACCTTGCTAACCATTACACAATGATGGGACATCATTTTCTTTACCCAACCTGTTCGTCACAGGAAGGATAACCATATCCTTCCTGTGACGAACAGGTTGGGTAATGGTCGAAAGCAAAGGGCATCTAGCAAGTATTAAAATCGCTATTCATTAATAATGTGTCTAACTTGCCAAACCCTTAAATCACAATGGGATCATATTGATATTAAATAATGTAAACATCTAAATAAACTAATATTATAACACACAAGCTGTTAGCTTTGTTTAACATTAAATATCCAATAAACAAATAATTTTCGTTCTAATAAAAACTCATTTTTATTCTATTCAACCCATAGATGGGTTCCTAACAGGTACTACAACTCTGGATCAAAATGGCAATGAAGGAATATTCCACACTTCCGAGAGACCCAGAATTAGAACTTTACCATTAGATGCAATTTAATGTCATACCATTTTTAGGAACACTTCCAGGTGTTCCTAAAAATGTTTTCGTCCAGTCATAGACCAGGTAGTTTTACTAGTATATATATATATATATATATATATATATATATATATATATATATATATATATATAAATTTGTGCACTTAATGTAGTGAAATGGTAAGCAATATTCTAGAGTTCCGACAAGTGTGAAGTACAACTTCATTGCCATTATTCCCAGGTCCACCTGACCGGAGTGGTTGTATTTATTATGGTCACATTGATTATTTAAATTCATTAAATAATGAGTTTAAAAATGTTTAAAAAAGAATTGAGTAAAAAAATCAAAGGGCCCAACAAAATGGAAAAAATAAAAACATATTCGGCATAAAATAACCCAACAATGGTTGACATGCTGTGAAATCCAACTAACGAAGCAACAAACCAGCAATCCAGACTCCATGACCTCAGAAACTGACCGGAGTGATAGAATAGTGAAATAAACCAGTTTTCTTAAAATCGTTGCGGTTTTTATACTTTTCCTTGAGAAAACCTGCTTTGCGTGTATATAAATTGAGGTTTAAGGACTGCCTCAAATCACTTTAAAGAATACTGTCATCCTGTGGTGGACTGTGGACCGATCAGTGAAAGAGTTTGATCCTCACCGGATGAAACACGAACAAATGAACGGGCTGTTAGAAACGATGAATGAATCTGTTAGAATCTAAATAAAGAAATTCTCACTTAGTTTATGTGGAAGAGTATTTATCACAACAGCTGGTCTGAGAAGATCCAAGGATACAGGGCCAAATGCTACCGGCCCTTATATATTGCGTAAAGATTCTTCAAAAATTTCAGTGGACTAAAGAGTCGAGATTGCAAATGAAAAAAAAAAGACAGGAAATGGTCTTCCTCATGTGCGAGTTCACAGCCACCATTTTTTATTTTATCTTTAATCCAGAAAAAAATAAAGTAAGAATACATCCAACACCCTCAATTAAATTATGCTTATCCGTTGGCTGGTTGGTTGGTTGGTTGGTTGGTTGGTTTCTACAGTATGTCAACATTTAGGTTATTTATGCCGAATATATTTATGGTTATTGCTTTTGGTTGTGTATTCAAATTTTTTAAAACTATTTTTGAACACACCTTTTTTTATCTTTCTAGCTTGAATTGAAACCCTAACAAGTACTACTACTCCAGGTCCACTCTGACCTGGAGTAGTGAATAAAAAATGGGATACTCCACAGTCCCTAGATCTACAGTGATATAAACTTTCTTCCGGTCTCCAGGACTCTTCTAAATATTCTAGCTGATTTTAACAATGGACAATGCGGTCAGTCACAATCTCAATTTAGTTCTACTAATCTATTTTCTATGTTATAGGGGGCCGTTCTAAAGATACCATCCACAATTGGTAAAACCATTACCTTCACGTTCCACAGCTTCATCGGATCTCTGGCAATATTCAGTTATTTTTATTATCTTTTCTCTTTTTTTTCTTTCTGTTGTCCTCTGGAACAGAAATATTCATTAGATGGCAAATTATTTTTTCTTGTTAAATATTACTAGAATTGATCTTATAACCGGGATGGCGTGATACGTGTGTATCTCAAAGTCCCAGAATCTTTCTAAAGAAATCTCATCCTATCATTTCTGGACCATCCATATGAAGACATCCCATCACTGATTTTGTATTCCCACGTGGTTGTTACGAATTAAAAGTAAATTTGCAGTTACTAATGAAGCTGAAATGGGTAGACATGTCACATACAATAAGCATAGCCAACAAGTGGAGAAGAAAAGTGACAACTGCGAAACGAAGATGATGAGAGTTGTATTATCATCCGTAGGAGACAAGAGGAAGCGCGGGGAATGATGGGTGGGTGTTGCGGAACGACTAATCATGTAACTGTTTACTAACGTTTCCCCACGGTCATAAACGTCTGGGGTCTCATTAAAAGTCTGAGCTAGCAAGTTGGGAATAAAAAGAATTTCTGGTGTCTGGTTATTTCTCGATGCTCAAAAGTAAATTTGGATTTTTTTTTTCTTCGTTTAGAATGGCAAACATAATTAAAATGACTTTCTTCAATCAGTTGCGGAAATCGTAGCTTCGCCTAAACAGTTGGATGAATATATATATATATATATATATATATATATATATAGTGTGTGTGTGTGGGTGTGTGTGGGTGTGTACTATGTAGTATGTGTCTATGTGAACGTGCGTGTCCATATATAATCTGCACACACGGTTTCCGTATGTGTTTAAATAGATATAAATAAATGTTACTTGTAATTAACAATATGTATATATGTGTGTGTGTAAATGTTTATATATGTATAAGGATGTATATACGAATAAACATGCAAATATGTTCATAATGTATATATATATATATATATATATATATATATATATATATATATATTGAGTATTGTGTATTTCATATATTTAATATATATATATATATATATATATATATATATATATATATATATATATATATGCCTGTGTGTGTGTGTTTGTGTGTTGTGTGTGTGTATGTGTGTGTTCATATATGATATATATTTACCAACCCTTCCGCTCGAGCAGGATGTGACACAAGGTCAATTTCTTAAACGGAGTTCATATATGATATCCACACACTAGTTCTATATGTATATAAAGAGATATAGATAGATTTGCGTATAGATATATGTATGAATAATTACATATATATGTGTTTGTGTGTATGTGTGTGTGTGTGTGTATCAGTAAATATATATATGTATATATGTGTATGTGTGTGTGTGTGTATGTGAGCGTGAGCGTGAGCGTATATGTATGAATGTATTTACGAATACACGTGCAAATATATTCTATATCACACATATATATGTGTTTGTCATTGTGTATTTGGCCAGACGTAACCTTTCATCTCTGTTGCTTCCCCGCGCACATGATAAAAATGTTTGGAATCCGTTAAATTGAAATAAAATCGTATGTACATGAAATATTTCTCCGTATTTTCATTATTAAAGGAAAGAAATTGAAACCCAGACCCAGAGAGAAGCAAACCGTAGCACAAGAAAATGGCCCGATACGAAAGTTGAGAATCATGACAGGAAAGAGAAGCAGGACACATTAGGCAACGACTTAGAAGCAAACCGTAAGAAGTAGTACGCAACAATCCTAGACGGGTTGACGTGCCGTTGAAATCAATCAATCAACCGATAAAGCCCCCACAATATGCCTACCCCTTGATTTCTGACAGATATCACATTTGTGGTCTGCAGTGACCTTTTCTTGTATCTGTACACACACTAAGTAAAAAATCAAAATTTATACAATATTTTGATTTTCCCATTTTATCAAAACCATATTCTTTAACTAGCAAAAATAACTTTTACACTTTTTCTCTTTCGTTAAAAATTTGTTGACCCCCAACAAAAGTTCTGCATTCACTCACCGTAGGACCATTCATATTGCATATAGATATGAACACCATGAAAACATTCTTTTTATTTTGCTTCTTCACTTCAAATGTCAGAAGGTTACAAATATATGCAACAGATTCAAATACATACGCACATAGCCATTCAAAAATATCTATGAATGGAGGAAATGTATCCTTTTAGCTGCACATCTCCTGTTTCACTTTTATCTTGACGAATCCGGTATTAAAGGCAAAGGAAGTATTAAAATGTGCCTGGTCCCTAGATCACGAAATTTCAACGTGATTTGAAAGGAAATAACGTATGCGTATTCCGCATAACCCTATTGAAAAAAACTTATTGCCTAATCCCACAACACTGAAAAGGTCAGTGACAAACGGAAAAGTCGTTCTTAAAAAGGATCCTTGCATTAAGGTATAAGGCACACAGTTTTGGTAACCTTTACACAGAAAGAAATAGGCGACCGGATACAGAAAACGATGACAGATATTCGAGTATATTGCGCATTAAATAGCAATAACAAAAAGAACAAGAAAAAGAAAAGAAAAAAGTGATCAACAAAAGCTATACATAGATAATGGCTTAGGTTACATCATCTTAGTGACCCTGGATAGATATATGCAATATTAGAAATAGGCACCTGAAGGTCTTAATAAGGCAGCAAAAAGTATCACATAAACCAATGATTTCAAACGGTGTAGTTTCACGATTTCTACTTCATTTTTCTATTGTCTTTTATTTATTCTGGTGTTTATATTATTATTGTTCCTTTTGAGTTTTCACATCAGCATTAGCTGATGTTATTTCACTGGAGTCTGAGTGACAACAAGCCTCCTCAGATCTCCAGGACTCTTCTGAGTATTCTGTCAGATTGCAGCAGCGCAGTGTTCTGAATGGTATAAATCCTTCCTCTGATTTCCAAACCCCATTCCAATCCTTTTGGGACTGTTCTAAGTGCACCAACTACAATTGGTATCGCTTTGACTTTCATATTCCATAACTTTTTCAGTTCTCTGGCAAGGTCCAGATATTTGTCCATTTTTTCATTTTCCTTTAGCTTCACCCTGTGATCAGCTGGAACTGCAAAATCCACCAGTTGACAAGTTCTTTCTTTTTTGTTAATCAACAGTAGGTCTGGTCTTCTTGCTGGGATAAGGTGATCCTTTTTTTATATCAAAGTCCCAGAGAATTTTTTGCGTTTCGTTCTCAAGAACAGATTCTGGTTTATGCATATACCATTTTGTTGTATGGTCAAAATTTAATTTTTTGCATAATTCCCAGTGGATCACCTTTATTATTATTATTATTATTATTATTATTATTATTATTATTATTATATTTGAGTTTTTCACACCAGCGTAAACTTGTGGTGGAGTTTGAGAGACAACAAGTTTCCTCCACCAGATGCAGTTTTGTGTCATACACAGGAAACTAAGTCTCTCAACTCCCGACTTGTAGCACATATATGATAAAAGGGTTGTGAGTTGGCCATAATAGTAATGCGGTCGCGGAAATAATACAGGTGCTAGGGCTTGACGATTGCTCGGAGGGTGCCATTCCGACCCTCCGTCTAGCCAAAGAGGAGGGTAGCATGTCATGGACTGCTCAGCCACCAGGATTCCGTCCTAAGGAATCACGGGTCGCCACCCCTGGACAACAGGTGGCCTGGTGTTTTCTTTGGGGGGAGGGTCTTACCTCTCTGCATAGGTGCAGCCGGAGTATTCTACAGTCCCACCGACAAGGCGGTGAAAAAAAGGAAAAATGGTTTTGTTCTATAGAGAATAAAATGGCTGCTGCTGTTGTTGCTGCTGGTGCTGCTTATGATGAAGACGATGATGAATATAGCAATAATGGCCGTCATGGTTGGATTCGAACTCACAACATATATACGGGCAGCTTATCTTTCGTAAACAACGCCCAACTGAGTCTGGTAATGATAACTTACCAATATTGTATTGCTAGGATTTCAACAAATATTTATATTAGTTAACAAGCTTATCTCACACTTGTTATTCAATGTGTTCACTCCTCATAGTGTACTGTAATGCTATGCTTATGTGTTTCATTAAACATTAAAAAAATACAAAATATCTAATGCAACAAACAGTGATTTAAATAACACTCTATTCAGTAAAGTCATAGTAATGTACAAAAGATCTGGAAATACATAAAGATATTGAGAGATCGTATCAAAAAATCCCCTGTCCACCATCAGATACGTATTTGTTCTGATGAAGCCACAAAATCAAACAAGTCGAAACTTCCTATCTTAGAAAATAATGATTTTTTCTTCATTCATTTTGTTTTCACAATATACATTATACGTAGGAGGTGCTTGCGTGGTAGTTATTGTCGTAGGGAAATGGAATTGGCGGAACGAGTTCAAATCCTAAACGAGACTCTGTTACACTTCACAGTTATGCATCTGGCGTTACTAAATTTTTTCCCTTCACGTATGGGAAAATAATAGGGCAGACTGGGATCTTTAGCCTGGGATAGGCAACCAGTCTTGGAGAATGAAAACTCTAATTTCGAACCAGCTCTAATTCCACTTACAAAGTGACCTTGTGCTACATTCTGTCCGTGGTGGAGGGGTTGAATAAGTACTGGCTGACCCCCCCCCCAACAAAAAAACAGAATCCAAATAAATGTTATCTAATCTTACCAACGTAGATAAAATTTCAAGATCCTTGTTGGACTTAAACTTCAGTCTTTGTACAATTATTCCTTAATGATTCAGTTATCTTGGTTGCCTTGTTTTAAATAAATTATCTGTCTAAAATATGCTCCCAACGGGCACCCCTGCGTTGGAGGCAAAATAGCACTCACCCTCTGACCCGAATAAGTGTCGCTTAGAACTTGAGAATTAAGATTTTGCACAGTTCCAAACTCTCGGAATCTCCGGACCCAATAAAAATTCCTACTTTTTGATGGACCACGGTGACATCGAAACTTTCCCCGAAAATTGGCTTGCACTACAGTTTATGATTTTTTTGGTGAAAATGTTTTTTTTTTACTTGGTTGACCATGCCATATTGGGGGAAATTATTTTTACAAAATGTTAAGCACCAAGTTGACTGTATATTCTGAAATAAAAAAAAAGAAAAAGAAAATTTAAAAGTTTTATTACAAAATTTGGGAGTGGGTTCTGTTTTTTTTTTTGAGGGGGTGGGGTGGGGTTAACCTGTACATACAATTTCCGTGATTTTTTCTCTTTTGTAGGTAAACTGATTCGTATATTTTTCACTAACGTAAATTATATTCACCCGTGAGTCAAATAAAGTCTTAATTTCTAATTAAGTTTTCAGAATAGATAGGTTTTCTTATTAGAATAATAGGTATATATGATGATTCTAATACCTACCCTTTTTTGATGACCTCGAGCCAGATTAGAATAAGCTTTCAAAATATATCAACTGAAGAATATATTCCGCAACAAAAGCAAACAAAGGATCTAATCTTTTTAAGATTTATATTTGTTTTGTAAACCAACTAATCCTTTTTCTGTATTAATATCTACACACATAGAAGTGCATAGACTACAAAGATAACGACACGGGAAAGGAAATCATCTAGCTGGGTTCAAATTTGCATCCAGTTTGCTCAAATTCTCATGGGAATACACGGTTTTAATGTTGTATACCCTTCTTTCCTTTCTTACTTCTATTTTTCTTCTGTTCATCTTTGGTATCTTACGTTCTTCTTCCACCGTCTGGACCTAAACTTGGGGACTTCGTGTCAGGTCTTCTAGGTCAGTCCTGTTACCAAGACATTCATCAACCACAAAACCCTGTTATTTTCGTAAGCTTTTATTCGCCCAACTAAACATTTCATGTAACTAAACATAGCGCGCGTATGCAGGTGAGTACCAGCTAAGCAGACATATCTTATCTGCCTGACGTCCGAGCTGAAACTGAAGACCCAACCAGGTACCACGTGACTCCACGTATTTCGCGGGCTTTCTGTAATATTCCCGCCTGTGATATGAAAAGGGACCATCCCTTTAGAAATACAGGGAATTGACAATAATCTTATGCAACCGCATAGATTATGTAACATTAAGTATATCAATTTAATAAGCCAATTGTAAGTAACAAAGTCGACGGAGTGTCATGAACGAAAAGCTAGTAGCCCAGTCGCCTGGGGTTATAGAATACGCCGTCTGCACAGCCAATTGATCGTTGGGATCTCTTTGGCCACTCGTCTAGCCCAGGTAAGTAACAAGAGGTGTGTTGCATGGACTGCTCAGCTATCAAGATTCAGTCCTCAGACATTGCCACACACTGCCAACAGTTGGCTCCATTGGGGAGGGATCTTACCTCTCTGCTGAGGTGCAACCAGCGTATTCTACAGTCCCAGCCGACAACGCTTGTGTCGTATAGCCGTATATACCTTTCTGCCATACCCGGGTATATAATAGACAGACAGACAGTCAGAGATATATATTAGAGATAGGGATGGTAGATCTTACTTGCTTGTTTCATTCCTGTCTGTTGACTGATTCCTGCTAAATTGTCTGACTTGCATTGTTCTTTGCACTGACCTTCCTTCTTCTGGGGATTGATTTTCTTCCTTAATAATTATCTGCTGGGCTGAGCTGAGTTGGTCATTGTCTTAACATTCATTTACTTGATTAAAACAAGACCTAGTTCTATTTGATCAAGTTTTATTAGCCCATATTTAATATATTCCGCCCCGGGGATGAGATGGACCCAGGAGAGCCGATAATCGTGTCTCTCTCCTTCAAAAGCTAGGTCGCAACTGAATAACTAACTAAATCACGTGTTTGTCATGGCGCACAAATCGTGCGCTTCTAAGGGGTCAAAGGGTTATTAACAGTCTCAGGTAATTTTCAATAGGGACCCCTGATATTAACGTTAATAGATCTTAATTTAAATATTTCTAACTTACAGGTACATTCACAATTCTAATGAATTGTAACACTTGGGAGACGAGGATTCATGCTTTTTGATTCGGTATCTTTTTCGCCCTGTCGTCTGGGGCCTTTAGAATGCCCGACTGCACCTATGCAGAGGGGAAGACTCCCCAATGGGGCCACCTTTGGGTGGTGGCCCCCTGTGATGCTTAAGGATAGAACCCAGGTGGATGAGCAGTTCATGACTTGCAATACTCCACTTTGGCCTCCTCCGATCAATCGGCTGGTCACGTCAAGCCCTAGCACCTATATGATTTTCCAAACCCTATTGCCCTTATGGCAAGCCCCAACCTCTTTTTATCATATGGGTGCTAGAAGGCGGTGAGTGAAGGTCTACATGTCCTGGAAATGACATTAAACTCTATCTGATGGTGAGGTTCTAGTTTTGGAGGTTTGGGGAATGTGGAGCACCCCTTCATCACCATTGCTCCCTGGTTCACTCTGACCCGGAGTGGTAGTATCTGTTAAGGCCTCATCTATGGGTTAAATAGAAAAAACATGAATTGATAAACTAAATTTTTTATCCATTAAGAATGAATTTATTTCAAAACTTTGTCGGCATTAAATGACCCACTGAGGTTGATATGCCGTAAAATAAAACAAACCAAAGCAAATCGGTATCTTTTAGTAACCATACCTGAACAGTGCGGTAACTAATGTGACTTGATTCAATAAAGGCATGTTTGTCACAAAAGTCATTATCACGTTTAATTTAGAAAAGAGATAGCTTTATGGTCAAGTTGATTAAAAAGATGTAAAAAAAGAAATGAAATGCCGTTGATGTAAGCAAACATCGATCCGCCATGAAATTAATCAAAGTAATCGAGGAATCAGATATTAAAGAGAATTCTTTATTAAAAATCACTGTGATTTTTTTTCAAAGAGATTTCTCTTTATGCCAAAGGCTATATACTGCTCTGTTTGATCACACAATAGTTAGGCACATACATAGATAATGAATAGGCTAGTATATATATATATATATATATATATATATATATATATATATATTATATATATATATATATATATATATGTATATATATATATCTCTTATGTATATATATATATATATATATATATTTTCTCTCTCTTTATATACTACTACACACAGACATACACACACACACACACACATATATATATATATATAGGGAGAGAGAAAAAGAGAAAGAGAGAGAGAAAAAAGAGATAGAAGGGGAAGAGAGACTGGTAGAGAGACTGAACGAGAGAGATATAGGGAGAAAGAGTGAGAAGGAGAAAAGGGACTGACAAAAGGACTGGGAAAAAGAGAGAGAGACAGACAGACAGACAGACAGACAGACAGAGTCCGAGATAGACTGAGAAATACAGATAGTGAGAAATAGATTTAGACAGATAGATATATAAATAGATACATAAATAGATATATAGACACAAATTATGTTATATAGCTTAAATAGTACAATTTCAAACGTTTGCTGTGTTAAATATGAATAGTTGCATTGATGAGAGAGCGTTCCTCCAGGTGATTCCAGTACACGTCTAAGGCAGCGAAGGTAGTATTTAGCCGCCGCTTGCTGGGAGTATAAGGTCCATGTTTCCCTTCCATACATGAGGGTACTGATAACACATGTCCTATACACTTGTAACGGATAGTGAGCTTGCTGTTGTCCCACACTCTTATTGTGAGCTTCCCAAAAGTTTCGGCAACTGAGTTCAGCATCAAGTGACGTTGTCAGTGATGGTGGATCCAAGGTAGGTGAAGGTGTTTACGGCTTCCAGGGTGTAGCTGTTGATGGTGATGGAGGAGGATTTCAGTTCCCTGACCCATCGGTTTTCTTTATACTAATGGTCAGGCTGAAGTCCTGGCAGGCTTGGGTGAACTGGTCCATGAGTGTTTGCAGCTGCTCCTGAGAGTGTACCACTGCTGCATCATCAGCAAATAGCATGTCCCGAATGACAAATTGCTTGACCTTTGTTTTTTGCTTTTAGACGGCTGAGATTCAACAGATTTCCATCTGTCCTTGTGTGAAGGTAGACTCTTCTGTTGATTTACCAAAAGCCTGGCGCAGAAGGAGGGCAAAGAAGATCCCAAACAGAGTGGGAGCAACACGCATCCCTGCTTGACACCACGACGAATGCTGAAAGGATCTGAGGTGGATCCATCAAACTGGATGGTGCCTTTCATGTCAGTTTGAAAAGACTGAAGAATGCGGAGATTCTTTCTATTAACTGGAAGAGACCACTCCTGCTTACAAGGTCGAAAGCTTTTGTGAGGTCAATAAATGCTATTAGAGTGGTCTTCTCTGTTCTCTACATTTCTTCTCCCTATATATATATAATATATCTATATATATATATATATATATATATATATATATATATATATATATATATATATATATATATATATATATATATATATATATATATTATATATATTATCAAATACCTCAATCACGAGCAGAATGTAACACAAGGTAGATTTTTAAGTAGATTTCAGCTTAACTTTAAAGCAGAGTTTGTCTTTCCTTATACTGATTGCCTTACCAAACCTACAGAACACAGTCTGCCTTATTATTTACCCATAGCTGGAGCGAGAAAATATGGTATCATTTCTTTTCAAGAACATTAGGTCGATGTTAAATACAAACGGCTTCTATTTGTCCGAATTTTGTAGATGCGGCTTGATTATTTATTGGAGGGCAAATCGGCCGAAATACTGAGAATATAACAATGAAAATAAGCATAATACTCCGGAAAATCTAATAATACGATCAGCTTTGTCCTGGATTCGAACTTGGGTCATCATTTTCATTTACTACAGCAATAACCGTTACATGAATTGCTTCTATCTCGTGTCCATGTAACCGATTTTTTAAACTTAATAAGTTTTTTTAAACACTTCTAAGATTTCTTTAATATGGCGCAAAAGTCAAGCTGAAACATTCGCATTAATTTGATATTAAACAAGCCCAGCTTCTCTGATGCTGCTTGTTGCAAAATTCTACAGGAACACTGGGACGACTGATACGAACTCACCAAAGTTGGTTGTGGCCGCCATGTTGAATCTATTAATGGTGTGTCATTGACGCAGTGTTTGTTCTGTAGATGTTTTCAGAGATGAAAGATTTTTAGGTTCTCTTTTTTGCCGCCATGTTTATTTTACATGTCTCTGTTTTGCATGCTGCAAGTTATATTGGCTAACTTTTAGCTTTCGTGCCTTTTTTTTCTCTCTTTTTATTTTGTTTTGCACCAGGGTCTGCATCTTGGATAACTGACTGATATGTCTTTAAAGAATAAATAAATAAAACTCCATATGACAAAAGGTTGGCAAAGAGTGTTTTTTTAATGAAAAAAAAAATCTAGGTGAAGATGTCGAAGAATCTGACGGGATTTCTTTGCGTTTTTGAGTTCTTTTCTTTCTTTCTTTCTTTATTTTATTTATTTTTTTGTTGCTCTTTGAGAGGGAATCGGGCAGCATCTTTGAATTCAACCAGCTCACTCTCTGTCCGCTGCGATCAATAAAGTCAGAGCCATACTTGACGCTACTTAATTTTTTTTTTCGTGCACACACAAGAGAATCGTGTTCAGAGAAAATACTTTCATTTCAGGTCATTTCATTGTCAAGTTTCACCCTTTTTCTATAGACGTATTTATCATGCAGGCCTTATGACCGTTACCTTTTTTTCTATTTTTAAATATCAATCTTCTCTTAATTTTCTATATTACTCTTTGTATTTCTCTATTCTTTTCCTTTATCTCTATGTCTCTCACCCACTGTTATATATATATATATATATATATATATATATATATATATATATATACACGTAAAGAAATAAAGTGACTGTGAAAAGAATATACTAAAACATATGCAAATACATTACTGAGAAAGATACATACGGCGACTAGGTAATATACACTGACATAAAGAAAACTGATGAATAAATACATTGATAAATACTGACTGAGATATATAAATATATAGATAAGAATAGATAGATATTAACAGAAATCTCTCTCACTATCTCTCTCTCTCTCTCTCTCTCTCTCTCTCTCTCTCTCTCTTCTATTTATATAATATATATATATATATATATATATATATATATATATATATATATGAGTAGTGGCTTACCGGTGGTACCCACAGTATCCAGGGGTTAAGACTGTGAGAAAACAAATACAAAGTGCTCAATACAATGTAGAGCAAAATTTATTTAAGAAATGGATATAAGTAACCTACTCGAGTTTCATCATCTGAATCATCAGGGTTACATCCGCTGAATTAATCGAGTTTTCAATTAATATCAGTTGATACCACGTATGTCTGTTGAAACGGGTCTCATCGTTATAGATGAACGCCTGTTTATAGATTTAAAAAAAACTCACCGGAAACTGTTTTTGTTTATTGGATTAAAAAATGTGAATTAATTTGTGGGAATTACTTTTTCAATTGTTAATTTAATGAAGGGTAGATTACGAGGCGTGAGAGTCGTTAAATAAGCGAAAAAGATTAAAATTATTTATTGGTTGGTTTTGGTTTGGTTAGAGAGTATGCGAAAAGGACCGATCGTAGGCGTGATAATAATAGAGGTTTAGAGTGGTTTAATACGGTTAATTATGATTTTATATATATATATATATATATATATATATATATATATATATATATAAATCAAAAGCATTAGGGACTGTTCCAAGACCACCAACTATAATTAGTATCAATTTCACCGTCATGTGCCACAGATTTTATTGTTTTTGTTGCTGTTGTTTTTTTGTGAGGGCAGGGTAGTTACAGTTTTCGGAACAGTAAAAATCACAAAACAAATTCTCAGTCTTTTGGTCCATCTAGCGAAAGTCCTATCTTGTCCATTTTATGAATGATCCAGTGTATATTACAAAGGGGACAACCCAGGTGTTGACGAGATATCTGCTGTACAGCTTGATTTCTAGAGGTTTTCTTGTTCTTTTAGTTACTTTTTTTTTTCATCTATGTTTGTTTGATATTAACAACTTCCGGCGATGCGGGCGCTATTGCACTTACTTCAACTCTGCATCTCTCTGCATATTGCTGCACTGCTCTCTCTGGCTGTTAATCTCGTGTCGTCTAGCTAGGACCTGTTGTGCCCGTCAAATACTCCCACGGGTTCCCGCCGAAAGGTGAACAACAATTATTACAATAGAAAAAAGACAATACAAGACAATTTCAGGTGAACATTAAAATGGTCAGAGAGGTATATAGTTCGCATTCATTTTCCCTATCGGCTACAGTTCCATCTGCTCCCATCGCTTGTCGAGAAGGGGGACACCCCCATTTTTCTTTGGGAAACTCTGCTAGGGCTGGTCTCTAGAGGACAACTAACATCTTATTTCCTCGGTCCAGAACTTAACTCTCTCCACTGGGGTCCAGAAAACTAACTGACTAACTTTTAAAATCTCACAGAGGTCCCAATTCTCGCACGAGATTTGTGCCTATCCCCCGCGTGATTTGAAAAGTCTTTTGTTTAGAAGACCACCCTCATGATGAGTTTTATTACCCTTCTGACCGTGGTCAACTATTATTTGCACAAAGGACCAGACATGCTGTCTGTTTCTAACATTAACGGTTCACTATCTCTCCTTTTTATCTAGCCTAAATTCTTTTCTTAATTCTAAGAATTACTTGACTTAGCCGTGACCCTACTTACACATACATATATATGTATGCACACACACATGTATGTATACATACGCACATATGTATGTATCTATCTATACATATATATACACACATATAATACTTATCTTATATATGGGTTTTACTACTACTTATTCAGTATACTAGCTAGAATTATATATAAACACCTACAACCGTATGTATGCACAGATGTACACTGCACTAATGTATTGTGCTATAGATGGTGTATGCATCCAATATTTCCTAGTACTTATAATTCCCTTTTCTATACGTATTCTAATATCTTAGTGATTTTAGTAGTTCTATTCCTTCCATTGTATATCTTTTCCCCCTTTTCACCACGAGCATGACACAATTTCCGATTCCAAATTCCATTCCCATATACTGGCAGCATATTTTAAGATTTCTACAAGAGTTTCCAGATCTTTTTCATTTCAAAAATCTTAATATCCTCCATATTTATGAGGTGCTCTATTTTTTCGTAAACCTGCAGCCCTCTCTGAATGTAGTTGAGTGGCTTCATGGCTATAAAATATAGAAGTGGCGAGAGTGAGTCTCCATGGAAAACGAATCTTTGGATTTTATACTCTGGTAGGTTTTGTCCTCCTGCTGTTAATTCCACTTTCCAGTTTTCGTGGTGTAATTTATAATATTGTTGTATATTGTTGTATATTTTTAGACATTCAATTATCCTAGTTTGCGTGACCATATCATAGGAATTTCTCTAGTTCTTGTTTGCAACGGCTACAAAGTTCTGCCTCGTTTAATCACATTGAGAATGTATGGATCTATATAGAGTAGGTCATGTATTGCCTTACCATTCATCTGGAAATAGTCCGTTGCAGAAAAGCAAGTAATATATATCGTATTTAATCTTTGTGGTTATTATTATTATTATTTTTGAGTTTTCACATCAGCATTAGCTGATGGTCTTTCACTGGAGTCTGAGTGACAGCAAGTCTCCTCAGGTCTCCAGGACTCTTCTGAGTATTCTGGCAGATTGCAGCAGTGCAGTGTTCTGAATGGTTTCAACCCTTCCTCTGATTTCCAAACATTCCAGACCCGTTTCCACTCCTTTTGGGACTGTTCCAAGTGCACCAACTACAATTGGTATCACCTTCACTTTCATATTGCATAACTTTTTTAGTTTTCTGGCAAGGTCCAGATATTTGTCTATTTTTTCATTTTCCTTTAGCCTCACCCAGTGATGTGCTGGCACTGCAAAATCCACCAGTTGACAAGTTCTTTCTTTTTTGTCTATCAACAATAGGCCGGGTCTTCTTGCTGGGATAAAGTGATCCATTTTTTTTCAAAGTCCCAGAGAATGTTATTATTATTATTTTATTATTATTATTATTATTATTATTATTATTATTATTATAGAGTTTCTCACACCAGTGTTAGCTGATGGACTTTCCCCGGAGTATGAGTGACAACAAGTCTCCTCAGGTCACCATGACTCATCTGAGTATTCTAGTTGATTGCAGCAATGCAGTTGTCTGGATGGTCTCAATTATTCCTCTGATTCTCAGTTCCTCCAGTCTTTTTTCCAAGCTTTTTTTGATTGGTCAATTTGTATAACTTTGACCCTCGTATTGCACAACCTTTTAAATTCCCTAGCAAGGTCAAGGTATTTTTTCTATTTTTTCGTTTTCCTTCATATTCACCCTGTTATCTGCTGGAACTGCAAATGTCTACCAGGATACCACAGGATACATTTTAATGCTGTTGGTTGTATGATCTCAATTCTACCTCTGATTTCCAATTTTCCCCAGTTTTCCTTCCCATCGTTCAAGAGCACCAACTACAATTGGCAATACCGTCACCTTCGTGTTGTACTGTTTATTCCAGCTCTCTGGTATGGTCTAAGATTTGTCTATGTTTTCGTTTTCTTTCATTTTTGCTCTGTAATCAGCAGGAATGACAAACTCTACTAGAAGACAATAAAGAAACTATTGCAAGTTTTCTCAACGATTTCAAACTGTGGACTTTTCACTGGAATCTGAGTGACAGTAAGTTTTCACAGATCTTCAGAATTCCTCTAAATACCCAAACTGATTTTAGTAGTGCTGTGGTTTAGGTTGGTATTTCCTCTGATATCCAGTATAACCAATCTTGTTCACAGATTTTTCTTATTTTGCATATCTCTAGCAAGGTTCGGGTATTATTAAATCTTTTTACTTTATCTTATTATTATTTTCGTGGTTGTCGGAAAATAAGAAATTTAGTGGTTTCTCCTGTCCCGACGACAGGAGAAACCACTAAATTTCTTATTTCTTCTTGTTGGTTAAAACTAGTACTGGTATCCTGTCCATTTCTCAAAGACCCAGACAATTTGTGACTCATTTTCTTGTTGGTTTTGTAAGATTCAAAGGTTATGACAAAGTCATAACTCATTGGAACGCAAACAAACTCCGACAAAGGTTGAGGGACAAAACATTTTATAGATATCAGCACATGAATACAAAGGATACATAATAGAAGAGTACATGGATACATAAGATACATGAACAATGGAAGATAGAAAGGTGTACATCAACACACATATAATATGAAGGTACAGACATGAGATTAAGAATAGTCCATGCTGTATAAACCACTTACAATAATGTAAGGGGTGGGCAAAGCCCCACCAAGAAAGGGGTAGTCATAAGACTACCTCATTGTGTCTCATAGGTCGAGCAGCTGGCAAAGAGAAAGAGAAATTCAAAACAGCCGCTCAAATACACGAGGCGGGAACCAGCGACATTAAACGGGCAGACAACTCCCCAGGCAAATACGAAAATAACCCCACAGTTTGTTTCAAATTTCAGTCTCATTTTGGGGGGTTATTTTCCCGACTCATTCATATCTGTTCCAGAATTATAATGTAATTAACTGTTTTATCTCTATAACAACACAATCTATACTTATTAATATCCTGCATATTATACATGTTTGCTTTGTCACTATCGGTCTTTATGACATTATTTTGTATTGAGATTAATTAGTGGTGCAGTTTTTTTCTTCAGGTTTTCCTTCATAACCCTGTCTAGGCTGAGGACAGGATTATATTTAGTTGTATTTTATTTTAATAATTTGTATTTTTTTATGGTGCAGTCCCTCGTGGGAAAAAAAACTGACTACCAAAAGATGTTGCGGTAAAAAGCAAACAAAAAAAGAAAAAAGATGTTGGGGAAATGAAAAAGAAAAAAAAAAGGAAATGAAAGTTGGTAAAAAAAATAATAAACTGGAACCAGAGAAAGAAAGTAAAAAGCAAATGAATAAACTTTCGTTAAAATATATATATTAATATAAGTAATATAAAAGATATATACTAATATAAGTAATAGTCCATATATATATATATATATATATATATATATATATATATATATACAATAGACATATTTTTTTTAGATGTATACGGGATTTATCAAAATATTAAAAACTGAAAGTATAAACATTTTAAATCTCAATTGAACATGTCTGCACAGGCAATAATATCTCTCTCTCTCTCTCTCTCTCTCCTCTCTCTCTCTCTCTCTCTCTCTCTCTCTCTCTCTCTCTCATCTCTCTCTCTCTCTCTCTCTCATATATCTAATATATAAAACAGAGATTTTGGTATGTACGTGTCGATGTATAACAAAAAAACGGAGGTCACTCAGATTCAAAATCTTGCATACACATTGATATCGTTCTAACTAAGAAAAATTCCAAATTTGGTTATTGATTTTTACTGATTAAGGGGTTTAATCGATTAATTAATCCAAAATTACCCAATTTGCGGAACTGTCCGTATATCAGCCCCTCCTGATGATAAATATTGTCTCTGCCTGCTTATTGTTAAAGCGATAACAGCAGCGAAGTTTTGATTTTAATGAATTAGTTTTGCAGTCTAAGCCGTTCAGCTCCGAATTTAATGGCCTATTTATGGTCCAGTCTTTAATAATTTTTATATCGTTAGAAAGATAAGAAAATACTCTTTCAAATATGTAATTTGTGTGAGTTTTTTATTAATTGAATCATTTTTTACAGCGAGTTAAAAAATTAAAAAAATGGCTTCGGATAGCCACGCTGCCTATGATTATTGGCGATACAAGCAGTGGCAGTCTATAACAGTCAGATCGGAATCTCTTACCTATTTAGGATTTTAATCTTTAAAATATTTATATCTTTAGTAATAAGATGAAATAGTCTTTCTGAATATGTAATTTGTATGTGTTTTTTATAGATATTTTTTTTTTTACAGCGAGTTAAAAAAAAAAAATACTACGTATAGGCGATAATACGAATAAAGCTCGGAATCTCTTAGTCTTTCTGAATATGTAATTTGTATGTGTTTTTATAGATTAAATTATTTTTTACAGCGAGTTTTGTCCATATTCTTAAATTGTACAGTACCTCATTTAATTTTAATTTTTGTAATGCATAAAAATTGTAGAAAATCAAAATGTACGCTTTACGGTTACATTATTAAAATAATATTTTTAATCGTAATAACAGTATCATGAAAATCAGTTTACGTCGTAAGTACGGTTACATATTTTGTATAAATTAAACTAAGATTTTCATTCGAATAAAATGACTTTTAATTCCTTTAATTTATTCATTAATTTTTATTGTTAGAGTTTTAAAGGGTTAAAAATAACAATAAGATTGACGAATTTCCTTAGAAACTGTTTTTCTTTTGGTTCGTTAACTAATTATTTTCTCAAACCACGATAAAAAAAACAAAAAAACAAAGTTACTAATACGGACAAAATCCGGTGTTTTTATTTTAGTCTAAGGCCCGACTGGAGATAAGTAGTCAATTATTTGTAAGACGAAATTTATTTCAAGTTTATCCGAACAATATCCAGTTATTGGAACATTTCAAAAAATTTTTATATGTAAGTACGAAAAATTGTAAGCGCTTTGTTTATCAAAATGACATGATTCGTTAGTAAATTACCCGAAAAGTTGATAAAACAAAACAACTAACAACCAACATTTAAATTATTATTCAAAATACAATTTAAAATATTCCTCAGAATTTGCCTTACAAATTAATTTTAAGTTTTATGATTTTACTCTTTATTGTGAAGTCAATAAACATCGCTGAGTTTATAGTGCAACTTTTCAGTTCTGAAAAATTGGCATGTTTTAAATAGAGATTTCATAGGTGACATTTGAACTTTTATGAAAATTGATGTTTTGTAATTAATACAAATTTTGTAATAAAACTTAATTTTAACTAGGGGGGGGGTAGGGGTTAGGGTTAGGGGGGGGGGTTAGTTTTAATGGGAAAATAAATAAATAATTTGGGTTCCGTTCAAGCGGTTCCGATATGGGGGATCAATTTACTATAAACTTATACGAGGAAATGAGCACCCGTGAATACTCAAATAATAAAGAACTTTTAAGAATTTTTTTTCAATCTGATAGATTGGTGTGCAATCGATAATAATCAACTCAAGGAAAAAAAAAATAGATGGGGGGGGGGGAGTCCAGATAATCAGGTCCACCAAAACGTTTTTTAAACAATGTTTTTAAAATACTAGGTACCACCAATTTTACCCTGTGAAATTTACCCCCCCCCTATATTTAACACTATGAAACTTGCAGAAAAATTAATATTTTCTTGAAAGATTTTTTCCATTGAAAGAAAAAACATTAAATAAACTCCTGATGATTTTTTTAAACTTTTTTCAGCTTACGGAAATAATGAAAATTATGATTGAAAAACAACGTTTTCATTTTTGCTCTGTTAAATCAACTGAAAATTAACGTAGCTAAAAACAAGTTACGATAAGAGTTTTTTTTAAATTCTATGAAAAATCAATTAATTATAAATAATAACAAAATATTCCCGTTTATTCAAGTGGCCTAAACTGATCAATTGGTGGTCCCTATAATACTATCTTAGGTTTTAGCAAAAATAGATATTGCAATACGAAGAATTTAAAATTTTCGATTCTCAGCTTCTTTTTAAACTCAACATGCAATTAAGAAACTAAATGTGAATTGTTGTCATGTACAAAAATTTAAAACAATAACAAACAAATATACAAACGAATACTTTCAATTTGTTGTATAATAATATGAAATAATTTTAAACTATAAAACAGAAAATACAAATCCTGAAATATACAAATTCTCAATGATTTTAGTTTCAAGAATTATTTTCCTCTTACCCCCTCTCTAACTACTGTCTTCCACTTTCTCTCTCACTCCCTGGTGATCCAAATTTCATTTTAGTCCGGTCATGGACCGGGTACTTTAGCTAGTATATATATATGGGAGTAAATATGGAAATAAATCCGACAATATTAAGAAATTTGAAAAACGAAGTGTTTCAAAAATAACATGAATTTATTTATCGACGTTTGAACTTTTCGGTTTATTCAACCCTTCATCAGGATAGATTATGGGTTAAAGAAATTGATGAATGTTTTGTAAATGACAGGAGTTAGAAAAATATTTATAAAAAGTTTGTAACTGTATTTGTTCAGCGTTATATTTTTTTAAAGACAAGCCGCGATCCGCACACGCGAAGATGTGATGACCGTGACGTAAACTCGAGAAATACCTTCAACAAGTACGAGGTTAAAAAGTATTATATATATATATATATATATATTAATCTATATTATATATATATTAAGATAGTGTGTGTGTCTGTCTGTATGTATGTTTGTACAACCTTATTTGGTTACATTAATCGATAGGAGGGCATAAAGTGGATTTCGATGAAAAGAAAATGCTTAAGCGGCGGTTCAAACAAAATATATAATAAAGGACTTCCACACACATACATATAAAGTGGGAAAGTTAAAAAACATCCAAGTGGGTTGCAACGATCACACTTGCGCATTGAAAGTTGGTGAATATAGAAACTATAGACTTTACCCACAACGATCAAGAAACAGGATTCAATGCGGGATTTATTGGCCACGAAGAAATGCGTAGGCAAGTCCTCTTGTGCAGAATAAAGGCGTAATCACGAAATTAGCGTGTAGTGGTTGAACAGATGAGGCCTAGCTACATGGAAAGTTGCCAGAATGCAATATAGCTAGTACGAATTTTTGATCGGGACATTGGTCTGACAAAAAGTTCAACTAGGATGGACTCAGGTCGATCTCTGTAAATACAATCCTAATCGTCTTTTTGACACCTTTCATAATCCCCACATTCGTCGTAATTCGAAAGAGTAACGCTATAAGGTTATTTTATACAAGCGTATCCGTCCTTTAAATCAATTCCGGCTACAGTGTGAAACCCGATACGAAGAACTTAAAAAAATCAATATAATACATACACGACATTACTATAGTGAATGGTTTGGTGTGTTTAGTTTTTATAGATATTTTTATGCCAAAGATGTTTTTGCTTATTCATTCTGGTTGGGGTATTTATTTTTCATCAATCAATTTTATACATTTTTTAATCTAGATTTTTAATATATTTACCCATACGTAGGAACACCTAACTAGTAACTACCCCTTTGCGTTAGAAATAGACCAGGAAGAAAATGATCACCGTAGGGGTAACTCTCGACACTACCCAGAGTTCCAGAATGTGACTTCATGCACTAGATGCAGTTTATTGTCCAATACTCAGGACAATAAGACCCGCCAGTCACGCGGCCTTCTATCACATATGTGTTTGAGAAATGTTAGATGTTTGCTATAAGAACAATAGCGTCGGGAAATCATATAGGTTGCTCTTGCTTGGTGGTGACAACATGATTGATTGCAAAGGCTCTCCGAACGCGCGGTTCAGCCTAAGTAAGGCCAAATTGTTGGTGTTGCATGGTAATGAACTACTTACGACCACCGGATTCCATCCGTAAGCATCATCATTGACACCAAACGGCCGTCTGATACCCCATCGAGGGGATTTTTACTCCAGTCCGGTAGAGTTTGGCTAGAAACAACACGGTTCCTAGTTCGATAAACCCGCCCTCGCCAATCTCAGCGTAATGAGTAGCACAGGGATATGTGCGGTAAAAGTAAGTGGCTGGATGGTAGGTGTGGCACTCCACCTAAAACTGCTAAATAATCTCCTTCGGTCTAGCGACTAGTTGAAAAGGGGAATAGACTCCCTAGCCTGCTGACCGATACGCGACATAGCCGCCGACGACTTTAACTTTTAACTTACCTCACATTCTACTGTCCCAATTGACCAGCACGAAAGGAAAATTGGTGGGAAGTCCACCATCAGAGCAAAAAAATACGCAAAAGAAGATATAATAAATTTTTTTAGGTTTTAAAAAGTTTTGAAATTCGTTCAAAAATTTTTAATAGTATTTTTTCTTTCTTTTCTTTATTCATATGATATACTATCTTTTTCGTAACTGTTTAAGTCGTTTATCGTCTTATCTGGGGGATGGTTCTCCTAATTACTTTGCTGTTCTTGAAATACTTAGGCACCAGGATTCCATCCTTAAGCATCACGGATTGCGCACCGGCCATGGCCCCAACTGGTAGCCTGCAATAGGGGATTTTACGCCATGCTTTTACCATTTTTTAGTCGGCGTATTCCATACAAACCCAGTTGATACGGAAGGAAGGAAAAATTTTGTGGAGAGGCAGCAAATACCAAGAAGATAATAATACTGTTAGGTTTTAAAATATTTGAAAATGATTTCCAAACATTTAAAAGTAGCTATGGTTTGTATAGACCTTTTCTTTCCGCTTTTTTTTTTTCTTATTTATTATAAATATGACTTATATTTTTTCTTAGCTGTTTTGCCGTCTATCGTCTATCCGGGTATGCTGGGATGGTTCTCGCGTTTTTTTTGTCTGGTCTGGGACTACTTTAAGTCTTCTTGCAACTTCTGCATCTAGGTTTCCTTGCTGTAAAAACACTAAAGACTTTATATTATTTTTCAACGTCTTTCATTCATAGCAAAGTAAGAAAAAACATGGCGAGGAAGAAATAAAACTTCTGACGGACAGACGTAATTTGGCGTCTTGTCCGTGTTGGGTAAGCTAGGCCCAAACTGGCTTTTTTCTGTCTAAACTATTCTCGTCTACAAGGCTTGCCTGACCAATCAGTGATTAGCTAACAAGGTTAGTAAAAGGTTAGTCGCTGTCAATCACTTATTTGCTTTTCCATGATTCAAAATTACTGGTTTTTAAGAATTTTCTATACTACCGTACATAAAATTACATAAACAACCTATCAATTTTGTAAAAATTATTCTACTCTAAATCTCTGAGTTAAGCTATTTATTATATTCAATTTTACCCAAAAGTAAGTATTTCTTCTCACCAGGTTCTGGGCTGTTCCGTTAAGAATGATAAAGTATAACGAGTGAGAATTTCCTGATGACAATGTTAAAAGATGTAGTTGGGCTGGTGTAAATCTTGAAGTCCGGGAAGAAATCTTAATTGGACACAGATAATCAATTTGTGTTGTATTAATGTCTCATTAGCTTAAGGTTAGTTTTATTTCCGGGGCTTGCAATAAATCGTCAGTAAATTTTACTGGTCATGCGTTATAAATTCAATTTGGCATGCATCATAATAACTTCTATTGGATTTCAAGACTGAACACCCACGCAACCAAGAAAGGCTCAATGTGTCACCTATTTTAAAAGAAGCCTGACCGAACACTAAATAGAAAATTTAAAAATCTAAAAAGAGGGCTGGGTTGGACTCTGTAACGAAGACTTGTCAAGATGAGGCATACTAGTTGTATAACTTAAATATTGGAGCTCTGTATTTAATAGCAAAAGAGACCCGAGACTTATAAAAAAGTAAACTAACACGCAACATTATTTAATGTAGATGAATTCTTATGAAAGCCATCGAATAAGTAAATAAATAAAGTTATTGGATTAGCACAATTTTCGGTATATTGAGAAGCTGATGGTGACGCTCCATTCAGAATGCCAAAAATCAACCCCTAGTTCTAAGTGAAAATGATCCCTTGCTTGTCTGACTGATACCGAAAATTGGCTTAATCCAATACTTTATTTTTTTTTAGCTATTCGATGGCTTTCATAAGAATTCATGCTGACATTAATAATGTTGTCGTGTAGTTTATTTTTTTATAAGTCCGGGTCTCTTTGGCTATTAAATAACAGAGCCCAATATTAGCTATACAACTATTGCCTTCATCTTTGACCAGTCTTCCGTAGCAGAGTCAACCCAGCTCTTTAGATTTTTAAATTTTCTATTTAGTTTTCGGTGCGGCTTCTTTTAAATAGTGACACATTTGAGCCTTTTGCTTTTGGCGTGGGTGTTCAGTCTGAAATCCAATAGAATTATTATGAATGCTGCCAAAATTAATTTAAATACGCAATGACAGTAAATTAACTGACGATTTTTATGCAAGCGGACAATACACTAACTTAAGCTGAGACATTCAATACAAACACAAATGATTATCTGTGTCCAATTAAGATTTCTTCATCGTGAGTTCAAGATTTTCACAGCCCAACTACATTTTCAAATTGTCATCAGGAAATTCTCACTCTTATACTTTAATCATTTCTTACGGAACAGCCAGACCTGGTTGAGACAGAAATACTTACTTTTGGTTAAAATTGAATATTAAATAATGCTAACTGGCAGTACAAGAGTAGATAATTTTTACATAATTGATAGGTGTTTATGAATTATGTACGGTAGTATAGAAATTCTAAACACAGTAATTTTGCATCAATGGAAAAGCAATATAGTGATTGGACAGGACTTAACCTTTTACTAACCTTGTAGCTAATCACTGATTGGTCAAGGCAAGACCTGTGAACAGAGAGATCGTTAAGAAA
>CM042159.1:63367075-63376867 GCA_023376005.1 Doryteuthis pealeii | reverse complement strand
GGAGAGACATGCATTAATACCCCATCATCACGCAACTGGTGTGTGTTGTTTTGTGTGTGTGTCGATCAAGGTACAATAATAAGAAGAGTGGGATGCAATAGAAGCTGCTCGATGCTTATTGCTCGCAGTTTTAAAAACCTAAAATAATAAAATCATGGGCACTAAAAATATGAAATGCCTTGAAATGTTAACACACACCATTAAGATTATGGATAATACCGTGGATTGGTTTTTATTATGCGTGAAACACTTGGAGTAACGGTAATATAGTTCCAAATTATATGTACTAGTATCGTTATTATAGATTCTATCAGAAGATAGTAAGTATTTGAGTTTTAAAATATTTATGAAATGTTCAGATTAGAAAGATTAACGAAATTTAAATAGAGAACCATATAAAAGATTGCACTTATTTTGAATATATATCTTTAATTGGTTTCCATATGAATCATTCATAGGATCTGGATTTTAATTGCTTTGCGGAATAAAAGCTATAAATATTAGAAGATAAATAACAACTACTTATCGTTTATTAAACACAGGTTTTGTTAACCCAGTATCTGCAAATATAACCCAAAATATTTATGGAAATTCTTTATTTCAAATCATATGTAGAACATCATTGACGCGATCAATTTTAAATCGACCTAATAAACAGCCTCCGTGGCGGGAGTCACTTACGGTGGAGCTTCGGCTACTGGAGCCTATTAGTGTTCAATTAAGGCGTGATCCGCAAGGGGTATAAATCCCCATGGCAACACCTTCCTCAGGCAATTTAAAGGAGCAGGGCTGGGTTACGAAACGAACTAAAATTGGCCCATTGCCTGAAGGCGCCCACTTGCAGGAGTAATCGTCGACGGGATCAGCTTTTTTGCACCCACACCCATGGGATCTCGGTTAGTGGTGTCCCACGTTAATAGGGCCTTGATGCACCTACAATATGCTCTCAGGTCCAATCATGGCTTTAACGAAGATAAATAGTCATTAAAACCTGACAGTATAAATAGTGAATACCACAACAACACGAATGGAAAAACCATAAGGTCGGCATAATAAAAGTGTTGACATGACGTATAATTCAATCCCACCAACTTATATGATATACTTTTTGACATTCTCAGTTTGCTTCAAAGTAAACTTTGGGAGATATAGATAAATGAATTTGATACTGGAGAACAGAAATGGGAAAGACGAGTTTAATTAGTGAAAAGAAGCAGTAAAAAAAAACAGGTGATCGAAAACTATTCCCGAGACATAAATTGATAGCTAGACTCAATTACTCACACACTACCCACAACAAACGAAGATATTCATCGTGAACATTTCTTCAAGATCTATATGTGTATAAGAATGCTATGATAATTTAGAAACATTCTAATTATACTCACATATATTATATATGACATTGGAATACAGCTGAAAAAAAATGTTAAGATTGAAAGAAGAGAATACGACTGACTTTATCTCCATGCTGAGGAATAACGAGCGCAACCCAACTGCCGACACACAAAAAGGGGCGCGGGCGAGCTTAAGTCATCGCACACCCATCAAAATTGCATCTATGGAATTTAGGGATCTGGAGGTGTGTGGTTAACCCTTCTTGCTATATGACACCGGTCTACTCTTAACAGAATGGTAGTCCAGATCTGTATTCCTATTCGATAGAAATACTTGAAACTAAGTTCGATACCGGCCACGCAAATGCAGCCGTATGAGTAGGCATAGGGAAACTGTGTCGATATAGTATAAGGAGCTGATGGCCAGGATAGATACCGTCAAGACGCAAACACTCCCTTGGTCTAAGCACTAGCTAGAAAAGGGGATACGAGCTCCACCTGTACTGGTACCATTTACGACATTAGGATCTCGCTCCCGTATGCAGACCGTTAACTATTACCTTTAGATATCGATACTAAGTATTCTATATCAAACAATATAGTTAACTCATTATCAATTAGATATCTATATACCTCAACCTATATATTGAAGTAAAGTCGATCGGGCGGCCTAAAGTCGGTTTCAGCGCAGTCAGCGAGGAGTCTGATCCCTTTTACAATAGCGCTAGACCAAAGGAGAGTAGTTTTTAGCAGAAGTGGAGCGCACCCTACCATCAGCTCCTTACTTTACGCAAGATCCCTCGTGATACTCATCCACGCTGAGTGGCGGGGACCGTGTATCGCATAGGACACCGCTTGTTGTGGTTTCTAGCCGAAAGCTCTACCTATATATATATAATATTTATATAACTATATACACATCAATATAGTAGCTATATCATATCATCTATGTCGACACTGTCAGCGCGGTATTATCCATGACATCTCTCTCCTCCCATACTCATCACTCAATCAATTCTCTGAGGTCCTCTAAGCAGCAATCCATGTAATCCGCACAGAGCTGATCAATGTACGTCGTTTGCTGGTGGACCACACTGATCTTGTCCATGTGATCGAGCTTCCACAGGAGGACGTCGCCTTTGAGGCAGGTGATTGCTCCCACGCTCTGATTTCTCGTAGGCGATGCTTGCATACCACATAACGATCATGTTCAGGAATCACCCGCAGTATTCTTGTGCATCTACCGTCTAGTTTATTCTGTAGATAGTATAGTTAGGGGTCCAGGTGGTGCGACAACAGCAGTACTGACATATATATATAATTATTTAACAGAACAAAACAATTAATGATCAATTTGTCTACTCTATCTATTGCTATCTATTAACTGGTGTAATAGTTCATATATTCATCTCTCGACGTTTATTTCTCTTCTTAAATACCATTCTACGTACTTTGTTAACTCATATATCCGTTGGGTATCTCTGTGTTCTTTTGTATGGTTTGATATGCGGAGTCAGATTTCCCTCTCGTAAGGACGGAATAAGCTGAGCTCTCTCTTTCGCACGCATCAGGTTGTTCTTAACACTGATTGTTCTGATTAGTGTTTCAATGGGGAGTAGCAACCGGGGACATATATTCTGGTGTACAATTTTATTACCCCGTCTTCTCTTTTACACACATCAGCGCGCGTGTTGAAAAAGCAGTGACGCTAATACTCGTACGGACCCCCAACCACACTCACAACAGACTGTAGTCACACATGGTCACGTGAGAAGTCCTAATCATAATCAGAGCAAAACCCATTCGATATGCATATAACTTGGGTTCAAAAAACTGTAATCAAATCTCAATTGTGCTACTTTCGCTGATATACTAGTTATTTAAAGAAGCTAATACACAATTATTTAAAATAGCATCGGCTACTCGACTTATTCTTCTATAGATAAATTCTTATATAACTAAGTTATACCGAGGATATTCTAAGTCGACTAAAATAAGATAACGAACTGGTAAAAAATGGATACATGTATATGACAAAAATGAGTAATAAATTTACAGATAAAGAACCAGTGCGAGATGCGTCCGAAACCATACGCTTAGCTCGAATACACACGCACTTGCATTCGTGTCAGCCACAATATGTTCTACATAAGAAGAATGCTACTTATAGTAGTCGTGGCGCGACTATCCTATTTAGTTATGTAGCGCAATCATATCTGTATCGCCCACCGGTATCTCGTCCTATCTCTCTCTCTCTATCACGTCTTCTGTCTCTCACCACCACTCCACATATTATGACTCATCTGCTTAATTCCATATCTTTCTCTTTTGGTGGGACCTACGCTTTGACTAGCATCAGACATATTGAAGAACAGTGCTTGATACATGGAGAGTAAACTGCATAGTTTCTTTGGAAACTGACAGAATTCGATAATCTTCTTTGTAATAGTCATTTAATCCTAGGTCACACAGATCTTCAGCGCCAGAGTGTTGTAAATAACATGTCTCATCTCATAATATGGGAAATATAGGTCAATCTAAGCCAATATTATCAATCATTAGTATCAAAGTTATATCTCTGAGTAGGTGATTTCCAGCCATTCGTATAATGAATTAATAATAGACAGTTGATTAAGTGCTTTACATATACTGAATTAGTGTTTCGTATTGACGAGATCGAAATCATACATAAAGTGTTACGTTGTATATTCACGGCACTAAAACGATATAATGTACCGTAGTCCTTTTTTCTTTCTTGGTAATATAAAACTCCAAAGTCACGTGCTGAAATGGTGGCCGATAAAAATTATAACAAGAGAACATGTCGTCACACACTGCCAGCCTTTATTTATCGTGCTCGTATAGTGGTCACTACCAGAGGGGAGGAAAGGCAGAGAGAAGAGAGAGAAGAGTTAGAGAACACTACTAGATTACTGGGCTCTCATGAGGGAAACCAGGTCAGGTCCGTACCCTACGCCGCCGCCGGCAAAAAGAGCAAACGAACCCTTTCTTTTTGTTCCACGTCACCAGTGACTTCCGGTCAACACCAAGAACGACTTCCGCTTGCGGTCAACACCCGACTTCCGCTTGCGTCGGAACAGCCCGACTTCCGCTTGGCGTCAATATAGTTTCGGGGTATACGCTACGGTCAAACCATCGCTCATCCTCCTTTGGTCATCACTATTTTTTAACCTTCACTATTTCTTCCTCCTCCTTCCATTAGTAGTCCTAGCTCACAAAAGTCAATAATATACGCCATCTTGCAACAAAAGAATCAAGAGGAGGGAATAAGGTTTAGGTAGCGTATTATTATGCCAGAGGGGGGCGGTTGGTTAGGTATCTGACCGCCATCCTTGGCCAGTTGAAAGGACTTAAAGTAAGTCCTGAACTATAGAATCCTTTTGTCCTAAGATTGGAATCCTATGTGTGTGAAAGGTCCATTGTGTATAATTTTGATTTTGTTGTCCACGAAGGCTCAAGCAATATATTCAGGTATGACCAAGAAAGGTCGCCAGAAAAGCCAGTATAAATAATAATATCAAGCAGCAGAGTTACTGCCAGTGGTTGGCCAATAAGTTGGTCCCACGTGGTTATCGGCGAGTCTAATAAGTAGAAGTGGGCTTTTGTCACCACTGCCTTTTATAAAAAAAATTAACAAGAATTGTTATCGAAAATATGGTTATATTTTACTACTTAAGCATGACAATTATTTTTGTATCTAGATTTATATTAACATAAATATAAATGATCATTATATATCTGCCTAGATATAACATAATGATCATTTATATTTATCTACATCTCTATTAATATGGAGATTCGCTTCCGGTTTTTTGTATGTAACAAACATGGACGTCACTGCTTACGTCACAGTGATACCCAAAATCGTCATAAAATAGAATAAGTACACTCAAAATTTTGACATGCAACATTAGATAGTCCTATTGTTTTTTTAAAACAGTTTTAATAAATACATGACTGGTAATTATAATATTATATATAGTATGTTTTATTTTAATACATATTTAAAGTTTGACATTTCAAATTGTTTATTTTTTAATCCTTTAATGAATTTGATGATTTACTTACTTAGGCTACAAACTCGTCGCTGACATTTGAATTTTTTACTCCACCCCCTCCAGGCAATATGTATCAACAATCTATTTTTATACATTGCCGGAGGGTCGTTATTTATTTGTAGTAGTACCTAGCTAATAAATTAGAATAATTTATAATCAAACTATTTAATTTTTTTTAGATGCATGTCACGATGCCATTGTTTGTATTAACTTAAACTTTTAACGAAGTAATCAGGTTATTTCAGAATTTGATGAAGATATTACAGCTTATTCACCTGTAGGCATGTGGAATTCTAATAGATTGCATGGAATTTTTCAGAATAATAATTGATTAGAATAATTCTATTTAATTTTGTTATGTCAAAAAGAATACAATAATAGTTAGATTACAAAAATACTAATATATGCGGAATGAACTTGGTTACATCATTATGAATGAAGCCGCCATTCTTTAAAGGTACCAGCTATTTTTTACACTATGACGGGATTTTTCGAGTAACCCCGTTCTCGGCATTCATATCCAATAGCTAAAAATTACCCCCCCCCCAGCAAGATATTCATCCTGCTTCAGATTCATTGTAATATCAAATTAACAAGAAGTCATTCAATAATTTATATATTGTTTTCATATCACAATACCCATGCGTAAGTCTAATAGTGTGACGATGGATTGATGTTTTTATGTGGGGAATAGATTGTTTTATAGGGGGGGCATAAAAACATCTACCCCCCCACGCCACACACACACATAAAAACATGATCAACATCGTCCACACTTATTAGATTTACGACGGGGGTATTGTGATATTAATAAATAATCAGAATTATATTTGATGACTTCTGTTTAAAATTTAAACTACGATTTCTTACCTGAAATTCAAAACAAAAAAAACATTAGTTTCAAAAAAGGTATTCACTTGATTTAAGACAAATTCATTTTAATTTTGTTACTAAGATTTTTTTTTTATAACAAATGCATAAACAAAATCAAATTCCTACACCAGTAAAAGAATTATCATTGCTACTCAAAAATATTTTACACGTATATAAAACAGTCAATTATAAAGGGGGAGAGTCAAAAAGTAATGTCATTTCTTATTTCATGTGAAGTTTTTTTATAAAATTAAGGCCCATTGAAACCCTAATGAGACTCAGAGCAAGAATCCGATAAGTAAGACCCAACTTGCAAATCGACAATGTTATCTACAGTGCTCTACAGAGGAAAATTGGGAGCAAATATAATAAGATCATTAGAAAAGAATCCTTCCAAGTCATTACAAGTATCTTATAATGCATTGCATATATTCTATATATTTAAAACACAATTCTACAGATGGTAGGAATAGTTTTTTTTTCTAATTCTAATGGAAAAATTAGAGAAACAGCTGATACATCAGTTTCACAGATATTACATAAAAACATCAATCCATCGTCATTTTGTTTTTATGCCCCCCCCTAAAAAACTCAATCCATCGTCACACTAACCCGATGCTCTTTTTTGCAGGGGTGGTGGCATTTTTTATTTCTTGTATTTTTCCTTTATGATGTTTTGTTAAAGTCAATCCTGTACAATATTACAAAGCTGTAAATACTTTGATGATGGAAGGGGATCACCCCGCCCCGATCCGCTGGCGACTGATATTCAGAGAAATCTAATGGCGTAATAGCTAACGTGCTGGACTGCGACAGAGTAGTTAGTGAGTTCGAACTCCAGTCTGGCTATGCATTGACTTTCATACTAATACCTTGGAAAGTAATGAACCCCTTTCTCCTCTAGCGATGGGAATAGTACAT
This sequence comes from Doryteuthis pealeii, assembly GCA_023376005.1. Classification (NCBI taxonomy): domain Eukaryota; kingdom Metazoa; phylum Mollusca; class Cephalopoda; order Myopsida; family Loliginidae; genus Doryteuthis; species Doryteuthis pealeii. Next base: position 63,369,657 of record CM042159.1, on the reverse strand, counting down.
TACCATCCTTCTTGAAGGATTTATTTTGCATTAAATAACCCACAAAGGTTGACATGGCATTCTAACAAAAAAACAAAACCCCCACCGCCCCCACATATATATATTATATATATATAACATATAATAAAACAACAACACACAATGTGTATATAATTCACATTTCACTCTCTCTCTCTCTCTCTCTCTCCTCTCTATATATATTATATATATATATATATATACTATATAAGGGAGATTATGTGCTTAATTAAAGTCATACCTAATTTGTTAATTAATTAATTATAATAGCACATAATCTTGCTAATTAATTAATTATAAATAACACTAAATCTCCCAAAAATTTGTCGGCCTTCGCCATTTCAAACACACATTTTTGTTCCAATTTATATATATATATATATATATTATAAATATATATATATTATATATATGTACAACAAGTTCACAAATTTCGTCACCAGTAAAACTGCCATTTAAAGATAAATGCACCTACTTATACCATTAACAATAACGTTTCCATCATATAATATAAGATCGACTTTTGGCTATGTTTAATAGTTACTATTTTTCATCTTCATCATCAATAGATGTCTAGCCATTTCCGGCGCTTTTGTGAAGCGAGCTTTCCATAATAGACGGGTAGATTTCTTTGATATGAAACTGATGTAGACGCAGTCCTTTTGTATGCAACATTATTAAACCAATTACTTGCTGGCTTTGTGTCTTTTCCATTGGTTTACCTCCAGACTTTGTCTCAATTCACCGCAACTGTCCTCTAACAAGATTATACTTACATGGCAAAATTTAGTGTGGGGTGGGGGTGATCAACCTGCACTTTGGGTTCTCGGAAAATTGGCCTTATGATCTTTTTAACCTGATAAATTCACGTAATTATATTTGGATATACCACAGTATGAAAATTTAATTATTGCAACCTTTCATATGCTTAAAACTATTGCAAGTGGTACAATTTTTAAAAAGTATAATAATCTTAATTCATCTCTCTCTCTCTCTCTCTCTCTCTCTCTCTCTTTCTGTCTGTCTGTCTGTCTGTCTGTCTCTCCCTCTCTCTATCTCTGTGTCTCTGTCTGTCTGTCTGTCTGTCTCTCTTTCTCTCTCACACACACACACACTTTTTTCTTTCTTTCTTTCGTTCCATCTTTTTATTATGTTTTAGTGAAACAGCTAATCTTCGCACTGTCATTTTCTTACTCTCTTTGGTTGTTTGTTTTTTCTTATATTTTTTTTTTGTGTAGTAGTTTTTCTTCCATTTCTTTATTATAAAAACAGAATGGTCCATTATTTAGCTGAGACATGAGAAATATTGGGAAATAAGAATTCGGCGGGTAAGCAAGACAAGATAATAAGGATTTGCTTTTTTGCATTTAATCTTAGACGATTTTAACCAGAGGGTGTTGCAAGATGTTAACATTTGCACAATTAAAGAACACTAGTATTAATATATAGATTAAGCCACGATCTCACTGCCTTCCAAGTTAATGTTCTCCAAGTAATCTTAAGCATTTTTGTATTTTGAGTACTAGCTGGCTACAACTGTTCCTCGGAATTTCTCCCTGGAGATCAAGAGACTGTTGATTACCTTCCTGGTGCCATTACTCCCAGCTGGTTTGATTGATTGTTTGATTTACAGCATATCAATCCCATTCGGGTAATTTAATGTTGAAACGAGGCATTCTTGATAAACAAAGAATCAGGTTGATTGTAGTACCTGCTGTTGCTTAAATGGACACTCAATTAACTTTGGTTTCTCTCCCGTGTGTGTTTGCATATTGCTTTTTAAAAAACTGTTCAGTAACAATTCTGATCCACAAACTTTAACAGAATATGGCTTCTATTCAGTGTGTGTTCGCATGTATCTTTTGTCTTTGTGTGCCTTATATTTCTGGATCAAAATGTCAAAAATCTCATTTAGACCCTTCACAAAAGTAGGGCTTCACCACGTTGTGAGTTTGACTGTGTATTTATCGCTTGAATGAAGGAAAACATTATTAGAGAAAGCAGGGGAAAATTATACCTCAGTTTGTCTCAATTAATTTTGATACTTCATTCAACTGATTCCAGTGAATGAAACCAACTTATCAATAAATCTAGTGTAGGTACCATAAAATGATTATTATTAAATTGGAATACTTGAATTGAGTTCATCATTAAATGACCCAGCAAGTGTTGATGTCAACAATCCAACCAAGAATCAATTGTGTTTCAGCCTGACGTGACACTAATCCATTACACCCAGGTTCATTCTGACCCGCAATGATAGTGCCCGTTACGGTTCCATGCATGGGTCAAATTGTTGCATAGGGGCCAAGGTCGAGTTGAAGTAGTAGTGGTCGTTAGCGCGAAGGAACAACGTACGAATGTCGTATAGTCAAAAAGTGGTTGTTTATTTATTTCTAGGCTTGTGGGTTCTTTTTCAGAGAGAATGAGAGAGTGTGAGAGTAAGGTCGAGCTGTTCTATCTTAAATCACGTTCATACGCGCTGTTCGTTAATACCTTAGATATGTCACAACCGAGCTCCAACAAACGCGTTCGACCCTCCTTGGGTCCAGCGAAAGAAAATA
>CM042159.1:63312075-63362075 GCA_023376005.1 Doryteuthis pealeii | reverse complement strand
TAGTTTGTCCTTATGGCATTATTTTGCGCAGCAATTAAAAGTGATTCAGTTTCTCTTTTGAGGTTTCCGTTTCTTAACCATGTCCAAGTCTTTCCATGTGCAACCTCTTCGATTTGTCGTTTGAAGTGTCCATATAATTGTTTTTCTTCCCATACTAATACCATTACTAATGAAGCAGCGAATAGTGTATTTAAATACCTACCGAAAAACAACACCTACACAACTATTAGTCTGAATAAGTCAGTTACTTGTAGACAATCATACATTATAAAGCAAGCTATAAAAATCAATTAAAAATATTATTATTATTTAGAATTTGTTCGTTAAAAAGGAGACATTCGGAGTCTGTGTAAAAAACAGTATCAGTAATACGATATAATATACAGATACAAAGATATATTTACATAAGCACAATTATCAAAAACATATAAATGTATTTTATACTTACCAATGACTGATGTCTATGAAAATCATTAGGAATTTGTATATTAATTAACATAAACTTCAGACGGTTCTTAAACAAATCTAATAATTATATTGTGCCGTCAAATTTGAGAACAGGCTACTCTAATTAGAAATTGCAATTAACTTAATATATTTTTCATGATATATATATATAATATATATAATATATATATATATATATGTACACACCACACACACACACACACACACACACACATATATAATATATATATATATATATTATATATATTATATATATATATGTCAAGGTAGGGTAGCGCATACATGAAGTTAAATGACACTTTGTAACTGATAGCTTTTCGCCTCTGAAATCTTCAAATCAAGTGAACTAGGTGGAGAGGAAGTTTACTTTTCTGTGGTACATCATGGGAAGGGTCAACAGCCAGAACTCGGGTAATTGACTCTTTCCTGTCCTCACCTGCATTTTTCAAACTTTACTTTTCAAACTGAAAATCGCATAAGCAAGAAACTGTCAGTGACGAAGCAACGTTGACTCCGTGTCTTCACTAGCCTAACTGAAGAATTTCACCCCGAGATACAGAAAAGCACATATATTGGTCATACAAGACTAACGCACTCCTATATACTCAAACAAGGACAACAACCACAATGTGGAACATGTCAAACACCTTTGACTGTTGAACACTTATTCATGGAATGCAGGTTTTTTGCTCACATCAGAAACCGTTATTTTAAAGCAAACCATATGAAAGATCTGTTTGAAAATGTCAACATGGAGGATATTCTCTCTTTTTTGAGGGAAATAAAATTATTCCATAGAATACAGACATGAAACAATTCAATACCATACAGCATAATCTTCAATAATGCTAACACATTGTTAAACCCAATTACTAAAAAATATAAATACATGATATGTATAACTTCCTAACCGTTAGGCATGACATAACCCCAGACGGGTTGATATGGCGTTAAAATCAATAAACAACAACAACAAAAGCAAACATATGTGCAACTTATAAGATCTGTCTATCTAATCTTCCTAAAGCAAACCAAGGTAGTTTATAATTTTACATGCCCATTTTGAGAGTGCCTGCATTGGTAACATGAAAAATCGGTCGGGTTCTGATCCCCTCATGGAAGTAATCTGCTAAGTCTAAATACGTCGAAACACGGTGTCCTTGCTTATGACTAATATATATATATATATATATATATATATATATATATAAATAGATTTTTGGTACATGAAAATTTATAAATTACTAAAAGTAGAGGAATCATATGTAAAATGGGGAGGTGATATTTTATTATGAAATGAAATATAAAATAAAGGGGATACGAAGGCCTTTTCGACCAGTACTTTTTCAATTATTTACACCGGTGACAATTTCTTTACATTCTGACTTTTAATTATCACCGGTGTAAATACTTGAAAAAGTACCGGTCGAAAAGACCTTCGTATCCCCTTTATTTTATTTCATAATAAAATACCACCTCCCCATTTTACATATGATTCTCTACTTTTAGTAGTTTTATATATATATATATATATATATATATATATATATATATATATATATATATATATATATATATATTCATAAAAAAGTTACTACCACGTTTTCATTGCAGTAGAATAATTAGTTAATCCAAAAGGGCTCAATAAATCTTATAAAATATTGAACATTTATAGTTTTATAGTTTTTACTTCTCCTGAAGAAGATGTAACTTGAACACCGAAACTGTGGTCGAGAGAAAAACTTTTCTACAACTATATATATATATATATATATATATATATATATATATATATATTGCAAGACTCATCTCTGTTTGTCTCTATCTCTCATTCTCTCCATCTTCCTCTATCTATATATTGATGTATCACGTACACAACATATACTTAAAATATACCTATTATTGTGTTAAATTCATTACGCTAATTCAGCGCATTCAGTATTCAAGAAAACTGTCCGTGGGCGTCATTAAAGTCTCTCTCTCTCTCTCTCTCTCTCTCTCTCTCTCTCTCTCTTCTCTCTCTCTCTCTCTCTCTTTCTCTCTTCTCATCAACGTCTGATCAATTGACGCTAATATTTGACAGAAAGTGACATTGAAAATGTTTGATTGACATTTTCACCGCATGCCACTGGACAACCTCTCGTAGTCTTTTCCTTAATTGACAGTTCGGAATTCCAAACGACTGAGAATTTAATGTACACTCCTGACCAACATTAGAGATAAATCAATAAAATGCCAGCAATTATAAAACTATTGGTCTAACAGTAATCCATTAGCATTGATTTGTACAGCCATAACCTACCAGTCTGTAACTGATGTGAGGGGATTACTGTTCCTAGCCAGCCAGATCTCTGCATTCATTTTATAGTACTTTCACCTCTGGTTACTGTCTTTTGCAGGACTGCTAGAATAATATTATTCACTAAAAGATATTGCTTTATGTAGACTAGATCTAGTCATCTGTCCTAGATTGAGGTATCTAATTGTATTTACATATAAACCGACGCCTACACATGAGTAGGATGTGACACATGGTCAATTTCTTAAGCGGAGTTCAACAAGTTTTAATTAAGATTTTTTCTTCTCCTCCTCGACTGTTTACCTAACCAAGATTAAAAACCTAGTCTCGCCTACTATCTAACAATAGCTGTAGGGAGAATAGTCGGATGCGTACCTTTCTCAAAAGTATTAGCGCTATGTGAAATGCATTTACCGAATTTGACAACATATAGGACGCACCTTTTTCCAATATTTTGGCTCAAAAAATTGCCCTGCGTCTTATACATCATAGATGAAGTTTGAGACCTCCCGTAGGCCTAGACTAACCTGTGATGCTCACTAACCCAGCTTACGCTCAATAATTTTACTCACCCTGTACTGTCGAATTACTTTTATACAGCTATGTTTCTATATATATTAAATACACTAAAACCTTTTTTTTCCTAAATCTGACGTGCTGAAATGGGGGGGGGTGCCTTATATAGCCGTGCGTTTTATATGCCATGAAATACAGTAAACCGACACCTCCTCAGGAATAGGGTGTAACATGGTGAATTTCTTAAGCGGAGTTCAACATGAGTTTTTCTTCTCCTAGACTGGTTACCTAACCAAGATTAAAAAAACTAGTCTGACCTACTATTTAACAACATGTATGGAGAATAGTTGGATACATACCTTTCTCAGAAATATTAGCGCTATGTAAAATGCAATTAACCTCGTTTAGAATTTGGACTCGAATAACCGGGTCCATTTCCTGTGACGATAACCATTACACTACTCTATCTTTCAACATACACACCAGTTTTAGCAGTTTAAAATAACACACTCTTTGATTACTATTATTTGATTTTAAGCTTCCATGCTAGAGGGGGCATAGGTGGAGGGAGAATAGTGTATGCATACCTCGTGCAAAGGTATAAGCGCTATGTAAAGTGCAAACAGAATTGTCCTGTATTTGAACTTACCATTCAATTTCCTATGGTGAATACCATTACACAATGCGTCTCCCTCATGCAATTCTATTCCTCCAATAATGTTTGTTTTTTATGGATTCCATTTACTCGCTTTCAGTAAGGTTCGTTCTGAGCTCTCTCTTTCTCTTTTGGAAATCCGTCGCAGACAGCGATGACGTCACTCCATATCTTCAGTTGTGAACCTTCTGGTGGCTCGTTAGTCCAATTCTGGACTTGCAGATACAGTCACAGACACTGCAGGGGACATTCCGATCTACATTTGGTTGCTTATGACGACGAAGACGTCGACGCTCTGAAGTCCTGTTTATCTCGATATTAAGCTGCTTAGCTCCTGTGCGGCAGGCGTCTCGTCCTGTATGTTGAAGGCCAGGTCTTCCACGCTTGAAGGTGTGATGATACTTTTCTTCCGCCTTGTCTATATATGGTCTTTAAACCACTTTTGGTGGGCTCCTGTCCTCTGTGGGTTCACTGTAAAGTATCTTACGGGAGTCTCTATCTGCAAGGATGCGGATGGTGTGCGAGAATAGCAATAACAGTTAACTAACATATCTTTTTTATCGTTTAAGATAACATGGTTTAGTATTGTTAAAATGTTTTCTCATAGAATTGGCGATCAGATGACAGCAGGTCTTCTTGTAATTTTACTTTTTTGCTTATTCCGTTTAGGTCAGTCGGTGGAGCATCCACCTAAGAACTAAATGTTCCGTTTTCGATACCGGTCCTCGAATCTTGAATCTGTGCGGTATATTGAGAAGCTGATGGTACGCTCCATTCAGATGCAAAAATCAACCCCTAGTTCTAGTGAAAATGAGATAGACTCCCTCGCTGTCTGACTGATACCGAAAATTGGCTAATCCAATAACTTTATTTTTTTTACTTATTCGATGGCTTTCATCAGAATTCATGCTGACATTAATAATGTTGTCGTGTAGTTTAATTTTTATAAGTCTCGGGTCTCTTTGCCATTAAATACAGAGCTCCAATATTTAAGTATACAACTATTGCCTTCATCTTTGACAAGTCTTCGTACAGAGTCAACCCAGCCTCTTTAGATTTTTAAATTTTCTATTTAGTTTCGGTCAGGCTTCTTTTAAAATAGTGACACATTTGAGCCTTTCTTTGGCGTGGGTGTTCAGTCTGAAATCCAATAGAATTATTATGAATGCTGCCAAATTAATTTATACGCATGACAGTAAAATTACTGACGATTTATGCAAGCGGAAATAAACTAACTTAAGCTGAGACATTAATACAACACAAATGATTATCTGTGTCCAATTAAGCTTTCTTTCCTTGTGATTCAAGATTTTCACAGCCCCAACTACATTTTAAATCGTCATCAGGAAATTCTCACTCTTATACTTTAATCATTTCTTAACGGAACAGCCAGACCTGGTTGAGAAGAAATACTTACTTTTGGTTAAAATTGAATATAATAATGCTAACTGGCAGTAGAGTAGAATAATTTTACATAATTGATAGGTGTTTATGAATTATGTACGGTAGTATAGAAATTCTAAACAACGGTAATTTTGAATCATGGAAAAGCAATATAAGTGATTGACAGGACTTAACCTTTTACTAACCTTGTAGCTAATCACTGATTGGTCAAGGCAAGCCTGTGAACAGAGAGATAGTTAGAAAGCCAGTTTGGGCTAGATGACCGAACGGACTAGACGCAAATTACATCTGTCGTCAGAATGTCATATCTCCTCGCATGTTTTTGCTTACTTTGCTGAATGAAAGACGTTGAAAATAATATCAAGTCTTAGTGTTTTACAGCAGCGGGAACCTAGATGAGAAGTTCCAAGAAGGCTTAAGTAGTCCCAGAACAGACAAAAAACGGAGAACCATCCCAGATACCCGGATAGACGATAGACGGCAAAACAGCTAAGAAAAATATAAGTATATTATATAAATAAGAAAAAAAAAAGGAAAGAAAAGGTCTATACAACCATAGGCTATTTAAATGTTTGGAAATCATTTCAAATATTTTAAAACCTAACAGTTATTATTATCCTTTTGGTATTTGCTGGTCTCCACCAATTTTCCTTCCTTCCTTATCAACTGGGTTTGTAGAATACGCAGACTAAAAAAAATGGGTAAAAGATGGGTAAAATCCCCTATTGAGGCTACCAGTTGGCCATGGGTCGCAATCCGTGATGCTTAAGGATGGAATCCTGGTGCCTAAGTATTTCAAGAACAGCAAGAACAGAGAACCATCCCCAGATAGACGATAAACGACTAAACAGTTACGAAAAAGATAAGTATATCATATGAATAAGAAAAGAAGAAAAAGACTATTAAAATGTTTTGAACGTATTTCAAAACTTTTGAAACCTAAAAATTATTATTATCTTCTTTGGTATTTTTTTGCTCGATGGTGGACTCCACCAATTTTCCTTTCGTGCTCTCAATTGGGACAGTAGAATATGAGGTAAGTAAAAGTAAAGTCGTCGGGGCGGCCTATGTCGGTATCGGTCATGCAGCGAGGGAGTATATCCCCTTTTCACTAGCGCTAGACCAATGAGATTATTTTAGCGTCTGAGGTGGAGCGCCATACCTATCATCAGCTCCTTACTTTACCTCACAGATCCATGTGTTACTCATACGCTGAGTTGGCGAGGGCGGGTATCGAACTAGGAACCTGGTTGTTTCTAGCCAAACGCTCTACCGACTGGGGTAAAATCCCATCGATGGGTGTATCAGACGGCCGTTGGTGTCAGTGTATGACCCTTACGGATGGAATCCTGGTGTCTAAGTAGTTCATACCATGCAACACACAATTTAGGCTTTTACTTAGGCTGAACGGTCGTTCGGAGAGCCTTTGCCAATCAATCATGTTGTCACCAAGCAATAGCACCTATATGATTGTCCCGACGCTATTGCCCTTATAGCAAACATATAACATTTCTCATCACATATGTGATAGAAGGCGGTGACTGGGGGTCTTATTGTCCTGAGTATGACAATAAACAGCATCTAGTGAAGAAATTCCCATTCTGAAACTCTGGGTAGTGTCGAGTACCCCTACGTTATCATTTCTTCCTGGTCTATTCTAACGCAAAGGGGTAGTACTTGTTAGGTTCCTACGTATGGGTTAAATATATTAAAAATTAGATTAAAAAATGTATTAAAAATTAAGTTGATGAAAAATTGAAATACCCAATAAGAATGAATAAAGCAAAACATATTTGGCATAAAATAATCTATAAGAACTAACCCACCAAACCATTCACTATTAGTATATCGTGTTGTATTATATTGATTTTTAAATTCTTCGTATTGGGTTTCACACTGTAGCCGGAATTGATAAAGGACGGATACGCTTGTATTAAAATATATCTTATACCGTTACTCTTCGAATTACGACGAATGTGGGGATTATGAAAGTGTCAAAGAGATTAGGATTGTATTTACAGAGATCGACCTGAGTCATCCTCAGTTGAACTTTTTGTCAGACAATGTCCCGATCAAAAACCGTACTAGCTATATAGCATTCCGCAACTTCCATGTAGCCAGGCCTCATCCGTTCAACACTACACGCTAATTTCGTGATTAAGCCTTTATCTGACAAGAGACTATGCCTACGCATTTCTTCTGGCCAATAATCCCGCATTGATATCCCGTTTCTGGATCTGTTGTTGGGTAAAGTCTATAGTTTCTATATTCACCAACTTTCAATGCGCAAGTGATCGTTGCAACCACACTTGGGGTTTTTTTACTTTCCCACTTATATGTATGTGTGTGGAGCCCCTTTATTTATATATTTGTTGACCGCGCTTAAGATTTTCTTTTCATTCGAAATCACTTTATTCCCTCCTATGATAATGTAACCAAATAAGGTTGTACAAACATACATACAGACAGACACACACACTATCTTATATATATATATATAAGTTAAAAGAAAGGAAATTAATCCGACAATATGAGTAAGAAAAGGTGGAATGAAAACATTCACACAATGCTGTTAAAGAAAAAACAATTTATAATATAATCATAGCTGATATTGATCAATATTCGATTTTACAAAATCATCATCAGAGCTCATTCACTCCGTAGTTGTTTGGGTCGGAGAGGAAAGTCAAAATGAGTTTACAAAAACAAAAAACCTTAATACTGCAAAAAAACGAAAGACGTTACAATATTCACCAACGTGGGCATTTCGCGCCATATATATGTCGGTCATGATCCATGTATATCTTTTGACAACAAATGTAGCGAATTTTTTGAGATGTTTTGGCAACAAGGTAAAAACGATTTGAACGGAAGGGATGGGTGTAGAATGTGAGCGTGAATTCAAAGCTTACATGGATCATGACCGCATATATATGGCGCGAAATGCCACGTTGGTGATATTGACGTCTTTCGTTTTTGCAGTATTAAGGTTTTGTTTTGTAAAACTCATTTTGACTTTCCTCTCGCGACAAACAACTACGGGAGTGAATGGCTCTGATGATGATTTTTGTAAAATCGAAATATTGATCAATATCAGCAATGATTATATTATAAATTGTTTTCTTTTTAACAGCATTGTGTGATGTTTTCATTTCCACTTTTCTTACTCATCATTGTCGGATTAATTTCTTTCTTTTACTTATATATATATATAAAGATAGTGTGTGTGTCTGTCTGTATGTATGTTTGTACAACCTTATTTGGTTACATTATCATAGGAGGGAAATAAAGTGATTTCGAATGAAAGAAAATCTAAGCGCGGTCAAACAAATATATAATAAAGGGACTCCACACACATACATATAAGTGGGAAAGTAAAAAACCTCCAAGTGTGGTTGCAACGATCACTTGCGCATTGAAAGTTGGTGAATATAGAAACTATAGACTTTACCCAACAACAGATCAAGAAACAGGATATCAATGCGGGATTATTGGCCAGAAGAAATGCGTAGGCATAGTCTCTTGTCAGATAAAGGCGTAATCACGAAATTAGCGTGTAGTGTTGAACAGATGAGGCCTAGCTACATGGAAGTTGCAGAATGCAATATAGCTAGTACGATTTTTGATCGGGACATTGTCTGACAAAAAGTTCAACTGAGGATGACTCAGGTCGATCTCTGTAAATACAATCCTAATCTCTTTGACACTTTCATAATCCCCACATTCGTCGTAATTCGAAGAGTAACGGTATAAGGTATATTTTAATACAAGCGTATCCGTCCTTTATCAATTCCGGCTACAGTGTGAAACCCGATACGAAGAACTTAAAAATCAATATAATACAACACGATATACTAATAGTGAATGGTTTGGTGTGTTAGTTTTTATAGATTATTTTATGCCAAAGATGTTTTGCTTTATTCATTCTGGTTGGGTATTTATTTTTCATCAACTCAATTTTTAATACATTTTTTAATCTAATTTTTAATATATTTAACCCATACGTAGGAACCTAACTAGTACTACCCCTTTGCGTTAGAATAGACCAGGAAGAAATGATAACGTAGGGGTACTCGACACTACCCAGAGTTCCAGAATGTGAACTTCATCACTAGATGCAGTTTATTGTCATACTCAGGACAATAAGACCCCCAGTCACCGCCTTCTATCACATATGTGTTGAGAAATGTTAGATGTTTGCTATAAGAACAATAGCGTCGGGACAATCATATAGGTGCTCTTGCTTGGTGTGACAACATGATTGATTGGCAAAGGCTCTCCGAACGCCCGTTCAGCCTAAGTAAAGGCCCAAATTGTGTGTTGCATGGTATGAACTACTTAGACACCAGGATTCCATCCGTAAGCATCATACATTGACACCAACGGCCGTCTGATACCCCCATCGAGGGGATTTTACTCCAGTCGGTAGAGCGTTTGGCTAGAACAACAGGTTCCTAGTTCGATACCCGCCCTCGCCAACTCAGCGTATGAGTAGCACAGGTATGTGCGGTAAAGTAAGGGCTGAATGGTAGGTTTGGCACTCCACCTAAGACGCTAAAATAAATCTCTTGGTCTAGGCTAGTGAAAAGGGGATAGACTCCTAGCTGCATCATGACCGATACCGACATAGGCCGCCCCGACGACTTTACTTTTACTTACCTCATATTCTACTGTCCAATTGACAGCACGAAAGGAAAATTGGTGGAGTCCACATCGAGCAAAAAAATACCAAAGAAGATAATAATAATTTTTAGGTTTCAAAGTTTTGAAATTCGTTCAAAAACATTTAATAGTATTTTTCTTCTTTTCTATTCATATGATATACTTTATCTTTTTCGTAACTGTTTAGTCGTTTATCGTCTATCTGGGGATGGTTCTCTATTCTTGCTGTTCTTGAAATACTTAGGCACCAGGATTCCATCCTTAAGCATCACGGATTGCGACCCATGGCCAACTGGTAGCCTCAATAGGGGATTTTACCCATCTTTTACCCATTTTTTAGTCGGCGTATTCTACAAACCCAGTTGATAAGGAAGGAAGGAAAATTTGTGGAGAGCAGCAAATACAAAAGGATAATAATAACTGTTAGGTTTTAAAATATTTGAAATGATTTCCAAACATTTAAATAGCTATGGTGTATAGACCTTTTCTTTCCTTTTTTTTTTCTTATTTATATAATATACTTATATTTTTCTTAGCTGTTTTGCCGTCTATCGTCTATCCGGGTATCTGGGATGGTTCTCCGTTTTTTCTGGTCTGGGACTACTTAAGTCTTCTTGCAACTTCTCATCTAGGTTTCCTCTGCTGTAAAAACACTAAGACTTTATATTATTTTCAACGTCTTTCATTCAGCAAAGTAAGAAAAAACATGCGAGGAGAAATAACCTTCTGACGACAGACGTAATTTGCGTCTTGTCCGTTTGGTAAGCTAGCCCAAACTGGCTTTCTAACTATCTCTCTGTTCACAGGCTTGCCTTGACCAATCAGTGATTAGCTACAAGGTTAGTAAAAGGTTAAGTCCTGTCAATCACTTATATTGCTTTTCCATGATTCAAAATTACTGTTGTTTAGAATTTCTATACTACCGTACATAATTCATAAACACCTATCAATTATGTAAAATTATTCTACTCTACTGCCAGTTAGCATTATTATATTCAATTTTAACCAAAAGTAAGTATTTCTTCTCAACCAGGTCTGGCTGTTCCGTTAAGAAATGATTAAAGTATAAGAGTGAGAATTTCCTGATGACAATTTAAAATGTAGTTGGGGCTGTGAAAATCTTGAATCACGAGGAAAGAAATCTTAATTGGACACAGATAATCATTTGTGTTGTATTAATGTCTCAGCTTAAGTTAGTTTATTTCCGCTTGCATAAATCGTCAGTAATTTTACTGTCATGCGTATAAATTAATTTGGCAGCATTCATAATAATTCTATTGGATTTCAGACTGAACACCCACGCCAAAGAAAGGCTCAAATGTGTCACTATTTTAAAAGAAGCCTGACCGAAACTAAATAGAAAATTTAAAAATCTAAAGAGGCTGGGTTGACTCTGTACGAAGACTTGTCAAAGATGAAGGCAATAGTTGTATACTTAAATATTGGAGCTCTGTATTTAATAGCAAAGAGACCCGAGACTTATAAAAAAATAAACTACACGACAACATTATTAATGTCAGCATGAATTCTTATGAAAGCCATCGAATAAGTAAAAAAAATAAAGTTATTGGATTAGCCAATTTTCGGTATCAGTCAGACAGCAAGGGAGTCATTTTCACTAGAACTAGGGGTTGATTTTTGCATCTGAATGGAGCGTACCATCAGCTTCTCAATATACCGCACAGATTCAAGATTTATCGCTGAGTCCGCGAGGACCGATATCGAAAACGGAACATTTAGTTCTTAGGTGGATGCTCCACCGACTGACCTAAACGGAATAAGCAAAAAAGTTAAATTACAAGAAGACCTGCTGTCATCTGATCGCCAATTCTATGAGAAAACATTTTAACAATACTAAACCATGTTATCTTAAAAGATAAAAAAGATATGTTAGTTAACTGTTATTGCTATTCTCGCACACCATCCGCATCCTTGCAGATAGAGACTCCCGTAAGATACTTTACAGTGAACCCACAGAGGACAGGAGCCCACCAAAAGTGGTTTAAAGACTATATATAGACAAGGCGGAAGAAAAGTGTCATCACACCTTCAAGCGTGGAAGATCTGGCCTTCAACATACAGGGCGAGACGCCTGCCGCACAGGAGCTAAGCAGCTTAATATCGAGATAAACAGGACTTCAGAGCGGTGACGTCTTCGTCGTCATAAGCAACCAAATGTAGATCGGAATGTCCCTTGCAGTGTCTGTGACCGTATCTGCAAGTCCAGAATTGGACTAACGAGCCACCAGAGGGTTCACAATTGAAGATATGGAGTGACGTCATCGCTGTCTGCGACGGATTTCCAAAAGAGAAAGAGAGAGCTCAGAACGAACCTTACTGAAAGCGAGTAAATGGAATCCATAAAAAAACAAACATTATTGGAGGAATAGAATTGCATGAGGGAGACGCATTGTGTAATGGTATTCACCATAGGAAATTGAATGGTAAGTTCAAATACAGGACAATTCTGTTTGCATTTTACATAGCGCTTATACCTTTGCACGAGGTATGCATCCACTATTCTCCCTCCACCTATGTCCCCTCTAGCATGGAAGCTTAAAATAAAAAAATAGTAATCAAAGAATGTGTTATTTTAAACTGCTAAAACTGGTCTGTATGTTGAAAGATAGAGTAGTGTAATGGTTATCGTCACAGGAAATGGACCCGGTTATTCGAGTCCAAATTCTAGACGAGGTTAATTGCATTTCACATAGCGCTAATATTTCTGAGAAAGGTATGTATCCAACTATTCTCCATACATATTGTTAAATAGTAGGTCAGACTAAGTTTTTAATCTTGGTTAGGTAACCAGTCTAGGAGAAGAAAAACTCATGTCGAACTCCGCTTAAGAAATTGACCATGTCACACCCTATTCATGAGATGTCGGTTTACTGTATTTCATGGCATATTAAACGCACGGCTATATAAGGCACCCCCCCCCCATTTCAGCACGTCAGATTCAGGAAAAAAAGGTTTTAGTATATTTAAGCATATATAGAAACATAGCTGTATAAAAGTAATTTGACAGTACAGGGTGAGTAAAATTATTGAGCGTAAGCTGGGTTAGTGAGCATCACAGGTTAGTCTAGGCCTACGCGAGGTCTCAAACTTCATCTATGATGTATAAGACGCAGGGCAATTTTTTGAGCCAAAATATTGGAAAAAGTGCGTCCTATATGTTGTCAAATTCGGTAAATGCATTTCACATAGCGCTAATACTTTTGAGAAAGGTACGCATCCGACTATTCTCCCTACAGCTATTGTTAGATAGTAGGCGAGACTAGGTTTTTAATCTTGGTTAGGTAACCAGTCTAGGAGAAGAAAAACTCATGTTGAACTCCGCTTAAGAAATTGACCATGTCACATCCTATTCTTGAGGAGGTGTCGGTTTACTGTATTTGATGGCATATAAGACGCACGGCTATATAAGCCCCCCCCCCATTTCAGCACGTCAGATTCAGGAAAAAATGGTTTTAGTGTATTTAAGCATATATAAAAACATAGCTGTATAAAAGTAATTTGACAGTACAGGGTGAGTAAAATTACTGAGCGTAAGCTGGGTTGGTGAGCATCACAGGTTAGCCTAAGCCTACGATGTATCAAACGCAGGGTAATTTGTTTAGCCATATTTCTGGAAAAAGGTGCGTCCTATATGCTGTCAAATTCAGTAACTGCATTTCACATAGCGCTAATACTTTTGAGAAAGGTATGCATCCAACTATTCTCCCTACAGCTATTGTTAGATAGTAGGCGAGATTAGGTTTTTAATCTTGGTTAGGTAAACAGTCGAGGAGGAGAAGAAAAAATCTTAATTAAAACTTGTTGAACTCCGCTTAAGAAATTGACCATGTGTCACATCCTATTCATGTGTAGGCGTCGGTCTATATGTAAATAAAATTAGATACCTCAATCTAGGATAGATGACTAGATCTAGTCTACGTAAAACAATATCTTTTAGTGAATAATATTATTCTAGCAGTCCAGCAAAAGACAGTAAACAGAGGTGAAAGTACTATAAAATGAATGCAGATATCTGGCTGGCTAGGAACAGTAATCCCCTCACATCAGTTACAGACTGGTAGGTTATGGCTGTACAAATCAATGCTAATGGATTACTGTTAGACCAATAGTTTTATAATTGCTGGCATTTTATTGATTTATCTCTAATGTTGGTCAGGAGTGTACATTAAATTCTCAGTCGTTTGGAATTCCGAACTGTCAATTAAGGAAAAGACTACGAGAGGTTGTCCAGTGGCATGCGGTGAAAATGTCAATCAAACATTTTCAATGTCACTTTCTGTCAAATATTAGCGTCAATTGATCAGACGTTGATGAGAGAGAGAGAGAGAGAGAGAGAGAGAGAGAGAGAGAGAGAAGAGAGAGAGAGAGAGAGAGAGAGAGACAAAGACTTTAATGACGCCCACGGACAGTTTTCTTGAATACTGAATGCGCTGAATTAGCGTAATGAGAATTTAACACAAAGGGTCAACCACATAAGTCCGTGTGTGTATATAGGTATATTTTAGTATATGTTGTGTACGTGATACATCAATATATAGATAGAGGAAGATGGAGAGAATGAGAGATAGAGACAAACAGAGATGAGTCTTGCAATATATATATATATATAGTTGTAGAAAAGTTTTTCTCTCGACCACAGTTTCGGTGTTCAAGTTACATCTTCTTCAGGAGAAGTAAAAACTATAAAACTATAAATGTTCAATATTTTATAAGATTTATTGAGCCCTTTTGGATTAACTAATTATTCTACTGCAATGAAAGCGTGGTAGTAACTTTTTTATGATATATATATATATATATATATATATATATATATATATATATATATATATATATATATTATAAACTACTAAAAGTAGAGGAATCATATGTAAAATGGGGAGGTGATATTTTATTATGAAATAAAATAAAGGGGATACGAAAGTCTTTTCGACCGGTACTTTTTCAAGTATTTACACCGGTGATAATTAAAAGTCAGAATGTAAAGAAATTGTCACCGGTGTAAATAATTGAAAAAGTACTGGTCGAAAAGGCCTTTGTATCCCCTTTATTTTATATTTTATTTCATAATAAAATATCACCTCCCCATTTTACATATGATTCCTCTACTTTTAGTAATTTATAAGTTTTCATGTACCAAAAATCTATTTATATTATATATATATATATATATATATATATAATATATATATATATATATATATATATATTAGTCATATCCAAGGACACCGTGTTTCGACGTATCTAGACTTAGCAGATAACTTCCATGAGGGGATCAGAACCCGACCGATTTTTCATGTTACCAATGCGGGTAATCACTTTTTGAGAGGCACTCTCAAAATGGGCATGTAAAATTATAAACTACCTTGGTTTGCTTTAGGAAGATTAGATAGACAGATCATATAAGTTGCACATATGTTTGCTTTTGTTGTTGTTGTTTATTGATTTTAACGCCATATCAACCCGTCTGGGGTTATGTCATGCCTAACGGTTAGGAAGTTATACATATCGTGTATTTATATTTTTTAGTAATTGGGTTTAACAATGTGTTAGCATTATTGGCGATTATGTTGTATGGTATTCATGTTTCATGTCTATATTCTATGGAATAATTTTATTTCCCTCAAAAAAGAGAGAATATCCTCCATGTTGACATTTTCAAACAGATCTTTCATATGGTTTGCTTTAAAATAACGGTTTCTGATGTGTTGCATTCCATGAATAAGTGTTCAACAGTCAAAGGTGTTTGACATGTTCCACATTGTGGTTGTTGTCCTTGTTTGAGTATATAGGAGTGCGTTAGTCTTGTATGACCAATATATGTGCTTTTCTGTATCTCGGGATGAAATTCTTCAGTTAGGCTAGTGAAGACACGGAGTCAACGTTGCTTCGTCACTGACAGTTTCTTGCTTATGCGATTTTCAGTTTGAAAAGTAAAGTTTGAAAATTGCAGGTGAGGACAGGAAAGAGTCAATTACCCGAGTTCTGGATGTTGACCCTTCCCATGATGTACCACAGAAAAGTAAACTTCCTCTCCACCTAGTTCACTTGATTTGAAGATTTCAGAGGCGAAAAGCTATCAGTTACAAAGTGTCATTAACTTCATCTATACGCTACCCTACCTTGAACATATATATATATATATATAATATATATATATATATATATATATATGTGTGTGTGTGTGTGTGTGTGTGTGTGTGTGTACATATATATATATATATCATGAAAAATATATGAAGTTAATTGCAATTTCTAATTAGAGTAGCCTGTTCTCAAATTTGACGGCACAATATAATTATTAGATTTGTTTAAGAACCGTCTGAAGTTTATGTTAATTAATATACAAATTCCTAATGATTTTCATAGACATCAGTCATTGGTAAGTATAAAATACATTTATATATTTTTGATAATTGTGCTTATGTAAATATATCTTTGTATCTGTATATTATATCGTATTACTGATACTGTTTTTTACACAGACTCCGAATGTCTCCTTTTTAACGAACAAATTCTAAATAATAATAATATTTTTAATTGATTTTTATATCTTGCTTTATAATGTATGATTGTCTACAAGTAACTGACTTATTCAGACTAATAGTTGTGTAGGTGTTGTTTTTTGGGTAGGTATTTAAATACACTATTCGCTGATTCATTAGTAATGGTATTAGTATGGGAAGAAAAACAATTATATGGACACTTCAAACGACAAATCGAAGAAGTTGCACATGGAAAGACTTGGACATGGTTAAGAAACGGAAACCTCAAAAGAGAAACTGAATCACTTTTAATTGCTGCGCAAAATAATGCCATAAGGACAAACTATATCAAAGCGAAAATTGATAATACCCAACAAAATAGTAAATGTAGACTTTGTGGTAATACAGACGAGACTGTAAACGATATACTTTGCGAATGTAGCAAACTAGCACAAGGAGAGTACAAAACTAGAAAAGACTGGTTTGGGAAGGTGATCCACTGGGAATTATTCAAAAAATTTAATTTTGACTATACAACAAAATGGTATATGCATAAACCAGAATCTGTTCTTGAGAACGAAACACATAAAATTCTCTGGGACTTTGAAATAAAAACGGATCACCTTATCCCAACAAGAAGACCAGACCTAGTGTTGATAAACAAAAAAGTCAACTGGTGGATTTTTCAGTCTCACCAGATCACAGGGTAAAGCTAAAGGAAAATGAAAAAATGGACAAATATCTGGACCTTGCCAGAGAACTGAAAAAGTTACGGAATATGAAAGTGAAAGTTATACCAATTGTAGTTGGTGCACTTGGAACAGTCCCAAAAGGATTGGAAAAGGGTTTGGAAAGTTTGGATATCAGAGGAAGGATTGAAACCATTCAGAACACTGCACTGCTGCAATCTGCCAGAATACTCAGAAGAGTCCTGGAGACCTGAGGGGACTTGCTGTCACTCAGCTAACACTGATGTGAAAACTCAAAAGGAGTAAATAATAATAATAATAATAATAATAATAATAATAATAATAATAATAATGGGATGTTTAATTGATATATTATATCTTGCTTTATAACTTATGATTGTCTACAAGTAACTGACTTATTCAGACTAATAGTTGTGTAGGTGTTGTTTTGGGGTAGGTATTTAAATATACTGATTCATTAGTAATGGATCTGCAAACGAGCTTGCTATCATTCACATCGCGAGGGGACGCTCTATTCTAGAATAATAACAATTGATAGATGATACCAAATTATAATCCAGCAACAAGACAGGGCTTAAAACACTTTAACTGTATTCCCTATATAAGAATATTCCCCCACCTGCACAAAATTGGTGTCCTGTGTTTGACACTAAACTACACTGGACTGTGAGAATCCAGTTCTGTGGAGATATCCTTCTGGCATTACTTCCATGTCCATTCTGACCAGGAATGATAGTATCTCTTATGGTCTGATATATGGGTCAAATATTCATATTTGATGAGACCGTACGGTCACGAATCAACTGATTCAAAATATGTAAATTTAACCCTACTTTCAATGAACTCAATTCCCTAATATGTAGGTATACGGAGAAACTTTTTGATAACGAGTCAGTAATAAATTAGGTTTCTAATTAGTCGCATATATATATAATATATATATATATATATATATATATAATGAAGAATGAATAAGAAAGAAACAAACAGAATAGATAATAAAAGATAAATTTAATCAATATCACTTACACATGTGTTTCGGTCAGTTTCGTCCGTGTAAGTGATATTGATTAAATTCATCTTTTTTATCCATTCTGTTCTTTCTTTTCTTTATTCATTCTTCCTCATATTGTCGGATTCATTTCTAATTTCCATTTTACATATATATTTATTATATATATATATATATATATATATATATATATATATATATATATATATATGTTGTGTGTGTGTTGTGTGTGTGTGTGTGTGTGTGTGTGTGTGTGGTGTGATGTATTTGCTTTTATACCACAAGCACACATGCACTCATATATAGTCTCAATTAACATTATATCATTTGCCAAATATATATATATATATATATATATATATATATATATATATATATATATATATATATATTGCCGGTAGTTTGTCTTAAGCTAAGATGTAAAGAGTGCTCGATACTTAAGTAGAACAAATAGATACGTGCCCAGATGAGCTAGTAAGCGAAAGTATTAGTTGGTAGATATGACTCATTATGATTTAATATATATATATATATATATATATAATATATATGTGTGTGTGTGTGTGTGTGTGTGTGTGTGTGTGCTCAAGTCTGTATTTACAAAGTCTGTTGAAAATATTTCGATTTGCTTCATAATTTTTTTTCAGATTAACACCAATTCGTCTAGACATCAGTCTAGACATCATCAGTTTATTGCATAAATTACTATAGTGCACGAATATATTTATTTAAATTTGATCTTTTTCGCTAAAAAATACAGAGCTACGCGTCCGCATTAAATCTGTTAAAAAACTGAGCACAGATGGTTCTGAAATATTTGCAATGCTTAAAGAAGCATAATGCAATGATCGATGTCAAATTATTCGACTGGCAGTGCCACTTCAAGTTAGAAAGAAAATCAGCTGAGTGTGTATTAGAGGAGGGGATTCCACAAACTTAAATGATGAAACAATTGTAAAAATGCCCCAGTCCTGTGAAAGTGGATAGCATATTCAGAGAGAGAGAGAGAGAGAGAGAGAGAGAGAGAGAGAGAGAGGAGAGAGAGAGAGAGAGAGAGAGAGAGCTTTGGTATGAGTTGGGCATTTCTGATTTGTCATATCGAGTCAAACATACAGAAAACTCTTCGGTGATTGGTTGATTGATTTTCATGGTGTGTCAACCCATCTGTATTTTTATACACTTACCAACCCTCAACACAATATTGAGTTTTTCACGTCAGAGTTAGCTGATGGTATTTTACTGGAATCTAAGTGACAACAAGTCTCCTCATGTCTCCAGGACTCTTCTGAGTATTCTAGCCGATTGCATCAGCCCAGTAGTCTGGATGGTCTCAATCTCCAGATCCTCCAATCTTTTTTCCAAGTTTATTGGGACCGTTCCAAGTGCACCAACTACAATTGGTATCACTTTCACCCTCATTTTCCACAGCTTTTTCTGGCAAGGTGCAGGTATTTGTCCATTTTTTCGTCATCCTGTGGTCTACTGGATCTGCAAAGTTCACCAGTTGACACATTCTCTTTTATACACTTACCAACCCTCAACAAAATATGTGATGATTTCGTAGAAGCATGTATAATCAATAATATTTATAAATTCGCAAAACCTTTGATGTGACACATGGTCAATCTTTTAAGTAAATTTAAAGGGTTAAGAGCATAGTCAGTCCTAAATGTACCCATAGCTGAAGGGTGAATAGATGTATCCATACATTTCCCAAAGGGTTAGCGCTATCTGAA
Organism: Doryteuthis pealeii; assembly: GCA_023376005.1. Lineage (NCBI taxonomy): Eukaryota > Metazoa > Mollusca > Cephalopoda > Myopsida > Loliginidae > Doryteuthis > Doryteuthis pealeii. The sequence continues at coordinate 63,342,107 of CM042159.1, read as the reverse complement.
ATGCAATCAACCTCGTCCGGAATATGTAATCTGTTCGCCGAGTCCATCGCCTACGACGATAACCATTACACACAGGTCCCTCCTCTAGGTTATTTAAAGCCTAGATGTTAGGGAACAACGTTTATTATACGTTCATATGTAAATGTTTTTTGTTGTTGTTTTATTTTTTATATGATAATAGGATACCAATTATTGTTTCTCATACGATTTTGTAGTGTAATTATTATCGTCTACTGGGATTTAAAAGAAAACGGTTATCGTATTTCTGGAAAAAGAGAAGAAAAAGAAATGAGAACAGAAGGAAGTTAAAGTTTGGTAGGGTAAATACTCAACGGGGGTCAGCCATTGACCGACCAATGGCCCCGAAACGATTTAAGAATAAAAACGGAATTCCGAATTTCTGCGGAGGAGCTAAAGTGGATATGATCTCCACCCCTGGGACCACAGACAGGAGTAAAGAAAATTCGGTATTTTCTTTCGCTGGACCCAAGGAGGGTCGAACGCGTTTGCTGGAGCTCGGTTGTGACATATCTAAGGTATTAACGAACAGCGCGTATGAACGTGATTTAAGATAGAACAGCTCGACCTTACTCCCACACTCTCTCATTCTCTCTGAAAAAGAACCCACAATCCTAGAAATAAATAAACAACCACTTTTTGACTATACGACATTCGTACGTTGTTCCTTCGCGCTAACGACCACTACTACTTCAACTCGACCTTGGCCCCTATGCAACAAGTTGACCCATGCATGGAACCGTAACGGGCACTATCATTGCGGGTCAGAATGAACCTGGGTGTAATGGATAAGTGTCACGTCAGGCTGAAACACAATTGTTTCTTGGTTGGATTGTTGACATCAACACTTGCTGGGTCATTTAATGATGAACTCAATTCAAGTATTCCAATTTAATAATAATCATTTTATGGTACCTACACTAGATTTATTGATAAGTTGGTTTCATTCATTGGAATCAGTTGGATGAAGTATCAAAATTAATTGAGACAAACTGAGGTATAATTTTCCCCTGCTTTCTCTAATAATGTTTTCCTTCATTCAAGCGATAAATACACAGTCAAACTCACAACGTGGTGAAGTCCTACTTTTGTGAAGGGTCTAAATGAGATTTTTGACATTTTGATCCAGAAATATAAGGCACACAAAGACAAAAGGTACATGCGAACACACACGGAATAGAAGCCATATTCTGTTAAAGTTTGTGGATCAGAATTGTTACTGAACAGTTTTTTAAAAAGCAATATGCAAACACACACGGGAGAGAAACCAAAGTTAATTGAGTGACCATTTAAGCAAGAGCAGGTACTACAATCAACCTGATTCTTTGTTTATCAAGAATGCCTCATTTCAACATTAAATTACCCGAATGGGATTGATATGCTGTAAATCAAACAATCAATCAAACCAGCTGGGAGTAATGACACCAGGAAGGTAATCAACATTCTCTTGATCTCCAGGTCTAGTGAGAAATTCCGAGGAAAAGCTTTAGCCAGCTAGTACTCGTGGCTTATTTTTTAGAGAGTACAAAAATGCTTAAGATTACTTGGAGAACATTAACTTGGAAGGCAGTGAGATCGTGGCTTAATCTATATATTAATACTAGTGTTCCTTAATTGTGCAAATGTTAACATCTTGCAACACCCTCTGGTGAAAATCGTCTAAGATTAAATGCAAAAAAGCAAATCCTGATTATCTTCTCTTGCTTACCCGCCGAATTCTTATTTCCCAATATCTCTCATGTATCAGCTAAATAATGGACCATTCTGTTTTTATAATAAAAAAGGGGAAGAAAAACTACTACACAGAAAAAAATATAAGAAAAAACAAACAACCAAAGAGAGTAAGGAAATGACAGTGCGAAGATTAGCTGTTTCACTAAAACATAATGAAAAGATGGAACGAAAGAAAGAAAGAAAGAAAAAGTGTGTGTGTGTGAGAGAGACAGACAGACAGACAGAGAGACAGAGACAGACAGAGAGAGAGACAGACAGACAGACAGAGAGACAGACAGAGAGAGAGATGAATTAAGATTATTATACTTTTTTAAAAATTGTACCACTTGCAATAGTTTTAAGCAAGCATATGAAAGGTTGCAATAATTAAATTTTCATACTGTGGTATATCCAAATATAATTACATGAATTTATCAGGTTAAAAAGATCATAAGGCCAATTTTCCGAGAAACCCAAAGTGCAGGTTGATCACCCCACCCCACACTAAATATCAAATTGGCCATGTAAGTATAATCTTGTTAGAAGACAGTTGCGGTGAATTGAGACAAAGTCTGGAGGTAAACCAATGGAAAAGACACAAAGCCAGCAAGTAATTGGTTTAATAATGTTGCATACAAAAAGGACTGCGTCTACATCCAGTTTCATATCAAAGAAATCTACCCGTCTATTATGGAAAGCTCGCTTCACAAAAGCGCCGGAAATGGCTAGACAATCTATTGATGATGAAGATGAAAAATAGTAACTATTAAACATAGCCAAAAGTCGATCTTATATTATGATGGAAACGTATGGTTAATGGTATAAGTAGTGCATTTATCTTTAAATGGGCAGTTTTACTGGTGACGAAATTTGTGAACTTGTTGGTACATATATATATATATATATATATATATATATATATATATATATATATATGAAGTGGACAAATAATGTGTTTGAAATGGCGAAGGCCGACAATTTTTTGGGAGATTAGGTGTTATTATAATTAATTAATTAGCAAGATTATGTGCTATTATAATTAATTAATTAACAAATTAGGTATGACTTTAATTAAGCACATAATCTCCCAATATATATATATATATATATATATATATATATATATATAGATAGAGAAGAGAAGAGAGAGAGAGAGTGAAATGTGAATATATACACATGTGGTGTGTGTTTGTATATGTATATATATATATATATATATATATGTGTGTGGTGGGCGGTGGGGGTGTGTTTTGTTTTTTTGTTAAATGCCATGTCAACCTTTGTGGGTTATTTAATGCAAAATAAATCCTTCAAGAAGGATGGTAATGGTACTATTTACCCCATCGCTAGAGGAGAAAGGGGTTCATACCTTTCCCAAGGTATTAGTATTTGAAAGTCAATGCAATAGCCAGACTGGAGTTCGAACTCACTAACTACTCTGTCGCAGTCCAGCACGTTAGCTATTACGCCATTAGGATTTCTCTGAGAATATCAGTCGCCAGCGGATCGGGGCGGGGTGATCCCCTTCCATCAAAAGTATTTTACAGCTTGTAATATTGTACAGGATTTGACTTTAACAAAACATCATAAAGGAAAAAATACAAGAAATAAAAAAATGCCACCACCCCTGCAAAAAAGAGCATCGGGTTTAGTGTGACGATGGATTGAGTTTTTTTCATAAAACAAAATGACGATGGATTGATGTTTTTATGTAATATCTGTGAAACTGATGTATCAGCTGTTTCTCTAATTTTTCCATTAGAATTAGAAAAAAAAACTATTCCTACCATCTGTAGAATTGTGTTTTAAATATATAGAATATATGCAATGCATTATAAGATACTTGTAATGACTTGGAAGGATTCTTTTCTAGTTGATCTTATATATATGCTCCAATTTTCCTGGTAGAGCACTGTAAGATAACATTGTCGATTGGCAAGTTGGGTCTTACTTATCGGATTCTTGCTCTGAGTCTCATTAGGGTTTCAATGTGGGCCTTAATTTTATAAAAAAAAACTTCACATGAAATAAAGAAAATGACATTACTTTTTGACTCTCCCTCGTATAATTGACTGTTTTATATACGTGTAAAATATTTTTGAGTAGCAATGATAATTCTTTTACTGGTGTAGGAATTTGATTTTGTGATATGCATTTTGTTATAAAAAAAATCTTAGTAACAAAATTAAAATGAATTTGTCTTAAATCAAGTGAATACCTTTTTTGAAACTAATGTTTTCTTTGTTTTGAATTTCACGTAAGAAAATCGTTAGTTTTAATTTAAACAGAAGTCATTCAATAATTTATTATTTATTTAATATCACAATACCCCCGTCGTAAATCTAATAAGTGTGACGATTGATTCATGTTTTTATGTGTGTGTGTGGGGGGGGGGGTAGGTGTTTTTATGCCCCCCCTATAAAAAATCTATGCCCCCACATAAAAACATCAATCCATCGTCACACTTATTAGACTTACGACGGGGGTATTGTGATATGAAAACAATTATAAAATTATTGAATGACTTCTGTTTAAATTTGATATTACAATGAATCTGAAGCAGGATGATATTCTTGCTGGGGGGGGGGTAATTTTAGCTATTGGATATGAATGCCGAGAACGGGGTTACTCGAAAAAATCGTCATATTGTAAAAAATAGCTGGTACCTTTAAAGATGGCGGCTTCATTCATGAAATGATGTAACCAAGTTCATGGCACTATTAGTATTTTTGTAATCTAACTATTATTGTATTTCTTTTTGACAATAACAAAATAAATAGAATTATTCTAATCAATTATTATTCTGAAAATTCCATTGCAATCTATTAGAATTCCACATGCCACAGGTGAATAAGCTGTATATCTTCATCAAATTCTGAAATAACCTGATTACTTCGTTAAAAGTTTAAGTTAATACAAACAATGGCATCGTGACATGCATCTAAAAAAAATTAAATAGTTGATTATAAATTATTTAATTTATTAGCTAGACTACTACAAAATAAATAACGACCTCCGGGCAATGTAAAAATAGATTGTTGATACATATTGCCTGAGGGGTGGGAGTAAAAAATTCAATGTCAGCGAGTTTGTAGCCTAAGTAAGTAAATCATCAAATTCATTAAAGGATTAAAAAATAAAACAATTTGAAATGTAAACTTTAAATATGTATTAAAATAAAACAAACTATATATAGATATATAATACCAGTCATGTATTTATTAAAACTTGTTTTAAAAAACAATGAGGACTATCTAATGTTGCATGTTCAAATTTTGAGTGTACTTATTCTATGTTATGACGATTTTGGGTAATGTGACGTAAGCAGTGACGTCATGTTTGTTACAGACAAAACCGGAAGCGAATCTCCATTATTAATAGAGATGTAGATATAATATAAATGATTCATCTATATATCTAGGCAGATATATAAATGAATCATTTATTTTATATCTATAATCTAGATAAAAAATAATGTCATGCTTAAGTAAAATATACCAGGTATTTTTCACAATATCACAATTCTTGTTAGAGTTTTTTTTTATAAAAGGCATGTGACAAAAGCCCACTTCTACTTATAGACTCGCCGATAACCACGTGACCAACTTATTGGCCAACCACTGGCAGTACTCTGCTGCTGATATTATTATTTATACTGGCTTTTCTGGCTTTTCTGGTCATACCTGAATATATTGCTTTGAGCCTTCGTGGACAAAAATCAAAGGATTATATCACTGGACCTTTCACACTACATAGGATTCCAAATCTTAGGACAAAAGGATTCTATAGTTCAGGACTTAGTTTAAGTCCTTTTCAACTGGCCAAGGATGGCGGTCAGATACCTAACAACCCCCCCCCTCTTGGCATAATAATACGCTACCTAAACCTTATCCCTCCTCTTGATTCTTTTCAAGATGGGTATATTATTGAATTTTTTAACTACTAATGAAGAGGAGGAAGAAATAGTGAAGGTTTAAAAAAATAGTGATGACCCAAAGGAGGATGAGCGATGGTTTGACCGTAGCGTAACCCCGAACGAGAATTGACCGCAAAAGTCAACAAGCGGAAGTCGGGTGTTGACGAAGTTACACGTGGACAAAAAAGAAAGGTTCGTTTTTTTTTCTCTTTTTTCGTAGGGTACGGACCTGACCTTGGTTCCCTCATGAGAGCCCAGTAATCTAGTAGTGTTCTCTCTCTCTCTCTCTCTTTCTCTCTGCCTTTCTCCTCTCTGGTAGGAGCCCACTATACGAGCACGATAATAAAGGCTGGCAGTTGTGACGACATGTTTCTCGTGTTATAATTTTTATCGGCACCATTTCAGCACGGTGACTTTTGGAGTTTTAGTACCAAGAAAGAAAAAAGGACTACGGTACATATATCGTTTTAGTGCCGTGAATATTACAACGTAACACTTTATGTGATTTCGATCTCGCAAACGAACACTAATCATATAGTAAAGCACTTAATAACGTCATTATCTATCAATACGAATTGTAATCACCTATCAAATATAACTCATACTAATGAGTTATATTAGATTGACCTATCCATATATGAGACTGAGACATGTATTACCACTTCCTGTCTGTGTGGACCTAGGATTAATTACAATAAAGAAGAATATCCGAATTCTGCAGTTCTCAAGAACGGATGCAGTTTACTCTCATGTCAACCCTTTCTTCAAGGTATGTAGTCAGCATAAACTAGGCGCCACCAACAGAGAGAAATATGAATTAAGAGAGAGAGAGAGAGAGAGAGAGAGAGAGAGAGAGAGAGAGAGAGAGAGAGACGGGCGAAAATAGATGGTACATAAAAAGGAATGCGCTGACGACTACTATAAGTAGCAGGAACAATTGTGGCTTGACACGAAGCAATGCGAGTCAGCTCGTAACTGTATGGTCGGACGCAATCTCCACTTTCTTTTCTGTAATTTATACTCATTTTTGTTCAATACATTTGTATCCATTTTTACCAGTCGTTTATCTTATTTTTTGTCACTTAGAAACCCCACAACAGTAAGATATGTTACATAAAGAATAAGCATAGCCTATCACTTTTGTAAGAAAGTGTATTGTAGCTTTTAAAATTAACAGTATATCAGCGAAAAGACAATGAGAATTTGATAAACAGGTTTTGAACCCAAGTTTATCAAGAATGGGGGTCTCATATGATTAGACCGTCACGTGACCATGTGTGACTAGGCAGCTGTTCTGAGTGGACGAGTATTTACGTCACTGCTTTTTCCACCGCGCGTGTGGAAAAGAAAGAACGGGGTAATAAAAGTGTACACCAAAATATGCCCCGGTGCTACTCCCATGAAAGCACAATCAGAACAATCAGTGAAGAACAACTGATGGTGCGAAAAGAGAAACCACATTCTCGGCCGGAGACGAGAGGAAATCTGACTCGATACAAACCGATACAAAGAACACAGAGATACCCAACGGAAGATGAAATACAAAGACGTTAGATGGATTTAAGAAGAGAAATAAACTCTATTGAAGTAAGAAGAGAACTATACAACCAGTTAGATAGATAGATAAATAGATAGATAGACAAATTGATCCATTTAATTGTTTTGTTTCTCGTTAAATAATTATATATATATAGTCAGTACTGCTGTATGTCGCACCACCTGGACCCTAACTAAGCGACTACAGAATAAACTAGACGGGAGATGCACAAGAATACTGCGGGTGATCCTGAACAAGACGTGGAAGCAACACCCTACGAGAAAACAGCTGTACAATCACCTGCCTCATAAGCGACGTCCTCCTGTGGAAGCCAGCACATGGACAAGACAGTGTGGTCCGACCAGCAAAGACGTACATTGATCAGCTCTGTGCGGATACAGGATGCTGCTTAGAGGACCTCCCGAGAATGATGAGTGATAGGGACGGATGGAGAGAGATTGTCATGGATATCCGCGCTGACAGTGCGACATGATGATGATGATATATATATATTGATATATATATATATATATATATATATATATATTCGGCTAGAAACCACAGGTTCCTAGTTCGATACCGGTCCCCGCCAACTCAGCGTATGAGTATCACAGGGATCTGTGCGGTAAAGTAAGGAGCTGATGGTAGGTGTGGCGCTCCACCTCAGATGCTAAAACAATCTCCTTGGTCTAGCGCTATTGAAAAGGGGATAGACTCCCTCGCTGACTGGCTGAAACCGACTTTAGGCCGCCCCGACGACTTTACTTTATATATATATATATATATATATATATATATATATATATATAAAGTAAAGTAAAGTCATCGGGGCGGCCTAATGTCGGTATGAGCCATACAGCGTGGGAGTCTATCCCCTTTTCACTAGTGCTAGACCAAGGAGATTGTTTTGCGTCTGAGGTGGAGCGCCACACCTGCCATCAGCTCCTTACTTTACCGCACAGTTCCCTATGCTACTCATACGCTGATTTGGCGTGGGCCGGTATCGAACTAGTTTCAAGTATTTCTATCGAATAGGAATACAGGTACTACCATTTCTGTTAAGAGTAGACCCGGGAGTAATAGCAATGAAGGGGTTAACCACACCCTCCAGATCCCTAAAATTTCCATTAGATGCAATTTAGTGTCACACTTAACCCCCCCCCCCTTTTGTGTGGGCAGTGGGTGCGCTCTTATTCCTCAGCAGGAGATAAAGTCAGCGTATTCTTCTTCTTTAATCTTAACATTTTTTTTCAGCTTATTCCAATTCATTTGTTTTATGAAATGTTTAGATGTTTCATATTAGAATGTTTCTTAAATTATCATACATTCTTATCACATATAGATCTGAAGAAATGTTCAGATGAATATCTTTCTTTGTTTGTGGTAGATTAATGTGAGTCAATTCTTTATCATTTTATGTCTCGGAATAGTTTCGCTTTTTTTTTTACTGCTCTTTCTCAATTAAACTCTTCCCATTTTCGTCTCCAGACAATTCATTCTAACTGCCAAAGTTTTATTGAAGCAAACTGAGAATGGTCAAAAAATATATTTCATATTAAGTTGGATGAATTGATTTTACGTCATGTCAACACTTTTGTTATTTTATGCCGACGACATTTCTGTTTTATCCATTCTTGTTGGGTATTCAATATTTTATACTCAGTTTTAAATACATTTTTATCTTCTTAAACCATGAATGGGACCCTAACATATGTATGGGTTAGGCACAAGGCCCTATTAACGTGGGACCACCCACTAACCGAAGATCATGGGTGGCGGGTGCAAAAAATGCGTGGATCCCGTCGACATTACTCCTCAAGGTGGGCGCCTCAGGCAATGGGCAATAAACCAGCCCTGCTCCTTTAAATTGCGAGGGAAGGTGTTGCCTGGGGGTATAGCCCCTTGGGATCACGCCGTTAATTTAACACTAATAGTCCAGTAGCCGAAAGCCACCGGACTCCCGCCACGGAGGCCTGTTTATTAGTGCGTTTAAAATTCCGCAATATGTCTTACATATATATGAAATAAAGATTTCCATAATATATTTTGTGGTTAATTTGCATACTGGGTTTAACAAAACCGTGTTTAATAAATGATAAGTTAGTGTTATTTATCTCTAATATTATAGTTTTATTCCGCAAGGCATTAAAATCAATCCTATGAATGATTTCATATGGAAACCAATTAAGATATAATTAAAATAAGTGCAATCTTTTTATATGCGTTCTTATTTAATTTCGTTAATCTTTCTAATCTGATACATTTCAAAATATTAAAACTCAAATACTTACCCCCGGAAGGCGCATATTCTTGATAGAATCTATAATTAACGATACTAGTACATATAATTGTGGATACTATATTACCGTTACTCAAGTTTCACGCATATAAAACAATCCAGTTTTATCCATAATCTTAATGGTTTGGTTAACATTCAAGGCATTCATATTTTTAGTGGCCATGATTTTATATTTTAGGTTTTAAAACTGCGAGCAATTATAGCATCGAGCAGTCTTTCTATGCATACACTCTTCTTATTTATTGTACTTTATGACACACACACAAACACACACACATTGCGTGATTGATGGGGTTTAATGCATGAATTAGGTATAATAAGAGATTATGAACAATAATTATTACGAAAATGAACCATTATAATAATAGGATGTAATCAACAAGATATTATCAATCACCACGTGTTGCCTTGTCCTGTTTTACCTAATGGCTCCCATTTTCCTTAAAGCTGATTTCAGCAGGATGCCTAATCTGAACATCTAGAGGGTCAGTGCAGCAAGAATTGATAAAAAATATATTGCATCAGTCAAAATATATAGATAATTCCTATTGCTTACCATTGGATAGCAGTACCTATCATTGATTTGCTTATTCACTATTGAATAATTCACAAAGAATTAATATGTTGTTAAACAAATAAACTAAATAAAACCAAATATCCACTGTTATGGCTTTTTACTGTAGCCATGTAAGTGCTACTATATCACTGCACTACTTGGACTCGAATGAATTGCATTCAGAAAAAGCCAGATGGGAACTACACAAGGATGCTGCATGCTGCCCAAACAAAAATGGAACCTTTGTGGCTTATTTAAAGTCAAAGTTATCCTAGTAGAAGAACATGAGTGGTATTATTTAACGCATAGCTGGGAAAATGAGGTGGTTCATATTTTTCCAAATGGGCAATTCTGATAGCATTTTTGGATTCCTTGGTCGAAAATGCTGTTATAAACCAATTTTTAGGAGTAGGGAAGCTCTAGAACTCATCTTGGAGACAAAAATGGATTCCAAAAAGCCGCCATTTTTCGTGACTTCCCTCAAATTTGGAGAGCTAAAAATCGACATAACTCCGCCAATTCTTAGAGTTGGAAAATCAAATTTAGGGGATTGTCTCGTTACATAATTATTAGATTCCTAATACTTATGTACAGTAGTGTAGAAACCAAAATGACTGTTATAAGTTCAGCCGGTGGCCTTGAAGGATTGAATGACAAGGCTTGACCTTATACTGATCCTTCTGGTAGATACCGTGAGAATCGGTGGAGAAGACCCTCTTCCGGTTTAGATTAGAAAGAGATTTTAGTCAGATCGGCAAAAACCACGACGGTGGTCAGTCGTGTTATGCACGCTGCCGACTGAATCTGCGCAGGTAGTCTGGTGGGGATTTCGAAATAAAATATGATCTAAGTAAATCGACGTCTTGTGTTATTATCTAAAAAACTACCAATGACACAGGGCTTCTGATAAAGAGAAATCCCCAATGGAAGACCAGACACGAAGTCCCCAAGACGAAGTCCAGATGCTAGAAGAGTCGCTAGAAGAATAGAAGTAAGAGAGTAAAGAAATAGAGTATACAACAGTCTAACTTTGACATAGTCCACATCTGTACAAAATTTCAGAAAGATTGAAGTAGGTGATTGACATGACCTGGATGATTTGACATGGAATAACCCCAATGGTATTAGTTCAAAAGAGAAAGTAATTGTGCAATTGGAGTTCAAACTCACTTATAAAAATTTTCAGTCCAGCACATTAACCACATTAAGACACTCTCCAATAAATTTGCTCAACCAACAAACAAGATTGGGAATGGGTTAAATCAGGACTACAAATTCTGATTTTCAAAGCCAGTAAACGGATATGATAAAAAGCGGGCAACAAATTCTTCTTTTAACTTTCGTTTTATACTTTCGGAGTTGGGTTGCTGTCTCCTTCTATTGACATTCCCTCTCACTCTCTCGCTCTGTCTCGCTCTGTATTCCATGTTTGTCAAGCCCTGTTGTGGGGACTGTAGAATACGCCCACTGCACCTCAGCCTAAATCTTAGGGAATAGCGTTCATTGTATGTTCATATTTACATTTTTTGTTTGGTTTGTTTTGTTTTACGGTATATCAACCTCAGTGGGTCATTTAATGCCAATAATGTTTTGAAATAAATTTATTCTTAATCGATAAACACTTTTATTATAAATACATTTTTCTATTTAACCCATAGATGGAACCCTAACTTGTACTACCTCTCCAGGTCAGAGTGGGCCAGGGAGCAATGGTGATGAAGGGGTGCTCCACATTCCCCAAACCACCAAAACTGGAACCTCACCATCAGATAGAGTTTAACGTCATCCCCAGGACATATAGACCCTCAGTCACAGCCTTCTAGCACCCATATGATAAAAAGGGTTGGGGATTGCAATGAGGACAATAGGGTTGGGGTAATCATATAGGTGCTAGGGCTTGACGTGATTAGCCAATTCATCGGAAGGGGCCTCTCCGACCGCCCGTCTAGCCTAAGTAAGGGTCTAAGTGGAGTGTTACAGGTTATGGACTGCTCATCCAACAAGACTCCATCCTTAAGCATCATGGGTCGCCACCCACAGCCAACTGGTGGCCCCATTTAAGGGCGTCTTACCCCTCTGCAGAGGTGCAGTTGGTGAATTCAAACCCCCACCGACAGGGCGGGTACATTCTTTGTGTTTTTGTTTATTAAGATATTTTGGCATATCGAATACAAATTATTTTAAAACAGATCTATTTTACCCATAGACAGGTACTGCCTAACTTGGTCAGAGTGAACCTGGGAGTAATGGCAATACTTTTTTCTTTGGCGTAATAAACTTGGAATCTTTAGTGTTTTTAGAGAAAGTATTTACATAAGCGTATCTGAAGGTCGCTCGTACCTCAAATGTAGCTGTCAGAACAATGCAAAAATTCGACACAGTTCGTAACTTGGAGAACTCGTATTTTGAGGGACTCGTAAGTCAAGGTATATAATAGGATTTTGATTTGCTTTACTGGAAAACTATTCATATTGGGACATTCCAAGTAAGTTTAAGTGAGAATTGAAATTCCTTTAAAAAATGACTGCCAAAATAATTTTCTCGGGCGCTAATATATATATATTTACCAACCCCTCCACACGATGCGACACAAGGTCAATTTCTTAAGCGGAGTTCAGCAGGTTTGAATTCAGAGTTTTCCTTTTCCTAGACCGGTTGCCTAACCAAGATTAAAGAGCCCAGTCTGCCTTACTATTTACCCATAGCCCGAGAGAGAGAGTAGGATTCATACCTTTCCCAAGGATATTAGCGCTAAATGAAATGCAATTACCCCGTCCAGGATTTGAACTCAGGGCGAGGAGTCCATTTCCCATGACTTTAACCATTACACCACGCGCTTCCTCGGGCGCTAATATAGTTAATTACAAATGTTACCTTCTATGTCAGCTTATTAGCGACTAATATGTGAACTGACATATTCAATATTCTTATTTTCCAAAATGATTCCAATGGATAATTAAAAATTACACTATGGTGTCGTTCGGAAGGACTGACATCCGTCTATCAACTAAGCCAATATCACTTACTAAATAAAAGATCAAACAACCAAAAATAAAGTAATATATATATATATATATATATATATATATATATATATATATTACAATCATTGATTAATTGGGTTTAACATCCACAAATTTCTGTTGTAACAATTCCGCAATGGGCACATTGAGCGATAGGCATTGCTTTCCAGTGGTATCCAATATGATGTTGGGTTATAAAGCGTATATTATTCGGAAATTATGTAACTCGGACAAGCCCAGGAAGTAAGAGATAGTATATATCTGTATATATCTATATCTATATATCTACCTATCAATATATATATATATATATATATATATATATATATATATATAGTCAAATGATGGAGTCAGAAAGTCTAAGTTCTTCATATATATATACATATATATATAATCAAATCATCCACAAAAAAGGAAAATTGTCACCCACCCCCTTAAATTTTGTACAGGTGTAGACTGTGTTAAAGTTAGACATTCCCCAAAATTTGAGCTTGCAATTCCAAAAATTGGCGGAGTTGTGTCGATTTTAAAATTTGATGGGGTTCGCAAAAAATGGCTACTTTTTGTAATTTACTATCTAATCTATTATTGTTAGGAGTAGGGAAGCACGAAAACTCATTTTACAGACAAAAATAGATTACAAAAAGTCGCCATTTTTTTTAGACTCTCTCAAATTTGGAGACCTAAAAATCGACATAGCTCTGCCAATTCTTGGAATTGGTAGCTCAAGTTTTGAGGAATGTCTAACCTTAACATAATACATACGTGAAGAGTGTGGGTGATATGGCCAGGATGATTTGACATGGAATTACCCATATATATATATATATATATATATATATATATATATATATATGGAAATACGATGAGGAAATTAATCCGACAATATGTGAAGAAAATATTTTAAAGATATAACAAACACAGGATGTTATGATCAGGAAACAATTTTTAGTGTCAATACTTAAGAATTTCGGTATATTGTACCATCTTCAGGACACTGTTAGGTAATGTTTATGTGAGGAACGAAATGAAAGATGTTAAGTGTATAGTGGTTGTGTGAATCTGATGCTATTAACCGTTAATTTTTATATGCGCGTTTGTTTACGAAAAGCAAATGACGTGATCAATGTATGTGCAAAAATGGAATGTGAAGAACATATAATGACTCATGCTTTAACGGGAATAAGTGGAGAACGAAAAATATTTTCTTCATATATATATATATATATATATATATATATATATATATATATATATATATATATATGATTGTGTTTAATATATAAATTAGGTAATTGAGATTATTAACCATATTTAATAAGTATGGTGATGCTGGTAATAAAATATTTCATGATAGATAAGACATTGTTCTTCTTGGCAACATTAATAAATGACTTGTCCATTGGGATTATTCTAAGTAAAATCTCAACAATTGTTTACTTTTCTGGATAACCGCGAGCAAAACAGCAAAATAGTGGATAAAGTTTGTTAGGTTGGTAAGTTGGATTTGACGGAATGTCAACACTTGGATTATTTCATACCGAAGAAGTTTTTGTTTTATCAATTCCTGTTGGGTCTTCTATGTTTTACACGCATTTAAAACTCTTTTTTAATCTATTTAAGTCATAAATGGTATCCTAGCAGGAACTACAACTCCAGGTGAGAGTGCACCTGGCAGTAATGGTAATTAAGGTACACTCCACATCCCAGAGCACCGTAATTGGAACCTGGCCACCAGATGCAGTATATCGTCATAGGACACTAAAAACCACAACGATGATAACAATTATATCACGGGCGCTTCCATGCCCCTCGTGTCTTAAATGAACGCCCTAAAAATGGTTAGCTTAGATTTGGCAGAAAGCCACAAGTTCGGAATGTGTCTTAAATACGTAACTGACTAATCAACACTAGCTTGTTAACCATTACATCATTATGAGTTGGTTGTTTTGGCATAGTGTTCGAACGTAAAATATATTTGGCTTTACAATGGGTCCCAATTTAAAATCAAACATGTCCACCTAAAAATGAATTACTGCTTAACTTCTACAGGAATGGGTACATTCAGTGTGTCTTAAAAGTATGTATTTACTGGCTCCTGCTAACGAGCAGGATGTGACACAAGGTTTATTTTTAAATGAGGTGTAACAAGCTTGAGTTCAGAGTTTCCTTCTCGACAGGTTGCCGTACCAAGGTTAATCAGCCCAGTTTGCCCAATTTTTTTACCCATAGCTGCGGGGAGAATTCGTAGATGCATATCTTTTGTAGATTCTTTTGCTATTTCTCTCGAGGGTAAAAACATAATTAGCCTTCTGTTGTGTTCCAATTTAAAATCAAACAAGTCAGCCTAAAAGAATGTTATAACGTTTTAACAATCAAGTCTCTCTTAAAAATATCTGAATTTTATTTCACAGCTGTAATACAGCATATTTTTGAAAAATGTTTTATTGTGTCTATTACCAAGATAAATTTCACTTGTATCGTTATCTTTATTACTCCAATTAATTGTTATTGTGTCGCATAGCATTAATGTGAAAAAAGGGGGTAGAAGGACTGGTGACGTACCGGTGGAACAACTGGTACGGTCGAGGGAGACCAGAAATGGATTAGTCCTGTCGGAAGTTGGAGGGGTTATAGGCATTATATATATTTACCAACCCCTCCGCACGAGCAGGATGTGACACAAGGTCAATTTCTTAAGCGGAGTTCAACAGGTTTGAATTCAGAGTTTTCCATCTCCTAGACTGGTTGCCTAACCAAGATTAAAGAGCCCAGTCTGCCCTACTATTTATCCATAGCTGGAGGGAGAGTAATATTCATACCTTTCCCAAGGTATTAGCGCAAAGTTTTATAGGCATTATACCAATGCCTATAAAATAGGTTTTCCTCCTCACCCAAGGACTTCAGATTCTTCTACTGACTGCTATTACGACAGCTAGTTACTTCTGTGCCACCGCTGATCAAGTGAGAGAGGTCCTTCAAGTCCAACTACTACCTTTGCTACCCGTTCAGGAATCACTTATCTCCGTGGTGCCGCTGAACAAGCAAAGTGCTGACTGCTTCACCTGAGAATTGTTAATGGCTTAGATAAGAGTGCTCCTTCAAGATCAACTACCTTCGCTCCGGTTGATTCAGTAACGGTTACAAAAGTTTCTAAACTAGTGTTACCAGACCCCAGGCAAGAGTGGATCGCAAAGATTATTCTTTTAGCAATTCCGACTCGTCAGCAAGCTCCACCTGGATTACCACAGTGTTAACCAACTTATTTTTTCTACGTTAATTGATGATAATATCGATTATGATTGTGTTGTATATTCTCTTCTTCTTCTTCTAATCATCTTTGGTATCTTATGTTCTTCTTCTAATGTCTGGAAATTTGTCTTTGGGGATTTCGTGTCTGGTCTTCCATTGGGGATTTCTCTTTATCAGAAGCCCTGGGTCATTGGTAGTTTTTAGATAAATAACCCAAGACTTCGATTTGCTTTATATCATATTTTATTTCGAAATCCCCATCCAGACTACTGCGCGGATTGAGTATGACAATGCGCCTAAGCGTGACTCGATCTGTCAGTGGTTTGGCCGATATTAACTAAACTAACTCTTTGTAATCTAAACGGGGAGAAACCTTCTTTCTCATTTTCCACCGATTCTCAAGGTATCAACCGGAAAAGAGTTGAAGGTGAGTTCAACACGTGTCGCTCAATTCTCTATGACATCGTACTCAAAGTCTGCTAGCCGTAACTTATAACAGCCATTTTGTTTTTACACTAACTGTACATAAGTGTTAGGACACTAACAATTATGTAACAATTGGCATTATTACCATCGCCTCGTTGCTTTCTATCAACAATTTCTTTTCGGAAGCCCATCCATTTAATAAGTGGTTCAAAACCCTCATCACGCACTCCTTCTGTATTAGTCTTATTAGGGTGAGTTAGAACTTTTTTGCAAAATTTTTGTAAGACACAATTCGGCTACTCCGGTTTCTTTTGTCGTTGTCATGAAGGGGACGAATCACACAAGGCTCTGTAATGTCAAGCTCACCCGATAACATTCGACGGCTGGGCGTTCCATCGTAGCGTAATTAAGATGGTATAAGAAATACATTACTACCTAATAGCGAATTCGATCCCCACTGGATGGTCTACGCAGCGAACGGGTACGGTGAATACCTGGTACCCGTGAAGTGGGGTCAGCAAGCTATTCTAGCAGATTCATTACTACTAAATAGCACATTCGATACTCGGATGCTCTATACATGTGAACTTGTGTCACAACCTATCCCTAACGAACGGCTGGGTAAATACCTAGGCTCTTCGCTGTGGTGTAGTGTTTTGCAAGCAAGACCCAATGATCCATAAATACTGAAAAAAAAACGGAGTAGGTTAGAATGAACGGATAGGGGGTGGGGCCACGGCCTACTAATATTATACGGCCCCACATGATACATTAAGAGGCAAAGATTAACAGGCCGATTGGCCTGATAGTTAATCTGTAGGTTTAGGCTGAAAAATGTTAAAAGTATACAAAAATACACAAACTGTTTTTTTTTTTTTTTCTTCAGAAATGTAATATGAAAAGATTAACCATTTTTGTAAACAAATTATCGCGAAAAACTTTAAAAAATCAATATTTAAATGCAAAAAGTTATGCGTTAGTAATTTTACCAAACTAGCGTCTTAGGCAAAACAGACCGTATACGTGATTGAAAAGCATAAAAACAAGGTAAATCACAGCCGTTTATAATTCGTAGATTAGTGAAAGACAAAGTATAAATAACGTATTTTAATTTTGAAAAGAATTAAAATTAAATTAAAATAATGACTAATAAATTCTAGCGGTATTATTTTCTGTTAAATTTTTTAAGTTACCTTCCTTTCTGCGTCAAGTTTATAAGCGACCCAGAATGAGTTAAAATATAATCGGCCTGTTATGTTTTGCCTCTTACTGTATCACATGGGGCCCCTCTCTCTTTTTCTTTCTTTCTATCAATTTTAATCTTTCTTTCTTTCTTTCTTTCTTCCAAGCTGAATAATACAAAACAAATTACTAATAACTTTAACTATTCACACAGGTTTTATTACTCTCCGCTTTTGTATTATAAACTCATGAATTTTTAGTAGATATATTATTTAAGTCGATAGAGCATGGCCTACTAGTATTATACGGCCCCATCTGATACAGTAGGCCGTGGTGGGGCTGATGTCAGTCAGTGGGTCAGAGTGAAATAGAAAGACATAGAGAGGGCCTCTCTCTCTCTCTCTCTCTCTCTCTCTCTCTCTCTCTCTCTCTCTCTCTCTCTCTCTCTCTCTCTTCATTTCACATTCTGACTCTGCAGGGGTTGTGATGGAAGAAGACTTTAATCGCCAATTTGAGTATTTCTTTCGTCATTGAGTTCTAAGATAACTTAGAAGTACTTCATTTGCCAACCACACATACTTCACATATGCATAGAGGGGTGTGGTGTAATGTTTACATTCATAAGAAATAGACTCGTTAACCACAGTTCAAATCCTTTTTGCATTTCACATAGCGCTAATACCATTAGGAAAGGTATGCATCCAACTATTTTTTTCATTTATTTTATCCTTTGTTTCTCTCTTTTTTCTCCTTTGTCATTCTCATATTTTTCTTTCAGCCTTTCTTTCTTCCCCACCCTCTCTCTCTCTCTCTCTCTCTCTCTCTCTCTCTCTCTCTCTCTCTCTCTCTCTCTCTCTCTCTCTCTCTCTCTCTCTCCTCACTCTTTTTTCTTCATTCTCGTTCTTTCTAAATCAATACAAAATAGGATCTGCAGCTCTTCTCTTTTCCTCTGTCATTCGAAAACATGAGTGAAAATACCCGTTGGATACCCGCTGAACGTCCCATATCTGCGACCTTATGTAACATCCTAATCATAGCAAAATATTGGGGTAATTACCCACTTTCCGAATACGGTTTACCGGATTTGACTCTATGGTTTAAACAACGGCCTCGGAATCCACGGTTTTCAGCCTACCAGAACTTGCTGGATCGTCGAGGTTCCTGCGTCTTAAATATATTCCTTCAACTATTTGGTTGGAGTACTGTGATGAACTGCTCCTTCATCTTATGCACAAAAAAGGTTTTCGGTTGTTTTCCGGTTCAAATTCATGAAGCAGTCCCGAATTACACGTGTTGCAGGTTTACCTGCGCGACTTTCAAATCACACGAGGAGTGAAGCGCATTACAAGGTGTTACAGCACAAGGTGTTACCGCACAAACACAGCGTTTACTTACACCGAGGCGTCCGCTTTGAAATGGTTATCTTCGTATGATATGGACACGGTGAGATGATTTCAAATCTAGGACGAGACTGGTAGCATTTCAATAGTGCTAATAACACCGAAATGTATGAATACAACAATTCTTCCTCTAACTATAGGTAAATAGTAGGGCAGACTGAGTTCTTTATTCTTGGTTTGGCAACCAGTCTAGAAGAAGGAAAACTCTGAATTCAAACCTCTTAAACTCCGTTTAAACATAGTTCCTGTGTTATATCCTACTCGTCTAGAGAGGTTGATAATTACACAGTCTTGTGACGTCCCTCGTACATAATAGAAATAACAGAAATAATTTAACAATTAATTATATTATATGTATTTAATTACAAAACGAGATTAGATATTTTATAGAACAGAAATAAAGATAAACCAAAAATTATTACCTATCCAAAATATATGTTCTTTTAAGAAACAGACAGACCCAATTGAACACAAAATGTGACCGGGCCAATTTATAATTGTAAGTCTTTCCATGCAAGCAGCACGGTACCTCTATTTATATGGGGTTGACCATTTTCATACTCTGGTGATCAGTGTTCCAACTCAAATGTTGGTAGTGGCACTTAATTCATATATGACACATAACTACATGGCTTGAACAGTTTTGCTTACGTAATATACGCGCGTAAAACAAGCATGTTAGCAAAATATGACAAAACCTCTGACTCAGCTGGGTATGTATTGCATTTCGCTTGTTAGATTTTCAGGAATAGCAACTTCTACTATTGTCTAATTCTTTCGTTTCCAACCCGAGCAGGCCGATCAGGCACAGCGGAGAATAGTTTTAGTCTTAAGGTGCCAGTAAAAGAAGAAAGACACAAGTGAAGTGCAGTACACGATTTCAAAGGAGATATCTATCTTGCTCTCGTGTTTTGCGCGTGTGGTGCTTGTGGCGGCGGGGGTGGGTGGTGCTGGTGAGAGAGCGCATGTGTGGGCGTGTGTAGCAGTTGTATTTGAAAATGAGCATTGCTGTGTGTTTTGGTCTGCCGGAAGAATTATTTTAGGGCCATATGTGGGTTTTCGGATGTATTAGTGATGCCTTAGGCAAGAAGGAAACGAAGACAATGGAGGAGTGTTGTAGAAAGAAGGAAAGAAGAAAAAGGAAAGAAGCCTTTAAAAAGAAGGAAAGCCGAGGAAGTAATGTGAAATTAATAACGACAGAAAAGGAAATAGAATAAGAGAAAGAAAGAAGGAAAGAAAAAAGAAAGAAAGAAAAAGAAAGAAAAAGAAGAAAAGAAAAAGGAGAAAGATGAGAAAGAAGCCTTCAGAAAGAAAAAAAAGTCGAGGAAGTAATGTGAAATTAATAACAGAAAAAGGAAGAGAATAAGAGAAAGAAAAGGAGAGAAAGAAGAAAAGAAAGATAAAACAGGCTCCAAAATTTCAGAAAACAGGGAAGTAATGTCTAATGAATAAAGACAGAAAAGAGTAAGAAAAAGAAATAAAGAAAAAAAGAAAGAAAGAAAGAAAAAAGAAAGAATGAAAGAAATAGGAGAAATATAAGATAGAACCTGGAAACTGAGACAAGAGGATGAACTCTGAAAAAAAAATGCAGACAATGAAAGAGCATAAGAGAAAGAAAGAAAAAAAGAAAGAAAGAAAGAAGATGAGAAAGAAAGATGGGAAGAAGCCTCCAAAAAGAAAGAAAGCCTAGAAAGTAACGGGAGATAAATAAAGCCAGGCAAGGAAATAGGATAAAAGAAAAGAGAGAGGGGAAATTGGAGTAAGAGAAAGAGGAGAAAGAAGCCTGTAAAAAGAAACATTAGAAAGAAATTGAAAATAAAGACAAAGAAAGAGCGTCAGAGAAAGAGAGAACGAAAGAACGAAAGAAAGAAAGAAAAAAAGGAAGAAGAAAAATATAAATAAGAAAGGAGTTAATTCAAAACTAAAAGAAAAAAATAGATTAAAAGAAAGAAAGAAAGGATTAAAGAATGAAAGAAAGAATTAAAGAAAGAAAGAAAGAAAGAACATTAGAAAGAATGAAAAAGTTACTGAAAAATAATGAAAGACAACAGGGTCATTAAATGCTTAAAGAAGAAGAAAAACTCACAAATGAAGATAATAATAATAAAACTAAAGAAGGAAACCAAAAGATTGAAAGAAAGAAATAAAGAAAAACAGCGAAGAGGAAGGAAAATAAAAAGAGTTGTGAAAAGATACATATCAAGATTAGGAAAAGATACATATCAAGATTGGGGAAGTGAAAAAGTATTTATAAAATAAGGAAATATGAAAGAAAGGAAAAAGAGAATGAATATTGTCATAAAAAAGAACAGCAAACAATAAACCGAATGAAAATGTGCATTGGAATTGAGTACGGGCACGAAAGGAAAATACAAAAGATGAATAAAAAGAAATGGTAAATATATTTACAAAAATGAGGGAACTATTACACAAAAGAAAAAGACTAAGAATAAAAGCAAATTTGCATAGATAATAAAAGGAAAATAACCACCATAAAAAGTAAAATAAATTAATTAATAAAAAGTTAATTCCTGTTTAGAAACTTTTCTTTTTGTATAACACATACATTTGTATTGTTTAATCATCGCTGCGTGTTTTGAGACAAGCAGTCTTTTTAGCAGTTCGAATCCTAGTAAAATCTATGATTTCAAATGCTGATTTGCAAGGTAGGCAGGTTGTCTTTACTTGTACTGTTGGTGCTCGTGCCTGGTCTTGAGATAAGAGATAAAAAAAATGATAAGGTAATGAGACGAAAGAACGAGAAACAAGTTTGCAAGAAAGAAGGAGTGACAAGTAAGGAAGGTGGAAGAAAGAAAGAAAATGAAAGAGTTTGAAAGAAAGAATGTAAGTATGGGACTTGAAATAAATAACTGAATAAATAAAAAAAGAAGAAAAAGAAGGCAAACTAAGGAAAGTGAAAGAAATATAAAAAGATAAAATAGGAGAGTAAAAAAGGAGCGTAAAAGAACGAAAAAAAGAAAGAAAGAAAGAGACAGAGACAGAGATAAAAGGAAAGAACGAGTTAGATAGATAGATAAATAGATAGATAGATTGGTAGAGAAAAATAATTTTAAAAATCACATGTAGAGATAAAAAAAATAGACAATGATAGATAAAAGAAAGAAAGAATGAATGAAAAATATTTTTCATCATCAATATATGAACTTCTCTCTCTCTCTCTCTCTCTCTCTCTCTCTCTCTGTGTCTCTCTCTCTGTCTCTCTCTCTGTCTCTCTCTCTCTCTCTTATTACACCCCACCGATCACGCTATCATTAAAATTTCTACTGTGAACTGCAATTCTGATGTCTCCTAAAACAACTATTTATGTTTCTATTACATGAGCACAGCATTAACATAGATAATTTTATATCGATTTCAGCTCAGCTTCGACTGCAATTATTACTACTAACTCTACTGTAGTAGTTGTCACTACTTCGCCAACTGGTCATATATCTATCAGAGTCTTTCGTTTTCCAACGGGGCAAGTGATCCGGGTTCAATATCAGGTAAAATACACAAGTAGCTTCTTACTTGAACGAATAATACTTCAATGTACCTCTTATCTCCCAAAATTTGATTGTCACTCATGAAAAACTTAGACAAATAAATATTAATAGCAATGTGTTTAATACGTGTACAAGGTAACTTGGTATTCAATATTAATGAAAGAAATAGCCTACCTATGGCAATTGGGTTGTCATCAGTACTTCCCAGTACAGTGGTACTTTGATTTACTTAGCTAGCCTAAGTAAATCAAAGTACCACTGTACGGGTGGTTAGAGAGGCCCCCTCCGATTAATTGGGTAGACACATTGAGCCCTAGAAGTTATATGATTGTCCCAACCGAATTGCCCTTATGGCAAGTACCAACCCTTTTTATAATATATAGGCTAGAATTTGGTGGCTGAGGGTCTTAATTTCTAGGTATGACGTTAAACTTTATCTGGTGGTGAGGTTCTAGTTTCGAGCTCTGTGGAATGAGGAGTACCCCTTGATCACTATTATTCCCCGGTCTCGGTAGTAGTACGTATTTGGGTCTCATATATATTTACCAACCTCTCCGCACGAGCAGGATGTGACAAGATCAATTTCTTAAGCGGAGTTTAACAGATTTGAATTCAGAGTTTTCCTTCTCCTAAACCGGTTGCCTAACCAAGGTTAAAGATTCTAGTCTACCCTACTATTTACCCATAGCTGGAGGTAGAGTAGAATTCCTACCTTTTCCAAGGGTATTAGTGCTAAGTGAAATGCAATTACCACGTCCAGGATTTGAACTCGGGGCGACGAGTCCATTTTCTTTGACTTTAACCATTACACCACGCGGTTCCTATTTGGGTCTCATATATGGGTTAAATAGAAAATATGTTAAAAAATCAGCTTAAAAAGAAAAAAAATGAATACCAATCAATAATAAATCAAACAAAACGTCCTCGGCAAAAAATAACCCAATAAGGGTTGACATAACAAACCAATCAACCAACCAATCTTGTCTTACGAGTATCATTCATTTCGCACATATCTGAATCTCCTCGTATATCAAATCAATTTTCCCCATTGAAATACATTGAAATGCCATTAATCCGTCCCTCCAAACACACTAATTTTTTCCCTTTTTTCAAATAAGAAAAATAGCACTGTATTGTATAAAAGATGAGATAGAATGTAATGAATTATGTGATGTAAAAGGTTTTAATTTTTATTTATTTGATAAATAACATTCTTTGGCGTAATAAATTTGGAAACTTTTTTTTTTTTTAGTAAACTTATCAATATAAAAGTTACTGAAACACGCCCTTACCTCAAATTTAGTTCTCATCACAAAGCAAAAGTCGCCCAAGAGACCGCTCGTAACTGTGATGGGTAAGTATCAAGGGCAGAATGGGCCCTTTAACCTTGGTATTGAAAATTCTCAATTCAAAGCAGTTGAAAATAGACCTTGTGTTACATACAGCACGTAGAAGGGGGTTGGGTAAATACACATTAAACGACTGCGTACTCATTGATTGTGAATACGAGGGTCACATAATACTTTTGGTTATTAAATGGCATATCATTGCAGAATGAATAATCGAACAGGAGTAATTATATATATATATATTATATATATATATATATATATATATTATATGTATAAGTATTAACTTACCGGTGTATAAGAACGATCGTTGGATATCCAGAGGTTAAGGTTGATACAAAGTGCTCAATACAATGTAGAGCATAAATTTATTAAGAATGGAAATGAGTAACCTACTCGAGTTTCATCGATATTACTTTTAAATTAATCGAGTTTACGATTAATCTTTGGTGTTATAAACATGCCCGTTGGAATGGGACTATTTATCTCGATGTAACCCTGAAGAATGACCCATGAACACCATCACCACCACAACACACCATTACAAATTTCTACTACTATCCTAAATATTTAAAACAGATCATCAGCAGCTGACCCCCCCCCAATCACGACCACAAGACTCTCGTCAGTAAGATAACTGGATCCTTCAATACAAGAACTCAGCCGTGTCCTGAGGAAGCTCTGCTAGAGAAAAACGTTATAACGTCGACATCGCTACGTATAATAAACTTCCAACCAATTCAACATCCCACGTTTGTCTACTTTTATCGACCCCACCGCCCCCACACCACATATATATATATATATATATATTATAATATATATATTCCCGACCACAGCGTTGGACTAGGAACAACAAGGTTACGGATTCGATACTGGCCCTCGTGAACTCAGCGTATGAGTAGCACAGGGATCTGTGCGGCAAAGCGAGGAGCTGATGGTAGGTATAGTACTCCACCTCATATGCCCAAACAATCTCCTTTGGGCTAGCGCTTGTGAAAAGGAGATCGACTCCTCGCTGTGTGGCAGATACCGACAATAGGCCACCCCGATGACTTTACTTACTTTACGCACGAAACAGGAAGTGACCTAAAGTCAATTTCTAACCAGAGTTTAACAGGTTTGAATTCAGAGTTTTCCTTCTCCCAGACCGGTTGCCATGCTAAGTTTAAAGATTCAAGTCTACCCTACTATCTATGCATTGCTGGTGGGAGAACAGTTAGATGTATTCTCTTTCCTGCGACGATGAACATTACACCACGGGCACCCCCAGCAACAGAGTATATGTTTATATATGCAAATAAAATTTGTTCTGGTTGCTATGGTGCATTTAGGCCGTATAACAGATAACCCAGGGCTTGATCGCCCTACTTCCTTAGTCGGAACTCTGCCAACTGCATTTCCTTGACAGTTATAACACCAGGTATTAATGCGCGTATAAATATTTGTAAAGAATGAAGATAAAACAAAATAATTTATACTCTGAAGTTATCTCCTATAGCGTAACATTTTTCTAGCTCTTTGGTAGGTCAATCCACGTTTGCACAGCTGTTGATCTCCTCGTATATCAGTAGAGAACATAAACTTAAAGAAAGAGTGTGCGTGATTAAGATATTTTTTGAAAATATCACATGTTTTTAAACAGAAAGGAAACTTCTACACACTCGATGGTAAGCATCTAAATTCGGTGAACTAGTTCACATACCTTGGTAGTAATATCTCATCCAGAGAAAGCGATGTTGATATGTACGTATTTACCTACCCTCCGTACAAGCAGGAGGCGACACAAGGTAACTTTACTTAGTTAAATTTAACAGGTTGAGTTTTTTTTTCTTTTTTTTTGTAGACTGGTTGCCGCACCAATGTTAAAGAGTCCAGTGTACCGTACTATTTGCTCATAGATGGAGAAAGAATAATTCGATGCATGCCGTTCCCAAGGGTATTAGCGCTATGTAAAATACAAACAGTCTCGTCCAGGATTTGAACTAATGTCACCGTGTCCATTTGCTACGTCAATAACCATTAAACCACGTCACCTCAAAAGCGATGTTAATGCACGCATAGGGAATGTTTGGTCTGCTATAGATTATCAATCATATGGAAATCTGATCTACTGATGAGTTAAAATGACAATTCCTCAAAACTGTACTTGTATCAGTGTCACTGTACGGTTGCACCACTTGAAAACGAGGCGCCTATAGAATAAGCTAGATCGGAGTTGTACAGGAATGCTGCGTGCAGACCTAAACAAATCGTGGAAACAACATCCCACAAGAAAGGAGCTATACGTGTTACATAATTATTAGATTCCTAATATTTATGTACAGTAGTGTAGAAACCAAAATGGCTGTTATAAGTTGCAGCCGGTGGCCTTGAAGGATGAGTAACAAGGCTTGATCTCCTCCTGATCCTTCCGGTGGATACCGTGAGAATCGATGGAGAAGACCCTCTTCCGGTTTAGATTAGAAAAAGATTTGTTTAGTCAGATCGGCCAAAGACCACGATGGTGGTAAGTCGTGTTATTCACGGTGCCGACTCAATCTGCACAGGTAGTCTGGTGGGGATTTCAGAATAAAATATGATCTAAGTTAAATCGAAGACTTGTGTTATTATCTAAAAACTACTAATGACACAGGGCTTCTGATAAAGAGAAATCCCCAATGGAAGAGCAGACACGAAGTCCCCAAGACGAAGTCCAGACACTAGAAAAGACGCTAGAAGAATAGAAGTAAGAAAGAAAGGAAAGAGGTATATAACATACGACCACTTCATCTATCACTGAAACTGTTCGAGTAAGACAAACAAGATAAGCTGGATACTGCTGGGGAAACAAGGACGAACTCATAAGTGATATTCTCTAATGAAAACCTGCCTGTTTGGGCTGTCCAGCACAGACTTATATCTATATGCTCTATCCAGATTCCGGATGCTACCCGGGGGACCTTCTGCAGACGACAGGTGTAGTTGCAAGGACATATGTATTGCCAGCGCGACCTGATGATGATAATAATGAAATATAATGAATATATGCTTTTATCCAAACAAATGCGCATGTCAATTTTTAAGCGGAATAGTTAAAAGATTTGAATTCAGAGTTTTCTATCTCTAGTCTGGAGAGCATACCAAGTTAAAAGAGCTCAGTCTGTCCAACTTTTTACCCATAACTGGAGGGAGAATAGTTTGATTCATACCTTTGCCTAGAATATAAGCGCTATGTGAAATAAAATCAGTTTCGTCCAGGATTTGAACTCATTACACAGAAACGCCATTTTTTACGACATTGAAATTATACCACAAACACAATATATATATATATATATAATATATATATATATATATATATATATATATATATATTATATTGTGTTTGCGGTGTAATGTTTATCCTCGTATGTATGTAATGTGTGTAATGGTCAACTTCATGGAAAATGGACATGCCAACTCGTGTTCAAATCCTGAACGAAACTGCTTGAATTTCACCTAGCGCTCATATATATATATATATATATATATATATATATATATATATATATATAGTATATATTTCTTTGAAGAAGGAGAGGAAACATTTTCAGGTACTTAGAATGATAGTGGTTTTTATGTTTTAGCTAAAAAATCACTCGTGGCTATATTATTATATATATATATATTATATATATATATATATATATGAGGTTAAGTAAACAAACAAATGTGTTCATTTTATATGGCTTTTAAGTCGACAATTTTTGGAGGATATGTGCTTAATTGAAGTCATACCTAATTTTGAAAATTAATTAGTTAATAATTAATGAATTTAGGCGGGCATATATGTTCAAATGTAAGGCTAAACAAATCGAGAAAATGTCAATCCCTGAATGTACATTTCCACCTATTAGGTCTATAACCTTTCTGATGAGACCTAATAGGTCGCATTGTACATTCAGGGATTGACATTTTCTCGATTTGTTTAGCCTTACATTTGAACATATATTCCCGCCTAAATTAATTATTAACTAATTAATTTTCAAAATTAGGTATGACTTCAATTAAGCAGATATCCTCCAATATATATATATATATATATATATATATTATATATATATATATATATATAACCGAATATTTGTTCATTGAAAGAAGATAAAAGTAAGAAAACAATGGAGAGGTGAAAGAGAGAGTGCGAGACAGAAATTAAAACCAAGTGTGCTAGGTAACTGATTTCGCCCCTCGTTCAACAGAGCAAAATATCAAGGAGAATAAAGTTAACTAAGAACGATTAAGACACCATGTAAATATGATGAGTTAGAAAATAACGATTAAATGAAGAGGGTAATCACTTTCTTTTCTGTCTAAAAGGAGAGGGGAATACGAACTAGAGGGTTGTAATGCTCTGACCTAGTAGGCTCTTTGTTTTTTACACAAGGCTGGCTTACTTATCAGAATATGTAAAGTCTCTAAAATTTTCAAATGGCAAAAAGAGTGCGACTTGGTCACGAAGGTGAAACAGCCGACACGGACTTAATCGGCACAACTATGAATATTTATCAGGTGTTCATATAAAGGTTTAGCTTTGTTGGTTGGGTTTTACGGCATGTCAACACATTTGGTTATTCAATGCCGAATATTTCTATTGGTAATTTGGTATTCAAAAATGTTTATTGCCGACAAATTTTTGAAATGGATAATACAATTTTGTTTATAAACTCATGTTTTCTATTTAACCCATAGATGGGACCCTAACAGGTACTACCACTCCAGGCCAGAGTGGATCAGGGAGCAATGGTGATGAAGGGGTGCTCCACATTCTCCAAACCTCCAGAACTGGAACCTCAACATCAGATAGAGTTTAACGTAATTCTCAGAACATGTAGACCCGCAGCTACCGCCTTCTTGCCCCCATATGATAAAAAGGGTTGGGGATTGCCATAAGAATAGGGTTGGGGAAATCATATAGGTGCTAAGGCTTGACGTGGCCAGCCGATTGATCGGAGGGGGCCTCTCCGACCGCCCGTCTAGCCCAAGATAGGGCCAAAGTGGTGTATTGCAAGTCATGGACTGCTCAGCCACATGGGTTCTATGCTTAAGCATCACGGGTCGCCACCCACGACCTACAGGTGGCCCCATTGGGGAGTCTTACCCTTCTGCAGAGGTGCAGTCGGTGCAATCTAACGCCCCTAAATTTAGAAATGGAAATATCGGCTCAAATAAATTGCTGAGGAATTCCATTTCTAAATTTAGAAGATTTTCAAAGTAAGTTTTCAAATTGAATTTAAACAATTACTAACAGTTACCGCCAGCATACAAGCGCCGTTATCTTTATTTCTACGCTAGAATAACCTTATATATATATATATATATATATATATATATATATATATATTTATGTGTGTGTGTGTGTGTGTGTGTGTAACAACATAATTATTTTTTACTTCTAAACTCTACCGGTGTGGAAAAACCCAGGTAATTCGCTTTTTTCAAAATAAAGATATTTTTCAAACTGACATCTGGATAAAAAAAAAGGTAAAAAAGGAAAGACCGGCACATCAGTACTTTCTGAAAATAACCATCAGTATTGTATGTATTGGCCAAAAGAAAAACACCGGGGGAGTTTTCTAAGTCTTATATGTAGAAAGTGCTCAGTACATTAAGTAGAGCATGGTTATAAGGACCTACATGAATCAAACACTATACCTATGTAGATAGTGTTTTACTCATATAGGTCCTTATATATATATATATATATATATATATATATATATATAAACATATGCACACACAATTTACTTTTTGGTTCGGAATATGTTTGAATGACATTAGACTAAAGTATTTCTCTAATAGTTTTTTTTTTATATAGAGTAACTTGTATTCGTCCA
>CM042159.1:63302075-63307075 GCA_023376005.1 Doryteuthis pealeii | reverse complement strand
CGCCACTCATGGCCAACAAGTGAACACATTGGAGGATTTTACCCCTCTACAGAGGAGCAGTTGGTGTATTTTTCTGCCCCAGCAGACAAGGCGAGGCCCGCATTAAAAAAGAAAATTCTTGAAGAAATAAAGGTTAGCGTAAACATTCATGTAGGCTCATCTAAGTATAAATTCTAATCTTTTTTGTGGGTGAAGCGGTGTACATGATTTTTTCTCAATATTCTATAATTCCATGATATTTTCCTCAGCCTGGTGTGTAAAAATCTAACTAATCTAATATTAATATAATATAATATTAATATTATGTAATATTATAATATGCGATTTATGGGGAAATTAAGACATTATTTCTTTATAATGCTATGTGTTTAAACAAAAGCTGTTTTCAAATGCCTTGAAAGTAATAAAGAATTTATAATTTGCCTCTGATGATTTGAAGAGACAAAACTGTAAAACATAAATATACAGTTTTCAGTGGATTGCTTTCGGTTTCATATTAATTTGTTTATTCTGAAAAAGCACCCCTTTCCAAGTTCAATAAATATACATATGACATATGTTCGGTGGGATTGTGAAACTGTTTTCTTGATTCTGATTGGAGGTAAGAATTACAAACATGTTGGTTAGAAAAACACTTAGTTTTTTCCAATATTAAAATTTCTAAATATAATATAATATATAATATAATTTCATAAATATAATATAATATATAATATTACATAATGTAATTTAGTTTGTTTAATGGTTTAGCTCAGTCAGTAGAGCACCCTAGTCCGATACGAACCCTCACCAACCCAACACATGAGTAGCACAGCTAGTGAAAAGTTGATAGACTTACACGCTCTTCGACTGATACCAACAATAGGCCACTCCTTGAGTTAAAACTATTATGTTTTATGAAGCCAGATTGTGAATTTTTTTAATAAAATGTTTTTGTGTCCAATGTGATATTAATAATTCACTGCTAAAACCAGAGATAAACCAAGGTAACCATCCTCTATGTGTGCTAGTTCTATAATCTTTCGCTAGGGAGAGTATATCTTCATTTATTTTATTTTAATTTGTAAATATCAAACAATAAAGTTATTTGACTTGCACGCTATTAATTTCTCAATGTCTTGTGACTTTGTCTCATTCTATAGTCTCTTAATTCATTACCTATGCATATATATATATATATATATATATATATATATATATATATATATATATATATATATATATAATATATATATATATATATATATATAAATATATATAATATATAGAATATATATATATATATATATATATATATATATATATATATATATATATATATATATATATATATATATATATATATAGAAGAAAAGATTATAGGAGTTTTTGTCAAATTGAAAAAAAACACGAATCATCGTTGCTGATAAAAAAAATTGGATTTTTAAAAATTTTTTTTTTTTCTTTTTTTTTTTGAATCATGAGGAGATAGATTCAGATTTTTTTTCATTTCTCCTTCTCAGATTTTTTTTCGGTGGGTGGGGATAGCGGCGCATTATTTTTTATTTCTTTTTTTTTCTTTTTTTCTTTTTCTTTTAGAATGGCTTCTTTTTCATGAGATGACATTTTGCTGCCAAGGGCTTTTTTCAATTCTTACCTGAGTCACCTGTTTCATTTTATCATTTTTTTTAAACTTTTTTTTTTCTAAATTTCTCGTTTCTTTCATTGGATACTTTTTTCTTTGCTTTTATTCATTCTGCAGCTGTTTTGAAGTTTCTGAGGTTTTTCACATTCCTTTTTCTGCGAGGCGTTTCCACAATGTTTTTGTTTTTTTTTTTTTTTTTTTATTTTGTTGCTCGTTTATTTTTATAACGCTTTTAACACACAGTTGCTTTTCAGAAAAATAAATGCAAGCTTAATTTCAATTGAAATTCTTTCTTTCTTTCTCTTTCCGACATTTATTTGTGTTTGTGTCTTTCTTTCATTCATGCCTTTCTTTCTTTCTTTCTTTCTTTCTTTCTTTCTTTCTTTCTGGAGGTGCGTGGTGAAATGGTTAGAGTCGTAAGAAATAGATTCCTCGATCCGAGTTCAAATCCTGGATGAAGCTACAATTCACATAGCGCTAATACCGTTGGAAAAGGTATGAATCCAAATATTATCCTTCCAGCTATGTGTAAAATAGTAGAGCAGACTAGGCTCTTTAACCTTGGTTAGGCAACCAGTCTAGGAGAAGGAAAACTCTGAATGCAAACCTGTTAAATCCACTTGGGGTAGTCATTACTAGAATAAGCCCAGTCGTAATTAGTGATGTATTTTACTAATTTACTAATAATAAATCTTACATGCTCCAGTCTTTTTCCTATCATTTCTTTTCTGTGTACCATTTATTTTTTCTTTATTTTTTCTTTATTCTTTCTTTCTTTCGTTTGTTCTTTCTTTCTTTCTGTCAGTCTATCAACGTTTCATTTTTCTCTTACTAAGTTAAGCAGCAAGGAGCCTGTTCAATACTTAATTGGGTGACCACTTTAGCACTGGAAAGTACTGCAGGCAACCTGAGACCTCTGTTTATCCGAATGACATGATTCGGCATTAAATAACCCGAAATGGGTTGATATACCGTAAAGCAAAACAAATAAGGAAACATCTTTCTAAAACACCTACCCTTTCTTTCTTTTTCTTTTTCTTTCTTTTTCTTTCTTTCTTTCATTATTTCATATATATATATTTACCAACTCCTCCGCACGAGCAGGATACGACAGAAGGTCAATTTCTTAAGCGGAGTTTAACAGGTTTGAATTCAGAGTTTTCCTTCTCCTAGACTGGTTACCTAGCCATTCCGCCCTGCTATTTAGGGAGAGTAGGATTCATACCTTTCCCAAGGGTATTAGCGCTAAGTGAAATGCAATTACCACGTCCAGGATTTGAACTCGGGGCGACGAGTCCATTTCCCAGGACTTTAACCATTACACCACGCGCTTCCTTATTCCATACATGCTCCATTCGTTTCTGTCATTCTGTCTTTCTTTCCTATAAACCATTTTTTTCTTTCTTGCTTACATCTCCTTCTTTTTTCGTCTTTCGTTCTTTTTCTTTTTCTGTCACTCAACCCGTCTTCTTTTTCTTTCTTACATACATCTGTTTTTATTTTGTATTTTGTATTTTGTATTTTTGTCTTTCTTTCTATCTGTCTATCTCTTTTGTTATTCTTGTTGTTTCTATCTTTCTGTCTTTCTTTCCTATCTTACATACCTCCCTTTTTTATTTCCTATAAGACGAACATAAACAAAGGGAACCACTCTTGACTGATAAATTATTTATTTATTTTCACATTAAACTAACCCTAAAGCCTAACGCTAACCCCATCTTCTTTTTTCCTAATTGACCAATAAAGAAATAATTTATCAGTAAAGAGTGATTCCCCTCTGTTTATGTTAGACTTATAGGAAATAACCCCTCCCTTTTGTTCTGTCTATCCATCTGTATTTCTTTCTTTTTTTTCTTTCTGCTAACATTTTTCTGTTTTTCTGTCTTTCTTTCCAACGTAGCTTTCCTTCTTTCTTTCTTTCTTTCCCACATGCCTATCTTTTTTGTCTTTTCTCTTTTCTGCCAGTAGTAATCCTTTTATTTTTTTTTTTTACTTTTATACATGCCTTTCTTGCTTCTGCCGAAAAATGGAAACGCAAAATACTTTTTTTCCCGAATCATATCACCTATATCGTAATAGGGATGTGGCTTTATCTTCCGTATGATATAATCCTACCCTCTGGTTAAAGATGAGAATGTCCAAATTGTTAGAAATACAATGTAAAAATGAAATTTATCTGGTGTCGCTTGATTGCAGATTTCCTATTTTTCACATTTTATTTCTCTCGATTTTAAAAATGAAACATTCCAAATAGTCTTGCGTCGCTTAAATCCACAAAATTAAATTCAAATGAATCGAAAACAATGACATCTTGTTATATTTGTAATATTGAAATTGTGAATTACGGATTATATTTGGGTAATTTTGATATTGTTCCGGCCTCTGCCTTATTTTACGTAATGTTTTAGCGAGCCAGCGTCATGTGAATTTCCGTTCCAACATATTTTCCGAGTCGGGTTTTCGTCACTTTTAATCGGCAAATCAATGTAGATATTTTAAACGCTTCACTCAAGATTTTTGATCAGTAAATCAATGTAAATATTTTACAACACTCCTTTTTAATAAAAATTGAGAGAGTTAAATCAAGATTATTACACTTTTTACATATTGAAATATTTAGCAATCGCTCTTAAGTAATCCTATCAACCGTTGTAATGATTGTTATTTATTTATATTAAGAAGGCAATTACAATGTGTATAAAAAAATAAAATAATGTCCAGTGTCTAATCAATTTTGAAGAAACTTCATCTTCAGAGACTGTTTTTGAAATGGACGCGGTCTAGTGTGTTTTTTTTTGTTTTGTACGTTATAAACACGCGTCTCGTGGGTTGTTATAACGCCACGCGGAAGAGCCGTGATATACGTTGTAATTATTGAATTATAATACTTTGGTATATCCACAGGTCCTGCTAGTTTTTATTAATAATCTTATTGTTCCGGTTCCTCTCTGTCAACTTTTATATATTTACGACGATAAACATTTTATGACCAGGCAATTCCACTGAGTTCAATCGATTGCTCAAACTAGAACACAATTGAAATCTTAAGATGCCTAGTATTTTTGATACTGATACAAAAATCCGAAACAGTCACATATGGACTGCGTGCAATAAAGTCAGTAAGTCAAGACTTCCCAAAGGAACAAAGATAAGGTTATTCTTAGACGGTGCTGACTATTGTATGATAACGAAGCATGGACATTCACAAAACGAACGGAAAAGAGTCTTGCTGATTGCTAACCAAGAATACTGCATGTGACCCTTGATGCAAAATGGCATTGGCACATAACAGAAGAATGCTTGCATGGAAAGCTCCCAAAACTAGGTGAGAAGGTCGGAAAAAAACCCGGTCTCGACTGTGGTGGCATTGTGTGCG
>CM042159.1:63292075-63297075 GCA_023376005.1 Doryteuthis pealeii | reverse complement strand
TCTGGACCTCTTAGCTTCATGGTGTTGTGTCAGGGTGACTTCTGACATGAACAGTCCCTCTACGGAGATTCTGTTGCATAGCACTTCTTTGTTCGCACTAAATCGTATATGTTAATAATGGCATCTTCAAACTCCGCTGAATCGTATTCAAATTCACGGCCCTACTTCGTGTATCTGCATACATAGCGTTGCTGGTATACTGCGGGTGTCGTCTCTAACCCTTATACGATACATGTAGTGGTCACTTAATGAAATCACAACACATGAGTATAGAGGAGGTTTGACTTTATTTCTTCTTCTCAGCTGTACGTGGTGGGCGGTGAGAGTTGACAATGGGAACTGCCCAAGGGTTGACAATGACTACTCCTACTGCTGCTATGGTGGAAGGTGGTGGCCGGTGGCGTCTCACCGCCCTTAGCCGTCGCGGTGCGTGACCGCGTCGGTCCGCCGTCTCTCTCCTGACTGGGTCTAACTGGCCCTGTTCACTAGTGAACTCTGGCTTTTGTATTGACGATACGCCTACGCATCTCTACCCTTGATCTGATAACTATCTCCGAACTTATTGTTTCCCATCCTTCTTTTGTTCGCTTTGTTTAATTTAACCGGAAATTCATATTTCCGTTTGTACAATATCCAACAATTCTGCTGCCACCGAGGGCGATCCTGAGCCTAATCTTTAAGTTGGCATTATTTTCAAGTAAAAGGGGATTAAGAAATATATTATCACCATTATGGGGGTACCTTTATTTTTTAATTTAAAAGTCTCCACGAGTTCACCATCGCTGGCAGCACTTTCTTGTAATCTCTAACAGAAAAATGTTAATATTTCTACGGGGGTAAAGCAGAATTCATATTACGAGACCACCAAGAGAAGATTGACATAATTTGTTGACAAGGTGGAACCTTTAAAATCATATCATAAAGGAACTTCCATAGAAATATTTTCATTTTTAAACACACTCTGTTATGTACACATTCATTTTTATATATACTAGTACAAAATAAAAAACGCTCTCCGGGCGATGTAAAATAGATTTTTTAAACATATTGCCTGAGGGGTGGGAGTCAAAAATTCAATGTCAGCGAGTTTGTACCCCAAGTAAGTAAAATCATCAAATTCATTAAAGGATTAAAAAATAAAACAATTTGAAATGTAAACTTTAAATATGTATTAAAATAAAACAAACTATATATAGATATATAATACCAGTCATGTATTTATTCAAACTTGTTTTAAAAAAACAATGAGGACTGTCTAATGTTGCATGTTCAAATTTTGAGTGTATTTATTCTACGTTATGACGATTTGGGGTAATGTGACGTAAGAAGTGACCTAAATTTTGTTACAGACAAAAACCGGAAGCGAATCTCCATTATTAATAGATATGAATTAGTAAATTTTATTAAATTGTCTTTTTAATTTAATTGAATGGATTTTCGATAATTTTTGAGCTTATCGTTTTTGCATGAAAAATAAAAATAAAATGATTATTATGAAATAAACTTTGAAGAGCGTCCCATCGTTCTCTAGTGGTTCGCTACTAGTATCACAACGAATAGGGATTCCAATTCTCCCTGGGTGCCCATACTTACAATCTTGTGTCACATCCTACCCGCGGAGAACAGACTGGGCTGTATTAAGGCAACTCATCGTGTTGTAATGTTTACCAAAGCTCGTAGTTTCAACTTAATTTCCTATACTTGTGACCTTGTGTCACATCCTACTTGTGGCAAATGTGTTGGGAAATACTAATAATATAATCTTTGACTTAGTGATGTCAATAAGAAAAAAAAAGCAAATATTCTTTCTTTTTGTAAAAATAAATTTCAAATAGGTTGGTTGGATTTTATAGGATGTTAACCCTTGGGTTAATTTATGTCAAAGACGTTTTTTGTTTTATTCATTCTTATTGGGTATCCGATTTTGTTTTTGATACATTTTAAAACATCATTTTTTATCTATTTAACCCATAGATGGGACCCGATCAGGTCCTACCAATCCGGCTTAAAGTGGAACTGGGAGTAATGTTAATGACAGGCCACACCACACTCTCCAGAGATCCAGAATTGGAATCTCTCAACTAGATAGAGTTTAATGTCATATCCTGTACAATTTGAATATGATCTCTAGAACCATTTTTTTATTTTTTTAATTTACGTTCCAAATCTGACAGATCATTCTATCGGACAATAACAAATATCAATTAACGATTCTGGTAAGTCAAGGAGGTTTCAATCATTGACATCAGTGTATATCGCTCTATTTAAATGTAAATAGTGTATATATTTACCAACCCCTCTGCACGAGCAGGATGTGACACAAGTTCAATTTCTTAAGCGGAGTTTAACAGGTTTGAAGTAAGAGTTTTCTTCTCCTAGACCGGTTGCCTAACCAAGGTTAAAAAGCCCAGTCTGCCCTACTATTTAACCATAACTGGAGGGAGAGTAGAATTTATACCTTTCCCAATGGTATCAGCGCTAAGTGAAATGCAATTATCACGGCCAGGATTTGAACTCGGGGCGACGAGTCCATTTCCTATGACTTTAACCATTACACCACGCGCTTCCTATGTAAATGTAAATAGTATATTTCTCCAATATATATATATAAAAGTAAACATGTTTTTACTTGGCCATTGTAGAGATATTGGCAACATTTATTAACAAGGTCAGGGGTCAAACAGTGCTTGTGAATTCTGCATTTTGGTACAAATGACAAGTGGCGCAACGGTTATATAGATGAAAAGAGAATCAGTAAATGTCCAAGAATTCGAGAAAGTAGCCATTATGTATGCATGCATCTATCTATCTATCTATCCTCTATGCTTGCAATACTTGGACCACGTACAGGAAACATCTGAAACGTCTCGAACACTTTCACAAGCAGTGCCTACGACAAATATTAGGGGTACGTTGGCAAATGTACGTCAGTGACATTGATGTTCTAGAACGAGCCAAATGTCAAAGTATAGAATCTATTATAACTAAGCATAGATTGAGGCGGGGTGGCATTTGGTAAGGATGGACGGTGGACGACTTCCTAAACAGCTGTTCTGTGGGGAACTTGTGCACGGAAAGCGTTTAGCTCAAAAGCCTAAGAAGACGTATAAGGATTGCTTGATGTCGACATTGAAAAAGTGTAGCATTGACGAGAAAACCTGGGAGAGCAAAGCTTTGGACCGTGGACAGTGGAGAAAAACTTTGCTGGAAGGCACAAATAAATTTGAGACCAACCGTAGGCAACATGAACGATTAAAGCGAGATGTTCGCAAGGGAGACGTTAATAAAACAGACGACCAAGGACTTCAAATCGGTTTACTACGAGAACAATACGGAAGGCCGTGTCTGAGCAGAGCTGGTCTGATGAGTCACCAAACTGGGCATCGCCGAAATGGACCAATAAGATACTCTGTGCTTCCTGGAATAAGTTGTGAATGTGGGAAGATGTGCAAGACTTTAGCTGGACTAAAAAGCCACATTCGCGCAGCTCACCGTTGAACGTGTTGAACCTTTTGAAGCGCATCGTATTCTTCTGAACTTTATTTTATTTTATTTTATTATTTTTTATCAAGCAATGGCAATACTCACGAGTTTGCTGCCATCATATATCTATCTATTTTCTATCTATCTATCTGTCAGTCTGTCTGTCTGTCTGTCTGTCTGTCTCTGACTGTTGTTTACAAAAATATACCCAGTAATTTTATTTCGTTGAACAGAACTGATTAACTGATTGATTTTAAAAGCATAGCAACTCATCTTTGGTTATTGTATACCTAGACGTTAAAGAATTGCATTCATTATCCGCTCATATTTACATGGTTTGTGTAGTTATTTCTTAAACGTTTGTTTTGCGCATCGTCTGATTGAATACTGCGTGGTAAATATCTAAGTTTGGCCAGATTTACACAAACACAGTCAAGAAAAACATAGCGTACATAAGGACAGGAATCCAGTGTGACAATATGTTAAGAGCACCCAAAGCTTTGATTAAATAATTGAATTTTTTTTTGTAAACCTTTTTAATTAAAATAACTGCAACTATACAGAGCTGATGAAATGTAGGCGAATTAAAGAAAACATTCTCTATTCATTCCTTTTGGGCAAGCATCTTCATTTTTTATTTGCGATGAGGTAGGTATTCATCCAATCATTCATCATGGGTAGGATGCAACACAACAATAGGTTGTAAGTATGGGGCATCCTGCAAGGTCTGAACTTGCTATTTAATAGTAATGGGTCTGAGAGACTAGCTTGTTAAGATTTACGTCAAACACCATCAAGGAAAAACTCAAGGAAAAAAATTCCTGGTCAACTCCCATCAGATGTAGATCAGTGTCATATCCATTATTGATGTATTCATTCTCTCTCTCTCTCTCTCTCTCTCTCTCTCTCTCTCTCTCTCTCTCTCTCTCTCTCTCTCTCTCTCTCTCCAGGTCAGGATTAGACGGTCCGACTGTTCCTCGAAATCCCAGATAATTTTGCGCGTCTCGTTCTCTAGGACAGGTTTAGGTTTCTGCATATGCCATTTTTTGTATGGTGAAAATTTAATTTCTTGCACAATTCCCAGTGGATTACCTTTCCCACAGAGTCATACCTAGTCTTGTACTCTCTTTGTGCTAATTTGCTGCATTATTATATGATTGGTCGTTTCGTCTCTATCTCCACAAATTCTGCACTTGCTATTCTGCTGCGTCTTATCTATTTTTGCCTGTATATAGTTTGTTCTAATGGCATTGTCTTGTGTGCTGCAATTATAAGGGATTCGGTTTTCAAGTGTTAAGCTATGCTAAATATTACTGACTTTGACAAGAAACACCTGAAACTGGCGGGGTGTACATCAGCCGAAACATTGTGTATATAAATATAAAGACGAGTAAAACAGTCCGAAAAATCTAAATAATATAGATAATCAAGCCTCATCTAAAAAAATTTAGACAAGTGATATGTATGATTTTTAAATGTCTTTTCTATTTCAGTGAATATTATTTCAATATCTGAAA
>CM042159.1:63274575-63287075 GCA_023376005.1 Doryteuthis pealeii | reverse complement strand
CGTTTACTTTACAATTTATAATCTTTTTCTTTATCTTTTCTCTTTCTGTTTCTCCTGCTTCCAGTTTTTGTTTTTATTAAAGTTAAGTCCTTTCATTTTTCTTTTAAACATTATTTCTTTTAACTCATTTTGTTTTATCGTACCGTCTTTTTCATTTTATCTTTTTTCCGAATACTGAATAATCATTTCTTCTTTTTTCTTTCTTTCTTTCTTTCTTTCTTTTTTACATTCTTTTTCTGTCTTTCTGTCTTTCTTTCCTACGTACCATACCTTCTCAGTAAGTCTATCTATTTATCTGTAATTTTTCTCTCTTACAGGATTCTCTGTTTCTGTATTTCTTACCCCGCAAATCTTTTTCTTTGTTTGATTCTTTTTTACTAGGTTTTCATTTTCTTTTTTGCTGTCTTACTTTCCTATGTACCTTATATTTTTCTTTTTGTTTATCTATCTTTATCCTCTCTTATTAACATGACTCTCTCATTCACTCTTTCTCGATCATTCTTTCCAACATACCAATATTCTTTGTTTTCTCTTTCTTTCTTTCTTTTATACATTTCATTTTTCCTTTCTTCCTTTTCTTCCTTCATTATTTTATATAGTTTGATTATCTTCATTTCTTTCTTTTTCTTTCGTTCTTCTTTTTCTTCTTTTTCATTCATTCATTCTAACCTAATATTTCCTCTCTGTATCTCTCTGTTTCTACCTCAGATTATTTTATCTCTTTCTATTCTTTAATCTCCTCATTTTCCATCGTTAGTGCGCTGTAAATTTCCCTCCATAAATTCACCCCCCTCATCCCCTAACTCACCCACTTTCTTATCATCGTCTTTTTCCTGTGATTACACCAGTTTCATTGCAAAGCCATCGTTCCGTAGACTAATTCCAATTATATACAAAACGGTCCAGTCATTTACCAAGATGACACACGACTGGACTGTCATTGTGAGAAGAAACCTGGGCGTCGACGTCTACTTCCTAAACAAAAGACACAAGACGAGACGATAAAGTGAAATTAACGAGCTCCAATTGTCAAA
This sequence comes from Doryteuthis pealeii, assembly GCA_023376005.1. Taxonomy (NCBI): domain Eukaryota; kingdom Metazoa; phylum Mollusca; class Cephalopoda; order Myopsida; family Loliginidae; genus Doryteuthis; species Doryteuthis pealeii. Next base: position 63,286,041 of record CM042159.1, on the reverse strand, counting down.
GATGGATAGACCTTAACCAATTCCAAAACTGGTCTTTTCACGAACTCCGCAAATAAGTGCGTCCAATATTTCGGAGTTTACCGCGTTGCTAATAACAATCAAGTAATGCGTCTGGTCGCCAGAACCTGACTGAATTATGTTGACGCAAACGTAGGAGTTAATCGGTCCTAAGTGCTATTTTCCGGACAGTCTTCGTTAAATCAGTTCCGTGTTTTAGTAGAGTGCTTTTGATCATACAAAGATCTGTGTGATGAGCAAGTTAAGGAGATCAATTCTCACTGAGTGCAGAACAAATTTAGCCGGACGATGAGGATATGTCTAACTTTTCTTTCTTTTTAAATATGAAGGAGTAGAAATTGGAGCAGTTATGGTTAAAGTTGATATCCGGATCGTTATTCGGCATTTAGGTGACACTTAATGAGTCCTTTGAGGTGAGATTATGCTAGTAAAATATCATGGTAGTTACAAAACAACAAAACGCACATACACTCATACCTGAACACACATCTATTATTGTACTAAAGCTGAGTTAATCAATTTTTGCTTCCTAAAGGCTTTTTACTGATTATTTTATGACAAGGATGTTATACTAAATTATTCCTTACTTTTAGGATTGAATTATGTTTGAAAAAATTTTTTTAATTGGTTCTAATTAATCGTAATTTGCAATTAAGTCAAAAGCCAACCAATCTCTTACTTTAGTCTCTGTCTATCATTTTCTTCCCCTCTATGTATCTCTTGACTACCTCCTCGTTATATAATGATAGTTGAGAGAGAGAGAGAGAGAGAAGAAGAGAGAGAGAGAGAGAGAGAGAGAGAGAGAGAAGAATTTGAAATGTACTTCTATGATAAATTAGTTTAAATGAGGTCATTTATTATGTATGTGTGTGTGTGTGTGTTGGTGTTGTGTGTTATGAAATACTAAAAAATAAAAACCGTTTGATACCATTGGTTTTACAGTAGCGTATTAGCCACTTATCTTCAGGACAAATTACTTTTCAGATAAGCGGCTAATACGCTCCTTTGAAGCAAATGGTAAGAAACACATTTTAATTGTATTGTATTTCTTAAGAAATAAATATACTTCTTACACCTGTAATAGAGCACTTTATTTTCCTTTCTCCGATACAAAATACAAATACAAATATATATATATATATATATATATATATATATGTGTGTGTGTGTGTGTGTGTGTGTGTGTGTGTGTGTGCATGTGAGTGTGTACATGTGTGTATGTGTGTGTGTGTGTGTAATATAATAAAAAATGAAAAAATACAAATATCATTAATGAATGATATTTAATAAGCCGACGCTGCAGTGTTTTGGTTTGTTAAACCTTCGCTGGTTTAAAGAAAAATAAATTATTAATAAAAACAAAAGTCTTTTGGTATGTGTCTGCTTTTGTTAATATTCAAATATGTGGAAAGAAAATACATACTTTAAATCGCTAATTAAACTCGGCGTCTTAATTAAACACTACTTGACGTAATTTTTCCGAAAATTCTTGAAAAACTACTTTTAATTTTCCATTCATTAAAAAGCTAGATGTAACTACACAAAGATACTGCGTTCTCTCTTGAACAGTACTCCGCAAAAGCAGTTATACGGCCACTTACATTCAATCACGCAACCCATCCAAGTAAGTCAAGCAAAACACCCTGACACTGCTAGAGAAATAAGGACGGACTCATTATTATTATTGGTATTTCAGTCTCGGAAGACTATAAAATAGTTTTTGTGCCCTAGTAATTACAGCTCCTTCTGTTACTGTACAGTCCAATGTTAGAAAAACATTCTCGGCCACAGATGTCGCATGTGAAGGCTGTACCTGAAGATGTTGATATACCGGTGTCTTGTTGCCGCTGTTTTCTTCTGGACCTCCTATCTTCATGGTGTTGTGCCAAGGTGACCTCAGACAGGGACAGTACTCTACAGAGAGCCTGCCAGCACCCTCCTGGGCCAAATTTTTCCAGCTGGGAGGGGCAATGCCAAAGCACCTGAGATCGTTCTTGCAGAAATCCTTGAAACGCAGCTGAGGGCGACCAATTTGTCTCTTACCAGACGAAAGCTCCGCATAAAAGGGTATCCTTTGGTATCTGTCCATCATCCATTCAGCGGAGATGACCCAGCCATCGGAGACGACGCTGTCTCAGTAGAGAGCACAAGCTGGACTCATAACTGACGTTAATCTATGGACACTTACACATTGATACAACATACTTACATTGACAATTCTGTGCAGGTAGTGGAAGACTTGCCAGGAATGATCTCTTTGTGATCACAATTGTGAGGGTGACGAGAAAGGGAGTCATGGGAATATATGTTGTATATAGCTTTCAACACACAGATTGTTAACATTTGTTTCAAAGCCGCTTAGGTACTTTGAAACCTATCCTAACAATTTTAGCCCCTTAAGTGTATTATACTCTATATAAATAGATAATTGTTTTACACGTGTAATCGAGCATTTTATTTGAATCCACCAATAATAAATAACTACAATCACACTCACTCACACACACATATATATATACATATTCTAAATATTCTAATATATATATATATATATATATATATATATATATATATACATATAAGTATATAAATTCTACATATTCTAATAGAGTCGTCGGGTCGGCCTAATGTCGGTATCAGCCAGACATTGAGGGAGTCTACCCCCTTTTCACTAGGGCTAGACCAAGGAGATTATTTTAGCGTCTAAGATGGGGCGCTAGACCTACTGTCAGCTCCTCACTTTACCGTACAGCTCCCTGTGCTACTCATACGCTGGTTTGGTGAGGGCCGGTATCGAACCAGGGACCTTGTGATTCCCAGCCGGACGCTCTACCGACTGAGCAAAACCGACCCTACAATTCTATTCTAATACATATGTCCTCTACATATTCTAATATATATATATATATATATATATATATATATATATATATATATATATATATATATATATATAACAGCGGCAACAAGACACCGGCATATCAACATATACACACACACTCACACACACACACACACACACACACACACACACATATATATATATATATATATATTATATATATATATATATATATAATATATATATATATAAAACTATTAGTATTAGATAGATAAATATCTAAAGCTTAACCTTGTAAATATACTTGATATGATTCAATCTGTCAAGGCATGTCGTGTCTCAAGAGTGATATTCTTTCGAAGCAAATAACCAAACTCTTGCGTCTTTTCATCAGTAAAATACTTCAATTATTTTCCTTATCTTTCTCTTTTCTGTTTCATTACCTTTTCATCTTGCTTTGTTCCTTTTCATGAAACACTTTCAGTCACCATTTAAAAGCCCTTTACTTCCATGTTCCATTTCCAAAATCTATTTTTGCCGCCATTTTGAGCACACATTTTACGCAACACAATAATAGAAGATTAAACAAAATCAAAAAACAAACAAAAACAGAAGAATGCACTCACATATTCGCCCAGGGGAAAACTCTACTGCCGTTAAGGATATTTAGATGTCGATGTTTGCAAAACGAAGACATAACGGATAAGACGTTATATAATATTTTTAGCAGACATCACGCAAATGATCGATCACACACGATTTAGTTGTTTCCATTTCACAATTCGCTTTGTATTGTTTTATTGCTGTCTTACGTTTCTTAATAGAAATGCATGCTGTATAAACTGCATTGGGATGGAATTTCTTAGGGGAAATATTGATTAACGCTAATAATACAAGTGGGTAAATATTACTTACATACGAGCAATCATATTTTGCAGACTCTAGATAATAGCTAATACATACTTTAAATACTAGCTAATACATAGTTTAAATACTAGCTGCGCGTTGAATTCTGGTGAAATGATTCATTACGGCACTTTCAATTGGATTGTTGCGTTATGATTTAATAATTCCTTTCATATTTCCCGTGCTAACCTGCCTTAAAAGGAATCGAACGTCAATTGTTTTGTTCGCTTATCAAAATCAACTTTATTTCCACAATTGAATTGTCGAGGAGATACTCCATACTTGCGAGCTTCTTTCACATCCTATCCATAGCAAACGTATCGAATAAATACAGTAGGCCTTCCATCGTGGTATGTTAGTGAGCAAACTAGTCTTGCAGATCCATTACTATTAAAAAGTTAGATCTTTGTATCGCATCATACCCGTGGTGAACGCGTCGGATAAATACTTACATTAAATACTAGCTAATAATAGTGATATCATTCTTGGATAAGGTAGGGAGTCCCATCAAGGTGTAATGGTTAGCAAGATAGTCTCGCAGATCTATAATTACTGAATAGTGAGTTCGATTCTCACTGGATGTCCCACACTTATGATCTTGTGTCACACTCCACCCGTGGCGAAGGGGTTGGTAAATACCTACCTGTCACATACTGTTCCCCACTAAAGGTAACAGAAATAAAATAAGACAATGTGAAATCTACACTGTTTTGAACGGCCAAAGATAAGTAAGCATATGGCATATCGGCTATGCCACTTTTCTGACGTTTGAACAGCACAATAAAATTTACATGGACTTAACTATTAGGGCCAGTTTAGCTCAGTCGGTAAAGAATTTACATAGGAAGCGCAAATTCCTGGTTCGATACCGAACCTCACCAGCTCAGCGTATGAGTAGCACAGGAATGGGCGATGAAGTGAGGATTGATGGTAGATGTGGCGCTCCACCTCAGGCGCTAGTAAACAATCTCATTAGTCTAGCGCTAATGAAAAGGAGATAAACTCCCTCGCTATCTGGCTGATATCGACATTTGGCCAACCCGTCGACTTTACTTTACTATGTTAGACAAAACAGAGTGATACCAGAATAATCTTAGACAGAAGACTAGAGATAGGCCAACCCGTCGACTTTACTTTACTATGTTAGATAAAACAGAGTGATACCAGAATAATGATACAGTAGGCTAGAGACTAGTAATTCAGCTCGAAGCTAAAAGCAGAAATACTTTCATTCTGAAATTAATTAACTACTTACGGGGAAAGTACTCGACACACAGTCAGTTTTACATCCAGTTCCACTTGTAATCAAAAGGTGTTAGCTCTGTTATTATATTAGATGGCTGTGCTGTTGCTAACTAGTTGATGTTAGTGGTATGAAAACTGAAATGTATCTTATGACGAGACGCAGGGCATGAAAGGTTATATCAGGAAAATATTACAACCAACAACTGAGCACTGTCACCGATGAACAAATAGCGTAATCTCCAACAAAGAACTGTACAACATGTGCAATACCATTCCAGTACCAATAAGGGTAGCCCAACTACGAGAGACCATGTTTGGTCATGTGCGACGGATTCCCGAATAAGGACCTGCACAAAAATGTCTGGAATTTTCTGTAATAGGGTCAAACAACTACCGGGCATGAAAGGGTCACCACTGCAAAAACTTGTTGGAAAAATGCAAAATGTAGGACTGATGGTTCTAAGATGTTACACGCGACTGCGGAAGCTAAAGGTTAATGGAAATGAAAAGACAGTGACTTCAAATACAGAAGATAATGCAGTAGGGTGTGTCAAACTACAATAGACTACAGTAAATCATTATCATCATCATCATCATGATGTCGCGCTGTTGACACGGATATCCATGACAATCTCTCTCCATCCGTCCCTATCGTTCATCATTCTCGGGAGGTCCTCTGTGCAGCATCCTGTATCCGCACAGAGCTGATCAATGTACATCTTTGCTGGTCGGCCCACACTGGCGTGCCCATGTGCTGGCTTCCACAGGAGGACGTCGCTTATGAGTTCGTCCTTGCTTCTCCAGCAGTGTCCCGCGTGTCTTGTCCGTCTTACTCGGATAGTTTGGGTGATATGTGGCAGGTGGCCGTACAGCTGCTTTCTCGTGGGGTGCTGTTTCCACGTCTTGTTCAGGATCACCCGCAGCATTCTTGTGCAGCTCCTATCTATTTTATTATCTAGTCGCTTCGTTAGGGTCCAGGTGGTCCAGCCATACAGCAACACTGACACGACAACGGCCTGGAAGAACTGTCTCTTTAACTTGTCTGTGAGATTAGATATCCATATGTCCGATAATTTATTTATAGCGGCCCATAAGGCTCAAAAAGAAAGTCGTATTAGAGTGTCAAGGCAGCTTGTGAAGGAGGTATCAAAAGAGGAGACGGGGAAAGAGACAGACAGAGAGAGATGAAAGGAGATAAAGGGAGATGAAAGGAGAGAGTGGGAGACAGAGAGCGTAAGGAAGGTGAAAGAGACATGAAAGTGGGGAGAGAGATTAGAGGAGTGAGTGAGAGAGAGAGAGAGAGAGAGAGAAGTGGGGAGAGAGACGAAAGTAGATAGCGAGCTTGAGGATGGCGAGACAAGGAGAAATGAAATGAAGATGAGAGCAGGATAATGGTGAGAGAGAGAAAAGGGATGTCCGAGAGAGAGAGAGAGAGAGAGAGAGAGAGAGAGAGAGAGAGACGAAGTAGATAGTTTGAGGATGGCGAGACAAGGAGAAAAGAAATGAAGATGAGAGCATGATAATGGTGAGAGAGAGAAAAGGGATGTCCGAGAGAGAGGAGAGAGAGAGAGAGAGAGAGAGAGAGAGAGACGAAAGTAGATAGTTTGAGGATGGCGAGACAAGGAGAAAAGAAATGAAGATGAGAGCATGATACTGGTGAGAGAGAGGAAAGGAATGTGTGTGTGTGTGAGAGAGAGAGAGAGAGAGAGAGAGGAGAGAGAGAGAGAGAGAGAGAGACGAAAGTAGATAGAGAGCTTGAGGATGGCGAGACAAGGAGAAAAAGAAATGAAGATGAGAGCATGATAATGGTGAGAGAGAGGAAAGGAATGTGTGTGTGTGAGAGAGAGAGAGAGAGAGAGAGAGAGACGAAAGTAGATAGAGAGCTTGAGGATGGCGAGACAAGGAGAAAAGAAATGAAGATGAGAGCATGATAATGGTGAGAGAGAGAAAAGGGATGTCCGAGAGAGAGAGGGTGAGAGAGAGAGAGAGAGAAGAGGGAGAAGAAGAGAGAGGGGGAAATCTGAATGAGTAAATTTCGACTCAAATCGTTCACTACAAACACTCCCAGGAAGTAATACAAATCTTTTCGAACTTGTAAAGAAATTCGTCGTGTTTGCTTTATAACTTTTCTTACTCAGAAAGAATCGCTGCAGAACAAAAAAAAAAGCAGATGTTATCTAATTCAATATATAAATATGTTTTCCTTTTTATTTAAGAACTTACAGGAAGTGTTATAGTAGTTCCTTTGGTATATTCAAATTAACAGATTTACAAAACATTCACATTGGGAGAATCTCCTTATATGGAAAACACAGAATGATTTTATATAATAACACAATCTGATTTCACTACAGAATGGAAATAAATGATCTTAGGCAAGTGGGAGATATGTACATAGAAATTAGCTTGATCAAATGAACATATATATATATATATAAAGTTCATTCGGCTCTCAACCCCGGTCAGAGGTAGCTGTTATGGTATAGCCACACTGATGAAAGGTGAAACCTCGAAACACGTGTCTGTGGATTACTTATTTATTATATATTACTCCCACTTTGGTTGAGTTCTTTGAATAGGGATTTAATTGCAAATTCACCGTTCTGGCGTCTAGCTAAACCTCGCTTTGTTTACAAATGTTTGAGGACTCTAGTGAATTCATTTCTGCTTAGAAATGTAGAAATTTAAATATTCTCCTATATTTGACAGCTGCCTCTGGCCGTACGAGTGAAAGGCTTGGCGAACGAAAGTTCATTCGGGTCTCAACCCCGGCCAGAGGTAGCTGTTATGGTATAGCCACACTGATGAAAGGTGAAACCTCGAAACACGTGTCTGTGGATTACTTATTTATATATATATATATATATATATATATATATATATATTGCCCTTGTAAGGTTCAAGGTTATAATAATGTTATACTTGTTTGAACAAAACAACTCCGACCAAGGGTGTGAAATGTAACACTGGACTTAAATATAAGCACATGGAGAGACATTTAAGACGTAAAATACATATACATGAGACAAGATACATGGTGGATAATATACGTACATAGAAAAGGGTTAAGATACAAAAGCTATGGATAGTTATGGAGAGTCCATAGACTAAAGTCACTTACTAGTGGCTGTGTGTTGGGGGGGGTGAAGAACCCCCACACAGGGAGGGTGTAGACAAGTGTCTAACCCATAGTTGTCAATTCCGAGAAGCAAGTGAGAGAGAGAGAGAGAGAGAGAGAGAGAGAGAGAGAGAGAGAGAGAGATAGAGAGAGAGAGATTCAAAACTTAAATACAAAAAACCCTGGTGGTAAAAACGGGAACCCAGAGGGAAGATAACTCTTCAATGCAAGGGAAGACAACCCAACACCCTGACGATGGACGTTCTTCTGAAAATGTAAAGATTTTTCTAATATATTTTTCTATTATAATTCTTTTATTTTATTTTGTATTTAAAATAATAATAAATAGAATACATCGTATACAAGGACATCCACTCGGCCGAAACACGTGTCGGTAGTCCATTACACAATTTTTATCCATTCAACATTTTATTTATTTATTTATGTCGTATTCACTTCCATTTTACAACTTACACACACACACACACACACACACATATATATATATATATATATATATATATATTAGCATGGACTGAAAAGTTCATATGATGTTGTTATATCTGTTAATGATAACACTATTGCAAAAAGTGTTTGGATCGCACCGGGGGTTGGGAGATATGTTGAAAAATAAATGTCAGTTGATCACATTCTAGGGGAGTAATTTGCTAAGCCTGTGAGCATTTTAGTCGACCTTTGTATATATATATATGCTCCCATAAATTTGGTAATGAGCTCTCTAATTGGTAATTTAAATTAACTCTCACTACTAAGCAAATAAGCAATGATCATTTCTCCGGAAATTTGATCTCTCAGTGACCGAAAGATACATATATTCCTATGTACTTAATAGTTTAAAAACACCAGTCCCCGCATCCGCTGTTAGTGGGCGGGGGGATAAGATATCGGACTACCATGCGGTCAGTCTGAGTTCGACCCTACCCAAGGATAGTTGTGTCTAGCCACACTGAAGAGGCATGATATGCCGAAACACGTGTCTGTGGATGACTTATTAATATATATATATATATATATATATATATATATATATATATATATATAGTGTGTGTGTGTGTGTGTGTGTGAGTGAGTGCGTGTGTTGGTATACATATAGGTATAGAGTGATACCTGTGGGTAGTATTAGTTCTATAACCGCAAAATTACCGATTTTTAAGTCTTTCTTTACCATATATATATATATATGTGTATATATATATATATATATATATATGTATATATATATATATATATATATGCACTCATAGACACATAAATACACACACAAATACACACTCATATACACACACATATATATATGTGTGTGTGTGTACGTGTGTACGTGTGTGTGTATACAACTGCGCGAATGTGTGTGTGTTTCTGTGTTTAAATCAGTGAAATCTTCTACGTAACAAGGTTTAAGCAGATCTCCATTTTGTCATTCATCTACTTAGCTGTCCTTCGACCAATCTTTTCGAAATAAACCCGGATTTGTACAAGAATACGGCAATCAAATCAACCTTGGTTAGCGTGGTGTATATCTCAATATCCACTCGAGTTAACACCGCTTTGTGGTTTGAGCGCCCTGATAACAAGAAGCCACACTTAGCGTTGATTGAACTATTGTGAAGACCAAAGACCGGACCCCCTCCCTACCACAACACCAACAACCCAACCACGCTGCAAAGACTTAGATAAGAGAACTCTAAGCGACAATTTGTCAACAGTGTAATTAGACAGAAAGCGCAATTATTAAACGAGGGGAGGTTATCAGCTTCTACAATAGCGATTTGGTTTGGCGAATGGTGAAAGTGACGTTAAACGATCTTGTGCGTAGTGGGTGGTATTTGTAATGCGAATGGGTTTGGGGGTGCCAAGATAGCACGGTGTGAGATAATGATAGATTACCGCGTTCAGAACTGAAATTTTCGGACACTTTGACGCTTTCGCAAGATGGGTGAAACTTGACCGTTTGTTAAGTATGTTACAGATAATTAGTTGGTTAAGACTATATTCTTATGTCCTAAAGTTTAATAAGTTATTATTATTATTATTATTATTATTATTAGTAGTAGTAGTAGTAGTAGTAAAAAAAATCACCCTCCGAACCGTGTAAAAAATATGTTTTAAAGGTATTGCCTTGGGGGTGGTTAAAAATTCAATATCAGAGGGTGTGAATCATAAGTAAGCAAAATCATCAAATTATTAAAGGAGTAAAAAAAAAAAATTAAAAAATAACCAATTTGAAATGGAAACTTTGTTCTGTCGCCCCTCAAATAAAATGTAGCGCGCATGTATTAATTATTAAATAGATAATTATCTTGAATATTTTACACTTTTCAAAATTGTACGTATTCATTTATAAACATTTTAGTTAACTTTTTCTTACTGAAAAAAGATTGATTCCCAAATAATTTTTCATTTAAAGTAATATAACAATTTTTAAATTAATTTAATAGTTTATAAAGTTTATTTATTTAAATTGTCATTATTACAATGGAAAGGATCTCAAATGTTGAATAGCTTTTATTTATTTAATGAATAAATTATTGTTCTTTATTCTATGTACTGACCATTTTAGGTTTTGTAAGCAGTGACGTAGTCTTGTTTACAGACAAATAGAGACTTAATTTCCATTATTATTATTATTATTATTATTATTATTATTATTATTATGGGAGTTTTCCACAGCAGCGTTAGATGATGGTCTTTTACAGGAGACTGAGTGGCAACAAGTTCCCTGAGGTCTCCAGGTCTCTTCCTAGAATTCTAGCTGAATTCAACAATGCTGTTGTCTGGATGGTCTTAATTCTTCCTCTGGTTTCCAGTTCCTCAAGTATTTTTTAAGCTTTTGGGGACCACTCATATTCAACAGTTTGTTTTTTTTCAATTTTCTAGCGACGTCCAGGTATTGTCTATCTTGTTGTTTTCTTTCATCTTCACCCTGTATTCTGCTGGAACTGCAAAATCTTCCAGTTGACAAGTTCTCTTATTTTTTTTTTTTCTTTTTTTCTTAATCAATACTAATTTTTGTCCTCTGGCTGGGATATGGTGACCTGTCTTTATCTCAAAGTCCCAGAATATTCCATTCTCAAGAACAGATTCTGGTTTATGCATATAACATTTTATTGTATGATCAAAATTTAGTTTATTATTATTATTATTATTATTATTATTATTGCGTGTTTACACAGCGTTAGATATTTTTAAAACTAGAGGCTGAGTGACAACAAGTCTGTTCTGGGAGATTTGCAGTTCCAGCAGAATACAGGGCGAAGATGAAAGAAAACGAAAAGATAGACAATACCTGGACCTTGCTAGAAAATTAAAATAAGAGAAA
>CM042159.1:63249575-63269575 GCA_023376005.1 Doryteuthis pealeii | reverse complement strand
AACATCAACTGACCATGTGTAGATATATTTGCAGACTACGCTCAATAAGGCCGAACATTTTCCGTTACATTGAAAAGGACTTTCAATAATCACTGAACTGCAAAGGAAATTAGATTAACATCTAACTTTTTATTCTCATTCATTACTTTCCTATCATATTATCATATCTTTTTATTTCGTCTTGTTTTACATCTTCTTTTTAAAAAATACTACAACGAATTACTCAGTAAGATCCTAAACAATGCTTAGTTTAGCACAAGATATGAGTCCCCCAGCGAGAATAAAATTCATGGGTAATGGTATTCTAATTTAACACGTGGAGCATTATACCATGCGAAGTGATCATGTTTAAATCTCGGCTCAGGAAAGCTGGCATTGTAATCTGAGACTAATGTTCGAACGAGGATCCTAATTATCCGTTTGTGAAAAGACAGAATGTTGAAATGCATATTGAATAGATGTCTATATACCAACAAAATATATGTTTTCGTCTTTTTCAACACGACACTTTCAAAAGTCATTAGGGTCAGTCATGATTTGAGATTGATCAAGTGTGAAATCAATATGGTGGAGGAATCCTAATAAACCGGTGCAATAAGACAGAGTGGAATTTTAAATAGAGTCTAATTTGCTTCAGCGTGGGTCAAACGAGATGTAAATGAATGCAAGGCAACGGGAAAGGATGGAATTGAGATACAACTGTGAAGTTAGAGCTTAGAACAAGAAGTTTACTTATCTACTCATTAGTTTGCCTATCCTTTTCACAATGTACTCATGAGAATAATATACAAATCAGGCGCAATCTAGAATATCGATTATGATATACATTATTCTGATAGTTATCTATCTATCTATCTATCAATCTACCGTTGCTTCATATTAATATAAGTCAGTTCAATTTACTCATAAGCACACGCAATCAATCTCTCCGTCTCTCTCTCTCTCCCTCTATCTTTCTCTCTCTCTCTCTCTCTCTCTCTCTCTCTCTCTCTCTCTCTCTCTCTTCTCTCTCTGTTGTCTGTTTCTCTCCCCTCCGTTGTCTATCTCTTCACACACACCTAATATATATATACATCCAGGATTTGAACTCGTCGCCTCGAGTTCAAATCCTGGATGTGGTAATTGCATTTCACTTTGCGCTAATACCCTTGGGAACGGTATGAATCCTACTCTCCCTCCAGCTATGGGTAAATAGTAGGGCGGAGTGGGCTCTTTAACCTTGGCTAGGTAACCGGTCTAGGAGAAGGAAAACTCTGAATTTAAACCTATTAAACTCCGCCTAAGAAATTGACCTTGTGTCACATCCTGCTCGTGCGGAGGGGTATGGTATATATATATATATATATATATATATATATATATATATATATATATATAATCGCATAGGCAAGGAAGTGTCAGTTTACCAAGTGTCGTTGTCTTCATGTCCGCACTACAATAACTCACACACACACACATATATATATATATATATATATATATATATATATATATATATATATATATATATAAAAGTAATTGGTAATTTGCTTGAAGCATTGTTAAGTATGTTATAAAATAATAAAATTCGAAGGCAATACAATGCGTAAAAAATAAAGACAAAAATATGTTTATATGTCTAATCGATTTCAAAGCGAAGCTTTATCGTCAGACACTTATTTCAGAAATGACGTGCTTATGTTTTTTTTTATTTGTGTGGTTATAATTTCTCTTCTTATTTCCTTTTCCTCTCCTTTTTTTCCTCTCTTTCTTCTCCTCCTTTATGAATGGGCGAATAACTGTAATTTCTTATTTCTCTCTTTCTTTTTTTTCTTTCTTAAAAGTTTGTTGAGAACAAGGCTGACATCCGGTAAGATGTTGCAATGTGTTGCAATGTGTAGCAACGGTGTGAGCATGTCATAATTTCAAAAACAAAAGTGAACAAATGAATAAAAACCGTTAATAGAAAAAATTTTTTTTTTTTACATACTTAGCTTTTGTTTCGCTTTCACCTTTCATTTCTTATTCTTTCTCCCTCTCTTTCTTTTTTTTTTGTGTTATTTCTCTTCTATTCTTTTTTTTTCTTTTTTTTTTTTTTCCCCCTTTATCCCCTTTGTTCTCTAATTTAAATTATTTTTTTTATAGTAAATAAGTAAATAAAAGATTATCTTAAATTATGTATTAGTATTGATAGAAAAATAAATGATCTTTTTTATTATTTTTTTTTTTTTAAGAAAATATCTTTTATGAGTACTTTTTTCTCTTTTTCTTTTAAACTTAAACAGAGTAAATATTATATTAATTATATATTAAAATATCATATAATAATTACATATTAGGATTGATGCAAAATTCAAAACAATAAATAAAACAAACCATTCTCCCCTTAAATTTCAAATAGATTAAATATCATAAATCAAATATTTGAATTACAAAAAGGCATAATGTACTGCTTCAATTATATATTTTTATTTAACTATTTTTTTTTTCATTCTTTTGTTGTTATTATTTATTCTTATTTTTTTTTCCCCCACTTTTCCTTAAATATTTATTAATAGTTCTAGACTGACCGTAATCCTAAGAGGGTATTATGGTTTAAAGAAATAGTGTCAGGGTTTAAAGAAATAATGTCATGTAAAGGAGTTAATAAGTATGTCAATATTGTTAAATTAATCGAATTATTTTTTTTTTTGTATTTCTCTATTATCTTCTTTTCATTCTCAATCATCCCATCACTATATATATATATATATTTAATTTTAATTTAAAAAAAAAAAAAAAAAAAGGCTATATATGAAACGTGTAAATTTAGTTAATCGTGTATTCTGAGTTTAATTCTAATCTATTGATAGTTGGTAGGTTTAAAATTTATGATAGGGAAAATTATATATATATGAGAGAACATGTGTACTAAATAAACTAAAACCTATATATGGAACGTGTAAATTTAGTTAATTATGTATTCTGTGTTTAATTCTAATCTATTGTTTATATTAGGACCTAATTTAGCTATTAATAAACTTTCTCTAATTCTGAGATTACCAATGTTGCGTATTATAGCCTCTATCTTATCAGTTAAGATAGAGGCTATAATACGCAACATTGGTAATCTCAGAATTAGAGAAAGTTTATTAATAGCTAAATTAGGTCCTAATATAAACAATAGATTAGAATTAAACACAGAATACATAATTAACTAAATTTACACGTTCCATATATAGGTTTTAGTTTATTTAGTACACATGTTCTCTCATATATATATAATTTTCCCTATCATAAATTTTAAACCTACCAACTATCAATAGATTAGAATTAAACTCAGAATACACGATTAACTAAATTTACACGTTTCATATATAGCCTTTTTTTTTTTTTTTTTTAAATTAAAATTAAATATATATATATAGTGATGGGATGATTGAGAATGAAAAGAAGATAATAGAGAAATATAAAAAAAATTAATTACGATTAATTTAACAGTATTGACATACTTATTAACTCCTTTACATGACATTATTTCTTTAAACCATGACACTATTTCTTTAAACCATAATACCCTCTTAGGATTACAGTCAGTCTAGAACTATTAATAAATATTTAAGGAAAAGTGGGGGAAAAAAAAATAAGAATAAATAATAACAACAAAAGAATGAAAAAAAAATAGTTAAATAAAATATATAATTGAAGCAGTACATTATGCCTTTTGTAATTCAAATATTTGATTTATGATATTTAATCTATTTGAAATTTAAGGGGAGAATGGTTTGTTTTATTTTTATTGTTTTGAATTTTGCATCAATCCTAATATGTAATTATTATATGATATTTTAATATATAATTAATATATATATTACTCTATTTAAGTTTAAAAGAAAAAGAGAAAAAAGTACTCATAAAAGATATTTTCTTAAAAAAAAAAAAATAATAAAAAAAAGAATCATTTATTTTTTTCTATCAATACTAATACATAATTTAAGATAATCTTTTATTTACTTATTTACTATAAAAAATAATTTAAACTAGAGAACAAAGGGGATAAAGGGGAAAAAAAAAGAAAGAAAAAGAAGAGAAATAACACAAAAAAAAAGAAAGAGAGGGAGAAAGAATAAGAAATGAAAGGTGAAAGCGAAACAAAAGCTAAGTATGTAAATAAAAAAAAATTTTCTATTAACGGTTTTTATTCATTTGTTCACTTTTGTTTTTGAAATTATGACATGCTCACACCGTTGCTACACATTGCAAACATTGCAACATCTTACCGGATGTCAGCCTTGTTCTCAAACAAACTTTTAAGAAAGAAAAAAAAAGAAAGAGAGAAATAAGAAATTACAGTTATTCGCCCATTCATAAAGGAGGAGAAGAAGAAAGAGAGGAAAAAAAGGAGAGGAAAAGGAAATAAGAAGAGAAATTATAACCACACAAATAAAAAAAAACATAAGCACGTCATTTCTGAAATAAGTGTCTGACGATAAAGCTTCGCTTTGAAATCGATTAGACATATAAACATCTTTTTGTCTTTATTTTTTACGCATTGTATTGCCTTCGAATTTTATTATATATATATATATATATATATATATAATATATATATATATATATATATATATATATACTGTAGTGTGAGATGGTCACTATTTCAGCTTTTGCTGGAATGGTGTACCGAAGGCAGTATTAATTGGTAGAGTGCTCAATATAAAATAGAGCTGTTATGTAATATAATAAGATAAATATATAGGTTTTACATATCTATTCATTGGGTGACAAAGGAACATTCACAAACATATTGGTTTCATGCGATGCATTCGTCAGGTGAAGATGTTTCAAATGTGAGGAAAATCGAAAAAATTTCAAAAAATTCAATAGACATGGGATGCGTATGATTGGATAAAATGATGTGTGTATGTATGTGAAGGTGAATTGAATGTATGAGAGTGTTTATGGACAGTATAAAGGTTGCGTACGCGTAGTGACTGGTCACACACATAATGCGTTGATCTGTTAGTGTGCGGTATTTTAATAGTGCTTACGTGCGAGCGCTCGTGTCTATACATGTATGTGTGTTTGTGCATGTTTTCTTTCTATCTGATGCGTAGGCCGTGTATGTTGTATACGGACGGGTCGTGATAGTTGGGGAGTGGGGTTGGATAATATTAATTTTAAGGTTGTAAATGTTATATATTATGGGTGGGTGAGTGGGTGGCTTTGAACTTCGGTGTTGTCTATTACGAGGTGTGGCGCTGTCAACCGGACGTGGTTGCACGTGGTTACATATACTCGCGACATATACACGCATACAAAATAATATTCATACATATTTATATGCACACACATATATTTGCTGGGTAAGCCTTACATATACATACTGAAGCGCATACGCATACTACTATGGGCTCCACGTGTACATATATACGCACATACGCACACATGTACACAGAAAGGCACACATATACGTACTCATACAAATGCGTGTACATACACTCACACGCTCACGTACAGACACACATACATATACATGCATACATATATACACGCGCGCACATACGTAGGAACATACATACGCATATACACAAAGACACATGCATACACGCACACAGATGTACGCATATACGCGCGCACGCACACGCTCATACATGCATGCACGCACACACACACATATGCACATACGCGCGCATGTACACGACCATGCATGCACGTACACACATACACACACACGTACGCATACACACGTACACGCGTGTGCGCACACACATTTATACTGTCCATAAACGCTCTCATACATTCAATTCACCTTCACATACATACACACATCATTTTATCCAATCATACGTATCCCATGTCTATTGAATTTTTTGAAATTTTTTGAAATTTTTTCGATTGTCCTCACATTTGAAACATCTTCACCTGACGAATGCATCGCATGAAACCAATATGTTTGTGAATGTTCCTTTGTCACCCAATAAATAGATATGTAAAACCTATATATTTATCTTATTATATTGTATATATATATATATATATATATATATATATACATACATATATATATATATGTGTGTGTGTGTGTGTACGTGTGTGTGTATTTCACTCGTAACTCTAGGTAATCAGAATACACACACGCACACGCACACATATTATTGTATATATATATATATATATGTATGTGTGTGTGTGTGTGTGTGTGTGTGTGTGTATTTGACTCTACCGTACATCTTAACCTATGAAGGCCTAACTGTTCACTAAAAGATATGAACCTCAGTTTACCTTCACATATGGTTTGTTAATTGTGGATAAGGCCTGTGTAAAAACACATTTTTGTATCAGAGGATTTTAGTGGAATTTTGCCAAGATGTGCCATAGAATTCCCATAACAATACTCCACGATGATAACCATTACATCGCATGCTTCAATTGATTTAATTACTGATTTAACAGATTTATCATAGACAATGTCACTTCAGTTTAGCTAAATAATTCAGTTCCTGCTAGAAATTCTAGAAAATTCCAGTGTCCTGTTATTCATCAAGTCTCTCCGGGCTATTTGTCGGATTCTGCCAATAATTAAAAAAAAAAATTTATAACCAATTTATGTTACACTTTAGTGAAAAATTGAAATAAAAACTCCGATTTCTTATCTTTACAGTTCAGAATTAGCGATTAGTGATTAATATCTCTAAAACGTTGTTTCTTTTACTATTCATCTAACCTTTTCCCTTCAACGTCCGTTCCTCCGCTATAAAATCGTAGTGTTCACCAAGCAAATAGTATTTATTGGTCTCATTCATTCGTTCTATGCGCAAGTCTAATATGAAAAATTTTAAATATATGAAGCTGACAGTAATGTTGTTGTAACAAAAGGGTGAGTAAGCATTCGTTAATTTTAGGTGTTATCCTGCTCAACTGGCCAGTCTTGAGCACTTTTTTTTATCCATGAAAAAACTTTTTTGAACAAAAAAAAAACGTTAATAAAACAGTTGTATTAGGACACTGGATACTGAGCTGAGGTCTTGACAGGAGCGCTAAGAGATAGAGACAAATGGTAAAAGAGAAAGAGACGGACAGAGAGAAAGAGAGAGAGGGAGAGAGAGAGAGAGAGAGAAGAAAGAGAAAGAGAGAGAAAGAGAGGGGCGGGGTTAGGGAGATTGAGAGGAATCGATTCGGTCAGTAGGACTTGATGATATATGCATATATTTATATAGACAGAAGATATTCTTGTCTGCATGTTTGATTAAAAATGAAATGCAAGGATTTAGAGTTAAGATTTTCATTAGCCTAATAAAGAACTCAACTTTAAATCCTTTTCTGGAATCTTTAATATATATATATATATATATATATATATATATATATATATATATATATATATATATATAATTATAAACAAAATGCAAGTTACAAACACACACACAACCTATCAAGTATCAGAAATTATACATGTACATATTTATATTCTGCCAAAATATGGTTAATTAATGTCTTAAGAAGATATCAGATCTGAAACACCTGTCGCATATGTAAGATGATAATAATGTTGTTTTTTTTAACATAATCATTTTTGCGAACCTTCTTTTTTATAGAATATCTAATTTCCTCCGTTGAACCTTTAACAACACTTTATATATATATATATATATATATATATATATATATATATATATATATAGTTCGGTTAAACGCCACAGACAATTCAAGTCTGAGGAGTTTTTTCATGGTCCTTTCTATTTTTCTTGCGATCTTTTTTGTGTTTGGGTGGAGAAGTTGTAATAATCCACCAAATCCTTTTATTCTAGCGCTTTCGGCTGGTTTATCAGCCATCATCAGGTGGGGAAACGATGTTAAGTTTTTTTTCCAAGTGCCTCGTTTTTATAGAAGAACGAGTAGTAGCTTAAAAAGTGGTGGTGGTAGTTAGTACGAAACAATGGATTAATGTTTTTTTGAGGGGGGTACAGAATTGTGAGGAAGGGAGGGGGAATGGTTAGAGTGGGATTGTTTATAAGCATTGGAGGATGTGTCTACTGGTTTGAAAGTTTATTTTGTTTAAGGTAGGTCTTTTTAATTTGATATAGAGTGCTTCCATTATTTGCAATTTTTGTTTGTTTTTTTCTTTATGGAGTGTGAGTGTGTTTTCTGTTAAAATTTTCCTGTAGGTTGAGGGGGGGCATGAATGTGTCTTTAAGTGTTGACTAATGGAGCTGGTGTCGGATAAGTGCATTGTTAAACGGCGGGATAATGTGGTCGTCGTATGGCCAATATATGTATTGCTGATATTGGAGAGACAATCTCCTATAGGACATGTAAACTCATATACAACATTGGTCTCATTTAGACGAGTGGTTTTTGGAGATGAATTATTGAAAGTGACTAGGTTCGCGGTTTTGAATTTTTTATAATAGATGATAAGTTTTAATTTACGGTTAGTATCAATGGAGGCAACATTATTTCGAATTAATTTTTTAGTATGATTTCATCTAGTTTGTAGTTTTTATGCATTTGATTACAATAGTATATATTTTGGAAGGAGCTATTATGTTTGCTATTGGTTTCGTTGTGGTTAATGTTATAGAGTGTTTGTCGGATTTGTTCGTCGACAAAATGGTTGGGGAATTCATTGTTGATAAGTGTTTGCTTAATGTTTTTGAGTTCAGAAAAAAATATTGTCCTTGAGGAAGAAGTAAGTTTTGCACGGTTTATTAGGTTTTTGATGATAGTTTTTTTATATTGTTCAGGGCATTCGCTCTTGTAGTTAATAATGCAGGAATTGAAAGATGTGGGTTTTTTATAAGGATAGGTAGTGAAAGTATTATTGTTGGAGTGAATCATAACGTCGAGGAAAGGGAGTTTATTGTTAGTGTTGAGTTCATAGGTGAAGTTTAATACGGAATTCTGTTGGAATGTTCTTTTTAGTTCAAGTAGTTCATTTTCGTTATTAACAAGGAGGAGGATATCATCAACATAACGGGCATAGATTCTAGGTTTGTTAATGATATTGAAAACTTTGTTTTCTAAGTGTGCCATATAAAAGTTACTGAAAGTAGGTCCAAAAACTGACCCCATAGAGATGCCATCTTTTTGGATGTATAGGCTGCCTTGGTGGTTGTAGAAGGGGACTTCGGTTGTGCAAAGGAGGAGGAGCTTTTTTAGGATGTTAGGATTAATTTTAAGTGGTGGATATTCAGGATTATTGTAGATATTTTTTATGATGATGTCGATAGTTTCTTTTACAGGGACGTTAGTAAACAGATTTTCTACATCGAGCGATGCGATCAGTTGGTTGTTAGGAGTAGAGGTTTGTAAAATTTCCATGAGTTCATTTGTGGATTTAAGACTGTATTTAGAGGGCATATATGGTGTGATCAGTTGATTAATATATTTTGTTAAATGGTATACAGGGGTAGTGACTTGAGAAATGATAGGTCGGAGGGGGTAATTTTTTTTATGGATTTTAACAGTTCCATACATATAGCCAGGTCTGTAATCACCGACAATCTTTGGTAGTTTTATGCTATCAATATGGGCGTTATTGGCTGTGATTAGTTTATTTATTTTTGTTTTTAGTTGGTTAATGGGATTTTTGTGAATTTTTTTAAACTTTGAGTGATCATCAAGTATTGTTTGTAATTTTGAATTGTAGTCGGTTTTATTGAGAGCAACGTAAATATTGGTTTTGTCAGCTTTTTTTATGTAAATGTCAGGGTGATTTTTTAATTCTTTGGCAGCAGTTTTTAATTTATTGTTGAGTAGGGTAGTAGAATTGCAGTTCTTATTAAAACGGTTCTTAATAGCTTCGGCTTTGAGGAGGACATTTAGTTCAGGGTGGGTGGTAATTTTTCCTTGTGTTTGGAGATCCTGTAAGTTCTGGTATAGAAGTTCGATTTCGGTTTGTTTATGCATTTGGTTGTATGAATTGTATAGATGGCAGTTAGGTCCAAGGTTCAAGAACTCAGTTTGGTCAGGTGTTAGTTCGAGAGAAGATAGATTGATAAATTTGTTGTGGTTGTTAGGCAGATATATAGATCCGTGATACAGAGAGTTGAGTTTTTTGTTTATCTTTAGTCGGTGTTGGAGTTTGTAGTCATTATATATGTGTTCAAGTTCAGTTTTTAGGTGGGTGTATTGTTCAGCGGTAATTAGGGCTTGTATATTCTTGTGTAGTTCTAAAGCTGTACTGTTCAGTTTTTCGATGTTCTCAAGGGCCACTTGAATCTGTCTTTTTACCAGTTCATACCGGTATGTATGTGTGGTGGTTTCATATTGAGCTGCTGGATCATGGATTTTGAAATATGTATACTTCGGCAGCATTTTTTCTTTTATACAAGTTCGGTTAAACGCCACAGACAATTCAAGTCTGAGGAGTTTTTTCATGGTCCTTTCTATTTTTCTTGCGATCTTTTTTGTGTTTGGGTGGAGAAGTTGTAATAATCCACCAAATCCTTTTATTCTAGCGCTTTCGGCTGGTTTATCAGCCATCATCAGGTGGGGAAACGATGTTAAGTTTTTTTTCCAAGTGCCTCGTTTTTATAGAAGAACGAGTAGTAGCTTAAAAAGTGGTGGTGGTAGTTAGTACGAAACAATGGATTAATGTTTTTTTGAGGGGGGTACAGAATTGTGAGGAAGGGAGGGGGAATGGTTAGAGTGGGATTGTTTATAAGCATTGGAGGATGTGTCTACTGGTTTGAAAGTTTATTTTTTTAAGGTAGGTCTTTTTAATTTGATATAGAGTGCTTCCATTATTTGCAATTTTTTGTTTGTTTTTTTCTTTATGGAGTGTGAGTGTGTTTTCTGTTAAAATTTTCCTGTAGGTTGAGGGGGGGCATGAATGTGTCTTTAAGTGTTGACTAATGGAGCTGGTGTCGGATAAGTGCATTGTTAAACGGCGGGATAATGTGGTCGTCGTATGGCCAATATATGTATTGCTGATATTGGAGAGACAATCTCCTATAGGACATGTAAACTCATATACAACATTGGTCTCATTTAGACGAGTGGTTTTTGGAGATGAATTATTGAAAGTGACTAGGTTCGCGGTTTTGAATTTTTTATAATAGATGATAAATTAATTCGAAATAATGTTGCCTCCATTGATACTAACCGTAAATTAAAACTTATCATCTATTATTTCGCGAATAGTCATTTTAATTTCTCCAGTAAATGAGACCAATGTTGTATATGAGTTTACATGTCCTATAGGAGATTGTCTCTCCAATATCAGCAATACATATATTGGCCATACGACGACCACATTATCCCGCCGTTTAACAATGCACTTATCCGACACCAGCTCCATTAGTCAACACTTAAAGACACATTCATGCCCCCCCTCAACCTACAGGAAAATTTTAACAGAAAACACACTCACACTCCATAAAGAAAAAAACAAACAAAAATTGCAAATAATGGAAGCACTCTATATCAAATTAAAAAGACCTACCTTAAACAAAATAAACTTTCAAACCAGTAGACACATCCTCCAATGCTTATAAACAATCCCACTCTAACCATTCCCCCTCCCTTCCTCACAATTCTGTACCCCCCTCAAAAAAAACATTAATCCATTGTTTCGTACTAACTACCACCACCACTTTTTAAGCTACTACTCGTTCTTCTATAAAAACGAGGCACTTGGAAAAAAAACTTAACATCGTTTCCCCACCTGATGATGGCTGATAAACCAGCCGAAAGCGCTAGAATAAAAGGATTTGGTGGATTATTACAACTTCTCCACCCAAACACAAAAAAGATCGCAAGAAAAATAGAAAGGACCATGAAAAAACTCCTCAGACTTGAATTGTCTGTGGCGTTTAACCGAACTTGTATAAAAGAAAAATGCTGCCGAAGTATACATAGATATATATATATATATATATATATATATATATATATATATATATATATATGTTTGGATAGCGACAGTCAACAGCATTTGGTACCTGTGAGTTTTCGCCTATGGTATTTTTGACCATTTTATTTGGGAATTTTTTGCGAATTTTCCTTCATGTTATATTGTGGTGCATCATAAAAAGCGTGGTTAAGTTTAATGAATAGATTAACAATACATTTACAAATTTAAAAAAATCAATATAAGATAAACTAAAACGCCTTTCCGAGAGTGCACCACAAAGTAAACCACCCTTTATATCATACTCCAAAAAATACCCCACCCTTCACATGATATACCACACAACAAAATAAAAAAAAAACGTAGGCCAATTACGTGGTTGAAAATCGCATAGTGACCATGTTACGAACCAACAATAACTTGGATATATTTTCTCAATAATTTATATTGAGCACTTTTTATTTTTAGATATAGCAAACTATAATATATATGTATATATATATGGTAGAAATGTGAGGAGGTTAATCCGACAGTATGTGGAGAAAAGTAGACAAACACGGGATGTTATGGAAACTTGATGTTTATTGTCGACGGTGCAACATTTCGGTCTCTTATTAGACCATCTTCAGGACTTGGATATAGTTCTTACTCCAATGATGGAAATTCTCAAAATGCTGAAAACGGAAGGTCGTCAGTAGGGGGAGGTGTAGTTGGGGGTGGTTAGTGGATTCTTTTTCTCTCTGGAATGGGGAGTGCCGAAATGGTGAATGGTGGTACCACAGGTGTTAGATTGTGGGGATTGGTTAGCTAAATATGTGTATGTGTGTGTGTGTGTGTCTGTTTAATTGTTTTTTTTGTTTATGTGTGATTGGGAACTGGATTTGTCGTTAAGTTATATGTGTGTTGTTGGTATGTTGGTGTGATTTTTTTATTTTTCTATTTTTTGTAAGGGTAAGATTCGTTAAAATTGTAAGTGCGCATATGTA
The DNA here is from genome assembly GCA_023376005.1 of Doryteuthis pealeii. Lineage (NCBI taxonomy): Eukaryota > Metazoa > Mollusca > Cephalopoda > Myopsida > Loliginidae > Doryteuthis > Doryteuthis pealeii. Next base: position 63,256,777 of record CM042159.1, on the reverse strand, counting down.
TAATGTTATATACTATTATTGTTATTATTATTATTATCATATATATTATAATATTTATCATATATATTATAATATTTGTCTGGTTGTCTTATATATTATAATATATATATGTAAGGTAATCCAAATGACTGGTTGTAAGGGATGATCCTATTTGGGATCTACGAAATCTCACTGTATATGAGTGAAATATCACTGTATATAAGTGAGGGAAGTGTGTGTGTGTGTATTATTTTTAATTCCATCGTTCTGTTATCATCCTATTACTTATTCAATATTTTTCTTCCTTTGTATTCCATATCTCCGTTGAAATCTTACTCCGTCATTTTGGAAGCTTATTTCGTCAATTTTATTTTCATAGTTTATAGTTGTTATTTACGTTTATCTGTACGTCCTATCAGTCTCAGTGCGTCGTCCTTCTCCTTCTTTTCCAACTTTCGGCATTTCCACCATTCTTGTATTATAGTTGTAATTATTACTTGTTTGCATATCGCCCCTACGCGCACTTTTTTTTTTGTTCTTCAAGCCTCGATCTGAGAGGAAAAATGGATCTGCTGAAATGGAACATAAAATATAATGACTTCCAATGAAAAAAAAATCTTATCATTTTTTTTTTGCCTTCCCGTGTTTATGGCCAGTACTTTATAAGCGACCGCTGGGCCACTTCACATGATAAATCCCTGCTCCTCCGATATAAAACTAAACAAAGTAAAGGCACATATATACTACACCCATTATAAAAAAAGAGGAAGGACAGCATAAATGTTCGTAATAAACACGTACAGATCGAATGTCCGTAATACCAGCATGAGGAAAATGAGCTTTTCATAATACCAGGCATAAACAATGCTGTAAACAATATAGAACTGGACCTACAAAATTCTGTTTGAATGAATAAAAAAAAGGAATTAAAAAAAATACTGAAATACATGGATATAGGAATTCGAAAGATGCTTGCAAACTGATATTGGTATCGACTGAAATCTAACTTTCACTGTTCCTAAGAAGAAATAATATTTTTATGTATTTTCCTTTAGCTATAAAACGATGGGATTTTTTCAGATGGTAGATCCAACACAGTGCTATTTATATAACAAATCACAATATTTTAATACCAAAATGCAAAGAGAAATATATTTTGAATCTAAAGATGGGGCTAATCATCTTGTTACTGTAGATTAGAATACGCTGATTGTATTCTTTGTAGTGGGGTATCCACCCCTCAAAAAATTATCATTGGTATGACACTATACTGCATCCGATCGTGAGGTTCCTCTTCTGGAGATCAGGAAAGCGGTATACCAATTCATTGTCATTATTTCCAGGTTTACACTGACGCAGAGTAGTAGTACCTGTTAAAATTCCATCTGAAAGGACAATTTGGACTTAGTTTTAAACTGGTTGAAGGGGAGTAAGTCCAGTGATAAGAGAGAGAGAGAGAGAGAGAGAGAGAGAGAGAGAGAGAGAGAGAGAGATGAAACTCCCTATTTGTCAGTGTGCGTGTTTGGCTGTAAAAAAAACGAAGTGAGATGCCAGCAAAAGTTAAACGAAATGAAAACAATATGGGAAATGTATGTAATGGAATGTCTTCTAGTAATTTACACTTGGTCCCTGCAGCGTATGCGTAGAATGCGGCGTAGGCACCAGAGGTGGAAATTGTCCAGTTTATTCTCGTGACATGAGTATGTGATCCAGGCTTTCTCTACTGCATAGGTTTGGACAGACTGAAAAAATACCGAGAGACAAAAATAATAGAAAATAGATAAAGATAGATAGGCGAATAGAGAAATATGCACAAATTAAGACGAGAAAACACTAACATAGCACGCACGCATACACACATAGATACAGGGTGGTCCAAAAAAACGCAAACACTTTGTAGTAGATGCTACAAAACCAGTATCATCAAGTTGCCAGCACACTGATATCAATCAGATGTGGTTCATGCAAGATGGAGCACCTCCCCATAGCATGGCTAGAAAGAAGGTTTGATGGCAGGTTTTTCTCACTCAGAAGTCAGCGCACCCGGCCCCGTACAGCCCAGACCTTAACCCATGCGACTATTCTTTGTAAGACTACCTTAAAAGCGAGTGTATTCTAATCCTGTACCTCATGATGTAGAGCGGCTGAAGCAGAATATCAAGCGTGAAGTAAGACGAATCACTGCCGATATGGTCAGAACCCGTATCCAGCATATGCTAGCTCATGGTGGTGCCTGGATTGAGCACATCATCAACTACTAATGGACTGCTGTAAAATTCCCAGAATGAATCTAGTCTGTAAAATATGTACGTATTCTTGCCATTCAATTTGTTTTCTGTAATTTGGCATCCAATGCGTTTATAAATGTTGAGAATTAAAAATGTTATGGCATATATCATAATTTGCGAGTTTTTTTTGTTTTTTTTTATCAGCCTGTATATATAAACAAACATGTATACACATACAATAGTCAGACGCCATAGTTATACATTGTATATGCCCTTTGAGTGTTAGCGCATACATTCGCGATCATACGATTGGATAGGTCATGAATACGCCAAACGATGCCCAAAAGTTTGAAAATATTATCAAATACATACTACTTCTTAGCACATTCTGTAGCAAAACAAAAAAATTGGCATCGTCGTCATGGTTTTACATTCTCCTTTCCTGACTCAAAGTTTCACGCAATAGATGGCCAGGTGAGACTAGTTTATAGCTTAACAGATATAATTAGTGTTAATTGCTCAGCTCTTTCGGTTAATGAGCACTTTCATACTTTTATTGGTTTTAATATCGTTTAAAAATATGAAGTTCTTTTTAAATTTTATCTTGCGGTGAGTGCACAAATTTAAAATTTTATATATATATATATGGATAAAGACCTACTGTATGGCGAATTAATAGAGGGCACCCGACCAGTAGCGAGACCACGCCTGCGCTTTAAAGATGTCTGCAAGAGAAACATGAAGACATGCCATATTTACCCAACACATGGGAGGCTTGTGCAGAAGACCGTGCAACCTGGTAACTCCTCGTCATAATAGGAAATGAACGAAAATGAGAGGAAATTAGTCACCACAGAAACGAGAGCCAAAAGGAAGGAGAGGTAACAGCAAATCCAGCAAGCACCACTGTTTGTTGGCAGTCACTGCACCAGAGATCGGCATTCAACAATTGGTCCTTTCAGACACTCACGCAGTTGCAGATGGAAAATAGACACTACGCCATGGTCTCTAGTATACGGAAGGATCCCAACAACAATATATATATATATATATATATATATATATATATATATATATGCCATGTGGTAGTAAGTGTAGGGACCATTTAGAAAATTGTTAGGGGGGCCTCTACAAAATTATTTTAACTTTTATTGTAATAACATTTTCTATACATAGCATCGAGAAATAATTTAGTCACTCTTGTGAAATTATTGACCGTAGGTATATTTTAATTAGTTTTAGTTTTGAAAAAACTTCTTTCGACTGTGCGCAGGCCTAATTTGAAGAAATTCACCTAATTGGTTTAAAAAACCGTTATATATATATATATATATATATATATATATATATATATATTATATATTAGCACTTACCTATTATCACACAAACCAATTAAGACGAACAAGACAGGCTCTGCTCAGCTCAGCTCAGCTGGAAAAGTAAGGACAAACTCATATGAGGCTCTCCTGTGGATTCCTACAGTATTGGGGGACCAACAAAAATACAAAAAACAGCTCTCTACAGATACTGGATACTGTGTTGACGACTTGATAGGGGCCCCACCGATAGAGAAGGTTGTTGAGAGAGAGAGAGACAGACAGAGAGAGAGACAGAGAGAGAGAGAGAGAGAGAGAGACAGATTTTGACCGATACTTTTCAAAAGATAACCTCGGTACACGATTAAATGCCCAAGATAGTAAAGTTGTAAATACTGAAAGGTAGAAATAATGAACTGGAGAGAGAGAGAGAGAGAGAGAGGAGAGAGAGAGAGAGAGAGAGAGAGAGAGAGATGTCTAATTATTTTCACTATCGTTTAACGAATACCCAAATAGTGATAATTTATGCTTATATTCTAATCGTTTACCGACGTTAGTATATTGAATTATAAGTAGAAGGCTACCTAAAGTTTAATCATTATATCTCGGGGTATTTCATTAAAGGATTCCCGCCTTGAAATTTGTCTATGGATTATGTTGTACCAAAAACTAATTTACACAAAGACATATACACAGACACTGTTACACGCACGCACACATACATAGTCATACATACATGGAAATACACACACACACGCACACACACACACACACTCTCTCTCTCTCTCTCTCTCTCTCTCTTTATCAACGCATACACACACACACACACACACACAACAAACACACATATATAATAAGTGAATAGATAAAGAAAAAAGGAATGAAAAAATGTAGACATACGCACACACTGATACACACACAAACACATAATCCCCATATATATATATATATATATATATATATATATATATATATATTTAAAAATATTTATATATTTCAATATATATATATATATATATATATATTAAATAAGGATTTACTCTGAGGAAGGTCGATATTTCTTTGTGTGCGGAACATTTCTACATTTTTTCTATTATTATTATTTCGTTTCATTTTGTTATTTAAAAATAATAATAGATTGAATAATGTACATATGGATGACCGAAACACGTGCAAGTAAAATTAATTAAAAATATCCTACTTTATCCATTCTATACTTTCTTTCCTTTATTTCTCTTTTCAACATATATATATATATATATATATATATATATATATATATATATATATATATGAAATGAATAGACTTAATAAAGGGAAAAAAAAGCTTTAAAATTTCTTCAGGTTCTTTAACTGAAAAACCTGGTTGTTACTGAGAGTTATTTTGGTATCATTTTGGGTTTGAATATCTTTTTTGCGTTTTGACTCGGTAGGGTAAGAGTGGCTAGGTATTTGGATGAGGGAGGAGTCAGTAAGACAGGGAGGGTCTATAGTTTGAGAAGATGACTGCTTATATCAATGGGTGGAAAGGTTTCCATTACGCGGAATTTTGAACTGGTCATTATAATTAGATGTGAAAGTTGAACAAAAATAGAATCAAATCTTCAAAGGCAGTGTGTCTTTGACCTGTGTTCTCAGTAGTCTAGTTGTTTTTGGCTCCCTGTGGTTTTTATGGCCATATTCTTTCTTCCTATCTTGATTGGTTTTGTGTTGATGAACTGAAGAGCTGTTTTTTCTATGGTCATGTTTTGATATGTGCAGCTAATTTCTCATGTTATTTTTTCCTGGCATCAGCAATATTTAATAATGGTGATAACAAATCTTATATTAAAGATATTGGTCTTTCATTGCAGAATGTTACTCATTGAAGATTTATCGGATACTGATTTTAGTTACCATAATATTTGCGTGTTCCAATGATACTGGTGGTAAGGGTATTTCTGTTGATATTGATATTCAATTTGAGGCCAGTGTTAATTATAAGCTGATATCAGGTGGAACTCATGGTCAAAACTTAAGAACTGTTAGTTAGTATATAGCCATAGTAATAAGCCATACTAATATTATGGGAACCTATGGTAAAGCTTAAGATAAGATAGTGATGTTCGTATATATGATATTGGTAAGCCTATACATACCTCGGCGTTTATGAGCTGAGGATAATAGTGATTATGAGTATCCAAAAAGTTATTCATTTTCTTGTCAGTCTATTTTCCCTATGTACTATGTGGTTTTTCTCCTAATCATTCCAATTTTTATCTATTTTTGTACCTGCATTTAAAAATCAAATCGTTTCGTGTATTTAACATTTGTTTTTTTTTTTGACCTTTAAATTCAATTATTTATATCTATTCTTCTCAACATAGTGAACGCTTTTGAAGTATGTGGGAGTGCTCATTCTTTTCATTATTTGCTATATAATCTTTAAATGATTTAACAGGGCCGTCTGTTTTATTTAGTGAAATTTGAGAATAAGTATTTATAGCTTTAGTATTGTGTTTCCAGCTGCCTGCGGATATTCCAATGTATCTTATTTTGTCTGCAATGTTCCCTGTGGGGTTGATGTTGACCTAGTCAACTACATTTCCTGTTGTACATATTCCGTTTACCGGGTATTCGCTCTTGTTCGTGCAATTGCATCTTGATTCCCTGTTTTGTTTGTCTGAGGGTTGTTTGTGGAATTTTTAAGTAGATTTTCTAATATGTATTCATGGTGCTCGTGTATGAATAACCAATTTTCAATGTTTCTTTTGTGTTTAATATATATATCAGTGTTGAACTGCCTAATCACTAGCTTAAGTAAGGAGCTACGTATGTTTATATTTGCATTTTTTCTGTACTGTGGACTGAAACCAGATGGATTTTCGTCTTCTGCATTCTGATGTCTTATCGTTATTATTCTTTCATTTTTATATTGAAATTAGTTTTATCGAGGTTTATAAATACAAGGTTCGACATATCGATAATGACGGTCGTTTAACTATAACAAGAAGAGTTCATTGAGGGGTTACAAATAATTGCTACCAGGTGAAGTTCCTGTGGCGTAGTGGCTATCGTAATGGACTGCAACATCTTCTTATAACGTAGATTGTATATCTCTCTGTCTGTAACCGAAACTACGTCACCACCAACGCCCCAATTCCCTTAGTTACTTACGTTATATTTTCAATGGTTATTAAATAAATACTATTTAATCTTGATTAGCATTTTCGTTTTAACACATCTATTAAGGTCTAGATGTAATAAACTTGCCTCAAAACAGACCACATCATTAATGTGTTTAAAGTCTTGTGACGTGAGTTATATATCATTAAAAAATAATGTTTACATAGTGTATGGTGGGAATAATTTACATACCAGTTTTAATAAAACCGTGTTTGATAAATAATGGCTTGGTTTTATTGATTTCTAATATTATCTTTTTTATTCAAATGGACTGCAGCATTGTAGCAATTATCATCAGGTAGACAACTTAACTTTCTTTATTTTCGTCAAACGAGCTAATTAAGCCGCCGTAAAATTTTTGCCTATCGTTTGGTCCGCCTAACCTTACCGGAATGTTTCGCATTCTAAATTGACAATATACAGAATTCATATCAAAGTGACGCGATGATTTAAAGGATTGTTAATTAATACAATATATCGTTAAAAGGTCAATTGCTTTTCGAGAACCCTTTCG
>CM042159.1:63212075-63242075 GCA_023376005.1 Doryteuthis pealeii | reverse complement strand
TCAATTTCTTAAGCGGAGTTCAACAGGTTTGAATTCAGAGTTTTCCTTCTCCTGGACTGGTTAACTAGCCATGGTTAAAGAACCAAGTCTGCCCTGCTATTTACCCATAGCTGGAGGGAGAGTAGGATTCATACCTTTCCCAATGATATTAGCGCTAAGTGAAATGCAATTACCACGTCCAGGATTTGAACTCGGGGCGACGAGTCCATTTCCCATGACTTTAACCATTACACCACGCGCTTCCTAAATAATAGGTATAAACTGGAGTCGATGTAATATGGCTTAAAAGGGATTCATTATTTATCAATAATGGCGACTCGGTTTCGTTTTGTTTGAAACCGAAACTACGTCACTGTAATTTTTTAAAGATTTCTATGTAAAATCAAATAACAATCAAATTTTTATGAAAATGTCGATACTTATTCATCTTTAGATGAATTTATGTTTAAAATAGTTTTCTTAAAATATATTAGGGGAAAATCTTTTTACCATCTATTTAATTTTATGAAATTCAAACGGTTTTAAAAATTGTTCTATAAAATAAGAGTCTTACTAATTAAATCGGATTTTTTTAGAAACGTTTGGAGGTCTTTAATGTCGTAAAACAAAAAATATATTAGTAGTATTTATATACGTAGAATGTCAGTAATTACATCAAATTAATTCCAAGGTTTTCTGAAGGATAATACTCGGAATTAATTTGATCTATGTGGGTTTTTTTCACACCAGCTTTAACTGTTTAAATGTTTTACTGAAGTAAAACTGCAAGTCTCCCCAGGTCTCTTGGACTCATCTAAATATTCTTAATGCTAATGTTACATAATTGTTAGTACCCTAACAATTATGCACAATGTAGAAACCAAAATGACTGTTATAAGTTACGGCTAGCAGCCTTTGATTCCGATGTCATGGAGGATTGAGTGACACGTGTTGAACTCATCTTCAACTCTTTTCCGGTAGATACCGTGAGAATCAGTAGAGAAATGAGAAAGAAGGTTTCTTCCGGTTTAGATTAGAAAGAGTTAGTTTAGTTAGTATTGTCCAAACTACGGAGAGAGCAAGCGCGCTGCCGCTACTCAATCTGCGCAGTAGTCTGGATGGGGATTTCGGAATAAAATATGATATAAAGAAAATCGAAGTCTTGGGTTATTTATCCAAAAACTACCAATGACCCAGGGCTTATAGACCAGAAATCCCCAATGGAAGACCAGACACGAAGTCCCGAAATGGAAAGTTCCAGACGCTACAAGAAGAACACAAGAGACCAAAGATGATCAGAAGAATAATAGAAGTAAGGAAAGTATATAACACTAACAATTATAACTCTCTACTGTAGTTGTAGTCATGTGTTAGAATACCATCCTGGACTAAATAGGCCTGTTTTGTAATCATTAGTATTATATGGAAAGCTGGAAACTGGAACTGTGTGAAAATTATTAGTATTAGAATGAATTAGTTAATTAAGATCATATAATTTATTTTAAACAAAACATTATTATTATTATTCACTCATTTTGAGTTTTCACACCAGGGTTAGCTGATGGTATTTCACTGTGACAGCAAGTCTCCTCAGGTCTCCAGGACTTTGAGTATTCTGGCAGATTGCAGCAGTGCAGTGTTCTGAATGGTTTCAATCCTTCCTTTGATATCCAAACTTTCCAAACCCTTTTCTAATCCTTTTGGGACTGTTCCAAGTGCACCAACCACAATTGGTATCACTTTCACTTTCATATTCCATAACTTTTTCAGTTCTCTGACAAGGTCCAGATATTTGTCCACTTTTTCATTTTCCTTTAACTTCACCCTGTGATCTGCTGGCACTGCAAAATCCACCAGTTCTTTCTTTTTTGTTTATCAACACTAGGTCTGGTCTTCTTGCTGGGATAATGTGATCCGTTTTTATTTCAAAGTCCCAGAGAAGTTTATGCGTTTCGTTCTCAAGAACAGATTCTGGTTTATGCATATACCATTTTGTTGAGTGGTCAAAATTTAATTTTTTGCATAATTCCCAGTGGATCACCTTCCCAACCCAGTCGTGTCTAGTTTTGTATTCTCATTGTGCTAGTTTGCTACATTCGCAGAGTATATGGGTTACAGTCTCATCTCTATTACCACAAAGTCTACATTTACTATATCAATTTTCGCTTTGATGTAAATTATTAGCAGTTATCCATTATGATTTGTCATTTGAAGCGTCATATAATTGCATTGTCCATTATTGTTTAAGTAAAAGTTGATACAGTTGTGCAGGTCATGTCAGTCTGAGTTCTTCTTTTGTCCATTTTAAGAATGGTCCTGAGTATCTTATAATGTGGACGGCCCAGGTATCAGATTTCTGCTGTTAAGTTTGGTTTCAAGAAGTTTTCTAGTTCTCCTGACGTCCGCTTCTAAAATTCCTAAGTATTTGTAACTTTCATTTTCATCAAGCCTGATTTAGTAGTTGTATTCCATTCAATAATTTTCTTTCGCCCTTTTTCATTACTAGCATAGTACATTTTTCAATTCCAAATTCCAATAGTTTGTACCAGGGTTTCTAATTCTTTTTTATTTTTTGTTTTTATGTCATCCATGTACATGAGGTGGTTTATTTTCTCTTGTGTGCTAGTGAATTTGTATCCCCCTGTACAGTATAGACTGAGAGCCATCATTGCTATAATGAACAGTAGTGGTGATAATGAGTCTCCTTGGAAGATACCTCTTTGGATTTTTACTTCTGCAGGGATTGTTTTCCAGCTTTTAATTGAACTCTCCAGTTTTCCATGGCTTTTTCAATGAAATTTATGATGTTGTTGGAAATTTTGTAGATTTTTAAACATTCTAAAATCCAGGTATGTGGGACCATGTCATATGCTTTTCTGTAGTCGATCCAGGCCATTGCAATATTTTTCCGTCTATTTTTTACTTCTTTAAGAATGTATTGGTCTATATAGAGTAAATCGTGTGTTCCTCTTTTTCCCTTGCGGCATCCTTTCTGTTCTTCTGGGAAAAGGTTTCGCCAATTGAGGGAAAAGTATATTTCTTCTTTTATAACGGCAGTCAATATTTTCCACATCATTAGTAGACAAGTTATTGGTCTATAATTGCTGGGGATGTTTCCTTTTTGAGGGTCTTTCTGGATTAGGGTAGTTATTCCTTTCGTCATCCATTCGGGTACTTCTGTTTCTTGTAGACATCTGTTCAGTTGCTGGGCCATTATTATTATTATTATTATTATTATTATTATTATTATTATTATTATTATTATTATTATTAAATAGGAATAGTTACTTGAAAACATATTATTGTTTATAAATAATTAGTATTAAAAATATTTACTTGAAGCCATCATTTTTTACATGTGATTATCATTAGTTTGTTCCGTACTGCTTTTTCAAAGCTGTGTAGCAAAGATTCGCCCTGTGCAGGTGTATTTACGAGAAGTGCCAGATCACCTTGTATGACTCCAGCGACGATGTCAAAGAAATCTGTGTCACTAGCAGATGAGCATTGTTGTGTTCATGCGTTTTAGAAATGAAGGATACATCTCCACACTTGATGGTAAACTCCTTAACTCAGGGAAATAATTCATGTACCTAGGTAGTAATATCTCATCAACAGGAAGCGATGTTAATGCACGCATAGGAAAGGCATGGGGTGCTTTAAACAAATTGTCAGTGATATGGAAATCTGATTTCACTGACAAGATAAAGCGAACATTCTTCGAAGCCGTCGTTGTATCAGTGCTACTGTACGGCTACACTACTTGGACCCTAACGAAGTGCCTGGAGAATAAGCTAGATGGTAGCTGAACAAGATTGCTGCGAACAATCTTTAAAAAGACGTGGAAACAACACCCCACGAGAAAACAGTTGTACGGTCAACTGACCCATATCACACAAACCATTCCTGTAAGGCGAACAAGCCACGCTGGACATGCTGGAGAAGCAAGGATGAACTCATAAGTGACGTTCTTCTGTGGACACGCCAGAGTAGGTCGTCCAGCAAAGACGCACATAGACCAATTCTGCGTTGATACGGGATGCTGTGCAGAGGATCTCCCAGGGAGCAATGAATGGTAGGGACGACTGGCGAGAAATTATCATGGATATCCGGGCTGCTAGCGTGATATGATGATGATGATAATTATTAGTTGCTTAATGCATATGATAGTGTAAAAATTATAGTATCAAAATATTTATTCGATGCGATTATTGTTTACATGTGATTATCATTAGTTAGTTGAAAACATATAATTTTGTAAACCTTGTTAGTACTAAAATATTTACTTGAAACCCTAGTTGTTTACCTACTTGTTAGCTATGTAAGATTTGAAGTAATATATTTGCAGATGAAAACTCCGACAAAGGTTTATAGACAAAACATTTAATATGGTAGAGCACATGGATAAACAGAATACATAATACATAGGTGTACATAAACATACATACAAAAGTAAAGATAAAGACACATTCATGAATGGTAAAAAGATCAACATAAAAGCCACAGACATTAGACTAGGAATAGTCCATGCTGTGTGAATCACTTACAGTAATGTAAGGGGGCCAAGGCCCCAACAAGAGAGGGAGTAGACCAGAGTCTAACCCATAGTGGTGCCTCGTGGGTCGAGCAACCGGAAAAAGAGAAAGAGACGTTCAAACCAGCCGCTTAAATATAAACAGGCCCCTAGCGGGAACCAGCAAACTAAACGGGCAAACAACCCCCCCGGCGAATACGAAACTAACGCTACAGCTACTTGAAGATATTTAATTGTGTACACGTTATTCTTTCCTGCTTCTTTACTATTTCTCGAAAAATCCGCAGCTTTCAATGACGTAAAACACATCGTCTCTCATATCTTCATTTAGGAATTTCCGATTCTTTGGTATATATGTTATTGGTCGTTATTTGATTTGAAATATTTCTGGCCTGGAATGTCTGCTTTTTCAAAACAGTTTTGCAGTTATTGTGCTTCCAGAAATTGATGTGAATCATTTGAACTAGAAGCCATGAATCCAGGTCTTGTCTATTCCAAATTTACAAGTTTTCTTGAGAGATTCTCCAAGAGTTTCAAGACGTATTTCAGTTTCCGGTTCTTCGATTCCTCGTAACTCGTTTTTCTTTTTAATCAAACAGCCAGACGTTCTGTTTTGTTCTTGTCTCTGTTTCTCATAGTTTTCTACAGATCTGTTTTCTTTCAGTTGCATTTGGACGCTCAATTATTCATCGGGCTTTCCTGATTTTCGTCTTAGTAAAAACTGCTTCATTGTTTTTGGAATCTCTTATTTTGCTTTTTATTGTTGGATACTGAATCGTTATCTTTTCAGTCTACGTTTCTTCTTAGCCAATATCTTTAGACTCGTTTCTTCTACTTTGATTGTCTTCTTTGTTGCTATTCTTCTTTATCAGTTGTTTCATTCCAATGTCGCCCCATGTATTTCTTATTTTACTTTCCTTGGTATGTTTGCAACTCCACGTAGCTTCTTTTTAATTTTATTTCTTCTCCAATCTCATTTACAATCCAGATTTTGTTTCTCTCTTCTTTTTCAGTTCCTTATCGAGATACCTACTTTGTCACTGACTACCGATGCTCCTACCTAAATAAGCTTTTCAGATTGGAGTTTGTATTATTATCATTTTACTGGTTGCGAGTTCTTATCACCAGTTTTAACTGGTGTTTTGTTTTTTTGTTTTTTTACTGAAGTTTAAGTGAAAGTCTACTCAGGTCCACAGGGACTCTTCAACGTATTCTAGCTGATCTCAACAATTTTTGGTTTCGAATCTTCCGCTGATCAGCAGTATACTCTCCGCCATGTCGGCTGGGGCAGTAGAATACACCGAAATGAACCTCAGCAGAATGGTAAAATCCCCCAATAATGCTTTTTGTTGGCCGTGGTTGTCGATCTATGATGCTTAAGAACGGAATCCTGGTGACTGAGCAGTTCATAAATTACAACCCTCTAATTTGGCCGCTAGAGTAGTAGACGCACTCCGATCAATCAGATGGTCATGTCAAGCCCTAGCACCTATATGATTGTCAACCGTATTGCTCTTATGGCAAGCACCAACCCGTTTTATCATATATGTGCTAGAAGTCTGTCAAAAAGGGTCTTAATGTCCTGGGTATGACGTTAAACTACAGCTAGTTGTGAAGTTTCCATTCTGGAGCTCTAGGAGAACCCTTCATTGCCATTACTCCCTTATCCAAGTGTTTTTGATCGGATTTGTACCACCGGTTTATGCCCATGTATGGGTTAAATAGATAAAAAAAAGTGTTATAAATGTGTTTGAAAAAAAAAAAAACAATTGAATACCCATCATGAATTAATAAAATAAAATGCCTTCCGCATAAATAACCCAACAAAAGTTAGCATGCCGTAAAACCCAACCAACCAATCTTTCTTGGTCCTGTCGAAGTAATCACATGTCATCCTTACCTATTCCTTTTCTCTTTTCTTTCTTCCTTTTCTTTCTTTCTTCCTTATCCCCTCCTTCCTCTTCCTTCCTTTTTATCTTTTATCTTTTCTTTCTTGTTTTCTCCCCTCTTCTTTCTTTGTTCTCCTTTATTTCCTCCATTTTATATATTTCCTTCTTTTTTCATTCCTCCTTCTATTCTTTTTCTTCTTCTTTCTTCTCTTCTCACTTTTCCTTCATTCTTTGTGTTCGTTGTTCTATCTTCATTCAGAACATTTATATTTTGTTTTTCTATTATTATTAACATTATTTTTTCGAACTACTATTTCCTTTTACTGATCATCCTTCCTTCTATCTCTTTTCCAAACCATTTTTCTTCTGTCTTATACCAGAAATAATTATTTTAATCTTTTTAATTTTTCCTTCAATCTTTTTAATTTTTTTTTCTTTCTTATTAAAGATATTTTTTTCTGATAAATATTTTATTGTTTTTCTTAATAAAAATCCATTTTTTCCATCTTTGTCTTTCTTCTTTCTTTCTTTCTTTCTTTCTTTTTCTTTCTTTATTCTTTCTTTCTTTATTCTTTCTTTCTTTAATCGTTAGTTTGTAGCTTGAAGTTTCAACACAGTTGTTTTTCTTTGTTTTCTAGATTTATCACCGTTGTTTTCTGTATTTCCGGAGATATTTGTTCATATTGCTTATACCGGATACTATAATTAATCGTTCTGCTCTCTTTGGTTTAGTGATGGTTTCTATGATTAATGGCATATGAACTATAGTAGGTTTATTTAATGCTACAGCTATCTTTATAGAAGAACATAAGAACTACTATCTAATATGTAGGTGGGACGATGAGAGGTCATACCTTTATTAAGGTTATCAATCCAAAAGTGAACTTAATAGCACGTCAAATGTTCATGCTCGCTTACTAGGATGTCACAGTCCAGCACGTTAACCACTACGCCCCACGGATACATCTGATTTTCTTTGTTGAGTCCCTTTATTGATGCATCCATGCAATCCTCAGTTCTGGTGAACCCTCCTCCTTCGGCTTTTTTCGGGTATTTTTTGTCGGACTCGAGAGCCTTCTTGAACTCGAAAATCTTCTAGTCGTAATCGGGAGCCATCATGGAACTGTGACCCCAACCATTTATTCAATCCGCGGGGGCATCCTATTTTTATTCCGCTAACCATAGCTGGGGTACATGTATTAGGCTGTGTTAATTATTATTCTATGTTACTCTCACCCTTGACCAGAATTGAACCTGCAGCCTTGAGATAACTGTCGCTTATAACTGTCTTAACCCACTCCTATGCTGTGTGTCCAATTGGATAATTCAGTGTGAAGAAATACCTGAAGAAGGCCGAGGGATATCAGCCGAAACGTTGTAAAGATAACAAAAAGATGAGGACAATAGTCCGAATAATTCAAATACTACTTTTTTTATTTTAAGTGTTTTTTTTTTTGCACACAATCCTATCAAATACTTACTTAATTTATAGAGTCTGTCTAAGCTGTAAGATCTTTAGTCTATTTGTATGAGTTCCTATTTTGTGAAGGAATATAACTATTGCTCAAACCAAACAAACATTAAAATACATTTTTGTAATATCTTTTAAAGTACAATGGACACAATTAACTCTTATTATAAGGTATTATTTATTATAAGGTATTATTTACCTTGCTATTTGCCCGTAAAATGTCTGAAATATGACACCAAACACCTTTGAATTGGTATAAACAACACTCGCAAGAATGTAACTCTTGTTAAGGCATTAAAGAATTTAAAGAATGCTTAATTGATGCTGTTATAGTATGTGGCCCACCTTTTTGATTCTGTTATAGTATATGGCCTACCCGGTTTGAATGTGTCTATATTGATAGTGAATTCATAAAAAGAATAACAAGGGAAATTCACAAACATTCCCGAAACCCTGCACGCATATCCCGGTCAGAGAAAATGTCCTTGTTTGCCGCAAATTTTCCATAGACACAGGGACAAATACACCAAAAGCCGATGGTTCCAGACGATTATAGAAACGCCCTTTGGATTTTCCCCAGAGTCCCTTTAGCCGGTTTGTGACCTTAACCAGTGAGAGACCGACCGATCCGCATTGGGAGACCCTAAGAGGAACTTGACTTCTGGACGGCATAGCTTTGACATTACTACTGTCATCACACTACCACATGAGGGGGTTGGACTTTAGTATGAAAGAATGTATATACCTAATACTTGGCCTAGATTTGTTTACACATTTTCGATATCCGCTTACAGAAAACACTTGATGGGAACGATACAAGGACGCCGCGTGTTTTCCTGAACAAATTTTAGAAGCAGAACACCATAAAAGCAACTGTAAGTCCACTTGCCTCGTACCACAAAAAATAATTCAAGTAAGACGTACAGGGCATGCTGGAACGTTAAGATTGGCTCATTGTGAACATCCACATATGGACACACTAGTGTAGGCTAACCAGCATAAATCTACACCGATCAGCTCTGAATGGATTCTAGATACCATGAGGAAGCTCTGTCAGGGGCAATGACGGATAGAAATGTTTGGTGAGGGATAGAGAAAAAGAATCATGGGTATCCATGCTGTTAGAATGATGATGATGAATAATCCTGATCATGATCCTGATCTGATCATGACGATCATGATGATGATGATGATGATATACGTTTTTGATGTTTTCTTTATTGCATTTTAAATTTTCTTTAGTTTTATCATTTATTATTAATTCTCATATACTTTATTTATTTCGAATATATTTCAAGGAAGGTTTTATTCATTTAACGTCCTTTTATTATTAAGTAGGTGTTATCGAGTGACGTAAAATCGAACGGTATGTCGTTCCCTGAACCAAAATTTTGACTTGAAAAGTAGCGTAAAAGCGAATTTGATGTAGGTCGAAATGACAAAAAGGTGTGTATTACTGTAATGTTGTTTTCTATATAATGAATTGAAATATTTCTTTTTTCCCAATGCTTCTTACTTAGTGATATACATTCTTTGAATATGAATTAAACCTTTGCATGTTATTGAAAGGCTTAAAGAGGTGTCAATTCTTTTTTTTTTTTTTTGGTGAATTGTCATACATAAAGAAAATAGACGTTCACTGTGTGTGAAAGTTTCAATTCTTGAAAAGCATCATAAAGAATAACGGTAACCTGAGAAAGATGCTTCTAGCTAAGTCGACGTGATGCCATTTTTCTAAAAGATTAATCAGTAAAAGATATCAAAATGAATAGTATTTTACTTTCAAGAAAAAATATGGACGCCCGCTCAACTCCAAACACATTAAGAATAAAAAAGATAGCACAGCATGCCAAATAATCACCCTCCCCTCCGCCAAAAAAATATTAAGAACAAAATTTTAAAAATCTTAAAGAATCAATGAAGACAAATCAGATCAGGCAAAAACAAATTTAAAACTATTTTTCTAAAAGCCGAACAATGATTTCTTTCTGACAAGAAAAGCCGACAGACTTATTCCCGCCATTATTAGACAAAACGAGCTTAACATCTTTTTTTGCTTCTTCTTCTTCGTTGTTATATGTTCAATGGTTGACTAGTAGGGGAGAGAAAAGAGGCAAGTATAAAAGCCTCAATAAATGACAGATATGACGACAATCAGAAACATAAAAGAAAACTTTTTTGTTGCTTTTTTTTGTTCAAATTAATTAGATCTGAAAGCTAACTTCAAGCAGTTTTCGCATAATGAAGTCGGGAGTGTCTATGATTAGAGGTGTTCGTGGAATTCTGCGGATGAAGCATTGGTAAATGTATTCTACTTGATACGTACTAATTTTAAGTATTTAATAACCTAAACAGTTTTTTAAAAAACACAAATGCAAGAACTCAGTTACCAAGATCTCCCTGTTACAATTTATGAGAATCATAAATTGTGAGCGTACCTGTAAGTTTTAAATTTCAAATAAAGTTGGTTAGAATTAAAAGCGCAGTTGGGTAGTTTTCCATAACCGTTGGGAGCTAGGATTGACATTTTAGATGGTCCCAACTGACCTCCGGTACAGAGACGTGGGAATAGATTAGTTATCTGATTCGACCCTAACTTGGAAGGATAATGACGTGCTAGTCTTCTCTCCGGGTTTCAAATCTCAATCCCTGCGGTGGAATGGAAGGAATTATGTGTTAGATAAGTAATAAAAACTTGATCAAGAAAACTTAAGTCTTGTTGCTTATTAGATATAAAAACAATCATTAGTCAAAAGACAAGAAGATGTCGGCTAGAAAAGAAGAAGAAGAAGAAGAAGAAGAAGAAGAAGAAGAAGAAGAAGAAGAAGAAGAAGAAGAAGAAGAAGAAGAAGAAGAAAGCAGTATGCAGGCAGAAATCAGCAACAAGTAAGCAGAAATAAAGTAATCCAGTAAGACCATCTCCTCTCTAATATATATGTCTCCCCCCCTCTCTCTCTCTCTCTCTCTCTCTCGTTATATATCTATCTATCTATATCTATATCTATCTATCTGAACTTTCATCCTCGTTTATATACCCGATATTGAGTATATAACACTCCCTTCTGGCAGAGTTCATGATGTAATCATTAACAACCAGAACATTATTAGTTTGATTCTCATATGGTGCCAGGCTAAGACTGATAAATATTCACCATAATCGACTTGCATTAGAAATTGGTATATAACCTTTTAAGTTTCTTGTTTTATGCAAACAAAAGGGACATTTTAAGCGGATACTTTTATCAACTTTTTTATAGTAAAATAAACGAAATACTGCTCAGTTTATTTTCCTGATCTCCTACCAGGCTGGATTGAAACAAGGACTTTTTAACGTGGGGAGCCACACCCAAACAGTAGCATGTGCCAAAAGTGCGTGATCTCATCGGTATTCCCCTTTTAGGTTGCCCCGGGCATCGGGAAATAAATCTGGCCCTGCCAGACGAGGAGGCAAGATTTCCTTGGTCACGCAATTAATTATACTTTACAATCCAGGACAGAAGCTGAAGCTACTTGCTAATAGTTGATTGGTTGGATTTTAAGGCATGTCCACCCCTATTGGGTTATTTTATGCCGAAGACGTTTGTTTTTATTAATTTTTGATGAGTATTCATTTATTTTAACTTAATTTTTTAAACTCATGTTTTTCTTTCTTCTATTTAACTTATAGATAGTATCCTAACAGGTACTACCACTCAGAGTCAGGGTGGATGAAGGGGTACTCCATACTCACCAGTGTTCAAAAATTGGAACTTCGCCATTAGATGCAGTTACGTCGTACTCTGGTCACGCTCCTTGCTAAGTATTTGATATTAATTTAATAAATGTTAATTTGATTATTTATATGGAGTAAATAAGATTATGAAATGAAGAAATGTCTTTATTACTCACACACACACACACACAAAAAAAAACACACACGCACACACACATACATACACACACACACACATATATATATATATATATATATATATATATATATATATATATATATATATATATATATATGTATGTATGTATACCCTCTATATCAAAATTAGAAATTGACACAAGTTGAATTCTTAAGCTGAGTCCAGATGATTTGAATTGAGAGTTTTAATTCTAAAGTTGCTGCTTAACCAAGGCTTAGTAACCCAATATGTCGTATTATTTACCATAACTGAGAGAGGGGGGATCGTTTGATGTTTTTCCTTCTCCTAGACAGGTTGCCATACAAAGATTTTCTAGCCCAGTATACCTCACATTTTAGCTATAGATAGAGGAAAAACAGTTGGATTCATATATTTCCCAAGGTTATCAGGGCCATGTGAAATGCAATCATTATTCTTCAGGATTTTAACCAAGTCCGTTACACCACGAGCGCCTCCTTACACAGAATAAAGAGAGATTGGGGACTCGTTTTGACGTACTAGCGACAGAGGGCTCTGGAACCAAAGAATGTTACCTTTGACATTATATAAAAAAGTACGACCCCTCATACTAAAATTTAGGCTGTGACACATTACCCTTTATGGAAGTCGCATGGATAACAGGAACATTTGAGTTTGCACATAGCATATTAATTATGTTAACTTTTGACCCCATGCCACACAAACACTTTAATGAGTATCATCTTCGTGATGGAAGGTTGTGTGAAATTAGGAAATGTATGCGGCAACACGAAGGGTGAATAACAATCGTACTATGTGAGCAGATGATGTTACGCTGTGTGCAAATGTCATGTTTAGAAGGGAAAACGTTATTTCATGCATCGTATACAATATTGCACGAACACGTAAAGCAAAATGGAAAAGAATCTCTAGGGGGAATTTGGGTTTTCCCATGAACGTACATCAAATAATCGTGTGTAAAATGTTACATCAGTCAGCTGAACTGGAAGGAAAAAATCAATTTTGTTTTTTTTTGTTTTTTTTCACCGATTTGTTGAAATTAAGAAAATATATATTATATTAAGAACAGATGGAAAAAAGATTATTGTCTTAAGATAAACTGATAGAATTCTTTTTAAAATCATACATAGAATCTCTGATTTATTATTTTATACAAATTCAGTCGATATAAAATTTTAAATAGCCAACACGCTAAAACATTCAATTTCTGATGTCTCTCCTTGCTCACAACTCATATAACATGTCCAGTATTATATATATATATATATATATAATATATATATATATATATATATATATATATAGTCATCCATAATCACCCTGTTTCGATGTATCACGTCTCCTCATTGTGGATAGACTTAGCAGGATACCTCCAGCCGTGAGCAAAACCCAACCGATCTTTTGTCGGAGTTCTTAACCACTGGTGCATCATCACACTTACAAGCGCTAGAGAGAACTTAACTGATAAATACACACATATATACATATATAAAATTTATTAGAATGCGATTACTTGAATATGTCTTACTCATTTTCTATATATCTGTGGTATAATTTCCTATAAAATATTTTCCTTAACGTAATTCATTTACAAACCATAACGGTAGATTTTTTTATCTTAAAATATATACATAATATATAGATATATAGATACGTATATGGTTTGCTTTAAATATTTATGATTCTCGATAATTTTTCTAGTTTCTGCGTTATATATTCAAATTTATGAAAATAATTCGAATGTTCCCCGCATATAATGTCACCACCTATGAAGAGAAGAAAAAGCAGTCAGTAATAATAATAACCAAATAAAGAGATGTTGTTGGCGTATTAAACAGACCCAGACAAAAAGTAAGGCCACTTGTTTGGATAGATTAACTTGAAAATAGCAGAAACATAGCTATAATTTTAGTATTCCCACGCTTCTTTATTTATTGAATTATGGAGAGGCCTATCGTATCTTTCTAGGAAGACTTGTAGAATAACCTAAATTAATAGTAAAACATTATACTGCGAGGTAAATAGTTTGATTGCTATGTCTTGAACTTAGGTTTATCTGAAACGGATCTCTCATTGGCTTAGAGAATCACGTGATCTGGTGACGTTGGGAAAATAGTTTTAGTCTTTTGTTGGGCTGAATAAAGCGGTTCATTTGGTTAAAACATGGTTATATATATCAAATCATTTTGAGGAAAATGTAGATGGGGATTATATAAAAACAGTTTTGTGCGGACACAAAATGCCGTATAGAGTACTGACCAGGAACGATGACAGATAGTGACGGATAGCCAAGTATACAGAATCCTTCACTTAATGATGATGATGATGATGATGATGATGATGATGATGATGATGATGATGATGGTGAGTCAGAGACATTTTGTGAGTCAATTCGATGATGACAGACAAATGGAAAACATAGTATTTTCGATCACAGCAAATGAGATGTAGACCTTCATGTAGAGACTAGCTTAAAAGCCACCGTATCGGGCGGCAATTAATCTAACTCCTGCGGATGGCTCCGGATTTGGCATTCGGCTATAAAATGACAATCCATGCATTGAATACATATTAAATGTTATCTTTATATATATATATATATATATAATATATATATATAATATATATATATATATGTGTATATGTATATATATATATATATATATATATATATATATATATTAACAATTAGCAGTTTTAATATTTAAGCTTACTTTTTAAAGGTTTATCGATAATTATTCTGCTACCACTTAATTTAAAAACATTTAGATACACGTAGGTCCTTCCTTTTCGTACAAACAATTATTTCTATCTCTTGGGTGATTTTCGCTGTATTTCGATTTTCTCCAAATTTATTTACAAGTTATAGACATTGTTATCGTACAAAAACATTGTCGCAAAATTCACGTAAAAAACACACTCGCAGGAATTAAAATTTGAGAATCCAAAATTTCAAGATTTTGGGTCAGTATTCGGTCTGGAATGTTTTTATTATGCTCATAGACGTGGTCTGATTTCAAAATGGTATGATAATTTGTGGTATGGCCTCTAGGATTAAAGTTGAAAAAATGTGACACACTGATATCACTGACACACTGACAATCTCATTTATTAAAAGTACAAGGAAGTTTTATGTTTTTCACATGCCCTGCTTTATGTAGGATGTTCATGTGTAAGTTGTGGTAGAAAGATCTACATATTTACAAAAGATGAAATAACAAGAAATAATATGTAAAAAGAAGCTTTCGAAACTAATCAGAATTTTCTATACATTTAAATCTTTTTTTTTATATATATTTCTGTCATGTTCATAGTTCTATATTCCAGTCAAAAGATATGTAAAGAAAACGACAGGTGTAAGTACAATGCTGTGTATTTTTCTGATGTGTTTGTTAATTAGTGAGCTTTTGTTAGATAATTATATATATATGTGTATATATATATTAGTATATATATATATATATATATATATATATATATATATATATATATATATATATATATATATATATATATATATATATATATATATATATATATATATTATTGTACTTATATATAAGTACAATAATATATATACACATATATATACATATAAATGTGTGAATTTATGTATGTATATATAGAGAGAGATATTATTGTACTTATATATATGCGATTGTACTTGTATACTCCTCCGCCATTTTCCACTTCGACAAAAATGTAAAAGACTGTTTAAGAAGAGATATTAAACGTCCAAGAAAACAAGAACAAAACGGAGAGGCGGGGAAAAAATGTCTTACAATTGGCGGGGCTTAGGAAAATAATTGTCGCTGTCTGATTCCAGACAACGTGTGAAGTTGAAAACATGACTCGTTGTGCGGCCGACGTTGTGTCTTGTTTGCGGAAGGGGAAAAGCGGTTTAGTTGGGGAGGGTGGGAAAGTTGTCGATTGGAGAGAAAAAAAGGGAGTGTTTGTGATGGGAGAGGGTGTGGTAAACGCTGGCCAATCAATCGGCTCATCGTTCAATTACACGGCTCGATCAAGCACAAAGTCTTCTGATTCTCACTCATCGATTCAATTTCGTTTTGTTTCTTTGCTTTCACTTGCCTTTTGTCTGGCACCTAAGAAAGACACACTAACACACATATACGAATATTTAAGGCTACGCTTATACGCACACTCACTAGATGAGTACAAAAGAAAGGCGTACATCCGAAGAACACAGACACACACACACACACACACACACACACACACACACATATATATATATCAAACGATTACCTAAACTAAAACTAGTTTCCAACGTTACTTTGAAGTAGTCTCCTTCCCATTTTTCGAAAAGATTGTCGAATCTAAAGTCCGTAAGGCATTCAGTTCGTATGTGCTGTTCAAATAACCAGGAGGTTTGCATAGTATATATCTGTCTATCTATATATCTATCAATATCTCAATTGCTCAATATATATATATATATATATATATATATATATATATATATATATATATATATATTTAATATATACACACACATTCACACACACACACACACACACATATATATATATATATATATTCACACACACACATATATATATATATTCACACACACACACACACACACACATATATATATATATATATATATATATATATATATATATATATATATATATATACTGCGTTTCCAATTATTAAAGAAGTGACACTTTTCCCTCCTATCCACAAACTACTGATTGGAATTTAACGGAATTATTAGAGAATAATGACAACCTGTATATACACCTACCCCATAAAAATTGTAAGGTTCTACAAAAAGGAACAGAAGTTACGGTCATTTACCTAATCTACTTAAATTCTTCATTTGTCAAATTATTAGCGAGGTGTAATAAAAACCCGGGTAAAAAAGAAAATAATACTTTTATTGTTTCATTTATAGATTTTATGGATGCATACAGCAACTAAGATAAAATCAAATTGAAATAAAAAAAAGTAACAAGAATTAAAAAATGATAGTGAAGTTAGTTAATATGAGATATGTGATCCTTTTTTAAAAATGACTTGAAAAAAGCCGCTGGATCATTGAACATGTGAATTTCTGGATTTTCTCTGATGTAATTTCACGTTATACGTTGACTATTTCCTGTCACAAGTCATCTTTGCTTCTAAATTGGCATCTATTCTCATAAACACGCTGCTTCAGAATGCTCCACAAGTTTTCAATTATATATATAATATTTGATATTTAATATATACACACACAGACAAACACACAGACACACAGACACACACACACACACACACACACACACACACACACATATATATATATATATATAATATATATATATATATATATATATATATACTGGGTTTCAAATTATTAAAGAAGTGACACTTTTCCTTCGTATCCACACACTACTGATTAGAATTTAACGAAATTATTACAGAATAATGACAATCTGTGTATACACCTACTCCATAAATATTGAAAGGTTCTACTCTTTTTTGAATTAACATTGACCGAACTGACACGAATTACCAATAGGCGGCTGAGGAAGAACGGGTGTAATTTTAATCAGCAACTGACAAGAGATCTCATATGACTAGTACGTCCAGTTTTAGATTAATATATTCTCCTGTAAACTGAAAAGCACTGTTACCGAAGTGCTCGTTTCAAGAAAAAGTGTTTGATTATCCGTATTTCAAATCCTTTACTTTCATTGCAGATCATTTTTTTCCAAACTGATGTGTTTTCTTTCAACTTCTCATAATAGTCAGCATCTATACTGAGCATCTTAAGGTTGGTTTTGACGTCAATTTCAAACAATCTTGAGGTGCATGTCTCGGATACTTGTACCTCTCCGTCAGGCATCTGCTTAACCGCTCTGACATTCTACACCAGACTAATGTGTCTAGCATTATGCATCTGATTGGGTATGAGAAGTATTTCAATACTAGATGTATTAGCTCACTGTGTTACGTTACGCTCTCATTGTCAGAATAGAGTGATGATGTGGTGACATAAAACGATTAATTGTATATATTAGCAAATATATGCACCCTCCGGGTGCAAGTATTTTAGTTAAATTTTATAATAAAATATGATATTAAATTAGAAAGGCTAATGAAACTGAATAAGAATGTAGATAAAAAGATTTGGAACAGAGGGGGTATGATTGAAAAATAGAACAACTTTGAAACTAACTCTTCCATCATTTTCCGTTACTCCCCTCTTTTATTGGTAAATGTTCCTAATTAAACTGTTTAGTTAAAATAGGAAGTAAAGAATAATATTACAGTTATTTCTTCTTGTTAAGGGATTTCTTTTAAGATTTATTGAAGATATTTTTTGTTCATATTCAATAAGATAAAACTAAACAATTAGAAATCAATAATACTAAGCATATATTTATTAAAATCAATTTTTTAAGATCAATATGCAAATTAGCCTTCCCATTCACACTGTAAACCTCTATTTTGTTGTATATATAAATACAATTGCATGTTATTAGTATGTAGATATGGTCAACAGTGTAAGTAATGTAAAACAATTTTATTAATAATTGAGGTTTAAATAAAAATAAAATCATGGAGAATATGATGTAAATAACTAAAGGAATTGTGACTTGTATAGTAATATAGTTTCGGTTACAGACAGACAAACCCACAATCTCCATTATAATAAGATATATATATATATATATATATATATATTATATATATATATATATATATATATATATATATTGAACTGGTACTACATTGGAGAGGCTTGAATCTTGGTTGTTAGACTGATATTGAGTTGTCTGACAATTCCTGGATGTTTGGAGTCAGGAAACCAAATTGGGATTCTGGGGGACATTTTGAGTTGTACCATTTAGAGGCTTTAGTAATATCACAAGGCCACTTCTTTTTCTCATGAGATTTTTTTATTTTCCCCAAAGTTACAATTGCCGAGAACAAGAGTTCATGTCTTACTCTCGCAGTGTATTGTACCAGACTCATCTCACGTTCTCATCTCTCACTCCTCCTCTCTCCTGCTTCGTCATGTCTCATTTCTCGTCCAATAGAAGCAATGTCATGTCACCTTATGATGATTCATCCTTAAACTTTTCCATTATAAACTAACGTGATTCTTATTTTCATCATAAAATCTTTCCGGGCTAATTTACATAAGAAATAAGAAATAAGAAATAAGAAATTTATTAATCAATAGTAGTACAAATTATTTAAAAAAATATAAGTAAAAGAAAAACTTTATTGGTTTAAACTACTATTGAAGGGAGGCCATGCCTAATAGCGTGAAGCTAATCCCATGGACATGACCACCCTTGGACGCTCACAGGAAACAATACATGAAACACACAACGTAAACATATACATATATATCATGAGACAAATTAGTCGTGTGAGAATCTAAATGCAAATCTGTTGTTTATAAGAGGCAATAAAATGATTTTTCAAAAGTGTTTTAAGGACAAATTAATCAACTGAAACAAGCTTCATCTTTTCTTTATCAAAAATAACGACTGAACAGTATTCCAAGAATTAATTGCATTAAAACGAATAGAATTATGCCCAAAACTAACAGTGTTGATGATAGGGAAATTAATCAAACCAGATTGGTCAGCACATATCATATTACACTTATGGCTCTCCTCTGCCCATTATGTTACAATTGAAGAACAATGGTATTTGGTCTTAGAGGCTGATATTGGATACTTAGGATCCTCCTTATGGAATATTGCCGATGGTTTAATGAGATTTTGATATGTGGTCCAAGTTAGAGAAGGGTACAAAAGGGCAGATAAAATATACGGAGGGGTTGTACATACATTTTGACGAATTGAGGGTGACATCCACGTTTATCGATATTAGTCAAGAAAGTCGCCCTATTAACAGTGTGAAAGTTTTTTGTTAAATCGTCTTGTGTGAAATCCCTTTCCTTTCAATAATGAAATTAAAATCGCGTCAAGTCAGTTCAGAGGAAGACGATCAACCAACCAGACGTCTAATATCAGATGATGGATCTCTGCAGCAATATTGTCACACACCCCAACGGACAAGGATATCAATGGGAATACTATCAAGTCCTGGTGCCTTTTCGATATTCATTTCTTTAATCGTTTTATGAACCTCATCAATATTGGGATAATCCGTCATTTCAAGGATAATATCCATTTGAAAACTGATTATTGATGACATTTTCATTAATAACCAGGGTTTGTCAAAGATATCCGTTTCCTTATACTCTCATAATCATTTTAGAGGGAAAAAAACGTCTTTAGAATTGAGTGGTAACACAGATGAAGATTGAGGACCGATGCCTTGTCTGATTATAGTGACATAGTTCTTTCGTGTCTTTAATGTTGTAAACTTTGTAAATCTTCTCGGAAATTTCTGACTATCACTAATTTTTTCCTTTGACGCAAATTGCGCTGGACTGATCATTATACCCTCATTGGAGACTTTAGCAAATAAGTTTTATCTTTATGGGATTTTTTTTCTGCTACATGATTTTGTCCCCAAGAAATTTATAAATCTGCTGATCTTTTTCATCAAACCAAAACCAATGTTTCTTTCGCTGGTACTAATGACCCCAACTTCAACATTGTGTTGAGTACTATTATGAAGGAATACGAACTTTTGTTTGGTTTGGTTTGGTTTGTTTTACGGCATAACAACCTCAGTGGGTCATTTAATGCCGATAAAGTTTTGAAATAAATCAATTCTTAAATGGATAATACAATTTTTTTATAAATACATTTTTCTATTTAACCCATAGATGGGACCCTAACAGGTACTACCACTCCGGGTCAGAGTGGACCAGGGAGCAATGGTGATGAAGGGGGGCTCCACATTCCCCAAACCTCCAAAACTGGAACCTCACCATCAGATAGAGTTTAACATCATTCCAAGGACATGTAGACCGGCAGCCACCGGCTTCTAGCACCCATATGATAAAAAGGGGTTGGGGCTTGCCATAAGGATAATAGGGTTGGGAAAATCATATAGGTGCTAGGTTTGACATGACCAGCCGATTGATCGGAGTGGGCCTCTTCGACCGCCCGTCTAGCCCAAGATAGGGCCAAAGTGGAGTATTACATGTCATGAACTGCTCATCCACCTGGGCTCTATTCTTAAGCATCACGGGTCGCCACCCACACGAAATTTTGTGTATGTGTATTTGAAAATTGACAAGCATCTATAGATATTCATTACTTAGTTAAACACAAGGTCGGATGAAGAAAAGAAGAGTGTGTGTTCTGAGCAGTTTTCAGATGTGGGGGAATATCTACTGGCCTTGAAAATCGGGATGTGAAAACCTGATATTTCCTTGAACTGAAATATTGATTTCTGCCACAGGAGAGAAATTGGGAACATTTTAGACACAAAGCAACTTCAGTAGTAAATAGATATTTACTAAGCTTAACTTAGTGTGGCACAAGGTCATATCACATTGTAAACCTCGGTCTTACAATGATCCAAATTTACATCCCGTTCTATGTGCTCGATCCCCTTTCAATTTGCACTGAAAATGTGTGGTTGGCTCGTTGGTTGGATTTTACGGCATGTCAAACCCATTGGATCATTTTATCCTGAATACCTTTTTATTTTATTCATTTTTTATGGGCACTCAATTTTTATCTTAAACTCATTTTTAAACTCATTTTCTTTCTATTTAACCTATAGATGGAACCTTAACAGGTATTACCACTCCGGGTCAGAGTGGATCTGGGAGCAATGGTGATGAAGGAGTGCTCCACATTCATAAACCTCTAGAACTGAAACCTCAACATCAGATAGAGTTTAACATCATACCCAGGACATGAAGACCCTCAGCCACCACTTTCAAACATATATGATAAAAAGGGGTGAGGCTTGCCATAAGGGCAATAGGGTTGGGACAATCATATAGGTGTTAAGGCTTGATGTGACCAGCTGAATTTGAGGGGGCCTCTCTGACCAACTATCTAGCCTAAGTAAGGGTCAAAGTGGACTGTTGCATGTCATAAACTGCTCAGTCACCAGAGTTCCATCCTTAAGCATTATGGGTCGCCACCCACATCCAACAGTGCACAATGTTTTGCTTTCATTTTCAGTAATACTATGTAGTAAAAACATTAGAATCCCTTAATTTCGACACATCAATGAATTTAGAGGCTTTTGTTTTCCCAAGTTTCGTGAAGTTTTAATTTGACTCAGACGATCATATGATTCTTCCCACACT
The DNA here is from genome assembly GCA_023376005.1 of Doryteuthis pealeii. Classification (NCBI taxonomy): domain Eukaryota; kingdom Metazoa; phylum Mollusca; class Cephalopoda; order Myopsida; family Loliginidae; genus Doryteuthis; species Doryteuthis pealeii. The sequence goes on along the minus strand of CM042159.1, from coordinate 63,220,096 downwards.
CTGCACCCTGCAAAACTGATGGTCCCGTTTCCTCGTAATTATACAATTGAGAATATACCAACGTTTAAATCTTGGATGTATCCAAGTAACCTTATGAACACCATTATGATAAAAAAAACAATGTTTCAAATGACGAGTTCAAATTAACTGTTTCTCTAGTACTTACCTGGTCTAATCTTTTCTCGATCGCGAACGAGATGTCGAAATTGAGGATGAGGATTGTTTGATAATTATTTCTCTGAATGTTTGAGATGAGGCTTGATGATTAGTATGATCTGCGTTATTCGGAATATTGACCTTATCTTCATTGTTATCTGTACAACGTTTCGGCTGATGTGCCCTCGGTCTTCTTCAGGTATTTCTTGTCGGACTCAAGAACCTTCTTTTCGGACTTAGGAACCTTTTTTTTTCGTACTCGGGAACCTTCTTGTCGTAATCGGGAAACTTCTTGTCATAATCGGGAGCCATCACGGAACTTTGAACCTAACTCTTTATTCAGTCCACAGGGGTATCATGTTCTCATTCCGCTAACCATAGCTGGGGTAAAGCTGTGTTAATTATTATTATATGTTATTGCTGCCCTTGGCCAGGATTGAACATGCAGACCAGAGATTACTGTGACTTAGAACAGTCTTAACCTAACTCCTTTATCCACGGCTCTCCTATAAAATGAAAGGAGCATTCTGGTTGCCTTTACGTATGTATGTATGAATCCATCAGGTAAATCTATCCAACCAAATTTTAGGTGTGCTAAATGGCCCAGTTGTTACGAAATCTGACTGGTGATAAATTAGTCGGGTTTTGATCCCGGCTGAAGGTAGCCTTCTAAGTCTAGCCACATTGAAGAGTCGTGATACTGTGTCTGTTTATATATATATATATATATATATATATATATATATATATATATATGCATATAAGACTGATGTTTAGCGTTGAAATAATGATATGCCAATATAACTTGTATACGGAAAATTAGAATGTTTCCGTATACTAGTACATACGAATTAGTAGTTCGCCGCCGAGAGCTAATAATTTGTATTACATATACAGTTTCCGTTTTGTCCTTAATGCCTACAATAGGATAAGATGCGAGACAAGGTCTTTTTTTAACGTGGAAAGCCGTGGACAATACGAAACTCATGTAATACGTAGTCAGCAATTTTGGATCCCGTCGATATTCCACTTTCGGGCGCCTCAGGCACCGAGCAATAAATCTAGGACTGCACATTTAGATTAGGAAGCAAGTGCAGAATGGCGAGATGGCCACCTGTGATTACGCGATTAATTTAACTGTCTAGAGACCGAAGCTTCAAAACCAGGAACCAGAGAAGGTCTGCGTACATTTCTGCAGTTGCACTATAAAGTAGTAAAGTAGTCGAATCTACTACCAAAAAACACATGATACATACATAGCATTTTTTTACAACATATAGTATTTTTGGACTGTGTATTTGTTGTAGATTAACCGTCTGTGTGTGTGTGTTTGTGTGTGTGTGTTTGTGTGTGTGTGTGAGAGAGAGAGAGAGAGAGAGAGAGAGAGAAAGAGTGTGTGTGTGTGTTCATAGGATTATATATATACATGAGATTATGGGAATATATATGTATATGTATGTTTATAAGATTATATATAGATTTGATTATGGAAATACACACACACACACACACGCGCATATATATATATATATATATATATATATATATATATATATATATATATATATACATTGTCCAGAAATCGTATGATTTAGGTTTTAAACCTGTCTTCTATTATAACATTGACCACTTTTCTATGCCAACACTTTTCTTATATATATTCTTCATTATATTATATATATATATATATATATGTGTGTGTGTGTGTGTGTGTGTGTGTGTGTGTGTGTATCTATCTATATATACACATATATATAAACAAAATGATTTTCTTATACATCTACTCCGCAACTCTCTCTCTCTATATATATATATATATATATATATATATATATATATATATATAGAGAGAGAGAGAGAGAGAGAGAGAGAGAAAGAGAGAGAGAGAGAGAAGGTGTATACGAAAATCTTTTTACTTTAATTACTCCCAATCAGAAACTCCATTTTTACCAAATGGGCCAGTTCAACCATGAAATTCCTCCATATTAGCCTTTCCAACTGAGCACGCTTTTCCATATTCTCAGCCCGAGCACACCACTCAAGAAAATTGCTTTTGTATGTGCGAACATCTGAAAACAATTTCGTATGAAAATGTTTTACTGTTCCTTTTCGAATGTTCATTTAATGGCTATTGCTTCTTGAATGTTTCCGACATTCGCAGTTTACACGTTTCGCCATTTCCCCCTGTTATGGGACAGGAGTGATTGGAATTGATGTCATAAGTCTGGATGTTGCTTTTGTAACATTCACTCTTTGTTGCGTTTGCATTCAACAAGTAATGATTTGATTTATTGGTGAAAAATGCTGGAAAAGACGATCTGATACTGACCAGAAATTGAAAAGAGTAGCCGAAATCTTACTCTACAGCCATCATGTCCTCATATAATATATCTTGCAAGATGGAACGTATGATCGTTACTTTGTAGATTCCTTTATTATAAACTGATGCTAGGTCGGAGATTATGCAGTATATATATATATATATATAAAACCGCAAGGCTCTTAGTTCGGTACCGGCCCTCGCCAACTCAACGTATGTGTAGCACAGGGATCTGTGCGGTAAAGTAAGCAGCTGATGGTAGGTGTGGCGCTCCACCTCAGATGTTACTTTATATATATATATATATATATATATATATAAAATAATAAAATTCGAAGGCAATACAATGCGTATAAAAAATAAAGACAAACAGATGTTTTATATGTCTTATCGATTTCGAAGCTAGAGCTTCATCCTCAGAGTTTATTTTCAGAAATGACGTGCTTATGTTTTTTTTATTTGTGTGGTTATAATTTCTCTTCTTATTTCCTTTTCCTCTCCTTTTTTCCTCTCTTTCTTCTTCTCCTCCTTTATGAATGAAATGGGCGAATAACTGTAATTTTTTATTTCTCTCTTTTTTTTTTCTTTTTTAAAAGTTTGTTGAGAACAAGGCTGACATCCGGTAAAATGTTGCCAATATGTTGCGACCGTGTGGACATGTCAAAATTTAAAAACAAAAATGAACAAATAAATAAAAACCGTTAATAGAAAAATTTACATATTTAGCTTTTGTTTCGCTTTCACCTTTCCTTTCTTATTCTTTCTCCCTCTCTTTCTTTTTTTTTGTGTTATTTCTCTTCTTTTTCTTTTTTTCTTTTTTATCCCCTTTGTTCTCTAATTTAAATTATTTTTTATAGTAAATAAATAAATAAAAGATTATCTTAAATTATGTATTAGAATTGATAGAAAAAATAAATAATTATTTTTTATTTTTTTTAAGAAAATATCTTTTATGAGTACTTTTTTCTCTTTTTCTTTTAAACTTAAATAGATTAAATATTATATTAATTATATATTAAAATATCATATAATAACCACATATTAGGATTGATGCAAAATTCAAAACAATAAAACAAACCATTCTCCTTTTAAATTTCAAATAGATTAAATATTATAAATCAAATATTTGAATTACAAAAGACATAGTGTTTTGCTTCAATTATATATTTTATTTAACTATTTTTTTTTTCATTCTTTTGCTGTTATTATTTATTCTTATTTTTTTTCCTTAAATATTTATTAATAGTTCTAGACTGACCGTAATCCTAAGAGGGTATTATGGTTTAAAGAAATGGTGTCATGGTTTAAAGAAATAATGTCATGTAAAGGAGTTAATAAGTATGTCAATATTGTTAAATTAATCGTAATTAATTATTTTTTATTTTTATTATCTTTTTCTTATTCTTAATCATTCCATCACTATATATATATTTAATATCAATTTAAAAATTTTTTTTTCCTTTCATATTGTGAGTTCATGAAATGTTGAGAATCAATGGTATGTCTTAATAGATATCTATTATAGATGTATTACATAATTCAAATATGCAAACAGTTGATAGTTCGTAGGTTTAACATTTGCGATAGGGAAAATACATATTTATGTGGAAATATGTATACTAATGGAAAAAACACATTGAATATTTGGTTTTGTTTGCATCTCTTCACAGTATTTCTGAAGAGGTTTATTCTGATCATTGACGCACTTGATCAGTGGTGCTTAGAAAACTCAGAGTGCAGATGCTGTTCGTATCTTTATTGTAGGATTAACTGTAAGATTCTTTGACAATGCAAAGGATTTAAAACGAGAAGTCCACGAAATGAAACTATTTTTTAATGAAAATCTTCTTATAAAATGATCAATGTTGCCGAGGCTTTCAATAACAGCATAACATCGTATATTTATTTATAGAAAACATTTTCAACTTTGAAGATTGTTGGAGACTTGTTGAAATGGCGAATCATCCAGGTAAACAGAAATTGAAGAACAGATAAGAAAAGGTTAAAATAGAACAAGGAAAATAAAGTTACGTATGAAAATATAAGAACATAAATAAGGTAATTCAATTTTGTCGACTTATACAAAAAAGAAAGATATATCATGTGTGTTCAAGAGTTTAAGTCAATGTCTCAACTTTACATTTTAACTAGAGAAAAAAGCTTGATGAGAACAACACAAGGATGTTGCGTGCTGTTTTAAACAGACGCTGGAAGTAGCAACCCACAAAACAACAACGGTACGGATACTTACCTCCCTTGCCCCAAACAAATAAGATGAACTAAAGATGCTGAGAAGTGAAGTTCTTCTTTGGCCGCCCACGCATGGTAGACTCGCAAATACATACATTCATCAACTCTATGCGGACCCTTGATACCGTATAGATGATCTACCAAGAGTGATGAATGATAGGGAAGGATGGCAAGAGAATTTTGTTTCCAAATGAATAAAACCCGCACTAAACAAACAATCACTACAACCAATAATCCACCTGAGGACGACCAGCTAAATAGTTGAAAACGTACGGGTGAAAAGATGGGACATTTTAATTTACCACTTAAATCCCGATGAACGGAAAACCTGAAGAATATCTACACCCGAAAATTGTTGAGAAGGAATTTCCACGGCCTTTTATAGAACCGACTTGATAATGTGTATATATATATGAGGTTAAGTAAACAAACAAATGTGTTTATTTTTATATGGCTTTAAGCCGACCATTTTTGGAGGATATGTGCTTAATTGAAGTCATACCTAATTTTGAAAATTAATTAGTTAATAATTAATGAATATATATATATATATATATATATATATATATATATATATGAATAAAACTCCCCCAAACAGGTTTGGTTTGGTTAGTTAGATTTTACGACATGTCAACCTTTGTTGAGTTATTTTATGCCTAATACGTTTTGTTCGAGTTAGGCTTGATGGGTATTCAGTTTTTTAAAACTCATTTTTCAAATACATCAATCAGACCTGTACTGATATTGGATGTTGAACGGAAGATTTGCCTGGAGTGTTGACCGATAGGGACACGTGGCGGGAGAACCCGTACTGACGATAACGGTCTGACGATAACTTTCAGAAATCTTCTGGCGAAGGGATCTTTATCCCGAAATATTAATAATAAATCAAAGCTAAGCAATATCATAGTTACCTAATTTTTCTTTAGACTTGCATTGTGATAGCCTTCAAAACCAACCACCAAACCAATATAAACACAATGCTTCAAGCAAATTATAAAGCTCTCTCTCTCTCTCTCTCTCTCTCTATATATATATATATATATATATATATATATATATATATATATATAATAAGTCATCCACAGACATTCGTGTTTCGGTGTTTAACGCCTCCTCAATGTGGCTAGACACAACAACTATCCCTGGCTAGTAGCGAACTCCGACTGATTTTGCCAGCCTGATTTCTTAACCTCTCGGCCACTTTGATAGCTGCTGTGACGGGACTGGTGTTTAAATTAGTAAATGAATAGGTTTGTTAATATATTTTACGATCACCGGAGAGATCCAGTCTGCGAGCAGACGATCATTGCTTATATATGCTTGGTAGTAAAAGTTAATTTAAATCATTAAATCACCCCTTAGAGAGCTCTACCAAATTTTTGGGAGCATATATTAATAACTCATTCACAAACACGTGTTTCGGCGTTTCCCAAATGAAGTCAACGATGCTTGGTAAACTGAAAGTTTCTCGCCTATGCGATTTTAAAACCGGTGATAAACTGTCCGTAACCAAGCGCCGTTGACTTCATATACCCGCTACCCTAACTTATATATAACTGCTCTATGCACGATATTGATAAATGAAGAAAAAAGTGTATCTAGAAAAACGAGAAAATCTAATTTACCAGATCTTGATGAAAAAAAAGGAAATAAAAAAAGTGTATTTCATACGGCAAGTAAAGTAAAGTCGTCGGGGCGGCCTAAAGTCGGTATCAACCAATCAGTGAGGGAGTCTATCCCCCTTTCCCTTGCGCTAGACCAAGGAGATTGTTTTGGGGTCTGAGGTGGAGCGTCACACCTACCGTCAGCTCCTTACTTTACTGCACAGATCCCTATGCTACTCATACGCTGAGTTGGCGAGGACCGGTATCGGACTAGGAACCTTGTGGTTTCTAGCCGAACACTCTACCGACTGAGCTAACCCGGCCCATTTCTTACGGTAGTTGTTGGTTATTTAATGCCATAGCCATTCCAGTAGAAGAACAGTCGTTGTACAATCTAACCTATAGTTGGAAGGTTAGGGAGATTATTGTTGGATTTTTCTAGATATAAGGTGTGCGCTAGTTCCCCGCCTATAATTATAGACTGGCCAATGTCACGTGGTTGACTCTTCTAACCAATCACTGGCAGTACTACTGGCCTGATAAGATACTTAAACCCCCCATATTGGTCATAATTTAAATTGCACTATTGGAGGACGCACATAGGATTGCCGGAATCTTTACAAATACTCACGAAGGACTTATACGATTATCAGTAACTGAGGACACTTTAGTAACCAAAGGTTTCACATTGTCTATGGACTCTTTATCAAGGATTCCACCAGATAAGCACTTCTGCTATAAGGCCGAGCAACGGCCCTTAAAAACGTAACAATTATACCTTTCCCAAGTGAAGGTAATAGCTAGACATCGAACTCTCTTACTGCGATGCTGTACTCCAGCACGTTAACCACTATCTCACGGGGACTCCCATGGTAGTTGTATGAAGACTATTGATTGTTTGATATATTGATTAATTGATTTTGATAGCATATCAATATCTTTAGGATTCTCTTCTTAGAAGGTAGGGAATCAAATTAATGGTGAATTTATATTTAAAACTTTGGACCATATGACCTTTAGGCACCCCTTTTGCGTTCTCAATTCATATGGACATTTTTTTCCTTTACAGCATCAAAATCCGGTTGTTTGCTAGGTGTTAGGGGTAGGGATTAGGGTTAAGGATTAGGGTTAGGGTTAGGGGTTATGGTTGGTGTTAGTTTTATAATTTAAAAAAAAACTCTAAAAATTGTCTGTTAACAAACAACCAGATTTTGACGGTGTAAATGAAAAACATTTCTTTATGAATCGTGATCGCAAAAGTGGTGCCTAAAGGTCATACGGCTCATAACTTTTAAATAGTTCTATCCTAAGAGTTCTTTTTTCAAAGGTTATATATCAAGTATTCCTATCTAATAATCTTCACACAGTTATATGGTTTCAAATATTTATATCTAATACTAATAATAACATGGGTTCAAGAAATTATTTCTATTCAGTACTACTCATTTGTTTGAAAGGCATTACATCCTAATGGTTAGAAATCTTGTCTCAGAGATCCATTACTGATGAATAGTGAGCTCGATCCTCACTGGATGCCCTTGTGTCACATCTTAGGGTTGGGTAAATACCTACTCATTTGTTTGCACATATATATATATATATATATATATATATATATATGTGTGTGTTGAAAAGAGAAAGGAAGGAAAGAAAGTATTGAATGGATAAAATAGGATATTTTAATCAAT
>CM042159.1:63154575-63207075 GCA_023376005.1 Doryteuthis pealeii | reverse complement strand
TAAATGTAAACAGAAAAATTCCTAAAATAAACAAATATTTTTATAGACAAATTCTGGTTATTTCCTAGTTGAGTAACATGATATTACAGGGTGACCCGGAAAAAACAGAACACAGAGTATTTATTTTCCCATTAAACTAACCCTAAATCCCAAACCTAACTCTAACCCTAACCCTAACTCTAACCCTAACCCTAACCCTAACCTTAGCACCCCTAGTTGAGTAACATAATATTACAGGGTGACCCAGAAAAAACAGAATCTACAAATTTTGTAATAACACTGTTAATTTTTTTAAAAGTTTAAGTCCAACAAGGTTTAGGGTTAGGGTTAGAGTTTAGGATTAGGTTAGGGTTAGGGTTTAGGGTTAGTTTAATGGGAAAATAAATAAATAATTTGTGTTCTGGTTTTTTTTTCTGGGTCACCCTGTAATATCATGTTACTTAACTACCGGGGTTAGGGTTAGAGTTAGGGTTTAGGGTTAGTTTAATGGGAAAATAGTTAAATAATTTTAGTTCTGTTTTTTTCTGGGTCTCTCATGTTACTCAACTAGTAAGTAAAAGTAAAGTCGTCGGGGCGGCCTAATGTCGGTATCAGCCAGACAGCGAGGGGTTCTACCCCTTTTTAATAGCGCTAGACCAAGGAGATTATTTTTGCCTGAGGTGGAGCGCCACACCTACCATCAGCTCCTCACTTTACCGCACAGATACCTGTGCTACTCATACACTGAGTTGACGAGGGCCAGTATCGAACTAGGAACCTTGTGGTTTCTAGCCGAACGCTCTACCAACTGAGCTAACCTGGACCTATTACTCAACTAGTAAATAACCCAAACTCTCGGCAATTCTGTTTAATTTTATTAATCATATTCCTTTTATTTTCTCTTACTCTTATTTTGTCTCTTTCTCAATCATATATAAATATATATTTATGTAGATTCACCTAGAGCAACATCTAGGTGAATCTGTGAAAACGGAGGAAATCTACAAGATATCATATTTCATAAATAGCTAAAAATATATTTCATTGACTATATTTTATGATTCAGAAGACGAAATATTTATTTGTTATATATTTTTATGGACCACCGTATATATATATATATATATATATTATATATATATATATATATATATATATATATATATATATTATAATGGTATATACAGGAATAAAACTTTGCTCTATTCACGTATTGAGCACTTTATATTTGTTATATCACTGTCTTATCATTGTGAAACTTGCATCAACTAACGATTGTGACAGATTTCACCGGTAAGTCACCTTTTTCATATAAAATCACATATATGCATATACCCCTGGTATTAAGGCCTTTTTATTCACACACACACACACACACACACACACACACACACACATATATATATATATATATATATATATATATATATATATATATATATAGTTTTTTTTTAGGCTACAGATTCTTTTGTCGAGATATTTTATAGAAAATGACAAGACCAGATTTAGTCTTTAACATTTTATTCAGATTTACTTGTTGTCAAACAAGTTGTCTCAAATTTGGTTGTAGGCATTTCAAAAGTTGTCCAAAGTCTCTGTTAGTCTTTTCCAGGTAGGGGTACTTTTAAAGATCCCCAGTCATTGTCGAGGGTGTAGGCACTTGTGTTTTGTGAAGTGCTGGATTTATTCTGTACAAAATGAATCAAGTTGTCTACAACCGCAGGTGCGACATTTACTTCGCAATCGAGAAAAGCCGAACAAAAAGTTCAACATTATATCCAGGTATGATATTTTAAATTAAATATATCTAAAATGTATATGCACACACACACACACACACACACACCACACACACACACATATATATATATATATATATATATATATATATATATATATATATATGCACACATACAGATATATAAACACACGCACACCACATATATATATATACACACACACATAAAGAAAAAAGCTTAAATATCAATCATATTCGCAATTATAGATCTATTTCTTTGGACTATGTAAGTTATGTTTTTTGTTAATAGTTCTATATATATATATATATATATATATATATATATATATATATATATATATATATAATAACAGAACATTAAAAAAATTCATAACATTCCTGATTTGGATTTAATTTTCTATATTATCTTTCAAATATCATAATAAACTAAGCAAAGAAAAATTCAAGTTGCAATATGCAAGAAAAAATACAGAATTTTACTATTCAAGTTAGAGGTCTATAATATCAACAAGAAACAAATGTTGTGACAGTATGAGACAAAATGAGAATTCAAATTGACTCCCCATTTTCTTTTTCTTTTTCGGGTCTTTTTATTGGCTTATTTAAAAGTTTATATTTGAATAAGCTTAAGAAAATGATATTCATACAGACATAAGAGTATAGATCCCAGAACCCTTGAGCAAAATCATGCTAAGTGCTCTAATCAAGGAGCAACCTCTAGGAAAGTCTGTGAAAACGGAGGCAATCTACAAAATATCATTTTTCGCAAATTGCTAAAATACATTTTGTTGACTATATTTTATGATTCAGAAGGCTAAATGTTTATTTTTTTATGTATTCGTACAGACCACCTATATATATATATATATATATATATATATATATATATATATATATATATATATATATATATATATATATATATATATATATATATATATATATATATATATATAGAAAAATGTGTTGAAACTTTAGTTCTCCGCAGCGCATGATCTCCAGGCAGTTATGTCGACAGGAATATTCAGGGGTTCTTCGTAAATTACTATTGCAGCACAGGATTTATAAACTGAGTCGAAAAAAAAAAAAAACAATTTTCTAAATTAAGGAAAATCAAAACATGCCAAGCGTCAGGGATATGCACACATGGAATACATTTTCTTTATTTAATGGCAAATAAGTATTCATGGGTTATTTCTTGCCAAAACATCCTTGAAGAAGAACGGTAGTGTTACTCTTTAACCCATTGGTTTTCTGCCTTTTTTTAACTAATGGAAACATTTTTCCCTTATTCATTTTTGTAGACCCTCATATTCAATGAAAGGAAATGTATAAATAATTAAAGAATTTGCAAATAGTTATCATTTATTAATTTATTTTGATTGTTGCAAATGAACATATTTAGATACTAAAATATATAGGGCATTTATGTACACCTGTAAATAATTCTCAATACATCATTAAAGATAGGCCTAAGTAAGCAATTAAAAAAAATATCCAGATTTATTTGATGTGATCCTTCTGGTCGATGCTGCTCAGCGAGTCTTTTTTTTTATATTCGGCTCCATCGAGGCCAATCATCTGTTTTTTCACAATATCGAGTGTATTACGAGCTTTTTATAATAAGTGAAAAACATAAATCCTGATTCAACAAGGTAAGATGATAAAGTTATAACGTAGAGGTGTTCTTTATTCCAGATCAGTGGATACTTTTTAGCAGTGTCATTTTCTTTCATAGTCCAGTCAATGTCTTGGCTCTTAATAAATTTAGATTAGAAAGAAAAAAATACTAAAAATCAATGAATTAACCGAATTTAATGAAATGTTCAGTGTTGATACATTGATAAATAAAAGATATAATGCACCAGTTATTTTATTTGAAAAACTCTTACATTTTTTCAGGTCAGTTAACTTTGAACCACGTATCTTTGATGCGTAACACAGATTCACAAACATACGAGGTTCAAAGTTAATTGACCTGAAAAAATGTAAAAGTTTTCAAATAAAATAACCGGTGCATTATATTGTGTATTAATTAATATATCAACACTGAAAATTTCATTAAATTCGGTTATTCCTTGATTTTTTTTTCTTTCGGTGGGGTGACATATGATGGTGGAATTTATGTACGTTAAGTAGGATTTAACCACTCCAGATTAAGGAAAATTCCTCAAATTGTATTTACTTCTCCTTTTGGTGCTTTATTTCTTCTTCTATTTTTTTTTCAAAATATCTTTATATTTTATTTAACTATACTATATTTCTATTTCATAATTTTTATTTCCATTCTTTATTTTTGTTCTTTACTTATATTTTTGTAATTTTAGCTTGCGTCCAGCATGTAATTAATGTGTTATATATTTGGTACACTCGTACGTATGTGTGCTCGTGTGTGCCGGTTGGTTGATTGGTTGATTGGTTTGTTTTACGGTATATCAACCCTTTTCGGGTCATTTAATGCCGAAACAAGTAATTCTTATAAACAAATCATTCAGCTTGCTTACAATACCTGCTGTTGCTTAAGTTGACATGCAACAAATTATTCAACAGGTTCCTCGATGCTTAACTTCGTTGATCTAGCAGGAACTCGCGCTTGACCGTAATAGTGTCTGTATTTGTATGTGTATCTAAGAAAGTGATGTGTTGTTACATAATTATTAGATACCTAATGATTATGGAAATAGTGTAGAAATCATAATGGCGATTGATGCAGCTGATGGCCTTGAGAGTGAGTGACAGCGCTTGAACTCACTCTGACCTTGCTTTCCGGGGATACATCGTGAGAACCGGAAACCCCATAGAAGGCTCTGTTCCGGTTTAAGGATACTAAGTAACTCGGTCAGTTAGAAGTTAGAAGCCGAGCTCGTAACATGTAAGCCTCATCTGCGCAGATTGTCTGGGTTGGGGATTTGGGAATAAAGTAACATCAACGTAAATCGAAGTCTTGTGTTTATTACCTAAAAACTAACAATGACATAGGGCTTCTGATTAGGAGTGGTCCCTAACAGAAACCAGACCCGGAATCCCCATAGAAGAAAGTCCAGACCTTAGAAGAGACCAGACCAAGATGTTAGACGATCAGAATAGCAAAGCCGACCAGAAGAATAGATGACCAAGATATAGAAGAAGTAAAGAAGTAAAGAAAGGTATATAACATTGTATCGATTGGTACGGTGAAAACGCCAGTACGTAACAGTGTCAGTCTTAGTGTATATGATTTGTTCCTGTCCGAATGTTGATGGATAGAGATTTACCTTCTTTCAACATGTCATATCTACAGTTTCCCCAAGATCTGACTTATCTACTTTTTCTTCTCCGTCAAAAGTCGCATTCATAATATTCCGTCAAGATATCTACTGATAAGACATTGTCGTCTTCATTAGCTTTAGAAACGAGGAGTTCTAAACACAATGGACTACAAATCTCTATAATATACATTAGAACGAGTGTGTTGCTTCTATTTTCTGCGTATATTAATATTATTCCACAATCACCTTCAATAAATAATTCAAAAAATAGAAAATAAAATCCCTTGCTGATACATCAACTGATTCAACTCATTCTCAGAAATGAGTATGGAACAGGACAATTCCATTATAAGTAACCTGGGTAACGCAGATTATTCCATATTCATGAGTAGGAATTCCTCGTTCCCTTCCCTATTGAGCTAAATTGAAACTGACTAAATTTATACTCCTATCAATCAGGCTTACGTGTACCGATTTCAATTTCTCATTCTTCAGTGAAGTTAAAATTATTTGAAACTTATCCCAGAAAAAGTAATCTGAACAACCCCCCCCCCCACTCTCTCTCTTCTCTCTCGCTCTTCCTTACTATATATATATATATATATATATATATATATATAAGTTTAGTAGCGTAGACATGAAGTCAACGGCCTTGGTTTCAAAATCGCATAGGCGAGAAACTGTCAATAATCAAGCGCCGTTGACTTGATATCCACGTTAAGCTAACTTAGATATAAATGGTTTATCAACGATATTGAGCACAATTTATTTATACATGCATCACACTGCAGTAAATAGCAGCGCCGACTGGGCTCTTTAACCATGGTTTAGTAACCAGTCTAGGAGAAGAAAACTCTTAATTCAAACCCGTTAAACTCCGCTAAAAATTGACCATGTGTCGCATCATACTTGTGCGGAGGGGTGGTAAATATATATACATATACATGCAGCACACTATATTATCACATATATTATTATGCTGTATTTTCTGCGATGGACGTTACTCTAAGGAAGAATACGCAAATTGTAACACTACACGCATACACTGTCAAGCCTCACAGAGACAACAGCTATTATAATGATAATATAATTATTCGTTTTGTTTCAATTAATTTGCATAAAGGTGTATTTCTTAGACCCGTTGGATTTATACGTTGAAAATATACGAGAATCAGAAAAAGAAAAGATATCTCATCAAAAAAGTTGGACAAGTTTAAGAGAACTTAATCAGCAACTATCTGCAGGGTTGTTGTAAACTCAACAAGTCTGTGCTAGGGACGGGAATTTGGCACAGCAGGAAGATGTGCAAGAGATCACGATTTCGTGCACGCATGAAAGTTCGCGTCCCGCAGAGTAAGTGAAGGAAAGAATGATGAGATTGATGGTAAGAATACACCGCGGGGTTAATGATGATCATTTCTCCAGAGAAACATTGAAAAGATAAAGTTAACCAAAATAGATCGAGGGAAAGATTGATACTTTTACACACATTTGATTATCTCACAGTTCTAATAGATTTGAACAGCTTTACAGAAATAAAATATACGAGTGGCTATTAAAGAAGTTATTCAGATATAGAGCCAAAACTGGACGTAGTTGCACATTGAGACACTGTGTATGGTTTGGTTTTCTGTTTTTTTTTTGTTTTTTTGTTTAATGGCTTATCAACCTGCGAGGCTTATTTAATGCCAATGACATCTTTGTAGAAGAAATTAGTAGTGTAAGAAAGGTTCACAATTATATTATTTGGATACATGACTCCGACAAATGTTAACAGACAAAAGATTTAATATAGTACAGCACATGGATATGACGAGATACAAAGTACATAGGTAAAAGGTTACATAACAAGGAGTACACAAATAAGATGAAGACACATTCATGAATGGTACAAGATAACATATAAAAGTACAGACATGAGACTAGGATAGTCCATGCTGTGCGAAGAACTTACAGTCATGTAAGTGGGGCCAAAAGCCCCAACGAGAAGGAGTACACCGTGTCTACTCCACGTGGCTCGTAGTTACTGGAACAGGAAAAGAGAGAGAAGCCTTTTGAACCAGCAAACAAAACCGGACAGACAACTCTCCCAGGCAAATACGAAACTAATGCTACAGTAGTACTATTTAATATGTTTCTGGGGGTCGATGTGAGGTGGTTTCTACCTTAGCTAAAGAGAATTAAGTTGGGTGACAGGAGTTTTAACTCGTTTACTCCGATATCACTGGAGGTTTTGTAGAGTAATGTCTTCGTAGTAAATGGCCATTGCAAACCGAGTTAAAATCCTTGACGAGGCTGTTTGCATTTCACATAGTACTAATGCACTTGGAAAAGGCATGAATCCAATTATTATCTCTCCAACTATGGATATATAGTTGGGTAAAGTAGATTCTTTAATTATGGTATAGTAACACGTCTTGGAGAAGCTGTTTCAAAGCTGTTTAACCCCGCGTAAAAATTACCCTATCGCCTCCTGATCGTGTGGAGGAGTTGTTAAATGCATACTATCAGGTCACAATCCAGCACATTAGCCAACTAAGCCACGGTGACCCCCAGGTGTCACGAGTTAAAATTATTCTAAGCGAGTCTGGTATGTAGTAAGATTTTGAACTGATTGACATGTTTCTTGTAGATATTTTATTGCAACCGCATTTGACGGTTTTCACAATGGCTAATAGAAAAAAAGAATATGTCCTTCTCATAGGCGGGGCTTATACTACTCTGACTATAACCTGCAGAGGGATAAGACTCTCTCCTACAAATAGATATAATTGACATGACACAAAACTACATCTGATGGTGAGTTTCCAGTTTTGTAGCTCTGCAAATTGTTGAGTACCCTTTCATTACCGTTACTCCTATCAAGGGTTCATCTATCGGTCAGATAGGTGTGTTTAAAAAAGCTTTCATATTCAATAGGAACGTGTCCGCACAAAAAAAACTCTCAAGAAATATCCATAGAAATCAAAATAAGAATGCATATAACTCTGGATGGTTTGACATTTAGAATTAATCAATCAATCAATCAGAGAAAGAAGAATGAGATGTGATATAATTAAAACTTTCAATAATTAATGGAATTTCTAATTATAGTAGACATGTTTTTTAATACTTCTCCTCAAAATTGAAACCCACTGTCAAGACAGATTTCATGAACAAGTTATTGTAACCAATTTGATTGTTTTGTTTATAGCGAAATATATTTTTGGAAGACATTGGCTAATTATAAAATTGAATCGGATGATTTCAGAAATAATGGTAGCAAAAATGGCATTTCTTGGAAATATCAGATGAATTACTTATCTAAAGTTGGTATATATATAGATATTTTTATTAATATTGTATACGTTCTGTGCAAAGACTTTCTTTTATTTTATGTTTTAAAAAGTTGATGTGAGAGAAACGAGATGCTCATGGAAGCATAACAAACAAAATAATAATAATAATAATAATAATAATAATGATTGACCAAAGGACGAGAAAATTAATGACCATGCACAAGTCTCCCCACCCTAGAGATGATAGAGATAGATTATATGTGACAAGAAAGGAAGGGGAAGAGGTCTTGGCAACATAGAGGAATACGTAGAAACCACAATCCAACAACTTGAAGATTACACAAGAAAGAGCAAAGACAAATTACTTATGGCGGCCAACAATAGTGGAAGTGACAGATGGACAAACAGAAAAACAACAAAGACTAGAAAACAAAAATGAGAAGAAAAACAATTATATGGACACTTCAAACGACAAATCAAAGAGGTTGTTCATGGAAAGACTTGGACCTGGTTAAGAAAAGGAAACCTCAAAAGAGGAACAGAATCATTAATAATTGCTGCACAAAATAATGCCATAAGGACAAACTACATCAAAGCAAAAATTGATAAGACCCAACAAAATAGTAAATGTAGACTTTGTAGTAATAGAGATGAGACTGTAAACCATATACTCTGCGAATGTAACAAACTAGCACAACGAGAATAAAAACTAGACACGACTGGGTTGGGAAGGTGATCCACAGGGAGTTATGCAAAAAATTAAATTTTGACCATACAACCAAATGGTATTTGCATAAACCAGAATCTGTTCTTGAGAACGAAACACATAAACTTCTCTGGGACTTTGAAATAAAAACGGATCCCCTTATCCCTACAAGAAGACCAGACTTAGTGTTGATAAACAAAAAAGAAAGAACTTGTCAACTGGTTGATTTTGCAGTTCCAGCAGATCACAGGGTAAAGCTAAAGGAAAATGAAAAAATGGACAAATACCTGGACCTTGCCAGAGAACTGAAAAAGTTATGGAATATGAAAGTCAAAGTGATACCAATTGTAGTTTGTGCACTTGGAACAGTCCCAAAAGGATTGGAAAAGGGTCTGGAAAGTTTGGAAATCAGAGGAAGGATTGAGACCATTGAGAACACTGCACTGCTGCAATCTGCCAGAATACTCAGAAGAGTCCTGGAGACCTGAGGAGACTTGCTGTCACTCAGACTCCAGTGAAAGGCCATCAGCTAACACTGGTGTGAAAACTCAAAAGGAGTGAATAATAATAATACTAATAATAATAATAAGAATAAGAAGACCAGACCTAGTGTTGATAAACAAAAAAGTGGAAAGTTTTCAGAGGAAGGGTTGAAACCATTCAAAACACTGCATTGCTGCAATCTGCCAGAATACTAAGAAGAGTCCTGGAGACCTGAGGAGACTTGCTGTCACTCAGCCTCCACTGAAAGACCATCAGCTAAAGCTGATGTGAAAACTCAAAAGGAGCAAATAATAATAATAATAATAATCAAAGAATGTGTCAGTTTTAACTGCTAAAACTGTTAGTTAAGTTGAAGGATGGAGACGCGTTGTGTAATGGTTATTTTCGCAGAAAATGTATACGGCTATCAGAGTTTGTGGCTGGTTGTTTTTCACATAGCGCTAATGCTATTCCCCTATAATAAAATATAAGGAAATAGTAGTGTAGACAGTGGTCTTTTATTTGGTTAGGCAACCAGTTTAGTTAAGGTAGTGTGGACATGGAGTCAATGACGCTTGGTTACTGATAGTTTCTCGGTTATGTGATCTTTACAGACGCACATAAATTCACGCAAGCGCTATAATCTCATGCACATATTTACATATTAGAAAACACCTCGGCTTATGTACACTGATACACAATTCAACATGGCCACGTAGAATAAATGACCTTATTTTACGATTTCTTCGATTTTTCAAAAATCACTGACTGATGAATGCCAAGAAGAAAGGCATGCAGTTAATATAATCCTTTTAATTAAATGTATACACAAAAACTAATATATATATATATATATAATATATATATATATATATATATATATAAGAAAAGTTTATAGAATACAAACAACAAAATGTTATATGTTTTGCTGACAAACGTTTGTCTCGACCCTATGAAGAGGTCTTTTTCAAAGCAAATGGAAAAACGAAATAAAAATATCATAGATTCCGGAAATATAGCAAAAAATATAACATTTTGTTGTTTCTTTTCTATAAAACTTTTCTTCACATATTGTCGGATTAATATCCATTTTACCTTTTCATATATACATATATATATATATATATATATATATATATATATATATATATATATATATATAGTTTTCTACAACTATAAATGCTTTATATTTTACGTAATATATTGAGACGTTTTGTATTAACTACTAATGCTACTATAATGAAAACGTTGTAGCAACTATTGATAAATATATATATATATATATATATATATATATATATATATATATATATATATATATATATATATATCGTTCTTACATCTTGGCAAAATCTGTACAATTCTTTAAAAAGCCGGGGGACACCGTCGTATGCATATTAATCCTCCTGTACCATAGTCGGTAAGACATAAAAACAAGTAACACAAAAATGTTGCTACAATAATCTTCAAATTATATGCACGTCATAGAATCTAAGAACTAACAAATTACAAATACAAAGAAGGAAATGAAATGATTATATTTCCGATACACGTCGTCAGACCGGATATCACTAAACAGATACAAATGAACAGCAGTCCCTCAAATCAAACTTGCTTCCTGTTGAAGAGAATGTGACAATTTTATTTTCATTTTCAAAAGCCAGGAGAAATGAATAGTATTCCCGAAATATAGTAGCAGAAATATTTTCTTCTACGTCATTCCAAACGGTCTTTAAATAAAATCAGTTCATGCTCGCAGTAGAATATATATTAAAATCCCTCGTCATTCATGATCCCCGGATTGTCCACTCCGCAGTATTCAGAATATGCGCAAAGCTGATCAGTGTAGGTCCTTGCTGGCCGGCCTACACTTGTTGTATATTGTGCGAGCGGAAGCAGGATTTTCCGTTTGAACCGACACAAAGAAAAGACGACAAAAATGACAAAGGACTTTTTTCCCGGTAAAAGCGAACAAAGAAGTTAAAAAAACGGAAGCGAGGCTTTCCGGTCAAAAAAGCAGGGAGAAGATAAAGAAATATATAACAAAGACCCGTTATCAGATCAAAAGATAAAGATGCGTAGGAGTATCTATCGCTATAAAGGCCAGACGGTTCGAGCCGACAGGCAGTCAGACAGCGGACAGAGAACAGTGAGTTACCGACGCTCACGGTCCGTCGCGGCCAAGGGCAGTGAGACGCCACCAGGCACCCCTTTACCTCAACATCGCCAGTCATCCCAACAATAGTAGTAGTCATTGTCAACGCTCGCCATCCACCACGCGAGGAAGAAAGAAATAAACTCAAAGTTTTTACAATACCCATGTGTTGTAGATTTCATTGAGCAACTACTACATATATCGTCTAGTGGTTAGTGACGATACCGCTACGTATACAGATATACGAAGTAGGGCCGTGAATTTGAATAAGCCGCTATATAACATATATATATTTACCAACCCCTCCGCACGAGCAGGATGTGACACAAGGTCAATTTTAAGCCCAGTTTTAATTCAGAGTTTTCCTTCTCCTAGACGAGTTGCCCTCCCAAGGTTAAGAGCCCAGTCTGCTACTATTTACCCATAGCTGGAGGGAGAGTAGGATTCATACCTTCCCAAGGGTATTAGCGCTAAGTGAAATCAATTACGCTATATAACATATAGCCATTTGATGCAGTTCGTAACACACTGAATGCCACGTGCAGGTTTCCACCTTCACTAATGGTTAATCACTGCTTCTGCATCGGTGTTAATTGTATCTTTTTCGTCACGTTTTGTGTGACAGAGGGCACGTGGACCATACAGCTACTTTCTATTGGGTAGCTGTTTCCAGGATTTTTCTTCAAGACAGCTTGCAGCATTCTTGTACGGCTTTCCATCTAGCTTATTCTATAGGCGCTTTTTAGGTTCAAATGGTTCAGCTGTACAGTTAGTACTGATACAATTACGACTTAGAAGAATTGTCGCTATTAGTGAGAAAAAACGATTCCCATATAATTATAATTTGTCTATAGCAGTTTCTGACTTTCCTATTCTTGCATTAACATGCATTCAGTGGTTGAAATATTACTACTTAAGAGCGTGAACTTGATCTACCAATTTTAGAGGATTATCATTGAGTATGGATATGCCCCCTTCTTGTTTAAAACCCCAAGTACTGCGAAGCAGTCTTTCGTTAAGAAAGCAAACTTTTATAAAGTGAACAAACAGAAAAAGAATTCATTCATTTTTGAGAGCGTTGTTATAACCTAAAATTTGGAAAAAATATATATATGTATATATATATATGATAATGTAAACACGATGTGTTTGGATATGGCTTTGCCACAATTTTTGAGAATATGTGCTTAATTGGAGTCGTACCTAATTTTGAAAATTAATCAATTAATAATCAGAGCTATGGGCGGTCTTCCTATCTATAGCTCTGCTGATGAGGCCTAATAGGCCGAAATGTACATACAGAGATTGATTTTTCTCGATTTGTTTAGCCATACATTTAAATAGGAATTTTCAAAATTAGGTACGATTCCAATTAAGCACATATTCTCCCCCCCCCAAAAAAAAATATATATTGATTATATTATTTATATTTTTGCTTGTAAGGCAGTTACAATGCGTATATCGTATAAAATTCGATAATTGATGAAAATAATCATGACAAGCGAACTCAGCAAATATTGACCACTACGTAGAACATCGTACTGCAGCAGTTTCAACTTTATTAAGTCTCATCAGCGATGTATGCTCACGATTTCCCTCCGACAGAAATGAAAATCGGGAACTCAGCACGCAGAGTCAGAGACACTACTACTGGGCCACCGCTACGCAGCGAACGATATATGCTAAATTAGCTTGTCAAGGGTAAATACGTCACTATTACTACTACTATACAAAGCAGAGAGTAGACGTTAAGATTGCAAATTTTAGGCCTATGCTCCGGCATGAGGAAATGAGATTAAGATAATTTGCTTTAGAAGCATTGTCGAGTAAAGTATATTATCATTTATATTTTTTGCTTGAAGGCATTTACAATACGTATATCGTATAAAATTCGATAATTAATGAAAATAATCATGACAAATGAACTATATATATAACGGAGTATACACACACCCAAACAGATAGATATATTTTTTTAACTAAAAATATTTGTTTTTATTTTTTACCGACTATGGTACAGGAGGATTAATATGCATACGACGGTGTCCCCTGGCTTTTTAAAGAGTGGTACACTTGTACACTTTTTGCCAAGATGTGAGTACGATATTTTCCTTGTATATGAAACATTTTAAAGAACGTTGTAAACTGGCAATAAAAACACTGAACTTTTCGGGTGATTTTGTACATCAATTCGAAACGGATTTACGTTCCCTTGTTCATAAACACAAAAAAGCTTTTAAAAAATTTATACATTCTTCCTCGTCTGTTCTCTTTAATAATCTTACACACACACACACACGCGCGCACGCACACACAAATATATAAACACACACATATGTACACACATACAAACATACACACGCACGCATATAATCACACACAAAGCATACATAGACGCATGCACACACACACAAACACTCACACAAACACTCACACAAACATACACAAACACACGCTCACACCAAAAATATATTTAATAAGGCCAAAACAGAATGTGAAACGGCTCTAAAAAATAGCGGGACATTTAATAAATTGACTTATAACAAAAAGCAATAACAAAAAGAATCTAAAGGCACGAGGAATAGAAATTTAATATAGTTCAACTCCACTCCCCTACAGCAACAATTTTAGAACAAATTGAGAAGAATATTTTTTTCTTTCCATTTAATGAAAAAACACTTAGCAAATTGTTTAATAAAAACAACAATTTAAAAATAAGATATTTTGGCATGGACAATATTCAGAAAATCATCGGTAAATAGAAATTGAAATTTTAAATGAAAAAAAAAAATAACAATCAGAAGTCCAGATGCAACTGTATTGAAAGAGATTGATAATGTCGTAAAGCAGAAAACCACCCAGAGAGAAATGTAATAATCCAGCTTATAGGCTGGTGCAGTGGAATATGCCAACTGCAACTCTCCAGAGGGTAAAAATCACCCCCCCCATTTGTGCACATGCTGGATCTAATCTGAAAATCTAACGAGTTTTGAGTACCTTTATCGGCTTTAATCCCAGTTCCACTACGAGGCGGGTTGTAGTACCTATTAGGTCCCCAACTATAGGAAGAATGTATCAATTTTTAAAAAGCTTTTTATGTTTACGAATAAGGGAGCGTAAATCCGTTTCGAATTGATGTTGCATAGGGAGGATCAAAGTGTAGTATCTGTTCCAGATTCTATGCTTTGACACTTACTTTTCCTTACCCGGCCTCGGCTGGGGGTCCAGTGTGCTTCGGCCTGGACCGGTAAGTACAATTAATAAGCATCGATCCAGGGATCCTTCCCCCAGATCGATTGCAATTTTCTATGTGCCCACGTAAAAACGAGACCTTGTGTCCAGCCCTCATAAGTGGAATAGCAGGCAACATACCCGTGTACTTTCTTTCTTACCTGCTATTCTTCTTCCGTCTTTGGAATCTTATACATTCTTGCTTGGTCTGATCGCTCTAGTCTGAACCTTTCTTTGGCGGACTTCCGTCGGCTCTTAGGTCTTCTACTTTGGGGAGTTTAACTCGTTTATCAGACGCCCTGTAGTTTATTTGGTTACCTTTATTCTAGAAGGTTAAATAAACAAGTACTCCATTGTGCGTTTGTATCTTACTTTTATTTTAAATCCCCCAAGCCAGACTAATCTGCGCAGATGAAGCGAGAGCGCGGCTTATAACGCTGACTTATTCCCTTCCGAGCTCGCTGCTAAACCTCTCTAATGACTGAAACCCCTATAGTCTCATCCTCCGTATAAATGCCGGAAGCGAGCAGGGTCTGTCTACTGGTTCTCACGGCTATCCCCAGGAAGATAGGGTTAGGACTGAGTGTCAAGCTTGTCATCCCAATCTTCAAGGCCGCTAGCTGCACATAACAAACGCCATCTTGTTTTCTGACACTTATTGCACATAAAATATTAGGTACCTAATAAGTTATTGTAACATTGATAATACAAGAACCATCCGAAAAGTTCAGTTGATTAGTGCCAGTTCACTAGCATTCTTTTAACCATATTATCGTACACAAGAAAAATCTCGTACTTACATCTTGCAAAAAGTTATACAAGGTGTACATTCTTTAATGATAAAAAAAGTGAGTTATTAAAAATGTTTTAGCAAAATTGAGTTTGAAAACAAAATAGAAGTACCCAACAAGCTTACGAAGAAATAAACGTCTTTAAAATACGACCAACAAATATGCTAATAATTATGATACAATGATAAGTAGGTGTCGTCAAATAGTAGAAATGGAGGAGTGTATTTTCAATTCTACTATTTGACGCTACAGTACCGAAAGGATTACCTCCAGTGTCTACCAATATCACTAGTGTTACAAATTATAGTGATAGTCTATCTTTTTTCGATGTAGTGTAGGTTAGTTTCAAATTAGGTAAAACTGTGGAAAAATTCACTTGGAAGTTTAATGGCTTTCTTGACTGCGGCTCCGCCTGGAACAGGTTCCTATTGGTTAGATAGTCCCGTGATCAAACGCAGCTGGGAAGCTAGAATTATAAATTATTTAGAGTTGTGTCCAGGTGTCTCTTTTGAGCAAACGTGGCTATCTCTCTCTGCNAGAACGGGATGTAAATTTGGATCATTGTAAGACCGAGGTTTACCCAATTGTGATAGACTTGTGCCACACTAAGTAAGCTAGTAAATATCATTACTACTGAAGTTGCTTGGTCTAAAATGTTCCCAATTCTCTCCTGTGGCAGAAAATCAATATTCAGTTCAAGGAAATATCAGGTTTTTCCACATCCCGATTTCAAGGCCAGTAGATATTCCCCCACATTCTGAAAACTGCTCAGAAAACACACTCTTCTTTTCTTCATCCGACCTTGTTTAACTAAGTAATGATATCTATAGGATGCTTTGTCATTTTCAAAACACATACCACAAAAAAATTTCGTGTGGGTGGCGGACCCTGTGATGCCATTAAGGATAGCAGCCCAGGTGGATGAGCAGTTCATGACATGTATACTCCACTTTGGCCCTATTTGGCTAGAGGGCGGTCGAAGAGGCCCACTCCGATCAATGGCTTGGTCATTCAACCTAGCACTATATGAATTTTCCCAACCCTATTTATCCTTATCAAGCCCCCAACCCTTTTTATCATATGGGTGCTAGAGCCGGTGGCTGCCGGTTACATGTCTTGGAATGATGTTAAAACTCATCTGATGTGAGGTTCCAGTTGGAGTTTGGGAATGTGGAGCCCCCCTTCATCACCATTGCTCCCTGGTTCCATCGATCCCGGATGTAGTACCTGTAGGTCCCATCTATGGGTTAAATAGAAAAAATGTATTGGATAAAAATTGTATTATCCATTTAAAGAATTGATTATTTCAAAACTTTATCGCATTAAATGACCCACTGAGGTTGTTATGCCGCTAAACAAACCAAACCAAACAAACAAAAGTTCGTATCCTGTCATAATTTATACTCAACACACAATGTTGAAGTGGGTCATTAGTACCCAGCGAAAGAAACATTGGTCTTTGTTTGATGAAAAGATCAGCAGATTATAAATTTCTTGGGACAAATCATGTAGCAGAAAAACAAATCCCATAAAGATTAAAAACTATTGCAAAGTCTCCAAATGAGGGTATAATGATCAGTCCAGCGCAATTTGCGTCAAAGAAAAATTAGTATAGTCAGAAAATTCCGAGAAGATTTACAAAGTTTACAACATTAAAGACACGAAAAGACTATGTCACTATAATCAGACAAAGCATCTGTCTCAATCATATCTGTGTACCACTCAATTCTTAAGACGTTTTTTCCCTCTAAAATGATTATGAGAGTATAAGGAAACGGATATCTTTGACAAACCTGGTTATTAATGAAATGTCATCAATAATCAGTTTTCAAATGGATATAATCCTTGAAATGACGATTATCCCAATATTGATGAGGTTCATAAAACGATAAAGATAATGAAATATCCGAAAAGACCAGTGACTTGATAGTATTCCCATTGACTATCCTGTCCGTTGGTGTGTGACAATATTGCTGCAGAGATCCATCATCTATATTAGACGTCTGGTTGGTATCGTCTTCCTCTGAACTGACTTGACGCGATTTAATTTCATTATTAAAAGAAAGGGATGGTTCACACAAGGACGATTTACAAAAAACTTTCACACTGTTATAGAGGCGACTTCTTGACTAATATCGTAAACGTGGATGTCACCCTCATTCGTCAAAGATGTATGTACAACCCCTCCGTATATTTTATCGCCTTTTGACCCTTCTCTAACTGGACCACATATCAAAATCTCATTAAAACCATCGGCAATATTCCATAAGAGATCCAGAAGTAAGCCAATATCAGCCCTAAGAACCAAAATACCATTGTTCTTCAATTGACATAATGGGCAGAGGGAGCCAGAAGTGTAATATGATATGTCTGACCAATCTGGTTTGATTATTCCCATCATCAACACTGTTAGTTTGGCATAATTCTATTCTTTTAATGCAATAATTCGTTGATACTGTTCAGTCGTTATTTTGATAAAAAAAAGATGAAGCTTGTGTCAGTTGATAATGTCTCTAAAACACTTTAAAAATCATTTTATTGCCTCTTTAACAACAGATTTGCATTTAGATCTCCACACGACTAATTGTCTCAGATATATAGTATATGTTTTACTGTGTGTTGCATGTATTGTTTCCTGTGAGCGTCCGAAGTGTCATGTCCTGGGATTAGCTTCACGCTATTAGGCATGGCCTCCTCAATGAGTATTTAAACCAATAAAGTTTCTTTTACTTATTTTTTTAAATAATTTGTACTACTATTGATTAATAAATTTCTTATTTCTTATTCTTATTTCTTATGTAAATTAGCCCGGAAGATTTTATGATGAGAAAATAAGAATCACGTTAGTTATATGGAAAAGTTTAAGGATGAATCTTCATAAGGTGACCATGACATGCTTCTATTGGACCAGAAATGAAGACATACGAAGCAGGAGAGAGGAGGAGTGAGAGATGAGAACGGAGATTGTCTTGCTACAATTACACGGGCGAGAGTTAAGACATGAACTCTTGTTCTCGGCAATTGACTTGGGGAAATAAAAAAATCTCATGAGAAAAAGAGTGCCTTGTGTATTACTAAAGCCTCTAAATGGTACAACTCAAAATGTCCCCAGAATGCCCAATTTGCGTTCCTGACTCCAAACATCCAGGAATGTCAGAAAACTCAAATAGTCTAACAACAAGATTCAAGCCTCTCCAAATGTAGTACCAAGTCAGATAATATATATATATATATATAATATATTATAAAATATATATATATATATATATGAATCTCTATTATAATGGAGATTGTGGTTTGTCTGTCTTAACCGAAACCTATATTACTATAACAAGTCACATTCCTTTAGTTATTTACATCATATTCTCCATGATTTTATTTTTATTAAACCTCCAATTATTAATAAATTGTGTTTACATTACTTACACTGTACATATCACATACTAAGTAACATGCAATTGTATTATATATACAACAAAAATAGAGGTTTACAGGTTGAATGGGAAGCTAATTCATATGGATCTTAAAAAATTGATTAATAAATAATGCTTAGTATTATGATTTTCTAATTGTTTAGTTTTATCTTATTGAATATGAACAAAAAAATCTTCAATAAATCTTAAAAGAAATCCCTTTAACAAGAAGAAATAACTGTATATTATTCTTTACTTCCTATTTTACTAAAACAGTTTAATTAGAACATTTACATAAAAGAGGAGTAACGAAAAGATGGAAGAGTTAGTTTCATAAGTTGTCATTTTTCAATCATACCCCTCTGTTCCAAATCTTTTATCTACATTCTTATCAGTTTCATTAGCCTTTCTAATTTAATATCATATTTTATTATAAAATTTAACTAAAATACTGCACCCGAGGTGCATATATTTGCTATATATACCAATAACGTTTTATGTCACCACATCATCACTCTATTCTGACAATGAGAGCGTAACGTAACACAGTGAGCTAATACATCTAGTATTGAAATACTTCTTCATACCCAATCAGCATGCATAACTAGACACATTAGGTCTGGTGTAGAATGTCAGAGCGGCTTAAGCAGATGCCTGACGGAGAGGTACAAGGTATCCGAGACATTTGCACCTCAAGATTGTTGAAATGACGTCAAAAACAACTTAAATGCTCAGTTAAGAGGGCTGACTATTTGATGAGAAGTGGAAAGTAGAAAACAACATCAGTTTGAAAAAAATGATCTGCAATTGAAAGTAAAGGATTTGAAATACGATAATCAAACACTTTCTTTGACGAGCACTTCGGGTAACAGTGCTTCATTTTACAGCGAGAATATATAATCTAAAACGACGTACTAGTCATATGAACTCTTGTCAGTTGCTGATTAAAAATTACAGCCCGTCTTCCTCAGCGCTTGAATTCGTGTATTCGGTCAATGATAATTCCAAAAAAGAGTAGAACCTTCAATATTTATGGAGTAGTGTTATACACAGATGTCATTATTCTGTAATAATGTTCCGTTAAATTCTAATCAGTAGTGTGTGGATACGAGGAAAAGTGTCACTCTTAAAATTTGAAACCCAGTATAATATATATAATATAATATATATATATATATATTATTATATAATGTGTGTGGGTGTGTTTGTGTGTGTGGTGTGTCTGTGTGTCTGTGTGTTTGTCTGTGTGTGTATGTATTAAATATCAAATAATTATATATAATTGAAAACTTGTGGAGCATTCTAAGCAGCGTGTTTATGAGAAAGATGCCACATTTAGAGCAAAGATGACTTGTGACAGGAAATAGTCAACGGTATAACGTGAATATTACATCAGGAGAAAATCCAGAATTCACAGTTTCAATTGATCAGGGCTTTTTCAAGTCATTTTAAAAAGGATCACATATCCATATTAACTAACTTCACTATCATTTTTAATCTTGTACTTTTTTTAATTCAATTTGATTATCTTAGTTGCTGTATGCATCCAATAAAATCTAAAAATGAAACAATAAAAGTATATTTCTTTTTACCCGGGTTTTATTACACCTCGCTAATAATTTGACAATGAAGAATTAATAATTAGGTAAAATGACCGTAACTTCTGTTCCTTTTTGTAGACCTTTTTACAATTTTCTAGGGGGGATAGGTGTATAACAGTTGTCATTATCTCTTAATAATTCCGTTAAATTCCATCAGTAGTTTGTGGATAGGAGGGAAAGTGTCACTTCTTTAATTAATTGGAAACGCAGTATTTATATATAAATATATATATAAATATATATAAGATAATATATATATATGGTGTGTGTGTGTGTGTGTGGTGTGTGTGAATAATTATATATATGTGTGTGTTGATATAATATATATATAATGTGGTTGTGTGTGGTGTGAATGGTGTATATATTTTTAAAATTATATATATATATATAATATATATATATATAATATATAATATATATATATTGAGCAATTGAGATAATTGATAAGATTATAGATAGACAGATATTATACCTATGCAAACCTCCTGCTTATTTGAACAAGCACATACGAACTGAATGCCTTACGACGTTTAGATATCACAATCTTTCGAAAATGGAAGGAGATACTTCAAATAACGTTTGGAAACTAGTTAGTTTAGGTAATCGTTTGATATATTATATTGTTTGTGTGGGTGTGTGTGTGTGTGTGTCTTGTGCTTCGGATGTACGCCTTCTTTGTACTCATCAGTGACGTGTGCGTATAAGCGTACTTAAATATTCGTATATGTGTGATAGTGTGTCTTTTCTTAGTGCCAGACAAAAGGCAAGTGAAAGCAAAGAAACAAAACGAAATTGAATCGTAATGATGAGAATTCAGAAGACTTTGTGCTTGATCGGAGCCGTGTAATTGAACGATGAGCGATTGATTGGCCAGCGTTTACCAACACCCTCTCCATCACAAACACTCCCTTTGTTTCTCCCAATCTACAACTTCCACCCTCCCAACTAAACCGCTTTTCCCTTCCGCAAACAAGACACAACGTCGCGCGCACAACGAGGTCATGTTTTCAACTTCACACGTGCTGGAATCAGACAGGCGACAATATTTCTAAGCCCCGCCATTGTAAGACATTTTTTCCCGCCTCTCCGTTTGTTCTTGTTTTTCTTTGGACGTTTAATATCTCTTCTTAAACAGTCTTTTACATTTTTTGTCGAAGTGGAAATGGCGGAAGGAGTAATACCAAGTACAATCGCATATATATAGTACAATAATATCTCTCTCATATATACAACATAAATTCACACATTATATGTATATATATGTGTAATAATAATTTATTTTTGTTTAACTTAATATATAAGACAATAATAATATATATAAATATATAAATATTATAATATAAATATATATATATATATATATATATAATATATATATATATATAGATATATATATATTACTAATAATAATACACATAAATATAATTATCTACAAAAAGCTCACTAATTAACAAACACATCAGAAAATACACAGCATTGTACTTACACGTCGTTTTCTTACATACTTTGACTGAATATAAACTAGAACATGACAGAAATATATATTAAAAAAAAGATTTAAATGTAGAGGAAAATTCTGATTAGTTTCGAAAGCTTCTTTTTACATTTATTTCTTGTTATTTCATCTTTTGTAAATATGTAGATCTTTCTACCACAACTACACATGAACATCCTACATAAAGCAGGGCATGTGAAAAACATAAAACTTCCTTGTACTTTTAAATAAATGAGATTGTCAGTGTTCAGGGATATCAGTGTGTCACATTTTTTCAACTTTAATCCTAGGCCATACCACAAATTATTCATACCATTGTGGAAATCAGACCCACGCTATGAGCATAATAAAAACATCCGCCGAATACTGATCCCAAAATCTTGAAATTTTGGATTCTCAAATTTTAATTCCTGCGAGTGTGTTTTTACGTGAATTTTGCGACAAATGTTTTGTACGAAACATGTCTATAACTTGTAAATAAATTGAGAAATCGAAATACAGCGAAAACACCCAAGAGAAAAATAATTGTTGTACGAAAATGAAGGACCTACGTGCTATCTAAATGTTTTTAAATTAATGTAGCAGAATAATTATTCGATAAACTTTAAAAAGTAACTTAAATATTTAAAACTGCTAATGTTAATATAAATATAATATATATATATATATATATACAATACACATATATATAATAAATATATTATATATATATATAATATATAAAATAACATTTAATATGTATTCAAGCATGGATTGTCATTTAAAGCCGAATGCCAAATCGGAGCCATCCGCAGGAGAGATTAATTGCCGCCGATACGGTGGCTTTAACTAGTCTCTACATAAGGTCTACATCTCATTTGCTGGATCGAAAAACTTTTGTCATTTGTCTTCATCATCAATTGACTCAACAAAAATGTCTCTGACTCACCATCATCATCATCATCATCTTCATCATCATCATCATCATCATCCATCACATTAAGTGAAGCATTCTGTATACTCTGGCTATCGTCACTATCTGTCATCGTTCCTGGCATACTCTAACGGCATTTTGTTCCGCCACAAACTGTTTTTATATAATCCCGCATCACATTTTCCTCAAAATATGATATATATAAAACATTTTTAACCAAATGAACCGCTATTCAGCCCAACAAAAGACTAAAACTATTTTCCCAACGTCACACAGATTCACGTGATCTCTAAGCCAATGAGAATCCGTTTCAGAAAACCTAAGTTCAAAGACATAGCAACAAAACTATTTACCTCGCAGTATAATTTACTATTAATTTAGTATCTACAAGTCTCTAGAAATATACATAGGGCCTCTCCATAATTTCAATAAATAAAGAAGCGTGAATACTAAAATTATAGCTATGTTTCTAGTATTTTCAAGTTAATCTATCCAAACAAGGCCTTACTTGTTTGGGTCTGTTTAATACGCCAACAACATCTCTTATTGTTATTATATTACTGACTCTTTTTCTTCTCTTCATAGGTGGTACTTATATGCGGGGAACATCGAATTTTTTCATAAATTGAATATATACGCAGAAACGGAGAAAAATTATCGAGATCATAATATTTAAAGCAAACCATATACGTATCTATATATCTATAATTATGTAGTATATTTTAAGATAAAAAAATCTACCGTTATGTTTGTAATGATTACTTAAGGAAAATATTTTATAAAGGAATTATACCACAGATATATAGAAAATGAGAGAACATAGTCAATAATCGCATTCAATAAATTTTATATATGATATATGTGTGTATTTACAGTTAATTCTCCTCTAGCGCTTGTAAGTGTGATGATGCACCATGGAAGAACCCGACAAGATCGTTGGGTTTGACTCACGGCTGGAGGTATCCTGCTAAGTCATCCCACAATGAGGAGACGCTATACATCGAAACAGGTATATGATGACTAATATATATATATATATTATAATATATATATAATATAGTATATATATATTAATACGATGTTATTATAGTTGTGAGCAAGGAGAGACATCAGAAATTGAATGTTTTAGCGATGTGGCTATTAAAATTTTTATCGACTGAATTTGTTATAAATAAATAAATCAGAGATTCTATGTATGATTTAAAAAGAATTCTATCAGTTATCTAGACAATAATCTTTTTTCCATCTGTTCTTAATATAATATATATTTCTTAATTTCAACAAATCGGTGAAAAAAAACAAAAAAAACAAAATTGATTTTTTCCTTCCATGTCAGCTGATGATTAACATTTTTACACACGAATTATGATGTCGTTCATGGGAAAACCAAATTCCCCTAGAATTCTGTCTCCATTTTGCTTACGTGTTCGTGCAATATTGTATACGCCCCCGCCGCCCCCCATGCATGAAATAACGTTTCCCTTCTAAACATGACATTGACCAGCCTAACATCAATCTGCTCACATATTACGATTGCTTATTCACCCTTCGTGTTGCCGCATACATTTCCTAATTCACACAACCTTCCATCACGAAGATGGATACCATTAAAGTTGTTGTGCATGGTCAAAAGTTAAATAATTAATATGCTATGTGCAACTCAAAGTTCCTTTATCCATGCGACTTCCATAAAGCGTAATGTGTCACGCACTAAATTTTATATGAGGTCTACTTTTTTTATATAATGTCAAAGGAACATTCTTTGGTTTTCCAGAGCCCTTCTTGTCGCTATACGTCAAAACGATCCCCAATCTCCTTTATTCGTGTAAGGATGCGCTCGTGTGTAACGGACTTGGGTTAAATCTGAAGAATAATGATTGCATTTCACATGGCCCCCGATAACCTTGGGAAAATGATATGAATCCAACTGTTTTCTCTAATCTATAGCAAAATGTGAGGTTATACTGGGCGAGGAAAATCTTTGTATGGCCAACCTGTCTAGGAGAAGGAAAAACATCCAAAAACCGATCCCCCCCCCTCTTCTTCCATGATATGCCGTAAATAATACACATATGGTTACTAAGCCTTGTTTAAGCAGCAACTTTAAATTTAAAACTCTCATTCAAATCATCTGGGACTCAGGCTTAAGAATTCAACTTGTGTCAATTCTAATTTTGATATAAGAGTATAATACATACATATATAAATATATATATAATATATAATA
Organism: Doryteuthis pealeii; assembly: GCA_023376005.1. Taxonomy (NCBI): domain Eukaryota; kingdom Metazoa; phylum Mollusca; class Cephalopoda; order Myopsida; family Loliginidae; genus Doryteuthis; species Doryteuthis pealeii. The sequence continues at coordinate 63,181,796 of CM042159.1, read as the reverse complement.
TTATATATATATAATATATAATATATATATAGTGTGGTGTGTTATGTTATGGGGTGCGTGTGTGTTTTTTTTGGTGTGTGTGTGTGTGTGAGCTAATAAAGACATTCTCATTTCATAATCTTATTTACTAATATAAATAATCAAGAATTAACATTTATTAAATTAATATTCAAATACTTTAGCAAGGAGCGTGACCACGGTACGACGTAACTGCATCTATGGCGAAGTTCCAATTTGAACACTGGTGAGTTATGAGTACCCCTTCATCCACCCTGACTTGATGGTGTACCTTTAGGATACTATCTATTAAGTTAAATAGAAGAAAGAAAAACATGAGTTTAAAAAATTAAGTTAAAATAAATGAATACTCATCAAAAATTAATAAAAACAACGTCTTCGCATAAAAATAACCCAATAATGGGGACATGCCTTAAAAATCCAAACCAATCAACATAGCAAGTAGCTTCAGCTATCTGTCCTGGATTGTAAAGTTAATTATTGCGTGACCAAGAAATCTGCCTCCTCGTCTGCAGGCCAGATTTATTTCCCGATGCCCGGGCAACCTAAAAGGGAATACGAAGATCACGCACTTTTGGCACATTGCTACTGTTGGGTGTGGCCTCCCCACGTTAAAAAGTCCTTGTTTCAATCCAGGGCCTGGTAGGAAGATGCAGGAAAATAAACTGAGCAGTATTCGTTATACTATAAAAAGTTATAAAGTATCCGCTTAAAATGTCCCTTTGTTTGCATAAAACAAGAACTTAAAAAGTTATATACCAATTTCTAATGCAAGTCGATTATGGTGAAATAAATTTATCAGTCTTAGCCTGGCACCATATGAGAATCAAACTAATAATTCTTTGGTAATGATTACATCATGAACTCGCCAGAAGGGATTATATACTCAATATCGGGTATAAAACGAGGATGAAATCAATAGATATAGATATAGAATAGATAGATAGATAGTATAACGAGAGAGAGAAGAGAGAGAGAGAGGGGGGGAGACATATATATTAGAAGGAGATGTCTTACTGATATACTTTATTTCTGCTTACTTGTTGCTGATTTCTGCCTGCATACTGCTTTCTTTCTTCTTCTTCTTCTTTTATTCTTCTTCTTCTTCTTCTTCTCTTCTTCTCTCTTCTTCTTCTTCTTCTTCTTCTTCTTTTCTAGCCGACATCTTTCTTGTCTTTGACTAATGAATTGTTTTTATATCTAATAAGCAACAAGACTTAAGTTTCTTGATCAAGTTTTTTATTACTATGCTAACACATAAGTCCTTCCATTCCACCGCAGGGATTGAGATTTGAACCGGAGAGAAGACTAGCGACTCATATCCTTCCAATTAGGGTCGAATCAGATACAATCTATTCCCACGTCTCTGTACGGAGGTCAGTTTGGGACCATCTAAAGTCAATCCTAGCTTCCCAACGGTTATGAAACTACCCAACTGCCGCTTTTAATTCTTATAAACAACTTTATTTGAAATTTAAAACTTACAGGTACGCTCACATATTATGATTTCTAAATTGTAACAAGGAATCTTGTAACTGAGTTTTGCATTTGTGTTTTTAAAAAACTGTTTAGGTTATTAAATGACTAAAATTAGTACTATCAAGTAGAATACATTACCAATGCTTCACGCAGAATTCCACGAACACCTCTAATCATAGACACTCCCGACTTCATTATGCGAAAACTGCTGAAGTTAGCTTTCAGATCTAATTAATTTGAACAAAAAAGCAACAAAAAAGTTTTTCTTTTATGTTTCTGATTGTCGTCATATCTGTCATTTATTGAGGCTTTTATACTTGCCTCTTTTCTCTCCCCTACTAGTTCAACCATTGAACATATAACAACAAGAAGAGAAGAAGCAAAAAAAGATGAAGCTCGTTTGTCTAATAATGGCGGAATAAGTCTGTCGGCTTTTTCTTGTCAGAAAGAAATCAGGTTCGGCTTTTTAGAAAAATAGTTTTAAATTTGTTTTTGCCTGATTGATTGTCTTCATGATTCTTAAGATTTTTTAAAATTTTTGTTCTTAATATTTTTTTGCGGAGGGAGGGTGATTATTTGGCATGCTGTGGATCTTTATTCTTAAATGTGTTTAGTTGAGCGGGCGTCCATTATTTTTCTGAAGTAAAATACTTATTCATTTTGATATCTTTTATGATTAATCTTTTTAGAAAAATGCATCAACGCGATTAGCTAGAAGCATCTTTCTCAGGTACGTTATTCTTTATATGCTTTTTCAAGAATTGAAACTTCACACACAGTGAACGTCTATTTCTTTATGTATGACAATTCACCCAAAAAAAAAAAAAAAAAATACACCTCTTTAAGCCTTCAATAACATGCAAAGTTTAATTCATATCAAAAAATGAGTATATCAACTAAGTAAGAAGCATTTGCGGAAAAAAAGAAGTATTCAATTCATTATATAAGAAAACCAACATTACAGTAATACACACCTTTTCATTTCGACCTACGTCAAATTCGCTTTTACGCCTACTGGTTTCAAGTCAAAATTTTGGTGCAGGAACGACATACGGTTCGATTTTACGTCACTCATAAACACCTACTTAAAATAATAAAAGGATGTTAAATGAATAAAACCTTCCTTGAAAATATCGAAATAAATAAAGTATATGAGAATTAATAATAATGATAAAACTAAAGAAAAGTTAAAAGCAATAAAATAAATCATCAAAAAACGTATATCATCATCATCATCATCATGATCGTCATGATCAAGATCAGGATCATGATCAGGATATATCAGTCATCATTCTAACAGCAGGATAACCCTGATTCTCTTTCTCTCTCCATCACACAACATTTCTATCCGTCATTGCCCCTGACAGAGCTTCCTCATGTATCTAGAATCCATTCAGTGCAGATCGCCGTGTAATTATGCTTGTTAGCCTACACTAGTGTGTCCATATGTGGATGTCACAGAAGAACGTGTCTGTATGAGCCAATCTAACGTTCAGCATGCCCTGCACGTCTTACTTGAATTAGTTTTTGTGGTACGAGGCAAGTGACTTAACAGTTGTTTTTTATGGTGTCTGTTCTGAATTTGTTCAGAAAAACACGCGGCGTCCTTTGCGTCGTTCCTATCAAGTATTTCTGTAAAGCGGATATCGAAAAATGTGTAAGCCAAATGTAGGCCAATATTAGGTATATACATTCGTTCATACTAAAGTCCAACCCTTCAGTGTGGTGTGTGATGACAGTAGTAATGTCAAAGCTATGCCGTCCAGAAATCAAGTTCCTCTTAGGGCCTCCAAGGCGGATGGTCGTCTCTCACTGGCATTAAGGACACAGACCGCTAAAGGACTCTGGAAAACCAAGGGCTTCTATAATCGTCTTGGAAACCATCGGCTTTTGGGTACTCTCCCTGTTGTTCCGATGGAAAATTTGCGGCAACAAGGACATTTCTCTGACCGCGGATATGCGTGCCAGGTGCGATGTTTTGAATTTCCCTTATTATTCTTGGTAGGAATTCACTATCATATAGACACATTCAAACCGGTAGGCCATATTACATAACAGAATCAAAAGGTAGGCCACATACTATAACAATCATCAATTAAGCGTCCCTTTAGTCTTTAATGCCTTAACAAAGTACATTCTTAGCGAGTGTTGTTATACCAATTCAAAGGTTTGGTGTCATATTTCAGAATTTTACGGGCAAATAGCAAGGTAAATAATACCTTATAATAAATATACCTTATAATAAGATTTAATTGTTTCCATTGTAAACTAAAAGATATTACAAAAAATGTATTTAATGTTTGTTTGGTTTGAGCAATAGTATATTCCTTCACAAAAGAACTCCATACAATAGACAAAAGATCATACTTGCCAAGACAGATCATTAAAATAAGTAATATTAATAGGATTGTGTTGCAAAAAAAAACACTTAAAATAAAAAAAGTAGTATTAAATTATTCGGACTATTGTCCTATCTTTTTGTTATCTTTTACAACGTTTCGGGCCATTATCCCCTCCGGCCTTCTTCTTGGTATTTTCTTCACACTGAATATCCAATTGAACACACAGCATAGGAGTGGGTAAGACATTATAACGACAGTTATCTCTAGGCTGCAGTTCAAGCTGGTCAAGGGTGAGAGTAACATAGAATAATAATTAACACAAGCCTAATACATGTAACCCAGCTATGGTTAGCGGAAACTAAAAACAGGATGCCCCGCCGGATGAATAAATTTGGCGGTCACAGTTCATGATGGTCCCGATTACGACTAGAAAAAGATTTTCGAGTTCAAGAAGCTCTCGAGTCCGACAAAAAAATACCGAAAAAAGCCGAAGGAGGAGGGTTCACCCAAGAAAACTGAGGATTGCATGGATGCACCAATAAAGGGACTCAACAAAGAAACATCAATGTATCCGTGGGCGTAGTGGGGTTAACGTGCTGACTGTGACATCCGAGAAGCGAAGCTTGAACATTCGACGTACTATTAAGTTCACTTTGGATTGAAACATAATAAAGGTATAGGACTTCCTCATCGTCCCACCTTACATATTAAGATAGTAGTTCTCTTATTTCTACTATAAAGATAGCTGTAGCATTAAATAAACCTACTATAGTTCAATATGCTATTAATTCATAGAAAAACCATCACGAAACCAAGGAGCAGAGATTAATTACAGTATCCGTATAACCAATATGAACAAAATATCACCGAAATACAGAAAACAATGGTGAATAAATCTAGAAAACAAAGAAAAACAACTGTTGTGAAACTTCAAGCTTTCAAACTAACGATTAAAGAAAGAAAGAATATAAAGAAAAAAAAGAATAATAAGAAAGAAAAAAGAGAAAAAACAAAAGAGAGAAAGAAAGAAAAGTACAAAGAAGAGAAAAAAGGATTTGATTAAGAAAAATAATAAAAATATTACAGAAAAATATCTTAATAATTGAAAGAAAAAAAATTAAAAAAGATTTGAAGAAAAAAAAAAATTAAAATAATTATTTCTGGTATAAAGAAGAAGAAAAAAATGTGAAAAAGAAGATAGAAGGAAGGAATGATCAGGTAAAATGAAATAGTTAGTTAGAAAAAAATAATGTAATGATAACAGAAAACAAATAATATAAAGGTCTGAATGAAGATAGAATAAAGAACACAAAGTAATGAAGGCAAAGAGAAAGAGAAGAAAGAACAAGAAAGAAAAATAGAGGAGGAAAGGAAAAAAGAAATATAATAAAATGGAGAAAATAAAGGGCGAACAAAAAAAAGAGAAAAAACAAGAAAGAAAAGATAAAAGATAAAAGGAAGGAAGAGGAAGGAGGAAAGAAGAAGGAGAAAAAAAGAAAAAGAAAAAAGAAAGAAAAAAAGAAGAAGAGAAAGAACAGGAAAGGAGGACATGTGATTACTTCGACTGACAAGAAAGTTCGTGTTGGGTTTACGGCATACCAACTTTTGTGGCGTTATTTATGCCGAAGCATTTTGTTATTATTCATGAGGTATTCAATTGTTTTTGTTTTTTTCAAACATTTTAACACTTATTTTTTTTTATCATTCATAACCCATACATGCCCAAACAGGTGACAAATCATCAAAAAACACTGGATAAGGAGTAATTGGCAATGAGTTCTCCCAGAGCCCAGAAGCGAAACTTCACAACTAGCGTTAGTTTAACGTCATACCCAGGATATTTAAGACCCTCTTTACAGCCTTTCTAGCACAATATATTGATAAACGGGTTGAGTGCTGCCATTAAGCAGCAAATACGGTACAATCATATTGGTGCCTAGGGCTGAATGACCACTGATTGATCGGGTGTGTCTACACTCTACGCCAAATTAGAGGGTTGAATTTAGAACGCTTCAGCACCAGGATTCCGTTCTTAAGCAATCATAGATCGACAAACCACGGCCAACAAAAAGGCATTATTGGGGATTTTACCATCTGCGAGGTTCCATCGGTAATCTACTGCCCCAGCCGACATGGGCGGAGAGTATACGCAGACAGCGGAAGAATTCGAAACCAAAAATTGATGAGATCAGCTAGAATACGTTGAAGAGTCCCTGGGACCTGTATCAGACTTTCACTTAAAACTTCAGTAACAAACAACCAAAAAAAAAAAAAACACCAAAGTTTAAACTGGTGATAAGAACTCGCAACCAGTTAAAATATAAATAACAACAAACTCCAAATCTGAAAAGCTTATTTATGTAAAGGGAGCATCGGTTAGTCATGACAAAGAGATCTCGATAAGGAAACTGAAAAAGAAGATGAGAAAAACAAAATCTGGATTTAAATGAGATTGGAGAAGAAATAAAATTTAAAAAGAAGCTACGTGGAGTTGCAACATACCAAGGAAATAAATAAAGAAAATAACATGGGGCAACATTGGAATAAACAACTGATAAAGAAGAATTAGCACAAAGAAGACAATCAAAAGTAAGAAGAAACGGTCTAAAATATTGGCTAAGAAAACGTTAAGACTGAAAAGATAACGATTCAGTATTCCCAACAATAAAAAGCCAAAATAAGAATATTCCAAAAACAATGAAGCAGTTTACTAAAGACGAAAATCAGGAAAGCCCGATGAATAATTGAGCGTCCAAATGCAACTGAAGAAAACAGATCTGTAAAAACTATGGAGAAACAGAGGACAAGAACAAAACAAACGTCTGCTGTTGATTAAAAAAGAAAAACGAGGTTACGAGGAACGAAGAACCGGAAAACTAAATACGTCTGAAACTCTTGGAGAATCTCTCAAAAACTTTGTAAATTTGGAATAGACAAGACCTGGATTCATGGCTTCTAGTTCAAATGATCACATCAATTTCTGGAAGCACAAAACTGCAAAAACTGTTTTGAAAAAGCAGACATTCCAGGCCAGAAATATTTCACAATCAAAAACGACTAATAACTATAACCAAAGAATCGGAAATTCCTAAATGAAGAATGAAGACGATGTATGTTTTACGTCATTGAAAGCTGCGGATTTTTTCGAGAAATAGTAAAGAAGCAGGATAAGAATAACGTGTACACAATTAAATATCTTCAAGTAGACCTGTTTACGTTAGTTCGTATTCGCCTGGGGAGTGTCTGGCCCGTTTTAGTGTGCTGGTTCCCGCTAGGGGCCTGTTTATATTTAAGCGGTGGTTAACGTCTCTTTCTCTTTTTCCGGTTGCTCGACCCACAGGCAACCACTATGGGTTAGACTCTGGTCTCTCCCTCTCTGTTGGACTTGCCCCCCCTACATTACTGTAAGTGATTCACACAGCCATGGACTATTCCTAGTTCCATGTCTGTGCATTATTGTTGAATCTTTTACCATTCATTGAATTGTGTCTTTATCTTTTACTGTAATGTATGTTTTAGTACACCTATGTATTATGTATCCTGTTATCCATGTGCTCTACCATATTAAATGTTTTGGTCTATAAAACCTTTGTCGGAGTTTCATCTGCAAATATATCACTCAATCTTACATAGCTAACAAGAGGTAAAACAAAAACTAGGGTTTCAAGTAAATATTTTAGTACTAAACAAGTTTACAAAATTATATGTTTTCAACTAACTAATTATAATCACATGAAACAATAATCGCATCGAAATAAAATTTTTATACTATTAATTTTTTTACACTATCATATGCAAAAATTAAGCAACTAATAATTATCATCATCAATCATATCACGCTACCAGCCCGGATATCCATGATAATTTTTCGCAGTCGTCCCCTACCATTCATTGCTCCCGGGGGATCCTCTGCACAGCATCCCGTAATCAACGCAGAGTGGTCTATGTTGCGTCTTTGCTGACACCTACTCTGGCGTGTCCACAGAAAACACACTTATGAGCTCTCCCTTGCATTTCAAGCATTCCAGCGTGGCTTGTTTCGCCTAACAGGAATGGTTTGTGTGGTATGGTCAGTTGAACGTACAGCTGTTTTCTTCGTGGAGTGTGTTTCTACGTCTTTTTAAAGATTGTTCGCAGCAATCTGTTTCAGCTAACATCTAGCTTATCCAGGCACTTCGTTAGGATCCAAGTAGTTAGCCGTACAGTAGCCACTTTACAACACGCTTGGAAGAATGTTCGCTTTTCATTTGTCAGGGATATCAGATTTCCCTATCACTGGCAATTTGTTTTAAAGCAGCCCATGCCTTTCCTATGCAGGATTAGCATCGCTTCTATTGATGTTATTACACCTGGACGTGAATTGTTCCCTTAGTTAAGGAGTTTACCGATCAAGTGTGGGGATGTATCCTTCATTTCTAAAACGCATGACACAACAAAACCATGGTACGCCTCAACTGCTGGTGACACAGATATTCTTGACATCGACGCTGGAGTCATAACAAGGTGATCTGCACTTCTCGTAAATACACCTGCACAAGCCAATCTTTGCCTACACAGCTTTTGAAAAAGCCGTACGGAAACAAACTAATGATAATCACATGTAAACAATGATGGCCTTCAAGTAATATTTTTAATTTCTAATGTTTAAAAACAATTATATGTTTTCAAAGAGATGAGACTGTAAACCATATTACTCTGCGAATGTAGCAACTAGCACAACGAGAATACAAAAACTTAGACACGACTGGTTGGAAGGCTGATCCACTGGAAATTATGCAAAAAATTAAATTTTGATTCACTCAACAAAATGTATATGCATAAACAGAATCTTTCTTGAGAATGAAAAACGCATAAAATTATCTGGGACTTTGAAATAAAAACGGATTCAAATTATCAGCAAGAAGACCAGACCTAGGTGTTGATAAACAAAAAGAAAAACTTGTCAACTGGTGATTTTGCCAGTGCCAGCAGATCACGGGTAAAGCTAAAGGAAAATGAAAAAGTGTACAAAATATGGACCTACACAGAAACTGAAAAGTATGGAACAGAAGTGAAAGTGATACCAATTGTGGTTGGTGCACTTGGAACAGTCCCAAAAGGCATTTAGAAAAAGGGTTTGGAAAGTTTGGATATCAAAGAAGATTGAAACCATTCAGAAACACTGCACTCTGCAATCTGCCAGAATACTCAGAGATCCTGGAGACCTGAGGAACTTACTGTCACTCAGACCCAGTGAAAGACCATCAGTAACACTGATGTGAAACTCAAAAGGAGTAAATGATAATGAATAATAATTTCTTTAAAAACAATTATATGATCTAATAATTTATTCTAATACTAATAATTTTCACACAGTTATATGCTTTCCAGCTTTCCAATAATACTAATGATTACATAAGAATAATAGAAAGAAGTAAGGAAAGTATATAACACTAACAATTATAACTCTCTACTGTAGTTGTAGTCATGTGTTAGAATACCATACTGGGCTAAATATGCCTGTTTTGTAATCATTAGTATTATATGGAAAGCTGGAAAGCATATAACTGTGTGAAAATTATTAGTATTAGAATAAATTAATTAAGATCATATAATTGTTTTTAAAGAAATTATTATTATTATCATTTACTCCTTTTGAGTTTTCACATCAGTGTTAACTGATGGTCTTTCACTGGAGTCTGAGTGACAGTAAGTCTCCTCAGGTCTCCAGGACTCTTCTGAGTATTCTGGCAGATTGCAGCAGTGCAGTGTTCTGAATGGTTTCAATCCTTCCTTTGATATCCAAACTTTCCAAACCCTTTTCTAATCCTTTTGGGACTGTTCCAAGTGCACCAACCACAATTGGTATCACTTTCACTTTCATGTTCCATAACTTTTTCAGTTCTCTGGTAAGGTCCATATATTTGTACACTTTTTCATTTTCCTTTAGCTTTACCCTGTGATCTGCTGGCACTGCAAAATTCACCAGTTGACAAGTTCTTTCTTTTTTGTTTATCAACACTAGGTCTGGTCTTCTTGCTGGGATAATTTGATCCGTTTTTATTTCAAAGTCCCAGATAATTTTATGCGTTTCGTTCTCAAGAACAGATTCTGGTTTATGCATATACCATTTTGTTGAGTGATCAAAATTTAATTTTTTGCATAATTTCCAGTGGATCACCTTCCCAACCCAGTCGTGTCTAGTTTTGTATTCTCGTTGTGCTAGTTTGCTACATTCGCAGAGTATATGGTTTACAGTCTCATCTCTTTGAAAACATATAATTGTTTTTAAACAATTAGAATTAAAAATATTTACTTGAAGCCATCATTGTTTACATGTGATTATCATTAGTTTGTTCCGTACGGCTTTTTCAAAGCTGTGTAGCAAAGATTCGCCTTGTGCAGGTGTATTTACGAGAAGTGCCAGATCACCTTGTATGACTCCAGCGACGATGTCAAGAAATCTGTGTCACCAGCAGTTGAGCGTACCATGGTTTTGTTGTGTTCATGCGTTTTAGAAATGAAGGATACATCTCCACACTTGATGGTAAACTCCTTAACTCAGGGAAACAATTCACGTACCTAGGTAGTAATAACATCAATAGAAAGCGATGCTAATGCATGCATAGGAAAGGCATGGGCTGCTTTAAACAAATTGCCAGTGATAGGGAAATCTGATATCACTGACAAATGAAAGCGAACATTCTTCCAAGCCGTCGTTGTAACAGTGCTACTGTACGGCTACACTACTTGGATCCTAACGAAGTGCCTGGAGAATAAGCTAGATGTTAGCTGAACAAGATTGCTGCGAACAATCTTTAAAAAGACGTAGAAACAACACTCCACGAGAAAACAGCTGTACGTTCAACTGACCCATACCACACAAACCATTCCTGTTAGGCGAACAAGCCACGCTGGACATGCTTGAAATGCAAGGGAGAGCTCATAAGTGATGTTCTTCTGTGGACACGCCAGAGTAGGTCGTCCAGCAAAGACGCACATAGACCAACTCTGCGTTGATACGGGATGCTGTGCAGAGGATCTCCCAGGGAGCAATGAATGGTAGGGACGACTGGCGAAAAATTATCATGGATATCCGGGCTGCTAGCGTGATATGATGATGATGATAATTATTAGTTGGCTTAATGCATATGATAGTGTAAAAATTATAGTATCAAAATATTTATTCGATGCGATTATTGTTTACATGTGATTATCATAGTTAGTTGAAAACATATAATTTTGTAAACCTTGTTAGTACTAAAATATTTACTTGAAACCCTAGTTGTTTACCTACTTGTTAGCTATGTAAGATTTGAAGTGATATATTTGCAGATGAAAACTCCGACAAAGGTTTATAGACAAAACATTTAATATGGTAGAGCACATGGATAAACAGGATACATAATACATAGGTGTACATAAACATACATACAAAAGTAAAGATAAAGACACATTCATGAATGGTAAAAAGATCAACATAATAGCCACAGACATGAGACTAGGAATAGTCCATGCTGTGTGAATCACTTACAGTAATGTAAGGGGGGGCAAGTCCCCAACAAGAGAGGGAGTAGACCAGAGTCTAACCCATAGTGGTGCCTCGTGGGTCGAGCAACCGGAAAAAGAGAAAGAGACGTTCAAACCAGCCGCTTAAATATAAACAGGCCCCTAGCGGGAACCAGCAAACTAAACGGGCAGACAACTCCCCCAGGCGAATACGAAACTAACGCTACAGCTACTGAAGATATTTAATTGTGTACACGTTATCTTTCCTGCTTCTTTACTATTTCTCGAAAAATCCGCAGCTTTCATGACGTAAAACACATCGTCTCTCATATCTTTCATTTAGGAATTTCCGATTCTTTGGTAATATGTTATTGGTCGTTATTTGATTTGAAAATTTCTGGCCTGGAATGTCTGCTTTTTCAAAACAGTTTTGCAGTTATTTGTGCTTCCAGAAAATTGATGTGAATCATTGAACTAGAAGCCATGAATCCAGGTCTGTCTATTCCAAATTTACAAGTTTTCTTGAGAGATTCTCCAAGAGTTTCAAGACGTATTTCAGTTTCCGGTTCTTCGATTCCTCGTAACTCGTTTTTCTTTTTAATCAAACAGCCAGACGTTCTGTTTTGTTCTTGTCTCTGTTTTCTCATAGTTTTCTACAGATCTGTTTTCTTTCAGTTGCATTTGGACGCTCATTATTTCATCGGGCTTTCCTGATTTTCGTCTTAGTAAAAACTGCTTCATTGTTTTGGAATCTTATTTTGCTTTTATTGTTGGATACTGAATCGTTATCTTTCAGTCTACGTTCTTCTTAGCCAATATCTTAGACTCGTTTCTTCTACTTTGATTGTCTTCTTTGTTGCTTTTCTTCTATCAGTTGTTTCATTCCAATGTCGCCCCATGTATTTCTTATTTACTTTCCTTGGTATGTTGCAACTCCACGTAGCTTCTTTTAATTTATTTCTTCTCCAATCTCATTTACAATCCAGATTTGTTTCTCTCTTCTTTTTCAGTTCCTTATCGAGATACCTACTTTGTCACTGACTACCGATGCTCCTACCTAAATAAGCTTTTCAGATTGGAGTTTGTGTTATTATCATTTTACTGGTTGCGAGTTCTATCACCAGTTTTAACTGGGTTTTTTTTTTTTTTTTTTTACTGAAGTTTTAGTGAAAGTCTACTCAGGTCCACAGGACTCTTCAACGTATTCTAGCTGATCTCAACAATTTTTGGTTTCGAATCTTCCGCTGATCTGCAGTATACTCTCCGCCATGTCGGCTGGGCAGTAGAATATACCGACTGAACCTCAGGCAGAATGGTAAAATCCCCAATAATGCCTTTTGTTGGCCGTGGTTGTCGATCTATGATGCTTAAGAACGGAATCCTGGTGACTGAGCAGTTCATAAATTACAACCCTCTAATTTGGCCGCTAGAGTAGTAGACACACTCCGATCAATCAGATGGTCATGTCAAGCCCTAGCACCAATATGATTGTCAACCGTATTGCTCTTATGGCAAGCACTCAACCCGTTTTATCATATATGTGCTAGAAGGCTGTCAAAGAGGGTCTTAATATCCTGGGTATGACGTTAAACTACAGCTAGTTGTGAAGTTTCCATTCTGGAGCTCTGGGAGAATCCTTCATTGCCATTACTCCCTTATCCAAGTGTTTTTTGATCGGATTTGTACCACCTGTTTGGGCCCATGTATGGGTTAAATAGATAAAAAAAATAAGTGTTAAAAATGTGTTTGAAAAAAACAAAAACAATTGAATACCCATCATGAATTAATAAAACAAAATGCCTTCGGCATAAATAACCCAACAAAAGTTGGTATGCCGTAAAACCCAACCAACCAACCTTTCTTGGTCATGTCGAAGTAATCACATGTCCTCCTTTCCTGTTCCTTTTCTCTTTTCTTTCTTTCTTTTCTTTCTTTCTTTTCTTCCTTTCTTCCTTATCCCCCTCCTTCCTCTTCCTTCCTTTTTATCTTTTATCTTTTCTTTCTTGTTTTCTCCCTCCTTTTTTTGTTCGCCTTTATTTCCTCCATTTTATATATTTCCTTTTTTCTTTCCTCCTTCTATTCTTCTTTCTTCTTCTTTCTTCTCTTCTCACTTTGCCTTCATTCTTTGTGTTCTTTATTCTATCTTCATTCAAACCTTTATATTTTGTTTTCTGTTATCATTAACATTATTTTTCTAACTACTATTCATTTTACTGATCATCCTTCCTTCTATCTTTTCCAAACCATTTTCTTCTTTCTTATACCAGAAATAATTATTTTAATCTTTTAATTTTTCCTTCAATCTTTTTAATTTTTTTTTTCTTTCATATTAAGATATTTCTGATAAATATTTTATTATTTTTCTTAATAAAAATCCATTTTTCTATCTTTGTCTTTCTTCCTTTCTTCTCTTTCTTTCTTTCTTTCTTTATTCTTTCTTTCTTCTTCTTTCTTTCTTTAATCGTTAGTTGAAGCTTGAAGTTTCAACACAGTTGTTTTTTCTTTGTTTTCTAGATTTATCACCATTGTTTTTCGTATTTCCGTGATATTGTTCATATTGCTTATACCGGATACTGTAATTAATCTCTGCTCTCTTTGGTTTCGTGATGGTTTCTATGATTAATAGCATATGAACTATAGTAGGTTTATTTAATGCTACAGCTATCTTTATAGTAGAACATAAGAACTACTATCTAATATGTAGGTGGGACGATGAGAAGTCATACCTTTATTAAGGTTATCAATCCAAAAGTGAACTTAATAGTACGTCGAATGTTCAAGCTCGCTTACTAGGATGTCACAGTCCAGCACGTTAACCACTACGCCCCACGGAACATCTGATGTTTCTTTGTTGAGTCCCTTTATTGATGCATCCATGCAATCCTCAGTTCTGGTGAACCCTCCTCCTTCGGCTTTTTCGGTATTTTTGTCGGACTCGAGAGCCTTCTTGAACTCGAAAATCTTCTAGTTCGTAATCAGGGAGCCCATCATGGAACTGTGACCCCAACCATTTATTCAATCCGCGGGGCACCTGTTTTATTCGCTAACCATAGCTGGGGTACATGTATTAGGGCTGTGTTAATTATTATTCTATGTTACTCTCACCCTTGACCAGAATTGAACCTGCAGCCCTAGAGATAACTGTCGCTTTATAACTGTCTTAACCCACTCCTATGCTGTGTGTTCAATTGGATAATTCAGTGTGAAAATACCAGAAGAAGGCCGGAGGGGATATCGCCCGAAACGTTGTAAAGATAACAAAAAGATGAGGACAATAGTCCGAATAATTCAAATACTACTTTTTTATTTTAAGTGTTTTTTTTTTGCACACATCCTATTAAATACTTACTTAATTTATAAGTCTTCTTGCAGTATGATCTTTAGTCATAGTATGAGTTCCTATTTGTTGAAGGAATATAACTATTGCTCAAACCAAACAAACATTAAAATACATTTTGTAAATCTTTTAAAGTACAATGGACACAATTAACTCTTATTATAAGGTATTATTATATAAAGGTATTATTTACCTTGCTATTTGCCCGTAAAATGTCTGAAATATGACACCAAACACTTTGAATTGGTATAAACAACACTCTCGCAAGAATGTAACTCTTGTTAAGGCATTAAAGAACTTAAAGGACGCTTAATTGATGCTGTTATAGTATGTGGCCTACCTTTTTGATTCTGTTATAGTATATGGCCTACCCGGGTTTGAATGTGTCTATATGATAGTGAATTCATAAAAAGATAATAAGGGAAAATCACAAACATTCCCGAAACCCTGCACGCATATCCGGTCAGAGAAAAAAATGTCCTTGTTTGCCGCAAATTTCCATAGACACAGGGGCAAGTACACCAAAAGCACGATGGTTCCAGACGATATATAGAAACGCCCTTTGGATTTTCCCCAGAGTCCCTTAGCCGGTCTGTGGCTTAATGCCAGTGAGAGACCGACCGATCCGCCTTGGAGGCCCCTAGAGGAACTGATTTTCTGGACGGCATAGCTTGACATACTACTGTCATCACACTACACATGAGGGTTGGCTTATGTATGAACGAATGTATAACCAATATTGGCCTACATTTGCTTACACATTTCGAATCCGCTTACAGAAAATACTGATAGCGAAACGACCCAAGACGCCGCGTGTTTTTCTGAACAAATCTCAGAAGCAGAACACCATAAAAAACAACTGTAAGTCTACTTGCCTCGTACCACAAAAACTAATTCAAGTAAGACGTGCAGGGCATGCTGGAACGTTAAGATTGGCTCATAAGACACGTTCTTCTGAACACCACATATGGACACACTAGTGTAGGCTAACCAGCATAAATCTACACCGATCTGCACTGAATGGATTCTAGATACCCATGAGAAGCCTGCAGGGCAATGACGGATAGAAATGTTGGTAATGGAGAGAGAAAGAGAATCATGGGTATCCATTGCTGTTAGAATGATGATGATAATCATCCTGATCATGATCCTGATCTTGATCATGCACGATTCATGATGAGATGATGATTGATATACGTTTTTGATGATTTATTTATTGCATTTTAAATTTTCTTAGTTTTATCATTTATATTTAATTCTCATTAACTTTATTATATTCGAATTAATATTTCAAGGAAGTTTTATCATTTAACATCCTTTATTATTAAGTAGCGTGTTACTGATGACGTAAAAATCGAACCGTATGTCGTTCCCCTGAAACCAAAATTTTGACTTTGGAAAAGTAGCGTAAAAGCGAATTTGACGTAAGGTCGAAATGACAAAAAGGTTGTGATTACTGTAATGTGGTTCTATATAATGAATTGAAATACTTCTTTTTTCCCAATGCTTCTTACTTAGTGATATACATTCTTTGAATATGAATTAAACCTTTGCATGTTATTGAAAGGCTTAAAGAGGTGTCAATTTTTTTTTTTTTTTTTGTGAATTGTCATACATAAAGAAAATAGACGTTCACGTGTGTGAAAGTTTCAATTCTTGAAAAGCATCAAAAGAATAACGGACCGAGAAGATGCTTCTAGCTAAGTCGAGGATGCCATTTTCTAAAAGATTAAATCAGTAAAAGATATCAAAATTATATATTTACTTTCAAGAAAAAATATGGACGCGCCGCCTCAACTCCAAACACAATTAAGGAATAAAAAGATAGCAAGCATGCCAATAATCACCCTCCCTCCGCCAAAAAAATATTAAGAACAAAAATTTAAAAAATCTTAAAGAATCAATGAAGACAAATCAGATCAGGCAAAAACAAATTTAAAACTATTTTTCTAAAAGCCGAACAATGATTTCTTTCTGACAAGAAAGCCGACAGACTTATTCCCGCCATTATTAGACAAAACGAGCTTAACATCTTTTTTGCTTCTTCTTCTTCGTTGTTATATGTTCAATGGTTGACTAGTAGGAGAGAAAAGAGGGCAAGTATAAAAGCCTCAATAAATGACAGATATGACGACAATCAGAAACATTAAAAGAAACTTTTTTGTTTGCTTTTTGTTCAAATTAAAGATCTGAAAGCAACTTCAAGCAGTTTTCGCATAATGAAGTCGGGAGTGTCTATGTTAGAGGTGTTCGCTGGAATTCTGCGGATGAAGCATTGGTAAATGTATTCTACTTGATACGTACTTAATTTAATGTATTTAATAACCTAAACAGTTTTTTTAAAAAACACAAATGCAAGAAACTCAGTTACCAAGATCTCCCTGTTACAATTTATGAGAATCATAAATTGTGAGCGTACCTGTAAGTTTTAAATTTCAAATAAAGTTGGTTAATTAAAAAAGCGCAGTTGGGTAGTTTCCATAACCGTTGGGAGCTAGGATTGACATTTAGATGGTCCCAAACGACCTCCCGTACAGAGACGTGGGAATAGATAGTTATCTGATTCGACCCTAACTTGGAAGGATAATGACGTGCTAGTCTTCTCTCCGGTTTCAAATCTCAATCCCTGCGGTGGAATGGAAGGAATTATGTGTTAGATAAGTAAATAAAAACTTGATCAAAAAACTTAAGTCTTGTTGCTTATTAGATATTAAAAACAATCATTAGTCAAAAGACAAGAAGATGCCGGCTAGAAAAGAAGAAGAAGAAAGAAGAAGAGAAAAGAAGAAGAAGAAAGAAGAAGAGAAGAAGAAGAAGAAGAAGAAGAAGAAGAAGAAGAGAAAGCAGTATGCAGGCAGAAATCAGCAACAAGTAAGCAGAAATAAAGTAATCCAGTAAGACCATCTCCTCTCTAATATATATGTCCCCCCCTCTCTCTCTCTCTCTCTCTCTCTCGTTATATATCTACTATCTATATCTATATCTATCTATCTGAACTTTCATCCTCGTTTATATACCCGATATTGAGTATATAACATCCCTTCTGCAGAGTCATGATGTAATCATTAACAACCAGAACATTATTAGTTATTCTCATATGGCCAGGCTAAGACTGATAAATATTCACCATAAATCGACTTGCATTAGAGAAATGGTATATAACCTTTTAAGTTCTTTTTTATGCAAACAAAAGGACATTTTAAGCGGATACTTTTATCAAACTTTTTATAGTAAAATAAACGAAATACTGCCTCAGTTTATTTTCCTGATCTCCTACCAGGCTGGATTGAAAACAAGACTTTTTAACGGGGAGCCACACCCAAACAGTAGCATGTGCCAAAAAGTGCGTGAATCTCATCGGTATTCCCTTTAGGTTGCCCCGGGCATCGGAAATAAATCTGGCCCTGCCAGACGAGGAGGCAAGATTTCCTTGGTCACGCAAATTATACTTTACAATCCAGGACAGAAGCTAAGCTACTTGCTAATAGTTGAGTTGGTTGGGATTTTAAGGCATTGTCCACCCTATTGGGTTATTTTATGCCGAAGACGTTTGTTTTATAATTTTTGTGAGTATTCATTATTTAACTTAATTTTTTAAACTCATGTTTTTCTTTCTTCTATTTAACTTATAGATAGTATCCTAACAGGTCTACCACTCAGAGTCAGGGTGTGATGAAGGGTACTCCATACTCACCAGTGTTCAAAAATTGGAAACTTCGCCATTAGATGCGAGTTACGTCGTACTCTGTCACGCTCCTTGCTAAAGTATTTGATATTAATTTAATAAATGTTAATTTGATTATTATATGTAGTAAATAAGATTATGAAATGAAGAAATGTCTTTATTACTCACACACACACACACACAAAAAAAAACACACACGCACACACACATACATACACACACAACACATATATATATATTATATATATATATATATATAATATATATATATATAATATATATATATGTATGTATGTATACCCTCTATATCAAAATTAGAAATTGACACAAGTTGAATTCTTAAGCTGAGTCCAGATGATTTGAATTGAGAGTTTTAATTCTAAAGTTGCTGCTTAACCAAGGCTTAGTAACCCAATATGTCGTATTATTTACCATAACTGAGAGAGGGGATCGTTTGATGTTTTTCCTTCTCCTAGACAAGTTGCCATACAAAGATTTTCTAGCCCAGTATACCTCACATTTTAGCTATAGATAGAGGAAAAACAGTTGGATTTCATATATTTCCCAAGTTATCAGGGCCATGTTGAAATGCAATCATTATCTTCAGGATTTTAACCAAGTCCGTTTACACCACGAGCGCCTCCTTACACAGAATAAGAAGATTGGGGACTCGTTTTGACGTACTAGCGACAGAGGGCTCTGGAACCAAAGAATGTTACCTTGACATTTTATATAAAAAAGTACGACCCCTCATACTAAAATTTAGGCTTGACACATTACCCTTTATGGAAGTCGATGGATAACAGGAACATTTGAGTTTGCACATAGCATATTAATTATTGTTAACTTTTGACCCCATGCCACACAAACACTTTAATGAGTATCATCTTCGTGATGGAAGGTTGTGTGAAATTAGAAATGTAGCCGCAACACGAAGGGTGAAAACAATCGTACTATGTGAGCAGATGATGTTACGCTGTGTGCAAATGTCATGTTTAGAAGGGGAAAAACGTTATTCATGCATCGTATACAATATTGCACGAACACGTAAAGCAAAATGGAAAAGAATCTCTAGGGGAATTTGGCGTTTTCCATGAACGTACATCAAATAATCTTGTTGTAAAATGTTACATCAGTCAGCTGAACTGGAAGGAAAAAATCAATTTTGTTTTTTTTTGTTTTTTTTCACCGATTGTTGAAATTAAGAAAATATATATTATATTAAGAACAGATGGAAAAAAGATTATTGTCTTAAGATAAACTGATTAGAATTCTTTTTAAAAATCATACATAGAATCTCTGATTTATTATTTATACAAATTCAGTCGCATATTAAAATTTTTAAATAGCAACACGCTAAAACATCAATTTCTGATGTCTCTCCTTGCTCACAACTCATATAACATGTCCAGATTAGATATATATATATATGATATATAATTATATTATATATAATATATATATATATAGTTCATCCCATAAATCAAACCCTGTTTCGATGTATCACGTCTCCTCATTGTGATAGACTTAGCAGGATACTCCAGCCGTGAGCAAAACCCAACCGATCTTTGTCGGAGTTCTTAACCACTGGTGCATCATCACACTTACAAGCCTAGAGAGAACTTAACTGATAAATACACACATATATAACATATATAAAATTTATTAGAATGCGATTACTTGAATATGTCTTACTCATTTTCTATATATCTGTGGTATAATTTCCTATAAAATATTTTCCTTAACGTAATTCATTACAAACCATAACGGTAGATTTTTTATCTTAAAATATATACATAATATATAGATATATAGATACGTATATGGTTTGCTTTAAATATTTATGATCTCGATAATTTTTCTAGTTTCTGCGTTATAATTCAAATTTATGAAAATAATTTCGAATGTTCCCCGCATATAATGTCACCACCTATGAAGAGAAGAAAAACAGTCAGTAATTAATAATAACCAAATAAAAGATGTTGTTGGCGTATTAAACAGACCCAGACAAAAAGTAAGGCCACTTGTTTGGATAGAACTTGAAAATAGCAGAAACATAGCTATAATTTTAGTATTCCCACGCTTCTTATTTATTGAATTATGGAGAGGCCTATCGATCTTTCTAGGAAGACTTGTAGAAATAACCTAAATTAATAGTAAAACATTATACTGCGAGGTAAATAGTTTGATTGCATGTCTTGAACTTAGGTTTATCTGAAACGGATCTCTCATTGGCTTAGAGAATCACGTGATCTGGTGACGTTGGGAAAATAGTTTTAGTCTTTGTTGGCTGAATAAAGCGGTTCATTGGTTAAAACATGGTTATATATATCAAATCATTTGAGGAAAATGTAGATGGGATTATTATAAAAACAGTTGGTGCGGACACAAAAATGCCGTATAGAGTACTGACCAGGAACGATGACAGATAGTGACGGATAGCCAAGTATACAGAATCCTTCACTAATGATGATGATGATGATGATTGATGATGATGATGATGATGATGATGATGGGAGTCAGAGACATTTTTGAGTCAATTCGATGATGACAGACAAATGGAAAACATAGTATTTTCGATCACAGCAAATGAGATGTAGACCTTCATGTAAGAACTAGCTTAAAAGCCACCGTATCGGCGGCAATTAATCTAACTCCTGCGGATGCTCCGGATGGCATTCGGCTATAAATGACAATCCATGCATTGAATACATATTAAATGTTATCTTTATAATATAATATATATATATATAAAAATATATATATATATATATATATAGGATAGTATATATATATATATATAATATATATATATATATTAACAATTAGCAGTTTTAATATTTAAGCTTACTTTTTTAAAGGTTTATCGATAATTATTCTGCTACCACTTAATTTAAAAAACATTTAGATACACTAGTCCTTCCTTTTCGTACAAACAATTATTCTATCTCTTGGGTGATTTTCGCCTGTATTCGATTTTTTCTCCAAATTTATTTACAAGTTATAGACATTGTTATCGTACAAAAACATTGCGCAAAATTCACGTAAAAAACACACCTCGCAGGAATAAAATTTGAGAATCCAAATTTCAGATTTTGGGTCAGTATTCGGTCTGGAATGTTTTTATTATGCTCATAGACGTGGTCTGATTTCAAAATGTATGATAATTTGGGGTATGGCCTCTAGGATTAAAGTTGAAAAAATGTTGACACACTGATATCACTGACACACTGACAATCTCATTTATTAAAAAGTACAAGAAGTTTTATGTTTTCACATGCCCTGCTTTATGTAGGATGTTCATGTGTAAGTTGTGGTAGAAAGATCTACATATTTACAAAAGATGAAATAACAAGAAATAAATGTTAAAAGAAGCTTTCGAAACTAATCAGAATTTCTAATACATTTAAATCTTTTTTTTATATATATTTCTTCATTGTTCATAGTTCTATATTCCAGTCAAAAGATATGTAAAAGAAAACGACAGGGTGTAAGTACAATGCTGTGTATTTTTCTGATGTGTTGTTAATAGTGAGCTTTTGTTAGATAATTATATATATATGTGTATATATATATAGTATATATATATATATATATATATATATATAATATATATATAATATATAATATATTATTATATTATAATATATTATATATATATATAATATATTATTTACTTATATATAAGAACAATAATATATATACACATATATATACATATAAATGTGTGAATTTATGTATGTATATATAGAGAGAGATATTATTGTACTTATATATATGCGATTGTACTTGTATACTCCTCCGCCATTTTCCACTTCGACAAAATGTAAAAGACTGTTTAAGAAGAGATATTAAACGTCCAAGAAAACAAGAACAAAACGGAAGGCGGGGAAAAAATGTCTTACAATGGCGGGGCTTAGGAAATAAATGTCGCTGTCTGATTCCAGACAAACGTGTGAAGTTGAAAACATGACTCGTTGTGCGGCCGACGTTGTGTCTTGTTTCGGAAGGGGAAAAGCGGTTATTGGGGAGGGTGGGAAAGTTGTCGATTGGAGAGAAAAAAAGGAGTGTTTGTGATGGGAGAGGGTGTGGTAAACGCTGGCCAATCAATCGCTCATCGTTCAATTACACGGCTCGATCAAGCACAAAGTCTTCTGATTCTCACTCATCGATTCAATTTCGTTTTGTTTCTTTGCTTTCACTTGCCTTTTGTCTGGCACCAAGAAAGACACACTAACACACATATACGAATATTTAAGGCTACGCTTATACGCACACTCACTAGATGAGTACAAAAGAAAGGCGTACATCCGAAAGAACACAGACACACACACACACACACACACACACCACACACATATATATATATCAAACGATTACCAAACTAAAACTAGTTTCCAACGTTACTTTGAAGTAGTCTCCTTCCCATTTTCGAAAAGATTGTCGAATCTAAAGTCCGAAGCATTCAGTTCGTATGTGCTGTTCAAATAACCAGGAGGTTTGCATAGTATATATCTGTCTATCTATATATCTATCAATATCTCAATTGCTCAATATATATATATATATATATATAATATATATATATATATATATATATTATAATATTAATATATACACACACATTCACACACACACACACACACACATATATATATATATATATATCACACACACACATAATATATATATTCACACACAAACACACACACACACACCACACACATATATATATATATATATATATATATATATATATATATAGATTATATATATATACTGCGTTTCCAATTATTAAAGAAGTGACACTTTCCCTCCTATCCACAAACTACTATTGGAATTAACGGAATTATTAGAGAATAATGACAACCTGATAATATACACCTACCCCATAAAAATTGTAAGGTCTACAAAAAAGGAACAGAAGTTACGGTCATTACCTAATCTACTTAAATTCTTCATTTCAAATTATTAGCGAGGCTGAATAAAAACCCGGGTAAAAAAGAAAAATAATACTTTTATTGTTCATTTATAGATTTATGGAGCATACAGCAAACTAAGATAAATCAAATTGAAAATAAAAAAAAGTAACAAGAATTTAAAAAATGATTAGTGAAGTTAGTTAATATGAGATATGTGATCCTTTTTTTAAAAATGACTTGAAAAAGCCGCTGGATCATTGAACATGTGAATTTCTGGATTTTCTCTGATGTAATTTCACGTTATACGTTGAATTTCCTGTCACAAGTCATCTTGCTTCTAAATTGGCATCTATTCTCATAAACACACGCTGCTTCAGAATGCTCCACAAGTTTTCAATATATTTATAAATATTGATATTTAATATATACACACACAGACAAACACACAGACACACAGACACACACACACACACACACACACACCACAACACACAATATATATATAAATATATATATATATATATATATAAATATATATACTGGGTTTCAAATTATTAAAGAAAGTGACACCTTTTCCTTCGTATCCACACACTACTGATTAGAATAACGAAATTATACAGAATAATGACAATCTGTGTATACACCTACTCCATAAAATATGAAAGTTCTACTCTTTTTTGAATTAACATTGACCGAACTGACACGAAATTACCAATAGGCGGCTGAGGAAGAACGGCGTGTAATTTAATCAGCAACTGACAAGAGATCTCATATGACTAGTACGTCCAGTTTAGATTAATATATTCTTCCTGTAAACTGAAAAGCACTGTACCCGAAGTGCTCGTTTCAAGAAAAAGTGTGATTTACCGTATTTCAAATCCTTTACTTTCATTGCAGATCATTTTTTCCAAACTGATGTGTTTTCTTTCAACTTCTCATAATAGTCAGCATCTATACTGAGCATCTTAAGGTTGGTTTGACGTCAATTTCAAACAATCTTGAGGTGCATGTCTCGGATACTTGTACCTCTCCGTCAGCATCTGCTTAACCGCTCTGACATTCTACACCAGACTAATGGTTCTAGCATTATGCATCTGATTGGGTATGAGAAGTATTTCAATACTAGATGTATTAGCTCACTGTGTTACGTTACCGCTCTCATTGTCAGAATAGAGTGATGATGTGTGACATAAAACGATTAATTGTTATATTAGCAAATATATGCACCCTCGGTGCAAGTATTTAGTTAAATTTATAATAAAATATGATATAAATTAGAAAGGCTAATGAAACTGAATAAGAATGTAGATAAAAGATTTGGAACCAGAGGGGTATGATTGAAAAATAGAACAACTTTGAAACTAACTCTTCCATCATTTTCCGTTACTCCCCTCTTTATTGGTAAATGTTCCTAATTAAACTGTTTAGTTAAAATAGGAAGTAAAGAATAATATTACAGTTATTTCTTCTTGTTAAGGGATTCTTTTAAGATTTATTGAAGATATTTTTTGTTCATATTCAATAAGATAAAACTAAACAATTAGAAATCAATAATACTAAGCATATATTTATTAAAATCAATTTTTTAAGATCAATATGCAAATTAGCCTTCCCATTCACACTGTAAACCTCTATTTTGTATATATAAATACAATTGCATGTTATTAGTATGTAGATATGGTCAACAGTGTAAGTAATGTAAAACAATTTTATTAATAATTGAGGTTTAAATAAAAATAAAATCATGGAGAATATGATGTAAATAACTAAAGGAATTGTGACTTGTATAGTAATATAGTTTCGGTTACAGACAGACAAACCCACAATCTCCATTTATAATAAGATATATATATATATATATATATATATATATATATATATATATATATATATATATATATATATGAACTGGTACTACATTGGAGAGGCTTGAATCTTGGTTGTTAGACTGATATTGAGTTGTCTGACAATTCCTGGATGTTTGGAGTCAGGAAACCAAATTGGGATTCTGGGGGACATTTTGAGTTGTACCATTTAGAGGCTTTAGTAATATCACAAGGCCACTTCTTTTTCTCATGAGATTTTTTTATTTTCCCCAAAGTTACAATTGCCGAGAACAAGAGTTCATGTCTTACTCTCGCAGTGTATTGTACCAGACTCATCTCACGTTCTCATCTCTCACTCCTCCTCTCTCCTGCTTCGTCATGTCTCATTTCCCGTCCAATAGAAGCAATGTCATGTCACCTTATGATGATTCATCCTTAAACTTTTCCATTATAAACTAACGTGATTCTTATTTTCATCATAAAATCTTTCCGGGCTAATTTACATAAGAAATAAGAAATAAGAAATAAGAAATTTATTAATCAATAGTAGTACAAATTATTTTAAAAAAATATAAGTAAAAGAAAACTTTATTGGTTTAAACTACTATTGAAGGGAGGCCATGCCTAATAGCGTGAAGCTAATCCATGGACATGACCACCTTGGACGCTCACAGGAAACAATACATGAAACACACAACGTAAACATATACATTATAATCATGAGACAAATTAGTCGTGTGAGAATCTAAATGCAAATCTGTTGTTTATAAGAGGCAATAAAATGATTTTTCAAAAGTGTTTTAAGGACAAATTAATCAACTGAAACAAGCTTCATATTTTCTTTATCAAAAAATAACGACTGAACAGTATTCCAAGAATTAATTGCATTAAAACGAATAGAATTATGCCCAAAACTAACAGTGTTGATGATAGGAAATTAATCAAACCAGATTGGTCAGCACATATCATATTACACTTATGGCTCTCCTCTGCCCATTATGTTACAATTGAAGAACAATGGTATTTGGTCTTAGAGGCTGATATTGGATACTTAGGATCCTCCTTATGGAATATTCCGATGGTTTAATGAGATTTGATATGTGGTCCAAGTTAGAGAAGGTACAAAAGGGCAGATAAAATATACGGAGGGTTGTACATACATTTGACGAATTGAGGTGACATCCACGTTTATCGATATTAGTCAAGAAAGTCGCCCTATTAACAGTGTGAAAGTTTTTTGTTAAATCGTCTTGTGTGAAATCCCTTTCCTTTCAATAATGAAATTAAAATCGCGTCAAGTCAGTTCAGAGGAAGACGATCAACCAACCAGACGTCTAATATCAGATGATGGATCTCTGCAGCAATATTGTCACACACCCAACGGACAAGGATATCAATGGGAATACTATCAAGTCCTGGTGTCTTTCAATATTCATTTCTTTAATCTTTTATGAACCTCATCAATATTGGGATAATCCGTCATTTCAAGATAATATCCATTTGAAAACTGATTATTGATGACATTTTCATTAATAACCAGGGGTTTGTCAAAAGATATCCGTTTCCTTATACTCTCATAACATTTTAGAGGGAAAAAAACGTCTTTAGAATGAGTGGTAACACAGATGAAGATTGAGGACCGATGCCTTGTCTGATTATAGTGACATAGTTCTTTCGTGTCTTTAATGTTGTAAACTTTGTAAATCTTCTCGGAAATTTCTGACTATCACTAATTTTTCCTTTGACGCAAATTGCGCTGGACTGATCATTATACCCTCATTGGAGACTTTAGCAAAAATAAGTTTTATCTTTATGGGATTTTTTTCTGCTACATGATTTTGTCCCCAAGAAATTTATAAATCTGGGATCTTTTTCATCAAACCAAAACAATGTTTCTTTCGCTGATACTAATGACCCCAACTTCAACATTGTGTTGAGTACTATTATGAAGGAATACGAACTTTTGTTTGGTTTGGTTTGTTTGTTTTACGCATATCAACCTCAGTGGGTCATTTAATGCCGATAAAGTTTTGAAATAAATCAATTTTTAAATTGATAATACAATTTTTTTATAAATACATTTTTCTATTTAACCCATAGATGGGACCCTAACAGGTACTACCA
>CM042159.1:63117075-63149575 GCA_023376005.1 Doryteuthis pealeii | reverse complement strand
ATTTAAATTATTTTTTTATAGTAAATAAATAAATAAAGATTATCTTAAATTATGTATTAGTATTGATAGAAAAATAAATAATTCTTTTTTTTTTTTTAAGAAAATATTTTTATGAGTACTTTTCTCTTTTTTTAAAACTTAAATAGATTAAATATTATATTAATTATATATTAAAATATCATATATAATTACATATTAGATTGATGCAAAATTCAAACAATAAAAAACAAACCATTCTCCTTTTAATTTCAAATAGATTAAATATTATAAATCAAATATTTGAATTACAAAAAGACATAGTGTTTTTGCTTCAATTATATATTTTATTTAACTATTTTTTCATTCTTTTGCTGTTATTATTTATTCTTATTTTTTTTCCTTAAATATTTATTAATAGTTCTAGACTGACCGTAATCCTAAGAGGGTATTATGGTTTAAAGAAATGGTGTCATGGTTTAAAGAAATAATGTCATGTAAAGGAGTTTATAAGTATGTCAATATTGTTAAATTAATCGTAATTAATTTTTTTATATTTTTATTATCTTTTTCTTATTCTTAATCATTCCATCACTATATATATATATTTAATATCAATTAAAAAAAAATTAATTTTCCTTTCATATTGTGAGTGCATGAAATGTTGAGAATCAATGGTATGTCTTAATGGATATCTATTATAGATGTATTACATAATTCAAATATGCAAACAGTTGATAGTTCGTAGGTTTAAAATTTGCGATTGGGAAAATACATATTTATGTGGAAATATGTATACTAATGGAAAAAACACATTGAATATTTGGTTTTGTTCGCATCTCTTCACAGTATTTCTGAAGAGGTTTATTCTGATCATTGACGCACTTGATCAGTGGTGCTTAGAAAACTCAGAGTGCAGATGCTGTTCGTACCTTTATTGTAGGATTAACTGTAAGATTCTTTGACAATGCAAAGGATTTAAAACGAGAAGTCTACGAAATAAAACTATTTTTTAAATGAAAATCTTCTTATAAAATGATCAATGTTACCGAGGCTTTCAATAACAGCATAACATCGTATATTTATTTATAGAAAACATTTTCAACTTTGAAGATTGTTGGAGACTTGTTGAAATGGCGAATCATCCAGGTAAACAGAAATTGAAGAACAGATAAGAAAAGGTTAAAATAGAACAAGGAAAATAAAGTTACGTATGAAAATATAAGAACATAAATAAGGTAATTCAATTCTGTCGACTTATACAAAAAAGAAAGATATATCATGTGTGTTCAAGAGTTTAAGTCAATGTCTCAACTTTACATTTTAACTAGAGAAAAAAGCTTGATGAGAACAACACAAGAATGTTGCGTGCTGTTTTAAACAGACGCTGGAAGTAGCAACCCACAAAACAACAACGGTACGGATACTTACCTCCCTTACCCCAAACCATACAAATAAGATGAACTAAAGATGCTGAGAAGTGAAGTTCTTCTTTGGCCGCCCACGCATGGTAGACTCGCAAATACATACATTCATCAACTCTATGCGGACCCTTGATACCGTATAGATGATCTGCCAAGAGTGATGAATGATAGGGAAGGATGGCAAGAGAATTTTGTTTCCAAATGAATAAAATCCGCACTAAACAAACAATCACTACAACCAATAATCCACCTGAGGACGACCAGCTAAATAGTTGAAAACGTACGGGTGAAAAGATGGGACATTTTAATTTACCACCTAAATCCCGATGTACGGAAAACCTGAAGAATGTCTACACCCGAAAATCGTTGAGAAGGAATATTCCACGGCCTTTTATAGAACCGACTTGATAATGTATATATATATATATATATATATAATATATATATATATATATAAGGTTAAGTAAACAAACAAATGTGTTTATTTTTATATGGCTTTAAGCCGACAATTTTTGGAGGATATGTGCTTAATTGAAGTCATACCTAATTTTGAAAATTAATTAGTTAATAATTAATGAATATATATATATATATATATATATATATATATATATATTTAATTTGCTGAGTTTTTATAGATCAATGTTTATCATAAACAGCTACCAGGTTTCTGAATAAACATTGATCTATAAAAACTCAGCAAATTAAATAAATATTAGCTCTCACAATTTATGATTGAGCACTGTATTTTCTTTGTTTCATCACAAAAAAAATTGTTTTATATATATATATATATATTATATATATATATATATTATATATATATATATATATATATTATATGAATAAACTCCCCCAAACAGGTTTGATTTGGTTAGTTAGAATTTACGACATGTCAACCTTTGTTGAGTTATTTTATGCCTAAAACGTTTTGTTCGAGTCAGGCTTGATGGGTATTCAGTTTTTTAAAACTCATTTTTCAAATACATCAATCAGACCTGTACTGATACTGGATGTTGAACGGAAGATCTGCCTGGAGCGGTGATCGATATGGACACGTGGCGGGAGAAGCCGTACTCTTCACACGGTCTGACGATAATGATGTTGAAGATGATTAAAAACAATTTTTTAACTGGTTGTTGCAACCAAATAACTTTCAGAAATCTTCTGGCGAAGGGATCTTTATCCCGAAATATCAAGAATAAATCAAAGCTAAGCAATATGATAGTTACCTAATTTTTCTTTAAACTTGCATTGTGATAGCCTTCAAACCAACCACCAAACCAATATAAACACAATGCTTCAAGCAAATTATAAAGCTCTTAATATATAATATATATATATATATATATATATATATATATATATTTAGTTTCCATGATGCCACAATATTAGCTCCTATTCACAACAAAAGACTAGGACAGATTTTGAAGCCTGTGCAATTTCGCTTTTGCCCTCTCTTAATAACCGATATGGATTTTTTTTAACATATCACCGTTTCTAGCTAAAATAGTTTTAAATAACTACAAAATACCAGGCTTTATTTAATCATTTAGTTATCATTCCTACTTTGTTCCCTTTGTTATAATATATATTTATATATATAATATATATATATAATATATATATATATATATAATCATCCACGGACACGTGTTTCGGTGTTTCACGCCTCCTCAGTGTGGCTAGACACAACAACTATCCCTGGCTAGTAGCGAACTCCGACTGATTTTGCCAGCCTGATTTCTTAACTTCTCGGCCACTTTGATAGCTGCTGTAACGGGACTGGTGTTTAAACTTGTAAATAAATAGGTTTGTTAATATATTTTACGATCACCGGAGAGATCCAGTCTGCGAGCAGACGATCATTGCTTATATATGCTTGGTAGTAATAGTTAATTTAAATCATTAAATCACCCCTTAGAGAGCTCTACCAAATTTTTGGGAGCATATATTAATAACTCATCCACAAACACGTGTTTCGGCGTTTCCCAAATGAAGTCAACGGTGCTTGGTAACTGAATGTTTCTCGCCAATGCGATTTTAAAACCGGTGATAAACTGTCAGTAACCAAGCACCGTTGACTTCATATACCCGCTACCCTAACTTATACATAACTGCTCTATGCACGATATTGATAAATGAAGAAAAAAGTGTATCTAGAAAAACGAGAAAATCTAATTTACCAGCCCTTGATGAAAAAAAAAGGAAATAAAAAAGTGTATTTCGTACGGTAAGTAAAGTCGTCGGGGCGGCCTAAAGTCGGTATAAGCCAATCAGCGAGGGAGTCTATCCCCTTTTCACTTGTGCTAGACCAAGAAGATTATTTTAGCGTCTGAGGTGGAGCGCCACACCTACCATCAGCTCCTTACTTTACTGCACAGATCCCTGTGCTACTCATACGCTGAGTTGGCGAGGACCGGTATCGAACTAGGAACCTTGTGGTTTCTAGCCGAACGCTCTACCGACTGAGCTAACCCGGCCCATTTCTTACTGTAGTAGTTGGTTATTTAATGCCATAGCCATTCTAGTAGAAGAACAGTCGTTGTACTATCTAACCTATAGTTGGAAGGTTAGGAGATTATTGTTGGATTTTTCTAGATATAAGGTGTGCGCTAGTTCCCCGCCTATACTTAAAGACTGGCCAATGTCACGTGGTTGACTCTTCTAACCAATCACTGGCAGTACTACTGGCCTGATAAGATACTTAAACCCCTCATATTGGTCATAATTCAAATTGCACTCTTGGAGGATGCACATAGGATTGCCGGGATCTTTACAAATACTCACGAAGGACTTATACGATTATCAGTAACTGAGGTCACTTTAGTAACCAAAGGATTCACATTGTCGACCGACTCTTTATCAAAGATTCCACCAGATAAGCACTTCTGCTCTAAGGTCGAGCAATGGCCCTTAAAAACTTAACAATTATACCTTTCCCAAGTGAAGGTAATAGCTAGACATCGAACTCTCTTACTGCGATGCTGTACTCCAGCACGTTAACCACTACCTCACGGGGACTCCCATGGTAGTTGTATGAAGACTATTGATTGTTTGATAGATTGATTAATTGATTTTGATAGCATATCAATCTCTATAGGATTTTCTTCTTAGAAGGTAGGGAATGAAATTAATGGTGAATTTATATTTAAAACTTTGGACCATATGACCTTTAGGCACCCCTTTTGCGGTCTCGATTCATATGGACATTTTTTTCATTTACAGCATCAACATCCGGTTGTTTGTTAGGTGTTAGGTGTAGGGGTTAAGGATTAGGTTTAGGATTAGGGGTTAGGGTTAGGGGTTAGTTTTATAATTTAAAAAAAAACTCTAAAAATTGTCTGTTAACAAACAACCAGATTTTGACGGTGTAAATGAAAAACATTTCTTTATGAATCGTGATCGCAAAAGTGGTGCCTAAAGGTCATACGGCTCATAACTTTTAAATAGTTCTATCCTAAGAGTTCTTTTTTCAAAGGTTATATATCAAGTATTCCTATCTAATAATCTCCACACAGTTATATGGTTTCAAATATTTATATCTAATACTAATAATAACATGGGTTCAAGAAATTATTTCTATTCAGTACTACTCATTTGTTTGAAAGGTATTCCATCCTAATGGTTAGAAATCTTGTCTCAGAGATCCATTACTGATGAATAGTGAGCTCGATCCTCACTGGATGCTCTTGTGTCACATCTTTTTGGGTAAATACCTACTCATTTGTTTGCACATATATATATATATATATATATATATATATATATATATATATATATATATGTTGAAAAGAGAAAGAAAGGAAAGAAACTATTGAATGGACAAAATAGGATATTTTAATCAATTTTACTTACACTTGTTTCGGTCAGGAGGTTATCCATGTGTACATTATTCAATTTATTATTATTTTTAAATAACAAAATGAAATGAAATGATAATAATAGAAAATATGTAGAAATGTTCCGCACACAATGAAGTATCGACATTCCTCAGAGTAAATCCTTATTTTTTAAAAATAAAATTCGTTGGAAAGCGGAGAATTTTTTTAAATGTTCGAAAAAAAATACACATGGATAAACTCCTGACCGAAACACGTGTAAGTAAAATTGAATAAATTTTCTATTTCATCCATTCTATACTTTCTTTCGTTTATTTCTTTTTTCAACATATCGTCTGATTCACTTCCATTTTCATTTTACACACACACACACACACACACACACACATACACACACATATATATATATATATATATATATATATATATATATATATATATATATATATTGAGCAATCTATCTGATCTAGTACTAGCAAAAAGGTGATAGAGACCTTCGCTGTTCAGCCTATACTGATGATAGGCCCCTCCGCAGATTTTATTTTTACAATTAAGTGAAGTTGGTGGAGTGGCCTATTGTCGGTATCAGCCGGACAACCAGGAATTATATCCTCTTTTTGCTAGCGCTAGACCAGGAAGATTGTTTTAGCAGAGATGGAGCGCTACATCTATCGTCAGCTCATTACTGTACCACACAGATCAGATTACAACAGCCATGCTACGCATACGGTGAGTTGGCTGGGACCGGTATCGAACTAGGAACCTTACAATTACTTGGTGGATGCTTTACAAACTTGTTATCATTGGATGGAATAATTGATTGATTGATTGCAGATTAGTTAAACAACATATAGCAAATCCATGGATGGGTGGGGCAGGTTGCAGTTCTGTTTTTTCTATTTGTAACCACATGTGTGTGTTTCCTTTCCTAATATGGAGCACGTTATCATCTCGTCTAAACATTTGACACCTTTCGAGAATCCACTTTGCAATGAAAGGCAAAGTATAGTAAACAGATGTAGAAGGCAATTACTGCACCTATTTTACTTATAGGAGGGGGGGGGGTCAGGTGAATTTGAAGTTTCCTAGTTTTTATCTCAGGTTAGAAACCAGCCACGGGCGTCGGTGTAAAATAATCAGCTGCATTTGGAAAACATACCACACCTTCTTCTTCTTCTTCTTCTTCTTCTTCTTCTTCTTCTTCTTCTTCTTCTTCTTCTTCTTCTTCCCTCTCCACCTCTCTTTTACTATCTTCTTCCTCTTATTCTCTTTAGCGCTTATTTTTTTCTTGTGTTCTCTTTTTCTTTTTACATCCTCTTCTACTTGGTATTTTTTTCCTCTTCTTAAATTCTATTTCTTATTCGGGAAGTTAAACTCGGGGAGTTTACGCTAGTAATTCCAGTGTTAATGTAAATAATGTATTGTTTACTAAATC
The DNA here is from genome assembly GCA_023376005.1 of Doryteuthis pealeii. NCBI lineage: Eukaryota > Metazoa > Mollusca > Cephalopoda > Myopsida > Loliginidae > Doryteuthis > Doryteuthis pealeii. The sequence goes on along the minus strand of CM042159.1, from coordinate 63,142,898 downwards.
TCTCTATTAATATCCATCTCTCTATCTCTCTATATCTCGCCCTCTCCTCTTCTATCTCTCTGTCTCTTTGTCTCTCTCTGTCTCTCTCTGTCTCTCTCTCTCTCTCTCTCTCTCTCTATATATATATATATATATATGAAATTTAACATTATGAAAAACATATGATGTTTGTTATGTGATTGCTGACAGGCCTGTTTCGACCAAATCGATAAGTTGGTCTTCATCAAAGAGCGACATAGATGGAAGAGAAGATATCCGTTAAAAAAGACTGTTTACAGAAACGAACGCTGGGTTCAACCGCTGAAATTTTTGAAAAATGCATGTTCTGTTTTAAAAATAAATAAATTTTTATTTTTAATTTAAAAAAATCAGAAGCATTATTCAGCGGTTGAACCCAGCGTTCGTTTCTGTAAACAGTCTTTTTTAACGGATATCTCTCTTCCCATCTATGTCGCTCTTTGATGAAGACCAACTTATCGATTTGGTCGAAAACAGGCCTGTCAGCAATCACATAACAACATCATATTGTTTTTTCATAATGTTAAATTTCATACTGTCGGATTAATTTCCATCTATTTTTCATATATATATATATATATCTATATATATATATATATATATATATATATTAATATATATATATATTATTGGCATTTCAGTCTCGGAAGTCTATAATAAAGTTTTTTGTGCCCCTGAAGTTACAACGCCTCCTGTGACTGTGAAGTCTGATGTTTGAAAAACATCCTCTACCACAGATGTTGCATTGAAGGCTGTCCCCGAAGATGTTGATGTGCCGGTGCTTTATTTCCGCTGCTTTCTTCTGGACCTCTTAGCTTCATGGTGTTGCGTCAGGGTGACATCTGACACACACACACACACACACACACACACTCACACACACACACACACACACACACATATTATATTATATATATATATATATATATATATAATATATATAATATATATAAAGACTTAACCGACAAAAAATAAACCATTCTACAAGCGTCTCTGGGAATTAAATAGATTTATACGTACAGTAAAAATGGAACTTCTTAGACAAGTAGAAGAGAATACAAGTATAGCATTTTATCATTTGTGCTCTTCAGAGTGTCATGCATTTTTATAGTACTTCATGCGTTCAGTGTGTGTGTGTGTATGTGTGTGTGTGTGTGTGTGTGTGTATGTGTGTGTGTGTGCTTGGGTGTATGTGTGTGTAGGTATGTGTGAGAGAGGGGGAGAGAGAAGGAGAAAGAGAGAAGGAGAGTGAGATACTTTTTATACAATAATACTCACATGAACACATATATAGACTTTTGGTTTACACAAACACATATATACATGCACACGCACACACACACACACACATCTACCCCCACACCTCACAAACACACACACACACACACACACACACACACACATATATATATATATATATATATATATATATATATACCAACACCTCAACACAAATAAGATATGGTACAATGTCTAAAGCGTATTTTAAGAGGTTTAAGTTAAAATTTGTCCTTCTCATTGATTGGTTGGCTTTCCGAGATTGAGGAGCCACGCCTGTCCTACTATTAACCCTTAGCTGGGGAATAGTTAAATACATACAAACAGCTCTGTCTAGGACTTGAACTCTTCTCGCTGTGTCCATTTCTACTCGGGTAACTATATATATATATATATCTAATATATAAAACAGAGATTTTGGTATGTACGTGTCGACGTATAACAAAAAAACGGGAGGTCACTCAGATTCAAAATCTTGCATACACATTGATATCGTTCTAACTAAGAAAAATTCCAAATTTGGTTAATGATTTTTACTGATTAAGGGATTTAATCGATTAATTAATCCAAAATCACCCAATTTGCGGAACTGTCCGTATATCAGCCCCTCCTGATAATAAAATATTGTCTCTGCCTGCTTATTGTTAAAGCGATAACAGCAGCGAAGTTTTGATTTTAATGAATTAATTTTGCAGTCTAAGCCGTTCAGCTCCGAATATATGGCCTATTTATGGTCCATTCTTTAAATTTTTTATATCGTTAGAAAGATAAGAAAATACTCTTTCAAAATATGTAATTTGTGTGAGTTTTTATTAATTGAATCATTTTTTACAGCGAGTTAAAAAATTAAAAAATGGCTTCGGATAGCCACGCTGCCTATGATTATTGCGAACAAGCAGTGCAGTCTATAACAGTCAGATCGGAATCTCTTACCTATTTAGGGATTTTAATCTTTAAAATATTTATATCTTTAGTAATAAGATGAAATAGTCTTTCTGAATATGTAATTTGTATGTGTTTTATAGATTAATTTTTTTTTACAGCGAGTTAAAAAAAAAAAAAAATACTACGTATAGGCGATAATTACGAATAAGGCAGTTCGGAATTTCTTAGTCTTTCTGAATATGTAATTTGTATGTGTTTTATAGATTAAATTATTTTTTACAGCGAGTTTATCCATATTCTTAAATTGTACAGTACACTCATTTTAATTTTAATTTTTTGTAATAATAAAAATTGTAGAAAATCAAAATGTACGCTTTACGGTTACATTATTTAAAAAAATGTTTAATCGTAAATAACAGTATCATGAAAATCAGTTTACGTCGTAAGTACGGTTACATATTTGTATAAATTAAACTAAGATTTTCATTCGAATAAAATGACTTTTAATTCTTTAATTTTAATTTATTAATTTTTTATTGTTAGTTTTTAAAGGGTTAAAAAATAACAATAAGATTGACGAATTTCCTTAGAAACTGTTTTTCTTTTGGTTCGTTAACTAATTTATTTCTCAAACCACGATAAAAAAAAAAACAAAAACAAAGGTTACTAATACGGACAAAATCCGGTGTTTTATCTTTAGTCGAAGGCCCGACTGGGAGATAAGTAGTCAATATTTGTAAGACGAAATTTATTTCAAGTTTATCCGACAATATCCAGTTATTGGAACATTTCAAAAAAGTTTATATGTAAGTACGAAAAATTGTAAGCGCTTTGTTTTATCAAAATGACATGATTCGTTAGTAAAATTACCCGAAAAGTTGATAAAACAAAACAACTAACAAACCAACATTTAAATTATTATTTAAAATACAATTTAAAATATTCCTCAGAATTTGCCTTACAATTAAATTTTAAGTTTTATGATTTTACTCTTTATTGGTGAAGTCAATAAACATCGCTGAGTTTATAGTGCACTTTTCAGTTCTGAAAAATTGGCATATTTAAATAGAGATTTCATAGGTGACATTTGAACTTTTATGAAAATGATGTTTTGTAATTAATACAAATTTTGTTAATAAAACTTAATTTTTAACTAGGGGGGGTTAGGGGTAGGGTAGGGGTTGGGGTTAGTTTAATGGGAAAATAAATTAATAATTTGGTTCCGTTCAAGCGGTTTCCGATATGGGGATCAATTTACTATAAAACTTATACGAGGAAATGAGCACCCGTGAATACTCAAATAATAAAGAACTTTTAAGAATTTTTTTCAATCTGATAGAATTGGTGTGTAATCGATAATAATCAACTGAAGGAAAAAAATAGATGGGGGGGGGCGGAGGAGTCCAGATAAATCAGGAGGNTCCACCAAAACGTTTTTAAACAATGTTTTAAAATACTAGGCTGACCACCAAATTTTACCCTGTGAAAATTTACCCCCCCCCCTTATATTTAACACTATGAAACTTGCAGAAAAATAATATTTTTCTTGAAAAAATTTTTTTCCATTTGAAAGAAAAAAACATTTAAATAAAATCCTGATGATTTTTTAACTTTTTTTCATGCTTACGGAAATAATGAAAATATGATTGAAAAACAATGTTTTCATTTTTGCCACTGGTTAAATCCAAACTGAAATTAACGTAGCTAAAAACAAGTTTCGATAAGAGTTTTTTAAATTCTATTGAAAATCAATTAATTATAAATAATAACAAAATATTTTCCGTTTTATTCAGATGGCCTAAACTGCATCAATTGGTGCGTCCCTATATACTATCTAGGTTTTAGCCAAAAATAGATATTGCAATACGAAGATTAATTTTTCGTTTCTCAGCTCTTTAAACTCAACATGCAATTAAGAACTAACATGTGATGTTGTTCATGTACAAAAAATTAAAACAATTAACAACAAATATACAAACGAATACTTTCAATTTTGTTGTATAATAATATGAAATAATTTTAAACTATAAAAACAGAAAATACCAAATCCTGAAATACACAAATTCTCAATGATTTTATTTCCCAAGATTATCTCTTACCCCCTCTCTAACTACTGTCTTCACTTTCTCTCTCAACTCCTGGTGAGAAGAGGTACCGGTCCATTGACCGGACTAAATGAAATTTGGATCACCAGGGTGAGTGGAGAGAGAAAGTGGAAGACAGGTAGTTTAGACGAGGGGGGTAAGAGGAAAATAATTCTTGCGAACTAAAATCATGAGAATTTGTGTATATTCAGGATTTGTATTTTCTTGTTTATAGTTTAAATTATTTCATATATTATACAACAAATTGAAAGTATTCGTTTGTTATATTTGTTTGTTATTGTTTAAATTTTTTGTACATGACAACAATTCACATTATCTTAATTGCATGTTGAGTTTAAAAAGAAGCTTGAGAATCGAAATTTAAATTCTTCGTATTGCAATATCTATTTTTGCCTAAACCTAAGATAGTATTATTATGGACCACCAATTGATCAGTTTAGGCCATCTGAATAAAACGGAAATATTTTGTTATTATTTTATAATTAATGATTTTCATAGAATTTTAAAAAACTCTTTCGTAACCTTTTTTTAGCTACGTTAATTTTTCAGTTGATTTAACAGTGCCAAAAAAATGAAAACATTGTTTTTCAATTCATAATTTTCATTATTTCCGTAAGCTGAAAAAAGTTAAAAAATCATCAGGAGTTTATTTAATGTTTTTTTCTTCAAATGGAAAAAATTTCAAGCAAAATATTAATTTTTCTGCAAGTTTCATTATGTAAATATAGGGGGGGGGGGGTAAATTTCACAGCGGTAAAATGGTCGGTACCTAGTTATTTTAAAACATTGTTTAAAAACGTTTTGGTTGGACCTGATTATCTGGACTCCCCCCCCGCATCTATTTTTCCTTCAGATTGATTATTATCGATTACACACCAATCTATCAGATTGAAAAAAAAATTCTTAAAAAGTTCTTATTATTGAGTATTTCACGGGTGCTCATTTTCCTCGTATAAGTTTATAGTAATGATTCCCCCATATCGAACCGCCCTTGAACGGAACCCAAATTTTTTTATTATTTCCCATTAAACTACCCCCCCTTAACCTAACCCTAACCCCTACTCCCCCTAGTTAAAATTAAAGTTTTATTACAAAATTTATATTAATTACAAAACATCAATTTTCATAAAAGTCAAAATGTTACCTATGAAATTCTCTATTTAACATGCCCAATTTTTCAGAACTGAAAGTTGCACTATAAACTCAGCGATGTTTATTGACTTCACAATAAAGAGTAAAATATAAAACTTAAAATTTAATTTGTAAGGCAATTCTGAGGAATATTTAAATTGTATTTTGAAATTAATAATTTAAATGTTGTTTGTTAGTTGTTTTGTTTTATCAACTTTTCGGGTAATTTACTATCGAATCATGTCATTTTGATAACAAGCGCTTACAATTTCGCTACTTACATATATATTTTTAAATGCTTCCAATAACTGAGATATTGTCAGATTAAACTGAAATAAAATTTTCGTCTTACAATAATTGGACTACATCTCCAGTCGGGCTTCGACTAAAGATTAAACACCGGATTGTGTCCGTATAGTAACCTTTGTTTCTTTTTTTTTATTCGTGGTTGAGAAAATAATTAGTTTTAACGAACCAAAAGAAAACAGTTCTAGGAATTCGTCAACTTATTGTATTTTTAACCCTTTTTTAAAAAAAAAACTTTTTCTAACAATAAAAATTAATAAATAAATAAAGAATTAAAGTCATTTTATCGAATAAAATCTTAGTTTAATTATACAAATATGTTAACGTACTTACGACGTAAACTGATTTTCATGATACTGTTATTTACGAATTTAAAAAAATTTTTTTAATAATGTAATCCGTTAAAGCGACATTTTTTGATTTTTCTACAATTTTTTATGCATTACAAAAAATTAAAAATTAAAAGAGTTGTACTGTCAATTAAGAATATGGACAAACTCGCTGTAAAAATATTTTAATCTATAAAAAACACATACAAATTACATATCAGAAAGACTAAGAGATTTCTAGTGGTCCTTATTCGTATTATCGCCATACGTAGTATTTTTTTTTTTAACTCGCTGTAAAAAAATAATTAATCTATAAAAACACATACAAATTACATATTTCAGAAAGACTATTTCATCTTATTACTAAGATATAATATTTTAAAGATTAAAAATCCTAAATAGGTAAGAGATCCGATCTGACTGTTATGACTGCACTGCTTGTATCGCAATAATCATAGGCAGCGTGGGCTATCGAAGCCATTTTTTAATTTTTTAACTCGCTGTAAAAAATGATTCAATTAATAAAAACTCACATAAATTACATATTTTTGAAGAGAGGATTTTCTTATCTTTCTTAACGATATTAAAAATTTTTAAAGACTGGACTATAAATAGGCCATAAATTCGGACGCTGAACGCTTAACTGCAAAATTATTCAATTAAAATCAAACTTTGCTGCTGTTATCGCTTTAACAATAAGCAGGCAGAGACAATATTTTATTATCAGGAGGGGCTGATATACGGACAGGTTTCCGCAAATTGGGTGATTTGGATTAATTTAATCGATTAAAATCCCTTAATCAGTAAAAAATCAATAACCAAATTTGGAATTTTTCTTATTTAGAAACGGATACAATGTGTATGCAAGATTTTGAATCTGGAGTGACTCCCGTTTTTTGTTTATACGCTCGGACACGTACATACCAAAATCTTGTATTATTAGATAATTCAGAAATTCAGGTAAACACTCTCTCTCGGATTTAGAATCATTCATAAGTGTGAGAAGAGGATTCTTCTCCGATTCTCTTTAAAGACAAAAGATATCTTCATCTGAGAATGAATTTCCTTCGATTTATAGAACAATGCCTAAAAAGCAACAACCTCATCTTTACAGTGGTAGGAATCTTCAATATAGATAAAAAAAATTGAAAAAAAAAAAAGTGTAAAATATTTTCACCGCCCCCTTCTCCTCGCCCATCCATATATTTTCAGGATATTAAAATCAATCCTTGAGTTTTTCTATTCAAGAGAACAGACAAAAATTAATGTAAAAAAAAAAAAAGACAAAAAACAAAAGGTTTTGTTTTTTTTTTTAAGTTCCTTGTTTGTTTTAGTCTTACAAGACAAGTGGAGGAGGAAAAAAAGAACAAAACCAAAGGTTCTTGTTTTTTTGAATTTTTTTTTTGGTGTTTTTTTGGCTAGGTTTGTAAATAGAGATAGTCAGTTCCTTGCTATTTTTGGTTTCTGGAAAAAATTTTGAAAAAAATGTTCAGGTTTTTTGTTTCTAAAGATTATATATATATATATATATATCAATATTATATATTATATAATAATGGCCTGTCAACTCATGTTCGAGTAAGGCCATTTCCTGTTTTTTTTTTGTTTTTTATCATCATAGTTGCTTAGTGCCGTAGCATTTGACCCACTATTCTGTGTTTTCTCAGATACTCACCAGGCCAGCCTGAAGAGACATTACTCTTCCCACATAAACTACATGGAACTTCTCCACTTTGAATGTCGCTGGGTTGAAAATTACCTTTTCTAATAGCCCACTTCAAAGGTTGGTATTTAATTTGGTTGGACTCAAATTCTTCACAGACAGGTAGATGGCGGCTCTCCAGCCAGGTCTATTACAAAGCTATTATATATAATGACTATAAAACTATAGGACTATATATGGTCCCCATTCCCCTAGGGTCGTTTGAGCACTTTATGGAGAAATTTCACAACGACCACCAATTAAAGCGCGTAAACGCAACATCTCCTATAAAATGAGATGGAGCACTCTATGCCAGCCTTTACATACATACAGGTATGTGTACTAAAACAGTTAAAATCCCCTTACCATTCTGTTAGGGTTTCTATCCCGGCTGTTAGGTTAGGCTTACAAATGTTATTAGCCACACTTGAAGAAGACATAGTCGAAACACAGGTGTCTGTGGATGACTATATATATATACATATAACACTAGCCCCACCCATATTACCATCTCAAACTAAGACACCTGCCCCTTCCCCAAATGAATTAGATTTAAAAACGCTGTTACTTTGTGGAAATTCTCAGTAAGATTCATATTTCTTGCCATTACCTAAGATGCCTGCAGTAATGCCGATTGAAATAAATTATTGTAATGAAGCCAAATTTAAGTTTTTTTCCTTCATTTATTGAATATTTTGCTCTCCCGTTCCACTCACTTGGTATTAAGCACATTGAGCTCTCCATTACTGTTTACCTCCATCAGCTTTGTAAACCACATATGGAAAGATTCTAACTACAGGAATAATATATATATATATATAATATATATTATTATATTATTATTAATTATTCATTCATTTGACTTTGCCCTGCTGGACTACCGCGTTTCGATTCTGTCGGTAGGGAAACGTTAGTATACATCGCTTGATGAGACTTAATAAGTTTGAAAACAGACTGTACGATGTCTAGCATTCACATTGATGTTTTGAAATTCACTCGTCATGGTTATTTTCTAAAATTATCGAATTTATATGAATACACATTGAATTGCCTTCAAGCCAAAAATATAAATAATGATGATATATACTTTATTCAACCATGCTTCTAAAAACAACATCCAAAAATCTTATTTCCTTCACCAAGGGCATGGGTCTAGTTTGTTGTTATTCACTTAACGCCGAGTACCTCATATGGTAGGGCGTGCTATTATCATAACAGGTTGATTTCGCCAGGGATATGTATGATGCAGACCATGTTAAAGAAAGGAAATTAATCGACAATTGAGTTAAGAAAGGTGGAATGAAAAACAATCACACAATGCTGTTAAAGAAGAAAACAATTTATAATATAATCATAGCTTGATATTGATCAATATTTTCGATTTTACAAAAATCATCATCAGGCTCATTCACTCCCGTATTGTTTGGGTCGGAGAGAAAGTCAAAAGAGTTACAAAACAAAAAACCTTAAAAAAGTTTACAAAACAAAAAAACCTTTAAAAACGTTCTTTCGTTTTTTGCAGTATTAAGGTTTTTTGTTTTTGTAAACTCATTTGACTTTCCTCCCGACCCAAACAACTACGGGAGAATGAAGCTCTGATTGATGATTTTTGTAAAATCGAAATATTGATCAATATCAGCTATGATTATTATTATAAATTGTTTTCTTCTTTAACAGCATTGTGTGATTGTTTCATTCCACCTTTTTCTTACTCATATATATATATATATATATATACACACACACACACACACACCACACTACGTCACAATATGGACAATTCTTTGGCGTCATAACTTGAAAATTTGAAAGAAAAATTAAACATTGATAATCAAAATACCCCTGATTACATTGAAAACAAACAAAACGTGTTTTTATATATCTCATCATACAGATGAGGACAACAGTAAAAAATCCAAAACAATTTATGTAAAATTGTCGGCCTCCAGTTTTTTACTTAACCTGCACAAATGAGTTCTCCTTTTGATACAGAATACCCATGTTTTAACCACAAAGCTAACCTTTCACGCTTCTGTCTACATTCCAGAATTTCTTTGTTAGAAATATTATTCAAGAATTAGATCAGTCTCGAATAAGTGATTATATTTGAAACTTCTAGAGTTTTTGGTGGCTTGCACATGGTCCTATCAAATCTTATTCTAATGAGATTTGGTGTCTGTCAGTCTGTAACCAAAACTACAAAATCATTGAATTACAATAGAATAAATTTTATTCATTAATGAGGTCCTATGAAAATCTGAGTTAGGTTTGTCTTCAAAATAGCCCATGTATTATGTACTTTATATATCCTAAAGAAAAAAGGTTACATAATACATGCAACTAGCTAAGCACAACTAACAGTGCCAAGACAACTGCGTACTTTATTGAAATCCTAAGAACAATCCATTTCATGCATTTGGTTGATTTCCATTCCCTGAGTCCTTGATTGGCTGCTTGGTTTCTATGATGTTATGAGGCTCATAAAATTGCTCCTTGGCATTCTGCAGTAGAGTATTGATTAGTATTCAGTTATGACTACTTGTTGCCTTGTCTTACCAATTCGATTAGTAATTGGAACTTAATATGATTATTCTACAGAAACTAATTAAAATATAATAAATAAGTGTAATCTTTATATACATTATTATCTAATTTCATTAGTGTTCTATTTTATATATATATCATTATATAAAACTTAAATACTTATTGCCTAGAGGGTGCATATTCTGCTAGTATGAATTTTTTAAATAAATCAATTGACCCATAGATGGAATTCTAATAGATAGTACACTTCAGGAACAGAAACAGATCTTAAAAGTTAATTGGCAAAAAGGGGTATTTTCACAATCCCAGAGCTCCAGAAATAACCACATGATCAAGATAGCTGTTCAGTGACACACCCAGAACACACCACTGTAGTATATCTTTAACAAAGCGGGGGTAAATACATAAAAATCCCTATTAATATCTTTGTTTTTCTGAGAGCAATATCCATGGGGAGCTATAAGCTATTTGTATTGTTGGCATTCATATATTTTGTTAACACTCCCATGTAGATAAAAAGAAGACAAAAAGACAACATAATAAAAGCATATCTATTTCATTATAACCGAATTAAATACATTAAAACTCTTGATGTCCTATTACAGCCTCATTTGCCTGGACAGAAGTCACACTCATTTCCTATATGCCCCAAGCAATAACTTTTGTTAATGTAATATTAAACATATTAGGGGTCTTTGATTAAAATGAAATAACAGGTAACTTAGATGCAAAGGCCATTTTAGTTCATCAGCCTCATTTTGCCTGGACAGAAGTCACACTCATTTTCCTTAATATGCCCCAAAGCAATACTTTTTGTTTAAATGTAATATTTAACATAATTTAGGGGGGTCTTTGATTTAAAGAATAACAGGTAACTTTAGATGCAAAAGGCCATTTTAGTCATCTTTTGATAAATCCTCTATAGGAATGGTGCTCTGACTTAGAAAATTTCTCAACAGGATGTTAAGAGTTAAAACAGGAAAATAGACAAATTAAAAAGTTGTTACTTATTCCATAACCATATATCACAGAATTGCTCTGAACCAAGAGTAGTGCCAGCCAAGCCATGCTTTGGAAGTCTCTCTCTAAATAAGCATGGTTACATCGACTGGGTAAATGTGTGTGTATGTGGGGGGGGGATAATAACCCCAAGTGGTATGATTTGTTTATTTTTGAAGATTTACAAATTGCTGGATATTTTCAAGTAGATTTCAATGTTCATTTCTATTTATAGTCTAATTTTTTAAATATCTTCGAATACAATCAAAATCTTCATAATTTTTGCACAAAAAGCAAAGAAATGGTGATATTTAATGTAGATATATATTTAATTTGTAATTAATTGTTTTATTTTTCGTTTAGTTTCATCCGGGACAATATATACAACATATACACCAACTGTCGGTTATATATGTATAAATTAGATGGAAGGTTGGCCATTTTTGTGTGCTGCCGATTCAAATTCAAACTCTTACTCCTCACTTTATTTCATATATGACAGTTACTAATTGGCGTTGGATTGTTTTTGGGTCTCATCCAAATGTTAAATAGTAAAAAAATGAGTTGAAAAAAAAATTTTAACAAAAATTTGCAAGAGTACCCATCAAGAGGGAATAAAACAAAACATCTTCAGTATTAAAATAACCCAACAAGGTTGGCATGCCATAAAATCCAAACTAACGCGTTTATGATTGGTTACCATTGGCACCAACTTGCAGCACAATGCTTGTCCAAAATTTCAATTTCCTTTTCAGGCGACCAATTCTTAAATTTTCTCTTTCCTGTTGCATCATCTTTTTCTTCTTTTCTCTCTTCTTGTAATCTCTCTCTCCTCTCTCTCTCTCTCTCTTCTCTCTCTCTCCTCTACCTTCTCTTCTGTTCTGTCTGTCTGTCTGGTTTGTCTGTTTCTCCTTTTCCCTAATTTTCTCTCATTCTCCCTTTCAAATTCAATTCAATCTCTTTTCTTTCTCCAATTAACCCCTCTCTCTCCCAACTTCTGTCGTCTTTCTCTCTTTACTTTCTCTCATTCCCCTTTCAAAATTCACTTAATCTCTATCTCTCTTTCTTTTCTTTTTCCCCAATTACTACTCTCTCTCTTCTCTCTTCTCTTTCCCTTATTTTCTATCTTTATCTCCCCTCACATTCCCTCCATCTCTGTCTCTCTTGGTAATTTTCTCCAATTAATCTTCTTCTTCTTTCTTTCTTTCTTTCTGTATTTATTTGAAGATCATTTCTTAGTACGTAAGACCGTTCAAATGTGTTTAGTAATAGTGTTAATTATCAGCAGTACTACATACAGGTTTCATGTACAAAGCATACATAATTGGCATGAACAAATGGAGCAAATGGTAATTAAGCCTCCAATCACCCTTGTTCTAATCCTCAACCACCTGCCAACCACTGTACTGCCACTTTTTTGGCACTATCATTCTGAAATTGAAAGAGGTACTGCAAAAGGTTCATTACGGTTTGGTCATGAAAAAGTTTTTTAAAAAAAAACAAAAACTGTCGGTAGCACTAAATGTTGATTAGGTTAAAGAGAAATGAATTTACACTACACTTACCTTACAATAATGATTGTCTGTGCCTATCCCTTTAACATAAGCACGACGAAGTGAGGTAATTTTCTAATTTAAGTATTTCAGCTCTGTGATTATAGTTACACAATCTATGCATAGTTATTGTTTCAACCCCCTGTATTTTCTGAAGGGGATGGCCCTTTTTTCATATCACAGCGGGACTTTCATGGTATATACAGGAAAGCCTGCGAAATATGTGAAGTCACGTGGGACCTTGTTGGCTTTGCTGTTTAGCTGGGACTCACTGCACACTGCCGAATTGTTGTTAGAGAAATATGTTTAGTTTATAGTAAATAAAGGGTTTTAAATAAGATAATATGGTTTTGTGTTGATGAATTATCTTGGCAACAAGACTGACAGAAGAAGAAATGAATCAAGATGACCAACAGCCCAAGAAGAGAGACTTTTAGAGAGACGCTAGGAAAGAACGTAAATAACCAAAGATGAGCAGATGAATAATAGAGTAAAGAAAGGGTAACAACAATATTATTTTCAATGCAACATAACACTTCTACTCATGGTTTTTTTCGACATTTGTTTGAGAAAAAAAGTAATGGGAAGCTCCATGCAAAATAACCTTTAAGTATCCGATGTCGAGATTTTTCCGAAGATGTGGACTAATATGGTAGGAGAGAAGCTTCCAGAATACAGGCGTTGCTCCATCAAGATTTTTCTATTTTAAGTTATTTGTTGTGACTGAATTTATCAAATACAACATTAAAATCCGGAAAAGGTTCTTTGTACAGGCAATATAAATAATAGATCAACACGCATTCTCCAACAGTATGACTGTTTACTCAATTAGTAGTGACTCAATTTACAAATATGACTACATTAACTTCACTACGAATAACCTAGTTGCATTGCACTTAATATGTATTCCAATTGGAACAATTGGTACTTATGAATCAAAGAATAGTCCATTCATGCATTTGGGTGATTCCATTCCCTGCAGTCCTGATTGTCTGCTTGGTTTCTATGATTGTTATGAGGCTTTCATTAAATGCCCTGGCATTGCAGTTAGTATTTGATTAGTATTCAGTTACGACTACTTGTTGCCTTGTCTTACCAATTCGACAGTAATTGGAACTAATATTTGATTTATCTACAGAAGCTAATTAAAATTAATTAAATAAGTGTAATCGTTTTATATACATTCTTATCTAATTTCATTAGTGTCTCTAATTTTTATATATATATCTTATATAAAAACTTAAATACTTTATGCCTAGAGGTGCATATTCTTGCTGTATTGAATTTTTAAATAAATCAATTTGACCCATAGATGGAATTCTAATAGATTATACCACTACAGGAAATGTTTCTAATTTATATATATATTATTATATTAAAAACTTGGATGAGTCTAACTATCTTGTGGGGAAAAATCTTTTTTTTTTTACAAACAGTATTTCAGCCTCTGTTTGATATATTTTCAAATACAAATAAAAACTCTCTCTAATCATGATTTCTTCGATATTTGTGAAGAAAAATAATGGGAAGCTCCACGGAAAATATATTTAAGTATCGATGTCACATTTTCCAAAGATGTGGACAAATACAGTAGGAGAGAAAAATGATAACTTCTGCACATCTATTATGTAACTTTGTCTATTAAAACTTTCAGTGATGCCTGTTATTTTAAAATCTATACAACACTACCATAGAAAATGATAGCCTCGGCTCATTTATATTTACTATTTAAAAATATGCCACCTAAAATTAAACAAGAAAACATATATAAAAATGTTTGTATTACCCTTCTTACTTCATTATTCTTCTTGCTTCTATATCTTGGACATCTATTCTTCTGCCGGCTTTGGTTCTTTCTTTCATCTTGACTTGGTATATCTTCTACATCTTGTGTCTGGGTCCTGGAATCTTCTAAGGTCTGGACTTTCTTGGGGGATTTCGGGTCTGCGTTTCTATGGGGATTTCTCGTTATCAGAAAGCCCCTTGTGTCATTGTTAGTTTATTAGATAATAAACACAAGACTTCGATTTACTTTTGTCCTTATTTTATTGTTAATCCCCAAACCAGACTTCTGCGCAGATCCTTACATCTACGAGCTCAGGCTCCTACTTGTTAACTGTGCTTTCTAACTTCTAACTTGTTAAACCGGAAGACAGGGTCTTCTATGCCTTCCGGTTCTCCCGATTTATCCCCGGGGGCAAGGGTGAGAGTGAGGGTGGCGTTTGTCACTCATCCTTCAAGGCCATGGGCTGCACTAACGCCATTTATGTTCTACACTGCCTTATATTAAGTATTAGCGACCCAATTAATAATGTAACAAAAAAGATACATTTTTTTAAATTATATTTTAAGTGTTTCTATATAAAATCATTTCATAGGATTGATTTTTATTATGTTGGATGGTTTGCGTTGGTTGGTTGGTTTATTTATCTTAACGGCATATCAACCCGTCTGGGGTTAGTCATGCCTAGTGGTAATGGAAGTAATATATGTTGTGTAATCTATATTACCACTTTCTAGTCATTGGTTTTAACAATGTGTTAGCATCATTGGGGATCATTATGTATTGGTATTGATAAGTTCATTCTATATTCTATGGTATAATTTCTTTTCTTCAAAAGACAGAATGTCTTCTATGTTGACATTTTCAAATAGATCTTCATATTGTTGCATTAAATAACGGTTTTGATCGCTGAACAAAAACCACCAGTTATTCTATGAAGAAGTGTTTGACATATTCACACTGAGGTTGTTGTTCTTGTGAGTATTATAGGAGTGCGTAGTCTTGTGACCAATTTGTAATACGTTGGAGAAAAAAATATTAATATTAGTGATCAGTAATTATAATAATAGGAAACTCCTGATGCAAAACATCTTTAAGGTATCTGATGTCTACATTTTCCAAAGTGTGGACAAATACGTTGAGAGAATTTTCAGAATGGCAGCGTGTTGTCCATCAATCACTCCAATGGGTGTTCACATCGTTGGTGTAAGAAAAATGACAGAAATGAAAGAAGAAAATAAAGAAGAAGAAAAAAAACAAAAAACAAGATGGCTTGCCGTGCTTGTGATAATTAAGAAAACGATACTAACAGGCTAAACTCAATTAATTACATCAGATACAAGACAATGTATTAAATATTTTTAACATGGAACCGTGTGTTAGCGTAGAGCCATTAAAAGAAAATTACAAAATAAAAAAATAACTAAAAAAAACAAGAAAAACAGGGGTTTTTTCTGTTCAATAATGCAAAATGCACTAATTTGCAGAACGTAATTAAAAAAATTGGAATGAAAACCGTTCTGCGCTTACTCCTCCTGTCCCCCCATCCCCCACGAAATTCAAGAAGAGAGACAGAAATGGATTATGTCTGTTATTAAATTAATAGGGAAAATTCGGATTGATGAAAATTCTTGGTTTCAGTAATCTTTATTATTGATAATGTTTCAACATAATGGACTTTTTTAATATTATTTTTTAGATAAAAAAAAAAGCCAAAAAGAAAGAAAAGAAAAAGAAGAAAAAAGAAAAACGTGTCACATCCCTGGTTGAAAATAATCTCAGGCTTTATGGGAAATTTGGTTTTAAGAACAGCATAATTAAACAAAGCTTATTTGCTGTTTTTTGTCCACTTTAAAGATCTTGAACTTAAAATCCTGAGTGTCAAGGGAAGGACATAACTACATCCGGTGGTGAGGCTATAGTTCTAGATCTTTGGTGAGAGTGTGAAGAACTACTTCACTGCATTTATACCCCTGTTCACACTAAGGGTGGATAGGACATTTTGAATATATTTAATTCCCGGTGGCATCAGAATGACAACTAAACTTACATCCGTGGCAAGGCTCCAGTTCTGGAGCTCCGGGAAGTGTGGGACTACTGATTGCCATTATTCCCAAGATCTTAATTCCTGAGTTGTCATGGGAATGAACATTAAAACCTACATCCGGTAGGCGAGGTTCCAGTCTGGAGCTCTGCTGTGTGAAACTATTCATTGACCATTACTCCTCGCGTCTACACTGATTCAGAATGGAGTACCTGTTAGAGACCTTATCTATAGCCAAATAGATATCTATTTACCAACCTTTTGAAGAAGCAAGATGTACACAAAGGTCAATTTTTATCAGGTCAGTCTATTTTGATGACATTTTTTCATCCTGCCTAAATGTACTAACACTTCATTAAGTTAAATTAAGTGGGTTTTACATGGTACCAGTGCATTGCTCATAGTTCCTGGAACTCTGGGATGTGGAGATTCTCATTACCATTACGGCCCGGTCCATGATTGACTGAGAGTACCTGTTAGAAAACCTATCAAATAGATATATTTGAAAATTATTAGTATAAATATTATACTTGAACCCATATAAACTGTGTACAAATTATTAGTTTATTTTGGTTTGTTGTTCAATGGGCATATCAACTTTGTGGGTTATTTAATTGCCAAGCCATTTGTTTTGAAGAACAGTAGTGATACATTTAACCTTATAGCTTGAGATGAGTGTTCTACTTTCCCACTCAGTTCGGTTAGAGCGTTCAAGCTAGAAATCTCATAGGTTCCTAGTTCCGATACCGTCCCTCGCCAACTCAGCGTATGAATAGCACAAGGCATCTGTGCGGTAAAAGTTAAAGAAGCTGATGTAGGGTGTGGCAACCCCACCTCAAATGCAAAATAATCTCCTTGGTCTGCGCTTAATGAAAAGGGATGACTCCCTCGCTGTCTGTTGATACTGACATTAGGCCACCCCGACGATCTTTACTTACTTACTTATGCCACCTTAATTGCATCATGTACTTTCTAAAATCTGTGATCCGTGGGATGCTTTCTTTTCGTTCAGTTTGCGGAAGATTCACATCAAACAGCAGTTTTCCAACAGGTGCCCCATTGGAGGGTTCTTACCCCTCTGCAGAAGTGCAGTCAGTGTTTTTTATGATACGAATCTCCCCAGTGAGGATGTAATTATATATATATATATATATATATTATATATATATATTAGTTTAAAATTTATATTTGGATGAAAGTGTCTGAATTAAAACCATCAGCAATGAGAATCCTAGGAATTGACTTGGCCTAGATACACATGTGGAATAGCCAACATGCTATTTAAACCACCTACCAAGTCTGCGATCTTAGCACAGACTCAGCTTGCAACACAGCATGGTAATACTGATTTACTTTAACACGAATCTTCACAGTGAGGATGTAATTATATATTATTATATATATATTAGTCGGAATTTCTAAAGCCCCAGCCAACAGGGCTACCTGGAGGAGGTTAGTACTGCCTGGACCCTGTATGAATCAATCAAAAACACCTATTGACATTTTTATACTAACAACAAAAGATCAATTCTCTCCCTAATAATCATTTGTTGGCATGAATGATTGATTAAGCCCATTTGTGGATGAGGGACATCTGCTGCTGATTAAGTTACCATTGTAATTAAAATAAATTCCCCTTCCTTACCCCTCAACACACAAATACCCTCGTCAGAAAAGGCGTCAATGAAAATTCCACTGTCAAATTTAATTACGGAAAATCAGTCAATGATATCCAGACCTCGGGCAAATTATAATTTTTAGAAACAAGACAAAGTAATTGATATATTTTTAACAATTTAGCTAAGAAGAAGCCAGTAGCACAAAATTATGAGAGTTATGTGTTAATAAATGTTATCAAGTGGTTAATGTTATATGCCTTCTTGGTGATTATGTTGTACTACAAATGTAAACAAGCACGATTTCTTTTTCTAATTAGTGAAAAAGAAAAAGGATTATTAATTTTGTTTTCTGGTGATTATAGAATAAACCCTTTATATTCACCTTCACAGAAGGGCTGTTACCAAGCGTCCAGTCACCAGACGCAAAAAAAAGGACAGTGTAACAAATACACTTTGACCAACTGCAGACACGAGTCAAGTGTTCAGTATATATGATAAAAGTGTCCACAAATAAGACCAACAGCCAATTGAGATGCTAGGAAGGATTTGGCCCAGACACACAAGTGAATTAACCCAAACCTGTATTTAAACAAACCTACCCAAGTCTGGATTTCTCAGAACTTACTCAGCTTGCAAGACAGCTGGATACTGATCACTCGATACCAACAACTCCACAGTTGAATGTAACTATATTTATATTATATAATGTAATGAGGAAGAAATGAATAAAGAAAAGAAAGAACAGAATGGATAATAAAAGATGAATTAATCATATCACTTACACATGTGTTTCGGTTCAGTTCATCTGTTGTGAAAATATTCCGCACACAGAAGAAGATTCAACCTTCATTCAGAGTGAAATTTTATTTTTTGAAGAAAAAATTTGTGGGAAAAATGGAGAATTTTTAGAAATGTTCAAAGAGAATTTTTAAAAATCACTTTGGAACGCTGAAATAGACGTTTAGATTTGGATATTTGATTTTTTCTAGGGATTATGGTAGAAATTAAGTATTGCAAAAAATAAATAGTGTTTATTTATCCCTACTGTTGAAAATTTCTGGGAAACTAGGTTTTATGTTATGTTTGAAAAAAAAAAAACGTGTGAACTCATTTAAAAGGGTATTCGGTTCATAAATATATAACACAGTTTAGTCACTGATGATCCTGACATTAATACAGGTATAGTACTGGATTACTGAGTGACCTGACTATATATACACTGGTACCTTGAGTCAAAGGTTTTGTTTATGAGTGTATAATAAATATCATGCTCACGTTCAAAGGAAGGGCTGTCACAACGCCAGTCATCAGACAAAAAAAAAAGACAGTGGTAACACGAATGCACAGCCATACACAGGTAAAGTGTTTTCAGTTATATTTATGGATAAAAAGTGTCCACATTAAAACCAACATGCCAAGAGAATCATAAGAATGGACTTACCTCTGCTACTGAAAATAGAATAGACGCCAAGCTCTTATTAAACCACCTACAAAGTTCGGATTTCTCAGAACAGACTCAGTTGCAACATAGCTGAATAATAATCACTCAACACGAAATCCCAACGTGAGGATACAACATACACATACACACACACACAATACATATAAAATATATATATATATATATATATGCAGTGGTACCTTGAATCAAAGGTTTTGTATTTCTGACTCCACAGCCATTCGTTAGGAGGGTTTATTGGATATGATTACTATGGTTGGCACATTAGCATATTAATATTTAGCATACTGGTGCCAGTTGTTTTATATGCTATTTATTATGTTCGTTCATTATTATATATATGTTCTTCATAATCTACCAATTATATATATATATTATATATATATATATATAATATAGTCAAGTGTTAAATTATATGGATGAAAGTTTATGGAGTTATAGGAAATTACTCTTTTTTTTCTCCGTAAATTGAAATATATATAATTTACCAACCCCTCCGCACGAGCAGGATGCGACACAAAGTCAATTTCTTAAGGTTTGGAATTCATGAGTTTTCCTTCTCTAGACTGGTACCTACATGGTTAAAGAGTCAGTCTGCTCTGCTATTACCCATAGCTAGGAGAGAGAATTGGATTCAATACTTTCCCAGTTATTTAGCCGCCATGTGAATGCCAATCAGCTTCGTCCAGGAACCTGAACTCGCGGTTGACGAGTCCATTTCCTACAACTTTAACCATTAGACCATATAAATTCTTGATAAATGTCCAGTTGTAATGGAATTATTCCACACTTCTCTCATCTATATGAATATAAAATATATTAGCCCCGGCATTAGACGGTGTTTGCTTCGCATGATTAGTAGCCTTCCACACTATTCCTTGTCTAAGTGTATCTCTTTGAAATAAACCTTCTATATTAATCACGTACATGTTGGACTGCTCCTTCCACCGACACAACCATTTTTGATTGTATTCTCTCTCTTCCTCTCTCTCTTTTCTCTCCCCTTCTCTCTCTTTTTCTTTCTCTTTCTCTCCTCTTCTCTCTGTCGCTCTGCTGTCTTTATTTCTCTTCTCCTCTCTCTCTTTCTCTTTCTCTTCTCCACTACTCGGTCCCTCTTTATCTCTCTCACTCTTGCCTCTCTTCTTTCTCTATCCCTCTCTCTGTCACTTCTCTCTCTTTTTCTCTCTCTCTCTCTCTCTCTCTCTCTCAGTACTTCTCTCTCAGTGCCTCTGTCTTCTCTCTTTCTCTTGGGCGTATGTGCACGTGTCATGTGATGAAAGGAAGAGAAAGAGGGTGAGACAGAGAGGGGGCGGAGGGAGACACTGATGGCGCGTATTTTAAAACCATGTAAAGATATAGATGAATAGGAAAAAGAAACGTCTTCGGAAACATATGTTAGAAATGCAATGCCATTTACAGGTGAATAAACGAGTAACATGAACTTTACACCGAAATTCAACGCTTTGAAAGGTCGTAATGCAAGGGAAAAAAAATTCAGATGAGAGAGCAAAGACATGTGTGGAATAAGCTGTATAATCAGATGTCAAGAATATGTCTATTAAATGTGAATAACCACATGGTATATATTAATTAATATATAATATATATATATAGTATATATATATATATATATTTATAATATATATATATATATATATTATATATATATATATATATTAATATATATATATATAAACACGTATATATATTCAAAATAATATATATATATATATATATATATACTATATATAATATATATATATATATATATAATCATAATAATATTATAAAAAAATAACTATATAATATATATATATATATAATATATATATATAATATATATATATATATATATATATATATATATATTATATATATATATTTAAATATATATAATTTAATATATATATATATATATATATATATATTATATATATTATATATATATTTATAAATATATAACATATTAATTTTAATTTATATTAATTTATATAATTATATATATTTAATATATATAATATATAAATAAAATTATTTTATATATATATATTATTAATTATAATGAATTATATTAAAATTATTAATTATTATTATTAATTAGATTATTATAATATTATTATATATATATATATATATATATATATATATATATATATACTAGCTAAAGTACCCGGTCCATGACCGGACTAAAATGAAATTTGGATCACCAGGGAGTGAGAGAGAAAGTGGAAGACAGTAGTTAGAGAGGGGTAAGAGGAAAATAATTCTTGAAACTAAAATCATTGAGAATTTGTATATTTCAGGATTTGTATTTTCTGTTTTATAGTTTAAAATTATTTCATATTATTATACAACAAATTGAAAGTATTCGTTTGTATATTTGTTTGTTATTGTTTTAAATTTTTTGTACATGACAACAATTCACATTTAGTTCTTAATTGCATGTTGAGTTTAAAAAGAAGCTGAGAATCGAAAATTTAAATTCTTCGTATTGCAATATCTATTTTTGCTAAAACCTAAGATAGTATTATAGGGACCACCAATTGATCAGTTTAGGCCATCTTGAATAAAACGGAAATATTTTGTTATTATTTATAATTAATTGATTTTTCATAGAATTTAAAAAACTCTTATCGTAACTTGTTTTTAGCTACGTTAATTTTCAGTTGATTTAACAGTGCAAAAATGAAAACATTGTTTTTCAATCATAATTTTCATTATTTCCGTAAGCTGAAAAAAAGTTAAAAAATCATCAGGAGTTTATTTAATGTTTTTTCTTTCAAATGGAAAAAATTTTTTCAAGAAAATATTAATTTTTCTGCAAGTTTCATAGTGTTAAATATAGGGGGGGGGGTAAATTTCACAGGGTAAAATTGGTGGTACCTAGTATTTTAAAAACATTGTTTAAAAACGTTTTGGTGGACCTGATTATCTGGACCCCCCCCCCCATCTATTTTTTTCCTTCAGTTGATTATTATCGATTACACACCAATCTATCAGATTGAAAAAAAAATTCTTAAAAGTTCTTTATTATTTGAGTATTCACGGGTGCTCATTTCCTCGTATAAGTTTATAGTAAATTGATCCCCCATATCGGAACCGCTTGAACGGAACCCAAATTATTTATTTATTTTCCCATTAAACTAACCCCCCCTAACCCTAACCCCCCCCCCTAGTTAAAATTAAGTTTTATTACAAAATTTATATTAATTACAAAACATCAATTTTCATAAAAGTTCAAATGTCACCTATGAAATCTCTATTTAAACATGCCAATTTTTCAGAACTGAAAAGTTGCACTATAAACTCAGCGATGTTTATTGACTTCACAATAAAGAGTAAAATCATAAAACTTAAAATTTAATTTGTAAGGCAAATTCTGAGGAATATTTTAAATTGTATTTTGAATAATAATTTAAATGTTGGTTGTTAGTTGTTTTGTTTTATCAACTTTTCGGGTAATTTACTAACGAATCATGTCATTTTGATAAACAAAGCGCTTACAATTTTTCGTACTTACATATAAATTTTTTTAAATGTTCCAATAACTGGATATTGTCAGATAAACTTGAAATAAATTTCGTCTTACAAATAATTGACTACTTATCTCCAGTCGGGCCTTCGACTAAAGATAAAACACCGGATTTTGTCCGTATTAGTAACCTTTGTTTTTTTTTTTTTTCGTGGTTTGAGAAAATAATTAGTTAACGAACCAAAAGAAAAACAGTTTCTAAGGAAATTCGTCAATCTTATTGTTATTTTTAACCCTTTAAAACTCTAACAATAAAAATTAATAAATAAATTAAAGAATTAAAAGTCATTTTATTCGAATGAAAATCTTAGTTTAATTTATACAAATATGTAACCGTACTTACGACGTAAACTGATTTTCATGATACTGTTATTTACGATTAAAATATTTTTTAATAATGTAACCGTAAAGCGTGCATTTTGATTTTCTACAATTTTTATGCATTACAAAAATTAAAATTAAAATGAGTGTACTGTACAATTTAAGAATATGGACAAACTCGCTGTAAAAAATAATTTAATCTATAAAAACACATACAAATTACATATTCAGAAAGACTAAGAGATTCCGAATATTCGTATTATCGCCTATACGTAGTATTTTTTTTTTTTTAACTCGCTGTAAAAAAAAAAAATCTATAAAAACACATACAAATTACATATTCAGAAAGACTATTTCATCTTATTACTAAAGATATAAATATTTTAAAGATTAAAATCCTAAATAGGTAAGAGATTCCGATCTGACTGTTATAGACTGCACTGCTTGTATCGCAATAATCATAGGCAGCGTGGCTATCCGAAGCCATTTTTTAATTTTTTAACTCGCTGTAAAAAATGATTCAATTAATAAAAACTCACACAAATTACATATTTTGAAAGAGTATTTTCTTATCTTTCTAACGATATAAAAATTATTAAAGACTGGACCATAAATAGGCCATAAATTCGGAGCTGAACGGCTTAGACTGCAAAATTAATTCATTAAAATCAAAACTTCGCTGCTGTTATCGCTTTAACAATAAGCAGGCAGAGACAATATTTTATTATCAGGAGGGGCTGATATACGGACAGTTCCGCAAATTGGGTGATTTTGGATTAATTAATCGATTAAATCCCTTAATCAGTAAAAATCAATAACCAAATTTGGAATTTTTCTTAGTTAGAACGATATCAATGTGTATGCAAGATTTTGAATCTGAGTGACCTCCCGTTTTTTTGTTATACGTCGACACGTACATACCAAAATCTCTGTTTTATATATTAGATAATATATATATATATATTATATATATATATATATATTATATATATATATATATATAATAAATAATATTTAACATAATCATTTCAATGGAATGTACATAATATATATATATATATATCTAATATATAAAACAGAGATTTTGGTATGTACGTGTCGACGTATAACAAAAAAACGGGAGGTCACTCAGATTCAAAATCTTGCATACACATTGATATCGTTCTAACTAAGAAAAATTCCAAATTTGGTTATTGATTTTTACTGATTAAGGGATTTAATCGATTAATTAATCCAAAATCACCCAATTTGCGGAACTGTCCGTATATCAGCCCCTCCTGATAATAAAATATTGTCTCTGCCTGCTTATTGTTAAAGCGATAACAGCAGCGAAGTTTTGATTTTAATGAATTAATTTTGCAGTCTAAGCCGTTCAGCTCCGAATTTATGGCCTATTTATGGTCCAGTCTTTAATAATTTTTATATCGTTAGAAAGATAAGAAAATACTCTTTCAAAATATGTAATTTGTGTGAGTTTTTATCAATTGAATCATTTTTTACAGCGAGTTAAAAAATTAAAAAATGGCTTCGGATAGCCACGCTGCCTATGATTATTGCGATACAAGCAGTGCAGTCTATAACAGTCAGATCGGAATCTCTTACCTATTTAGGATTTTAATCTTTAAAATATTTATATCTTTAGTAATAAGATGAAATAGTCTTTCTGAATATGTAATTTGTATGTGTTTTTATAGATTTTTTTTTTTACAGCGAGTTAAAAAAAAAAAAAATACTACGTATAGGCGATAATACGAATTTCGGAATCTCTTAGTCTTTCTGAATATGTAATTTGTATGTGTTTTTATAGATTAAATTATTTTTTACAGCGAGTTTGTCCATATTCTTAAATTGTACAGTACACTCATTTTAATTTTAATTTTTGTAATGCATAAAAATTGTAGAAAATCAAAATGTACGCTTTACGGTTACATTATTAAAAAAAATTTTAATCGTAAATAACAGTATCATGAAAATCAGTTTACGTCGTAAGTACGGTTACATATTTGTATAAATTAAACTAAGATTTTCATTCGAATAAAATGACTTTTAATTCTTTAATTTATTTATTAATTTTTATTGTTAGAGTTTTAAAGGGTTAAAAATAACAATAAGATTGACGAATTTCCTTAGAAACTGTTTTTCTTTTGGTTCGTTAACTAATTATTTTCTCAAACCACGATAAAAAAAAAAAAAAACAAAGGTTACTAATACGGAC
>CM042159.1:63094575-63112075 GCA_023376005.1 Doryteuthis pealeii | reverse complement strand
TGGACCACCGTATATATATATATATATATATATATATATATATAATATATATAATATATATATACGGTGGTCCATAAAAATATATAAAAAAAAATATTCGTCTTCTGAATCATATATATATATATATATATACTAAATATTATTTTTATATATTTTTATGGACCACCGTATATATATATATATATATATATATATATATATATATATATATATAATATATATATATATATATATATATATATATAATTATTTATTTATTTTTATATATTTATGGACCACCGTATATATATATATATATATATATATATATATATATATATATACTAAATATTTATTTTTATATATTTTTATGGACCACCGTATATATATATATACATATATATATATATATATATATATATATATATATATATATATATATATACGGTGGTCCATAAAAATATATATATATATATATATACTAAAATTTATTTTTTATAATTTTTATGGACCACCGTATATATATATATATATATATATATATATATATATATATATATATACGGTGGTCCATAAAATATATAAAATATATATATATATATATAATATATATATATATATATAAATATTTATTTTTTATATATTTTTATGGACCACCGTATATATATATATATATATATATATATATATATATATATATATATATATATATATATATATATGTATATATACGGTGGTCCATAAAAATATATTAAAAATAAATATTTAGTCTTCTGAATCATAAAATATAGTCAATGAAATATATTTTTAGCTATTTACGAAATATGATACCTTGTAGAAACCGCAAGAACTCTCAAGAAGCGTTTATATGAGCACAAACGTGATATTAAATTGGGCAATTTTCAGAACACCCTCGTCCAACATATGTCTGAAACTGATCATAACTTTAACTTCAATGATGCCACAATATTAGCTCATATTCACAACAAAAAACTACGACAGATGTTTGAAGCCTGTGCAATTTTGCTTTTGCCCTCCCTTAATAATCGACATGGATTCTTTAATATATCTCTGTTTCTAGCAAAAATAGTGTTAAATAATTACAAAATACCAGGCTTCATTTAATTATTCATTTAGTTATCATTCCCACATTGTTCTCTTAAAAAATCAGTCCATTAATACTTTTACTCTTCTTTTGCATTTCTTCGAGTTGCGTCACGCGTCATGATATCTTCGCGTGCGTGGATCGCGACTTGTCTTTCAAAAATATAACGCTGATCAAATACAGTTTTCATCTCCTGTCATCTATAAAAACATCCATCTTATTCTTCACCCCAAGATACATCCTGATGAAGGTTCAATGAAATCGAAATGTTTAAATATCGATAATTAAATTCATCCTATTTTCGGAACACTTATTTTTTCAAATTTTCTTTATATATATATATATATATATATATATATATATATATATATATTATAATGGTATATACAGGTATAAAATTGGCTCTATTCACGTATTGAGCACTTTATATTTGTTATATCGCCGTCTTATCATTGTGAAACTTGCATCAACTAACCATTGTGACCAATTTCACCGGTAAGTCACCTTTTTCATATAAAATCACATATATGCATATACCCCTGGTATTTAAGGCATTTTTATTCACACACACACACACACACACACACACATATATATATATATATATATATATATATATATATATATATATATATATATATAGTTTTTTTTAGGCTACAGATTCTTTTGTTGTGATATTTTATAGAAAATGACAAGACCAGATTTAGTCTTTAACATTTTATTCAGATTTACTTGTTGTCAAACAAGTTGTCTCAAATTTGGTTGTAGGCATTTCAAAAGTTGTCCAAAGTCTCTGTTAGTCTTTTCCAGGTAGGGGTACTTTTAAAGATCCCCAGTCATTGTCGAGGGTGTAGGCACTTGTGTTTTGTGAAGTGCTGGATTTATTCTGTACAAAATGAATCAAGTTGTCTACAACCGCAGGTGCGACATTTACTTCGCAATCGAGAAAAGCCGAACAAAAAGTTCAACATTATATCCAGGTATGATATTTTAAATTAAATATATCTAAAATGTATATGCACACACACACACACACACACACACACACACACACACACACACACACATATATATATATATATATATATATATATATATATGCACACATACAGATATATAAACACACGCACACCACATATATATATACACACACACATAAAGAAAAAAGCTTAAATATCAATCATATTCGCAATTATAGATCTATTTCTTTGGACTATGTAAGTTATGTTTTTTTGTTAATAGTTCTATATATATATATATATATATATATATATATATATATATATATATATATATAATAACAGAACATTCAAAAAATTCATAACATTCCTGATTTGGATTTAATTTTCTATATTATCTTTCAAATATCATAATAAACTAAGCAAAGAAAAATTCAAGTTGCAATATGCAAGAAAAAATACTGAATTTTACTATTCAAGTTAGAGGTCTATAATATCAACAAGAAACAAATGTTGTAACAGTATGAGACAAAATGAGAATTCAAATTGACTCCCCATTTTCTTTTTCTTTTTCGGGTCTTTTTATTGGCTTATTTAAAAGTTTATATTTGAATAAGCTTAAGAAAATGATATTCATACAGACATAAGAGTATAGATCTCAGAACCTCTGAGCAAAATCATGCTAAGTGCTCTAATCAAGGAGCAACCTCTAGGAAAGTCTGTGAAAACGGAGGCAATCTACAAAATATCATTTTTCGCAAATAGCTAAAATATATTTTGTTGACTATATTTTATGATTCAGAAGGCTAAATGTTTATTTTTTTATGTATTCGTACGGACCACCTATATATATATATATATATATATATATATATATATATATTATATATAATATATATTAAAAGAAAAATGTGTTGAAACTTTAGTTCTCCACAGCGCATGATCTCCAGGCAGTTATGTCGACAGGAATATTCAGGGGTTCTTCGTAAATTACTATTGCAGCACAGGATTTATAAACTGAGTCGAAAAAAAAAACCAAAAAACAATTTTCTAAATTAAGGAAAATCAAAACATGCCAAGCGTCAGGGATATGCACACATGGAATACATTTTCTTTATTTAATGGCAAATAAGTATTCATGGGTTATTTCTTGCCAAAAACATCCTTGAAGAAGAACGGTAGTGTTACTCTTTAACCCATTGGTTTTCTGCCTTTTTTTAACTAATGGAAACATTTTTCCCTTATTCATTTTTGTAGACCCTCATATTCAATGAAAGGAAATGTATAAATAATTAAAGAATTTGCAAATAGTTATCATTTATTAATTTATTTTGATTGTTGCAAATGAACATATTTAGATACTAAAATATATAGGGCATTTATGTACACCTGTAAATAATTCTCAATACATCATTTAAAGATAGGCCTAAGTAAGCAATTAAAAAAATATCCAGATTTATTTGATGTGATCCTTCTGGTCGATGCTGCTCAGCGAGTCTTTTTTTTATATTCGGCTCCATCGAGGCCAATCATCTGTTTTTTCACAATATCGAGTGTATTACGAGCTTTTTATAATAAGTGAAAAACATAAATCCTGATTCAACAAGGTAAGATGATAAAGTTATAACGTAGAGGTGTTCTTTATTCCAGATCAGTGGATACTTTTTAGCAGTGTCATTTTCTTTTCATAGTCCAGTCAATGTCTTGGCTCTTAATAAATTTAGATTAGAAAGAAAAAAATACTAAAAATCAATGAATTAACCGAATTTAATGAAATGTTCAGTGTTGATACATTGATAAATAAAAGATATAATGCACCAGTTATTTTATTTGAAAACTCTTACATTTTTTCAGGTCAGTTAACTTTGAACCACGTATCTTTGATGCGTAACACAGATTCACAAACATACGAGGTTCAAAGTTAATTGACCTGAAAAAATGTAAAAGTTTTCAAATAAAATAACCGGTGCATTATATTGTGTATTAATTAATATATCAACACTGAAAATTTCATTAAATTCGGTTTATTCCTTGATTTTTTTTTCTTTCGGTGGGGTGACATATGATGGTGGAATTTATGTACGTTAAGTAGGATTTAACCACTCCAGATTAAGGAAAATTCCTCAAATTGTATTTACTTCTCCTTTTGGTGCTTTATTTCTTCTTCTATTTTTTTTCAAAATATCTTTATATTTTATTTAACTATACTATATTTCTATTTCATAATTTTTATTTCCATTCTTATTTTTGTTCTTTACTTATATTTTTGTAATTTTAGCTTGCGTCCAGCATGTAATAATGTGTTATATATTTGTACACTCGTACGTATGTGTGCTCGTGTGTGCCGGTTGGTTGATTGGTTGATTGGTTTGTTTTACGGTATATCAACCCTTTTCGGGTCATTAATGCCGAAACAAGTAATTCTTATAAACAAATCATTCAGCTTGCTTACAATACCTGCTGTTGCTTAAGTTGACATGCAACAAATTATTCAACAGGTTCCTCGATGCTTAACTTCGTTGATCTAGCAGGAACTCGCGCTTGACCGTAATAGTGTCTGTATTTGTATGTGTATCTAAGAAAGTGATGTGTTGTTACATAATTATTAGTTACCTAATGATTATGGAAATAGTGTAGAAATCATAATGGCGATTGATGCAGCTGATGGCCTTGAGAGTGAGTGACAGCGCTTGAACTCACTCTGACCTTGCTTTCCGGGGATACATCGTGAGAACCGGAAACCCCATAGAAGGCTCTGTTCCGGTTTAAGGATACTAAGTAACTCGGTCAGTTAGAAGTTAGAAGCCGAGCTCGTAACATGTAAGCCTCATCTGCGCAGATTGTCTGGGTTGGGATTTGGGAATAAAGTAACATCAACGTAAATCGAAGTCTTGTGTTATTACCTAAAAACTAACAATGACATAGGCTTCTGATTAGGAGTGGTCCCTAACAGAAACCAGACCCGGAATCCCCATAGAAGAAAGTCCAGACCTTAGAAGAGACCAGACCAAGATGTTAGACGATCAGAATAGCAAAGCCGACCAGAAGAATAGATGACCAAGATATAGAAGAAGTAAAGAAGTAAAGAAAGGTATATAACATTGTATCGATTGGTACGGTGAAAACGCCAGTACGTAACAGTGTCAGTCTTAGTGTATATGATTTGTTCCTGTCGAATGTTGATGGATAGAGATTTACCTTCTTTCAACATGTCATATCTACAGTTTCCCCAAGATCTGACTTATCTACTTTTTCTTCTCCGTCAAAAGTCGCATCATAATATTCCGTCAAGATATCTACTGATAAGACATGTCGTCTTCATTAGCTTTAGAAACGAGGAGTTCTAAACACAATGGACTACAAAGTCTCTATAATATACATTAGAACGAGTGTTGTGCTTCTATTTTCTGCGTATATTAATATTATTCCACAATCACCTTCAATAAATAATTCAAAAAATAGAAAATAAATCCCTTGCTGATACATCAACTGATTCAACTCATTCTCAGAAATGAGTATGGAACAGACAATTCCATTATAAGTAACCTGGGTAACGCAGATTATTCCATATTCATGAGTAGGAATTCTCGTTCCCTTCCCTATTGAGCTAAATTGAAACTGACTAAATTTATACTCCTATCAATCAGGCTTACGTGTACCGATTTCAATTTTCTCATTCTTCAGTGAAGTTAAATATTATTTGAAACTTATCCCAGAAAAAGTAATCTGAACAACCCCCCCCACTCTCTCTCTCTCTCTCTCTCTTCCTTACTATATATATATATATATATATATATATATATAAGTTAGGTAGCGTAGACATGAAGTCAACGGGCCTTGGTTTCAAAATCGCATAGGCGAGAAACTGTCAATAATCAAGCGCCGTTGACTTGATATCCACGTTAAGCTAACTTAGATATAAATGGTTTATCAACGATATTGAGCACAATTTATTTATACATGCATCACACTGCAGTAAATAGCAGCGCCGACTGGGCTCTTTAACCATGGTTTAGTAACCAGTCTAGGAGAAGAAAAACTCTTAATTCAAACCCGTTAAACTCCGCTTAAAAATTGACCATGTGTCGCATCATACTTGTGCGGAGGGGTTGGTAAATATATATACATATACATGCAGCACACTATATTATCACATATATTATTATGCTGTATTTTCTGCGATGGACGTTACTCTAAGGAAGAATACGCAAATTGTAACACTACACGCATACACTGTCAAGCCTCACAGAGACAACAGCTATTATAATGATAATATAATTATTCGTTTTGTTTCAATTAATTTGCATAAAGGTGTATTTCTTAGACCCGTTGGATTTATACGTTGAAAATATACGAGAATCAGAAAAAGAAAAGATATCTCATCAAAAAAGTTGGACAAGTTTAAGAGAACTTAATCAGCAACTATCTGCAGGGTTGTTGTAAACTCAACAAGTCTGTGCTAGGGACGGGAATTTGGCACAGCAGGAAGATGTGCAAGAGATCACGATTTCGTGCACGCATGAAAGTTCGCGTCCCGCAGAGTAAGTGAAGGAAAGAATGATGAGATTGATGGTAAGAATACACCGCGGGGTTAATGATGATCATTTCTCCAGAGAAACATTGAAAAGATAAAGTTAACCAAAATAGATCGAGGGAAAGATTGATACTTTTACACACATTTGATTATCTCACAGTTCTAATAGATTTGAACAGCTTTACAGAAATAAAATATACGAGTGGCTATTAAAGAAGTTATTCAGATATAGAGCCAAAACTGGACGTAGTTGCACATTGAGACACTGTGTATGGTTTGGTTTCTGTTTTTTTTTTTGTTTTTTTTGTTTAATGGCTTATCAACCTGCGAGGCTTATTTAATGCCAATGACATCTTTGTAGAAGAACATTAGTAGTGTAAGAAAGGTTCACAATTATATATATTGGATACATGACTCCGACAAATGTTAACAGACAAAAGATTTAATATAGTACAGCACATGGATATGACGAGATACAAAGTACATAGGTAAAAGGTTACATAACAAGGAGTACACAAATTAAGATGAAGACACATTCATGAATGGTACAAGATAACATATAAAAGTACAGACATGAGACTAGGGATAGTCCATGCTGTGCGAAGAACTTACAGTCATGTAAGTGGGGCCAAAAGCCCCAACGAGAAGGAGTACACCGTGTCTACTCCACGTGGCTCGTAGTTACTGGAACAGGAAAAGAGAGAGAAGCCTTTTGAACCAGCAAACAAAACCGGACAGACAACTCTCCAGGCAAATACGAAACTAATGCTACAGTAGTACTATTTAATATGTTTCTGGGGTCGATGTGAGGTGGTTTCTACCTTAGCTAAAGAGAATTAAGTTGGGTGACAGGAGTTTTAACTCGTTTACTCCGATATCACTGGAGGTTTTGTAGAGTAATGTCTTCGTAGTAAATGGCCATTGCAAACCGAGTTAAAATCCTTGACGAGGCTGTTTGCATTTCACATAGTACTAATGCACTTGGAAAAGGCATGAATCCAATTATTATCTCTCCAACTATGGATATATAGTAGGGTAAACTTGGTTCTTTAATTATGGTATAGCAACAGGTTTTGGAGAATGAAAACTCTGAATTCAAAGCTGTATAACCTCGCGTGAAAATTACCCTAGCGCCTCCTGATCGTGTGGAAGGGTTGTTAAATGCATACTATCAGGTCACAATCCAGCACATTAGCCAACTAAGCCACGGTGACCCCCAGGTGTCACGAGTTAAAATTATTCTAAGCGAGTCTGGTATGTAGTAAGATTTTGAACTGATTGACATGTTTCTTGTAGATATTTTATTGCAACCGCATTTGACGGTTTTCACAATGGCTAATAGAAAAAAAGAATATGTCCTTCTCATAGGCGGGGCTTATACTACTCTGACTATAACCTGCAGAGGGATAAGACTCTCTCCTACAAATAGATATAATTGACATGACACAAAACTACATCTGATGGTGAGGTTCCAGTTTTGTAGCTCTGCAAATTGTTGAGTACCCTTTCATTACCGTTACTCCTATCAAGGGTTTCATCTATCGGTCAGATAGGTGTGTTTAAAAAGCTTTCATATTCAATAGGAACGTGTCCGCACAAAAAAAACTCTCAAGAAATATCCATAGAAATCAAAATAAGAATGCATATAACTCTGGATGGTTTGACATTTAGAATTAATCAATCAATCAATCAGAGAAAGAAGAATGAGATGTGATATAATTAAAACTTTCAATAATTAATGGAATTTCTAATTATAGTAGACATGTTTTTTAATACTTCTCCTCAAAATTGAAACCCACTGTCAAGACAGATTTCATGAACAAGTTATTGTAACCAATTTGATTGTTTTGTTTATAGCGAAATATATTTTTGGAAGACATTGGCTAATTATAAAATTGAATCGGATGATTTCAGAAATAATGGTAGCAAAAATGGCATTTCTTGGAAATATCAGATGAATTACTTATCTAAAGTTGGTATATATATAGATATTTTATTAATATTGTATACGTTCTGTGCAAAGACTTTCTTTTTATTTTATGTTTTAAAAAGTTGATGTGAGAAGAAACGAGATGCTCATGGAAGCATAACAAACAAAATAATAATAATAATAATAATAATAATAATGATTGACCAAAGGACGAGAAAATTAATGACCATGCACAAGTCTCCCCACCCTAGAGATGATAGAGATAGATTATATGTGACAAGAAAGGAAGGGGAAGAGGTCTTGGCAACATAGAGGAATACGTAGAAACCACAATCCAACAACTTGAAGATTACACAAGAAAGAGCAAAGACAAATTACTTATGGCGGCCAACAATAGTGGAAGTGACAGATGGACAAACAGAAAAACAACAAAGACTAGAAAACAAAAATGAGAAGAAAAACAATTATATGGACACTTCAAACGACAATCAAAGAGGTTGTTCATGGAAAGACTTGGACCTGGTTAAGAAAAGGAAACCTCAAAAAGAGGAACAGAACATTAATAATTGCTGCACAAAATAATGCCATAAGGACAAACTACATCAAAGCAAAAATTGATAAGACCCAACAAAATAGTAAATGTAGACTTTGTGGTAATAGAGATGAGACTGTAAAGGGTCTGGAAAGTTTGGAAATCAGAGGAAGGATTGAGACCATTCAGAACACTGCACTGCTGCAATCTGCCAGAATACTCAGAAGAGTCCAGGAGACCTGAGGAGACTTGCTGTCACTCAGACTTCAGTGAAATACCATCAGCTAACACTGGTGTGAAAACTCAAAAGGAGTGAATAATAATAATACTACTAATAATAATAATAAGAAGAAGAAGACCAGACCTAGTGTTGATAAACAAAAAAGTGGAAAGTTTTCAGAGGAAGGGTTGAAACCATTCAAAACACTGCATTGCTGCAATCTGCCAGAATACTAAGAAGAGTCCTGGAGACCTGAGGAGACTTGCTGTCACTCAGCCTCCACTGAAAGACCATCAGCTAAAGCTGATGTGAAAACTCAAAAGGAGCAAATAATAATAATAATAATCAAAGAATGTGTCAGTTTTAACTGCTAAAACTGTTAGTTAAGTTGAAGGATGGAGACACGTTGTGTAATGGTTATTTTCGCAGAAAATGTATACGGCTATCAGAGTTTGTGGCTGGTTGTTTTTCACATAGCGCTAATGCTATTCCCGCTCCTGCTATAAGGAAATAGTAGTGTAGACAGTGGTCTTTCATTTGGTTAGGCAACCAGTTTAGTTAAGGTAGTGTGGACATGGAGTCAATCACGCTTGGTTACTGATAGTTTCTCGGCTATGAGATCTTTACAGACGCACATAAATTCACGCAAGCGCTATAATCTCAAACACATATTTACATATTAGAAAACACCTCGGATTATGTACACTGATACACAATTCAACACACCCACGTAAAATAAATGACCTTATTTTACGATTTCTTCGATTTTTCAAAAACACTGACTGATGAATGCCAAGAAGAAAGACATGCAGTTAATATGATCCCTATAATTAAATGTATACACAAAAACTAATATATATATATATATATATATATATATATATATATATATATATACGCTCCCAATTTTCCGTTAAGCACTCTGTTTAGAAGGGACTAATTGCAAAAATTCACCGCTTCAGCGCAAAGCTAGTCTCACTTGTTTACATAAGCTGGAGACCTCTGGTGAGTTTATTTCCGGTTTAGGAAATATAGCGATTATTCTGCCTTCTATTCTTAGCAGCTGCTTGTGGACCCACCGTTAAGAGACTTGACGAGCGAAAGTTCGTTCGGGTCACGAACCCGACCGGAGATAGCAGCTGAAAAACATGTATAGCTGCACTGATGATGGGTGAAACTCCGAAACGCGCGTCTGTAGATTGTTTATATATATAATATAATATATATATATATATATATAGTTTTTCTACAACTATAAAGGCTTTATATTTTATGAATATATTGAGACCTTTTGTATTAACTTCTAATGCTACTATAATGAAACGTTGTAGCAACTATTGATAAATATAAATATATATATAAATATATATATATATATATATATATATATATATATATATATCGTTCTTACATCTTGGCAAAATGTGTACAAATGTACAATTTTTTAAAAAGCCGGGGGACACCGTCGTATGCATATTAATCCTCCTGCACCATAGTCGGTAAGAAATAAAAACAAGTAACACAAAAATGTTGCTACAGTAATCTTCAAATTATATGCACGTCATAGTATCTTAGAACTAACAAATTCCAAATACAAAGAAGGAAATGAAATGATTATATTTCCGATACACGTCGTCAGACCGGATATCACTAAACAGATACAAATGAACAGCAGTCCCTCAAAT
The DNA here is from genome assembly GCA_023376005.1 of Doryteuthis pealeii. NCBI lineage: Eukaryota > Metazoa > Mollusca > Cephalopoda > Myopsida > Loliginidae > Doryteuthis > Doryteuthis pealeii. The sequence goes on along the minus strand of CM042159.1, from coordinate 63,101,131 downwards.
CAAACTTGCTTCCTATTGAAGAGAATGTGACAATTTTATTTTCATTTTCAAAGGCCAGGAGAAATGAATAGTATTCCCGAAATATAGTAGCAAAAATATTTTCTTCTACGTCATTCCAAACGGTCTTTAAATAAAATCAGTTCATGCTCGCAGTAGAATATATATTAAAATCCCTCGTCATTCATGATCCCCGGATTGTCCACTCCGCAGTATTCAGAATATGCGCAAAGCTGATCAGTGTAGGTCCTTGCTGGCCGGCCTACACTTGTTGTATATTGTGCGAGCGAAAGTAGGATTTTCCGTTTGGACCGAAACAAAGAAAAGACGACAAAAATGACAAAGGACTTTTTTCCCGGTAAAAGCGAACAAAGTTAAAAAAAACGGAAGCGAGGCTTTCCGGTCAAAAAAGCAGGGAGAAGATAAAGAAATATATAACAAAGACCCGTTATCAGATCAAAAGATAAAGATGCGTAGGAGTATCTATCGCTATAAACGCCAGACGGTTCAAGCCGACAGGAAGTCAGACAGCGGACGGCGGACAGAGAACAGTGAGTTACCGATGCTCACGGTCCGTCGCGGTCAAGTGCAGTGAGACGCCACTAGCCACCCCTTTACCTCAACATCACCAGTCATCCAAACAATAGTAGTAGTCATTGTCAACGCTCGCCATCCACCACGCGAGGAATAAAGAAATAAACTCAAAGTTTTTACAATACCCATGTGTTGTAGATTTCATTAAGTGACTACTACATCGTCTAGTGGTTAGTGACGATATCCGCTACGTATTCAGATACATGAAGTAGGGCCGTGAATTTGAATAAGCCGCTATATAACATATAGCCATTTGATGCCAGTTCGTAACACACTGGCATGCCCACGTGCAGGTTTCCACAGGAAAACGTCACTAATGGGTTAATCACTGCTTCTGCATCGGTGTCAATTGTATCTTTTTCGTCACGTTTTGTGTGACAGGGGGCACGTGACCATACAACTACTTTCTATTGGGTAGCTGTTTCCAGGATTTTTCTTCAAGACAGCTTGCAGCATTCTTGTACGGCTTCCATCTAGATTATCTATAGGCGCTTTTTTTGGGTCAAAGTGGTTCAGCTGTACATTAGTACTGATACAATTACGACTTAGAAGAATTGTCGCTTATTAGTAAGAAACGATTCCCATATAATTGATAATTTGTCTATAGCAGTTTCTGACTTTCCTATTCTTGCATTAACATTGCATTCAGCGGTTGAAATATTACTACTTAAGAGCGTGAATTGATTTACCAATTTTAGAGGATTATCATTGAGTATGGATATGCCCCCTTCTTGTTTAAAACCCAAGTACTGCGAAGCAGTCTTTCGTTAAGAAAGCAAACTTTTATAAAGTGAACAAACAGAAAAGAATTCATTCATTCTTTGAGAGTTTTTTCTTTAGGAATTGTTATAACCTAAATTTTGAAAATTAATTAATTAATAATTAATTAATTAGGCGGGAATGCCTATTTAAATGTATGGCTAAACAAATCGAGAAAAATCAATCTCTGTATGTACATTTCGGCCTATTAGGCCTCATCAGCAGAGCTATGGGCGGTCTTCCTATCTATAGCTCTGCTGATGAGGCCTAATAGGCCGAAATGTACATACAGAGATTGATTTTTCTCGATTTGTTTAGCCATACATTTAAATAGGCATTCCGCCTAATTAATTAATTTTAATTAATTAATTTTCAAAATTAGGTACGATTCCAATTAAGCACATATTCTCCCCCCCCCAAAAAAAAATATATATTGGTTAGATTATTTATATTTTTTGCTTGTAAGGCAGTTACAATGCGTATATCGTATAAAATTCGATAATTAATGAAAATAATCATGACAAGCGAACTCAGCAAATATTGCCTACTACGTAGAACATCGTATATCAGCCGTTTCAACTTTATTAAGTCTCATCAGTGATGTATGCACACGATTTCCCTCCGACAGCACTCAGAGTCAGAGACACTACCACTGGGCCACCGTTACGCAGCGAACGATATATGCGAAATTAGTTTGTCAAGGGTAAATACGTCACTATTACTACTACTACTATACAAAGCAGAGAGTGGACGTTAAAATTGCAAATTTTAGGCCTATACTCCGGCATGAGGAAATGAGATTAAGGTAATTTGCTTTAGAAGTATTGTTGAGTAAAGTATATTATTATTAATATCTTTTGCTTGAAGACAGTTACAATGCGTATATCGTATAAAATTCGATAATTAATGAAAATAATCATGACAATGAACTATATATATAACGAGTATACACACACACACAAACAGATAAATATTTTTTTTAACTAAAAATATTTGTTTTTATTTCTTACTGACTATGGTACAGGAGGATTGATATGCATACAACGGTGTCCCCTGGCTTTTTAAAGAATGGTACACTTGTACACTTTTTACCAAGATGTGAGTACGATATTTTCCTTGTATATGAAACATTTTAAAGAACGTTGTAAACTGGCAATAAAAACACTGAACTTTTCGGGTGATTTTGTACATCAATTCGAAACGGATTTACGTTCCCTTGTTCATAAACACAAAAAAGCTTTTAAAAAATTCATACATTCTTCCTCGTCTGTTCTCTTTAATAATCTTACACACACACACACACACGCGCGCGCACACGCACACACAATATATAAACACACACATATGTACACACATACAAACATACACACGCACGCACATAATCACACACAAAACACACACACACAAAATCACATACATAGACGCATGCACACACACACACACACACACACTCACACAAACATACACAAACACACGCTCACACCAAAAATATATTTAATAAGGCCAAAACAGAATGTGAAACGGCTCTAAAAAATAGCGGGACATTTAATAAATTGACTTATAACAAAAAGCAATAAGAAAAAGAATCTAAAGGCACGAGGAATAGAAATTTAATATAGTTCAACTCCACTCCCCTACAGCAACAATTTTAGAACAAATTGAGAAGAATATTTTTTTCTTTCCATTTAATGAAAAAACACTTAGCAAATTGTTTAATAAAAACAATTTAAAAATAAGATATTTTGGCATGGACAATATTCAGAAAATCATCGGTAAATAGAAATTGAAAATTTTAAATGAAAAAAAAAAAATAACAATCAGAAGTCCAGATGCAACTGTATTGAAAGAGATTGATAATGTCGTAAAGCAGAAAACCACCAGAGAGAAATGTAATAATCCAGCTTATAGGCTGGTGCAGTGGAATATGCCAACTGCAACTCTCCAGAGGGGTAAAATCACCCCCACCCCATTTGTACACATGCTGTATCTAATTCTGAAAATCTAACAAGTTTTGAGTACCTATTTATCGGCTTTAATCCCAGTTCCACTACGAGGCGGGTTGTAGTACCTATTAGGGTCCCAACTATGGGAAGAATGTATCAATTTTTTAAAAGCTTTTTTTATGTTTACGAATAAGGGAGCGTAAATCCGTTTCGAATTGATGTTGCATAGGGAGGATCAAAGTGTAGTATCTGTTCCAGATTCTATGCTTTGACACTTACTTTCCTTACCCGGCCTCGGCTGGGGGTCCAGTGTGCTTCGGCCTCTGGACCGGTAAAGTACAATTAATAGCATCGATCCAAGGGATCCTTCCCCCAGATCGATGCAATTTTCTATGTGCCCACGTAAAAACGAGACCTTGTGTCCAGCCCTCATAAGTGGAATGAGCAGGCAAATACCCTTACTTCTTTCTTACTCTATTCTTCTGTCCGTCTTTGGAATCTTATAACATCTTGTCTTGGTCTGGAATCGTCTAAGGTCTGGACTTTCTTGGGGACTTCGGGTCTGGTCTTCTATTGGGGATTTCTCTTTATCAGACGCCCTGTGTTATTGTTACTTTTTAGAGGTAATAACACAAGACTCCGATTTGCTTTGATCTTACTTTATTTTTAAATCCCCAACCAGACAATCTGCGCAGATGAGAGGACGCGCGTATAACGTGACTTACCCCTTCGAGCTCGCTGCTACCTTCTAACTGACTGAAACTTGCTTACTATCTAAACCGGAAGAGAGGGTCCTCTCTACTGGTTCTCACGGCTATCCCCAGAAGATAGGGTTAGGACTGAGGTCAAGCTTGTCACCCAATCTTCAAGGCCGCTAGCTGCACAAAACGCCATCTTGTTTTCTACACTATTGCACATAAATATTAGGTACCTAATAATTATGTAACATTGATATACAAAACCATCCGAAAAGTTCAGTGATTTAGTGCCAGTTCACAGCATTCTTTAACATATCTTCGTACACAAGAAAAATCTCGTACTTACATCTTGGCAAAAAGTATACAAGTGTACCATTCTTTAATGATAAAAAATGAGTTATTAAAAATGTTTAGCAAAATGAGTTTGAAAAACAAAATAGAATACCCAACAAGTACGAAGAAATAAACGTCTTTAAAATACCGACCAACCAAATATGCTAATAATTATGATGAAATGATAAGTAGGTGTAGCGTCAAATAGTAGAAATGTGAAGAGTGTATCTTTTCAATTCTACTATTTGACGCTACAGTACACGAAAGGGATTACCTCCAGTGTCTACCAATAGTCACTAGTGTTACATAATGTATAGTGATAGTCTATCTTTTTTCGCATGTAGTGTAGGTTAGTTTCAAATTAAGGGTAAAACTGTGGAAAATCACTGAAAGTTTAATGGCTCGTTCTTGACTGCGGCTCCGCCTGGAACAGGTTCCTTATTGGTTTAGATAGTCCCGTGATCAAACGCAGCTGGGAAAGTAGAATTATAATTTAGTAGAGTTGTGTCCAGGTGTCTCTTTTGAGCAAACGTGGCTCTCCGTCTCTGCTTCTCCTCATTGCCGAGTGAAGTTTAAGAATGTATCAATGGAATAGAATAAATACGTAAACAAGAAAATGAATCTACATTGTCTCCGGGATGAACAAACACAAAGATGGCACCGCAGAGAGAGAAGAGAGAGAGAGAGAGAGAGAAGAGAGAGAGAGAGAGAGAGAGAGAGAGACGTAAAAAAAGGGCAGATACCCGGCCCAATTCAAAAGAAACCGCGATACGACCCGATGGAAGATAGTGGAACAGAAACATGATATCAGCGGACATCAGAAAAAGATTATACGACACTAGGTGGCGTGTTTAACGTGATATAAGACTTACCTTTTTCCGCTGCAATAACCAAGTTGCCCACTCGCGCGTCTCATTATCCACCATTGTACAGAAGGATTTTGTGTCATGTCGCATTGCAAACGGCTGCACGCTTAATATGTAAGTTTTTACAATTTAATTTTCTACCAACTACACACCAAGGATTATACGACTACAAAAAGACTCATCTTTTACATTAGAACATTTTTATACAACTTTATATAAGCTTCTCGTAGTACTCTTTGTCATAATGTACACACTAGGACATTTATTTCGTACAACTCTGTATAAGCTTTTCTTATTACTGGCTGTATTGTTTATATTTCATTCTCTTTACGTTTCCTCGGGTAATAAAATCGTTCTTGTTAATTCATCGTGAATTCATCTTGTATATATATCCACATGAGGATATATCATACGGCACACAGGCTTATCAGGGTTTGTTCCATCATCAACTAATAATATTAGCGGTGTGTTGTGGTACTTAAAACTGCAAAGAAATGAAAACTAATCTTCAATGATCGACACTATATATCGTGTTTTAGATATATATCCGTGCTACAGAATTAATTTAAAAGAACCGACTGTATAATCACGATTTTAGGTTTACGAACTAAATATACGCCAATCGTAGAATGTCATCTAAATTTGCATGGCAAATAAAAGATGAAACTCGTAATTCTCCTATAATAAAATGAGATATGGTGAAAAAAAGCCTCTAGAGGAGGTTATGATAATTGCGGATTGTCTGGGACAAAAATGATGAAGTCGTGAATACACTGATCATAATAAATTGTTGAACAAAAATTGGATTGATTTCTGGGACTATACTTTGTAAATTGTACCAAAATATGTATATGCTTTCAAGTAACTAATCTTGATACTAGTAGTTTTTACACAATTACATGCTTTCAAGTAAGTATTCGTAATACTTTAATTTACACAAAATTATATGGTTTCAGGTAACTATTCTTAAGAATAATGATAATGATTCATACATAATAGTATGATTTCAAGTAATTAATCTCAATAGGGCCAGGTTAGCTCAGTCGGTAGAGCGTTCGGCTAGAAATCACAAGGTTCCTAGTTCGATACCACTCCTCGCCAACTCAGCGTTATGAGTAGCACAAGGATCTGTGGGGTAAAGTAAGCAGTTGATGGTGGGCGTGGCGCTCCACCTCATACGCCAAAACCAATCTCCTTGGTCGAGCGCTATTGAAAAGGGAATAGACCCCCTCGCTGATTGGCTGATACCGACATTAGGCCGCCCCGACGACTTTACTTACTTTTTTACTTACTAATCATTTATACACAGCTATATGCTAACTAATCTTAATACTAATATTTATACAAAATCATATGGTTTTAGGTA
>CM042159.1:63009575-63089575 GCA_023376005.1 Doryteuthis pealeii | reverse complement strand
TAGACATACACGTACACACAACTGCCCTTTATATATGTATAGAAGATAGATAAAGAATAAAGCATATTACAGCATTAATTTTATTATATCATTATGTTTTTATACAAAATAGAGCTATTTTCAATGTGGTACTCGTAATTCAAGTTACCTTATATAAAACGGTATTGTTTGTTTTCCTTATTTATCAAATCAATATGTCAGACTTCAGTTTGCGTGATACAAATAATAGGAAAAGCTTTAAACTTTCTTGATGTTTGCCTTCATATACAATGAAAGTAAAAAGATAAAATCTTTTTTTTCTTTTCTGAAAACCTATTTGCGTTATTTCTTGAGATAGAGAACAAGTTAATTTAAATTACATTAGCAAAATAATCGCCAGTCTTTCAAAAACATGAAATTCTAAAATAGGAAAGTCTACATTACACTTTGTTGAGACACCAACTCCGCACGTCATCGCAAACCCCTCACCTAAAAAAACAAACAAAGTAAGTAAAATCGACAGACGCTTTATTTGCTGTCTTTTTAGCTATATACAAACTCTTATACATTTAAATTCAGGTCATACATTTTGAGGAGATTGGCAATTTAAAGGAAATAAGAGAAGAAAAAAAGAAAAAAATGAAAGAAAGAAAAAAGTTCCTGGCAATAAAATAATAGAAAAACAGTTCTAGAAAATCGATCAGAAATCAATGTCCGGGGTTTAAAAATCGGCGCTGGAATCGAATTGTTTGCAAAGCTAAGAAATGCAAAACACGTTAAATTGCCTCGATAAAATCACTCAGCACGTACGAGTTTTATTCTTTGAACTAATTACTAGAATCGTGAAAATTCCACAGTACTCAACAGGTATTTAGCATTTGTTTTGTGGCAAAAATGAACAAGACGAGAAGAAGAAGAGAAAAATAAAATGAAAAGAATTTAAAACAATTCACGATGTGGATATATTGAAATTAAACCTTGTGAAGTGTTTAGATTTGGAAAAAAAGGAACGCAGAATAGGAAAAGATACGCTTGTCTTTTTATAGTCATAAGTTCATATATATCTACTTATTTGAATATCTATTTATCTATCTATCTATCTATCTATTTATCTATATACCTATCTATCTTAGTATTTTTTATGTATCTATCTCAGTATGTTTATATCTACAAATATGTGTGTGTGTTTGTTTGTGTGCATATGAATGTATATACATATATATCTATTGTGTGAATATGTATGTTCATTATCTATCTATCTCAGGATGTTTATATATATATATATAATATATATATATATATATGTTCATACACTTTCTGAGTACCTGTTTATGGTGTTTAAAGTGGTCTGTTTAAAGTGGTCAGCGCCCTATTCTCTTTCAGTTTCTATTTCAGCAACTTCCATCTCTCTCTCTCTCGCTCTCTCTCTCTCTCTCTCTCTCTCTCTCTCTCTCTCTATATATATATATATATATATATATATATATATATACATACATTTATCTATCCATATATCTATATCTATCTATTCTCTCTCTCTCTCTCTCTCTCTCTCTCTCAATATATATATATATATATATATATATATATATATATATATATATACGTGTGTGTCTGTGCAGATATCTCAATATTTTTTACTCATCTATCCATATTACTCATTATTTGTATATCTATCTATATATCTATCAATCTAACGCTGTGTTTCTATATACATATATCTATCCATCTATCTCATTTTCATATCTATCTATCCAACTATATATATATACATAAACACACAGAGACACAGATACGGATATAGGCTCAGGAACACACACATATACACCCCCACACAACCCCCACACACATATATATATATACACACACACACACACACACACATATATATATATATATATATATATATATATATATATATATAATCAATAGTAATGGTATTATGAATGATTTGGACTCTTAACTTAAAGTTTCATGCTTATGCGATCCTCAGATGAGTCAAATGGTTGAGATCTTAAAAACCAGTATATATATATATATATATATATATATATATATATATATATATGAATTTCTGTCTCTTTCTTTCCCCTTTCTATTCTCTTTTCTTCACTCTATATCAGATTTTTTTAACATCTTCAATATGTTTTAATTTATAAAATACTTACGCGCACGAGTAATGCAGATGGATTACAGTAGACGACACTATACACACATTCGAAAATAAGGAGTGTATTCACCACTCCTTTGATCGAATGCATATATTTCTTTTAGGAATTACGTATTTCCAAATATTTAGTTTATTCCTTGGATTTTCTTTTTTCTTTTCAAAATAACGATCAGTTTGCCGCTTATATTTAGCATTTTTGCTACGATGACTGCATGAAGAAAAGTTTGCTTTTTCCTTTTTTTCAAATAGAAGTTCAAGATTCGTGACAACGACCTTCAGGTTTTCAATTCAATGTTTTTTCCATCTTCTAGAACATATGTATTATAAAGGCAAGAGAGATATGTCTGTCAACAAAAAACAAAAAAAAAACAGGATGAAATCTCAGGACTCTGAGTTTCACTGGAGAAAATCGGGACACTTCTAAAATCTGCTAAATTCAAATGAACAAATATATATATATATATATATATATATATATATATATATATTCCAACTTTTCCTACTATATATATATATATATATATATATAGAGAGAGAAGAGAGAGAAGAGAGAGAGAGAGAGAGAAAGAGAGAGAGAGAGTCAGATTTTAGCCCTGAAGAGCTTTATGCGAAACTAATAGTAGGTTCGTCTGACTCATTAGATTATCTTTATTACTTGGCTCTACTTAGGTATCGAGCACTTTTTACATATTAGCTTCTCCTAGCGGTTATATGAATGTATATATATATCTTATATACATATATATACATATAAATTGTTTTTTTTTCTTTTGGCCAAATACTGTACCAATAGATTATTTTTTGTTGGTACGAATATCTTGGTCCTTTCTTTTTTTCAAAAATTTTTTTCTTCCTGGTTGATGTTTGGTAGTATATTTTTACAATCAAACTTTCTGCTGGGTTTTTTCTCTCCGCTAGGATCTACCAACACGCTTGGTATATTAAATTATATATATATATATAATTATATATAATACTAGTAGCAGCCACCCGGCGTCGCCTGGGTAGAGGGGTATTTTTTAAGTTAATCCCGCAGATCCATTATTACTGAATCGTGAGTTGAATCCTCGTGGGATGCCCCATTTAAATCCCTAAAAAAATAGACCTTGCATTGATCCAGCTACTCTGAAAAGAAATGTTAATGTCTACTATCTAAAATATTAAATGAAAAAAATCCATGCTGTTGTCATTTAAATTTTTTAAAATTATCTTCACGAATATAAATCAAATCTCAATTATTTTTGCTCAAAAACAAAGCCCTGGTGATAGTGAATGTATATATATATATATATATATATATATATATATATATATATATATATATACATTGTTGTTAATTGTTTTATTTTCGAAGTTTCCTCCGGACATACACATATACATAACTGCCCTTTATATATGTATAGATAGAGAGGTAGATAGATAGATAGATAGATGTAATACACGTCACGTGACAGAGTAACACGGCAATTAGTTGACGTTTACTATTTTTTAAAGGAAAAGTGTAAAAAATCGTTTAATTATTCAGAGGAAATGATTTTGGTTAAAATGGGAAATATTGAAATAAAAATATCGTATAAAGTTTTATTCCACAGATTCAATAAAATGTCACTGCAGACCACTAAATTGATATATCCATGAAAACTATCGGAATGTCCCTCGGGTTGACTTGCTTTTTAGTGGCGGAGAATAGTATCAATTGACATTTGTTAACAATTACTAAACAGCTACAAATTTCTTATGTAAAGAACTAAGAGCGGCAACCCGGCGTTGCCTGGGTAGTATGGAAGTAAAAAGTTAGTGTTGTGGGGTTTTAAGGGGTCAAATGAGAACAAAACGACGGGTAACAAATGTAGGAAAATGTATTAACAAAAGAGTAGACAATTACAGTACAGAAAAGTGGGAATTACGTCCGACAATAGAGTTATGAGCTGACGCGCATCGGCTTACTCTTCAAGCCATAATTGACCCTATTACTTATAGTAACCGTCGGCGCATTCCATTAGTCTATAGGGTATATCACCTATAACAGTTAGTCTCACAGAACCATTGCTATTGAATCGTAGTATGTCCCATTAAAAATCCTCTGTAAAAACAGACCTTGCATTGATCCAGTCACTCTGAAAAGAAAAATGAACTATTTAAAATATCAAATGCAAAAAAGAATTCGTTGCTGTCATCATTTAAATTTTAGTTTTTAATTACATTCACTAATATAAATCAAGCCTTCGTAATCTTTGCTCAAAAAGCAAGAACTGGTGATAGTGAATGCGTGTATATATATTTACTTTGATGTTAATTGTTTTATTTTCATAGTTTCCTCCGGACATACATACACACATACTGCCGTTTAAAGATGGTCTGACCGGAGAAGCTGAGGGAAGATTGCCAGAAGATCCATGATAATACAAATTGCTAAAATAAAAGATCTTTACCTCTGTAATGTTACGACTCTTATGTCGGAATGGAGTGAAGATGTATCATATATAAATAATCGTCTTATACTTATCTCATTTTCTGTGCTACTTGGAGAGGCTCGAATCTAGTTGCTGGGCTGATGTTGAATTGGCTGATTCCTTGATGTTTAGAGTTTGGAAACCAACTTGGGGTTCTGGAGGACACCTGCTTTGTGCCATTTATACTTTTTTAGAAATAACACAAGACGACTATATTTTTCTCATAAGATTTTAATTTTCCCCGAAGTCAAAAATGCCCGGAGCTTGAGCTATGTCTCGCTCAGTCAGCGCATTGTTCCAAACTCAGTCCACGCTCTTCCCTCTCACTTCTACTCTTTCGTCATTCGCCACGTTACACGTCTCGTCTAACAGAAAAATGCCATGTGGCCTTGTGCTAACTCATCCTAAAACTTTTCTTTTCTAATCTACACGTAATTCTTATATTCGTCCTAAAAAAAAACTTTTCCGTGCTAATTTAAACGTCACTGACGCATTCTGGTTCTCCTCTCTCTCTCTCTCTCTCTCTCTCTCTCTCTCTCTCTCTCTCTCTCTCTCTCTCTCTCCTTATTGTGTTACATCCTCTAGAAGAAATAGATTTTGCCGCCAAGGAAACCTCTGATATAAGAAGTGACGCATGCCAGTCCACATTTGCTGAAATACCCAATGCTATTTAGCATAGATGACAAGCTAGCATACGACCATAACAGATCATGTTATTCAATGTGGCTTCAAAAATGTTGCTACAGGCTCACGCCAGGATCAGCAATGTGAAACTTAGAGTCGTGAGTTTTTATCCTGTTTTCTTTATTTTTCTTTTGATATTTTTGTGTAACGTGGACAGAAGCTTCACTCAGTCGGAAGAGCTTCCACCCCGGAATCACAAGGTTCCCAGTTAGCTACCGGCCCAAATCAACTCAGCGCATGTGTAGCACAGTTTGGATCTGTGATGTGAATCGCCACGATTCACATCAGACACAAAACAATACCGCTGCAATAGTCAAAAGGGATAGATTCCTTCACTGTTACCGACAATAAGCCACCCAGTGAATTTAATATATATATATATATATATATATATATATATATATATATATAAAATAATTTTTTAGATGAAACAAAGAAATCACAGTGCTCAACCACAAATTGTAGAAGCTTTATTTATTTATTTGTTGAATTTTTTAAATATAATTGTTTTCCATAGGCAACTACCCAGGTTTCAAGCTATATTGCTACCATCAGGTTACTAATATAATAACTCAAATTCCAATTAAGAACGAAACTTCATAAGGTTAAAATAAGATAACTTTGTGAGCATTTTTTCAAAAAATGCAAAAATTCAAAATCATAATCTAAAGCATAAAGAGTGTCCACAATAATCAACCGACGTAATTTGCGGTCCAAAAACAAAACAGCAAGAAATGTATTCACATAAACACCGGAAGAATTATTAGCAACCTGATGATAGCTAAATAGCTTGAAACCTGGGTAGTTGCCTATGGGAAACAAATATCTTTAAAAAATTCAACAAATAAATAAATAAATAAATATATATATATATATATATATATATATATATATATATAAAGCATTAAAATAATTATGTTGCAATACTGAAAAGCATTCCACTCACTGGCATTATGACTAGAAGTTTTAAATCGACAGCTATGGAGTTTGAATATAATGCAGTGAAGGATAGTCAGCCAAATACTTTGGTACACTATGCCTCTCATATATATATCTGGTATATATATATATATATATTATATATATATATATATATATATATATATATATGTGTGTGTGTGTGTGTGTGTGTGTGTGTGTGTGTGTGTTACATTTACATCCTTAGAATTGATATATATATATATATATACACTATTTCTATATTACATCTTACCCCCCTCTCACACTCTCTCTCTCCCTCTCTCTGTATGTCTGTCTGTTTGTCTGTATCTCTCTCTCTACACACACACACACACACACACACATATATATATATATATATATATATATATATATATAATACATCTTATTTATGTCTTTGGAATTGATGGCTTACACAATGAAATGACTATCTTTGTTTCTTTGCATACCAATCTCTCTCTCTCTCTCTCTCTCTCTCTCTCTCTCTCTCTCTCTCTCTCTCTCTCTCTCTCTCTCTACGTGTGTCTATGTATTCCTATGTAGGTATGTGTGAGTTTGCCAATACATGTGCCTATGTCTGTGTGTGTATGTGTATACATATGTACATATGTATGTCTCTGAATGTGTCTTTCCCTATGTCTATGTGCGTGTATCAATGCGTTTATGCAAGTGCGTGTTATTTGTTTGTTTGCTTGTTTGTATGTATATATATATATGTGTGTGTGTGTGTGTGTGTGTGTGTGTGTGTAGCAACTCTTTGCTGTATATCATTGAAAATTTCCATATAGATATGTACTGCTTCTCCTGATTCAAATCTTTTGAGAATTTCCGCTATTTTGGGGAATGGGAGTCGATGTAGGATAAAGGATTTCCTACTTCGTGATGGAGTACATTTACATCATCTGGCAAAACACAGTTTAAACGATAGGAAAAATGCCTACAAGATACGTTTGTATGTATTCCCATTTTTATGTCACTTCCCTCCACGCATGCGTAATGAAGCGGCGCACATATGTTCATGTTAGTCATGTGCACTTCTCGCAATCATCTCTATAGCACATCTTTCATTAGCTCAAAGCTACTTAAAACTTCTAAGCATTTTTCATTCTGTAAAAAAATAAAAATTTTAAAAAGAAAATGATATATCATACAAACATAAAGATATTTTCCTTTTTCGGCGTCTTACCGAAGGTGCTTGTTTATATATGTCTTAAAAGAACCATGTGTCAGCCATTATATACTGATGAAAATACCATGTATGTGCAAAATATCATATCATTTATCTGAAAATACATCTACAAGATGCGTTGGGGTGCATCATCAGTAATGTTTCCCTGTGTTCATTACCAGTTTCGGGTCTTTCAACATTATACTAGTTCCCACAGGAGAGCCAGTCCAAAATGTTAAATGTCGGGCTTGCATCCCAGCAATATTCTGCTACTTCATTGTGTGGCATCACTTTTTTTAAGTATGGCATTTTGTGTCAGTGTTGGTTTATAAGAGATTATTTGGTCATGCCGAGGCTGTGGCATCCCATTGGCCAGTGCTATTTGCTTCGAGTACCGCCGGCCAATGGGCATCCTCCTTCTCTGGCTCGGCACGTGCCATAGTTGTTAAAAAGGCAGAGATCTTTTTTCTTGGGTTTCCGTTTCTGATCAGCTAAAGGGACTTCTTTACCGTTCACAACAACACTGTTGTAAATTAAGGTGATACTTTTTTTTTCCTTTTCTTTTTCTTTTTTTTTTTTTCCTTTTTTATACTTAACTTTTTATAGAATAAATTTATATTGTTGAGTTGTTCGGACTGTTGCCCTCATCTTTATTTACCTAAATGATAAATGCACAAAACGCAGTCTGACCAGGAGAATGAGATGCATAAACTATACACCAGACTGTCCGATGTGGATTACTTAATGCATACTTGGACATGGCCAGAGAACTAAACAAACTGTGAAGCATGAAGATTAAAGTTTTACCAATTGTAATTGGTTACCTTTGAAATTATCCTTGTGGGTTTGGAAAAGTCTGGATGAATTGGAAATCAGAGGAAGAAACCGGTCCACCCAAAGAACAATACTGTTATGATCGGCTAGAATACTCATAAGTGTCATGGAGAGATGAGTAGACTTGTTGTCAGGTTCCACAGTTTTTTTAGTATTTGTGGTTACGCAGGCTCCAGTGAAAGGTCACCAGCAAGCGCTAGTGTGTGCATCAGAATATTCTCTGCGACACTGTTAGATAGAACTTGTCAACTGGTGAATTTCGCAGTTCCAGAAGATCACAGGGTGAAGCGACAAATATCTGGACCTTGAACTATGGAATATGAAAGTCAAAGTGATACCAATTGTAGTTAGTGCACTTACAGTCCCCTGGAAAGTTTGGGAATCAGAGGAAGAATTGAAACCATTCAGAACACTGCACTGCTGCAATCTGCCAGAATACTCAGAAAAGTCCTGGAGACCTGAGGAGACTTACTGTCACTCAGATTTCAGTGAAAGACCATCAGCCAAATGAAAACTCAAAAGGAGTAAATAATAATAATAATAATAATAATAATAATAATAATAATAATATGAAGGTGAAGGCAGTGCCAATCGTAATTGGTGCTCTTGGAAAGATCCCCAAAGATCTGGAAAAGAATTTGGGTGAACTGGAAATCAGAAGAACCGAGACCATCCAAACTACAGCACTGTTGGGATCGGTTAGAATAATCAGAAGATTCCTAGAGACCTGAGGGGACTTGCTGTCACTCAGCCTCCAGTGAACACTAGCTATGAAGGTGTGATAAAATAAATAATGACAATTCACAAGGACCCTACACCCTAGAGATGATAGAGATTGGTTATATGTATCAAAAAAGAAGTTAGAAGTTGTATGCCGACATAGAGGCATTCGTAGGGGCCACAATACAAGCACTCGAAGAATACACAAAAAAGAGCCAAGAAAGATTACTTATGGCAGCCAACAACAGCAGATGTAATATATGGAAAAACAGAAAAACAACGAAAACTAGAAAACAAAGATGGGAAGTAAACAATTGTATGGACACTTCAAACGATAAATCAGAGTCTTGCACATAAAAAGACTCAGACATGGTTAAGAAGAGGAAACCTCACGAGAGAAACAGAATCCCTAAGAGTTGCTGCACAAATAATGTCATAAGAACAAATTATATCAAAGCAAAAATTGATAAGACACAACAAAACAGTAAATATAGTCTGTGCAGGACAGAGATGATCCTGTAAACCATGTATTAGGGGAATGTAGCAAACTAGGACAAAGGGAATACAAAGCTAGGCACGACTGGATTGGGAAGGTGATCCACTGGGAATTATGCAGAAAATTAAATTTTGACCATACAACAAAATGGTATATGCATAAACCAGAATCTGTTCTTCAGAATGGAATGCATAAAATTCTCTGGGACTTCAAGATAAAAACGGACCACCCTATCCCAGCCAGGATACAGATCTAGTGTTGATTAACAAAAAAAAAAAAAAACAAAGAACGTGTCAACTGGTGGACTTTGCAGTTCCAGCAGATCACAGGGTGAAGTTGGCGGAAAACACAAAGATGGATAGATATCTGGACCTTGCCAGAGAATTGAAAAAAGCTGTGGAATATTTGGGTAAAAGTGATACCAATTGTAGTTGGTGTACTAGGAACAGTCCCAAAAAGACTGGAGGATCTGGAAATAGGAGTAATATTTGAGACCATCCAGAAGAAGAAGAAGAAGAAGAAGAAGAAGAAGAAGAAGAAGAAGAAGAAGAAGTCCTAGAATTTGGCTATTATCGCGAAATAAGAGTATTATAATAACTGATGTCGCAAAAATGTCAAAGCAAATATAATATCATTAGAGATATCGTTAATTTGATTTGATTTTAACTTTGAAATCAACATAACCTACATTGAAAAATATTGTTACTTGGCGTTCTCTTATTTTTCCATCAATTAACATTAATTCTATTATATCTATCTATCTATCTATCTCTCTCTCTCTATATATATATATATATATATATACATAAACACGCACGCACACACACACACACACACACGTATATATATATATATATATATATATATATATATATATATATATATAATTGATAATTACGTTTCCTAAAGGAAAAAGTCTTTGGCAGCCTCGCTGACAAAATAACTTTTGGCATTTTGCTGACTCAACACGAACGTTTTCGTCGTATCTTCTTCTGCGACCTTTCAATAGTATTTTATTTTCCTATCAGAAAATCACATTTAATTTTATTTAAAAGAATCATTTCATGCTGCTTTTTTTTTTTTTTTTTTTTTTCAGTTATTTTCCATTTAATCGTCCTTAGATTTCATTACTGTTAGATTACGATTAAAGGTTAATCATAGGTGGGCCAATCTGGTTATTTTAAGAGCGTATTACGAAACCTCAGGAAAACTAAATATATTCAACGTCTAAATATTATAATATACTGATTTCATTAAAATAAATACAGGAAGTATTATATTAGCTTTAAAATGTATTCCACTTATTTATTTGGTCCTATATTGGGCTAGACGGTCCGCCGGAGAGGCCCCCTCCGATCAATCGGCTGGGCACGTCAAGCCCTAGCACCAAAATGATTTTCCCAACCCTATTGCCCTTATGGCAAGCCCCAACCCCTTTTTATCATATGGGTGCTAGAAGGCGGTGACTGAGGGTCTACATGTCCTGGAATGACGTTAAACTCTATCTGATGGTGAGGTTCCAGTTTTGGAGGTTGGGGAATGTGGAGCACCCCTTCATCACCATTGCTCCCTGGTTCACTCTGACTCGGAGTGGTAGTACCTGTTAGGGTCCCATCTATGGGTTAAATAGAAAAACATGAGTTCATAAACAAATTGTATTATGCATTAAGAATGAATTTATTTCACAATTTTGTCGGCATTAAATGACCCACCGAGGTTGATATGCCGTAAAACAAAACAAACCAAACCAAACCACATATTTATCTTGCAAAATAACCTTTTCAAAATAACTGAATTCATTTAAATACGCTGACACACTTCTCTCAACATGATTGGCAAGGTGTGTGGTATAACTGTTAGGGAGCTGATGTTGTTAACAATTCATAGTGAGTTCCATTCTCAGTGGATGTTATATACTTATTGTGTTCAGCTAAGCTTATCAAACCTCGACTAGGATGCTGCATACTGTTCTGAACAAATCCTGGAAGCAGTGCCCATCCAAAAGGTAGTTGTACGGTCACTTACATCCCAACAACAAATTCAACAATCATTCAAGACGAACAAGAGACAGTCGACACTACTGGAGAAGTAAGGATACATCCATAAGTGACGTTATCGTGTGGACACCTACACATGGCCAGACCAGAGTAAGCCGACCAGCAAAGACATTCGCTCTGTGTGGATACTGGTTGTCGTGAAAAGAACTTGCCACAAGCGATGGCCAATAGTGAGAGAGAGAGAGAGAGAGAGAGAGAGAGAGAGAGAGAAAGAGAAAGAGGAGGAAAGTGAGAGAGAGAGTAATGGGAAATCGGGCTATCAGCGTTACATACTGATGATGATGATGATGATGATGATGACCCTTAATAAATGATAACCTCTGACTACTGAATGTGAGCCGGTGGAACATTGCTCATCCTTTGTCCCTTATTTTTGTGCCTGTCCATTTATCTGTACAATTCCAGATAATGATACACATGTTTGCGTAATGGCAGGCAGTGTTATCCCAGAACAGCTGCCAAAATATCCAGCCACGACAACCTAGAGGAAGCAGGAAGCACATGTTCTCAAGTTTATTGCAGGATCTCTTCCTTCGAACGTTGCCTTTTACTTGGGCCTTAGAATATGTCGACTGAATTTTCTGCAGATTACCCAACTTAAATAGACAGTAAATTGCTTCTGGTGGTAATTATCCCATATTAGAGCTATAGTGATTGTGTTGTGTTCTTTTAATCAAATAATTTTTCTATACAGCAGTGAACAAATTATTTTTATTAGATATGAATACTTGAGATTATATAACTGTGGGCAAATTATTTGTATTAGGAATGCTTAAAATTATATTACTATGTGCAAATTATCTATATTAAGAATAGTTACTTGAAGCTACATTTTACTATGTCTTCTTCTTCTTCTTCTTCTTATTATTATTATTATTATTATTATTATTATTATTATTATTATATTATTATTATTATTATTATTATTTTAGTTTTTCACACGTGCTGTAGCTGGTGGTTCACTGGGGGCTGAGGGACAGCAAGTCTCCTCAGGTCTCCAGGACTCATCTGAGTATTCTAGCCGATCCCAACAGTACTGTAGTTTCGATGTCCTCGATTCTTCCTCTGATTTCCAGTTCACCCAAATTATTTTCCAGAGCTTTGGGGATTGTTCCAAGGGCACCAATTACGACCTTCACCTTCATGTTCGACAGCTTCTTCAGTTCTCTGGCAAGGTCTAAGTATTTGTCTATCTTTTCGCTCTCTTTCATTTTCACTCTGTGATCGGCCGGGACAGCAAAATCCACGAGATGACAGGTTCTCTTCTTCTTGTCACTTAATACTAGGTCCGGTCTCCCGACCGGGATAAAGTGATCTGTCTGTTCCTCGAAATAATGTGTGATGTCAAACGAGTACCGAGGGGCTGCGGATATTTTTGTTTGAAAATATTTTAGAGAAATCCTTTTTTGTTGAGATAAAGGAATTTACTTTCTGCTTTTTATGTTTATAAAGTAATTGAGTAAGGGAAGGACAGAAGGAGGGTAAAAGAGGAGGGATGGGGTTTGTATATGGGGTGTGGATCAATGTGTTGCATTTGAAGAAATTTGATAGTCAGTGTAGGTTACTGTAGGTCAGTGTACGATGATGGTTGTCAGCAGAGGTTTGTGAACATTTAGGAGTGGAAAACTTTCCTCTGGTGGATAACTTTCATGCAAGATAAGGAGCGCACCCTACATGCATCATGGGGTAAGTTGTTTCTCCTGGCGCTGCATTCTCCGGCACAGAATCATATATGGCGTTAAATAAATTGATATGTTTTTAAATAAATAAACCAAACTAATCTCTTGTCTACTGTTTGGTGATGACGGAAATAGTCCAACTTTCTTATATGACTTTCCTTTTTGATATCAGTTATTAGTACAATATAAGAGGCGTCGAATTAGGTTGAAGCTTAGCTGAATCAGACAAGTAATCCTCGGAAGATGGTTTATCTGTAAAGAAGAGAAGTTTTTCAACCGTGTGAGATTGTCGGATTTATTTTCGCGATAGATATAATTCTTCTGAAGTAATTCGTCTGTATCTCTTCACTCTATGAAGATCAGTCAGCCAGATTTAAGGAACATAATAATGTCACTAGAAATGGCAACATGACAAACTTATGTTTCACTTTTTATACTCAAATTTCTGGGTTTTTACTGCTAAGTTCAAAGTTCCTATATCACGTCCAATACCAAGTGCGACTTTAGCCAAACTATAAAGGCCGTACAGAGACGTAAAATCAAACGAACACCCTCCATCAGGCATCTACCATATTCTGAACGTCTTTCTGCCCTGGACAGGGATTCGTTGAAACTCCAACATCTTGGTAAACACTCATAAGATTATTAAGCAATCTTGAACACCTTTTAGATTTTCATGATTTTAAACACTTGGGCATGCCTACAAAGTTAGAAAATAGAATAGCTCACCAGACGTTCGGAAACATTTTTTCACCCTCAGAGTTGCTGAGACATGGAATAAACTGTGCATACGTTTGTTGGCTGCCGAAGCACAGCATCTTTCAAAACCTCCATGCTTCCTGTAATTCGACCACACTATAACTGTTGTCCTCCCTCCATACTCATATGCACGCCTTCACACATACATGTATATTATGGCTGTAGGGTATTTATTTTCCATACATTGGTACATTATTCTATGTACTATACATGAGCCTTTGATGAGGTGTGGGGCAACTGAGCACTATACGCTATAATTTCATTATTATTATTATTATTAGCGCTATGCTAAATGCAGCCAAGTCGAACTATTAGTGTTCGAATATAGTTGAATCTCTGAAGATATATCATGTGTAAATATAGTCGAAATATTATTGCTGTACCGTGTACAAATATAAATAAATATTAAGCATTATACAGTGTACAACGGAGTCGAATTATTAGAATTGTGCTATGTACAAAAATAAAGCAATCATTATCGCTGTCATGTCGAATTATTAGAGCTGTTTTGTATCCAATTATAGTCAAATTATTAACACAGTGCTGTAATGCTTACATAATAGAATCCTTATCGCCGTGAGGTGCGCAACTATGGTCAAATTATTATTATTATTATAAAAAATTGTTGAAACATATGTGATGTGCTGTATGCAAACATAAATGAACCATTATCGCGCTGATGTATGTAATAAATAGTATAATTATTATCGATGTCCCATATAGAAATGTCAAATTACAATCATTGTGACCTGTGCAAATATAGTGAGAAATCATTAGCGCTGTGCCAAATTTAAATGGTGTCGAATTATTAGCGCTTTACTGTATGCAATTACAGTCAAATTATTAACCCTACAAGGTAGTGTGATTATTAGCGCTTAGCTGTGCGCAACTGTTGTTGAATTATTAGAACAGTATGTGTATCAATATATTAGAACCCTTATCGCTATGCTGTGTGTAGCTGTTTTAGAATTATTAACACTCTGCTGGATGCAGATATAATAAAATAATTATCGTTGTGATGTGTGTAACTATAGTCGACTTATTAATGCTGTGCTTTGTGCAAGTGTAATCTAATTATTAGCACTGTACCCTGTGCAAACAGAATATAATCATTGTCTCTGTGGGGTATGCAACTATAGACGAATTATTAGCACTATCCTATGCAAAAATGTCGCTGGGTATGCAATTATAATTGAACGCCCTGTCGGTGGGACAGTGGAATACACTGACCGCTGCTCTGCGGGGAGGTAAAATCGATCCGATGGGGCCTCTTTTTGGACGTGGGTGGCCACCCGTGATGCTTAACGGCGGAATTCTGCTGGCTGACACGCAACACTCTTACTTAGGGCGGGGAGAATCTCCTCCGATCAATCGGCTGGTCACGTCAAGCCCTAGAATCTATAAAATTTTTACAACCCATCGGCATTTTGGCAACCGTCCCAACACTTATTATCATATATATTATCATATATATGATAAAAAAATGATTATCAAATATATGATTAAAAAATTAAATTAAACCCCCCATGCTCTGAAAATTATAATTTCTGTTTTTAAACAGTTTCTGCTTTTAAAAATCCCTCATGCTTTGAAAATTAAAATTCCACATGACTTTCTTCCAGCTATCTTCTCTCCGTTTCAAAATCCGTCGCATGTGACATGACATCATTATAACTGTCTTTCTTGACCACGTTTGAACACTCTCTACATGCGATTTTTTTTAAAGTTATTTTTTCGAACATTTCAAAAATTTTCTGCGTTCCAACGAATTTTATTTCAAAAAATAAGGATTTACTCTGAGGAAGGTCGATATTTCTTTGTATGCGGAACATTTCTACATTTTTTCTATTATTATTATTATTATTTCATTTCATTTTGTTATTTAAAAATAATAATAGATTGAATAATGTACACATGGATAAACTCCTGATTGAAACACGTGTAAGTAAAAATAATTAAAATATCCTATTTTATCCATTCTATAATTTCTTTCCTTTATTTCTCTTTTCAACACACACACACACGCACGCACACACACACACACACACACACACACACATATATATATATATATATATATATATATATATACTAACCCCTGTACGCGAACAGAATGTGACTCAAACTCAATTTCATTAGCGGAGTTTACCAGGTTTGAAATCAGAGTTTTCCTTCTCCCTGAATGGTTACCTAGCCAAGATTAAAGAGTTCAGTCTACCCTACTATTAACTCATAGCTAGAGGAAGAGTAATTGGATTCATACATTTTCAAAGGGTATTAGCGCTATGTGAAATGCAAACAGGCTCCTCCCAGATTTGAACTAGTGTCGACGAGTCCATTTACTACGACTCTACCCATTGCAGCACGCACTTCCATATCATCATATATGTGCTAGAAGGTCGTGGTTGAGGGTCTAAGTGTCCTGTGTATGACGTTAAACTGCATCTAGTGGTGAAGTTCCAATTTTGGAAATCTGGGCAATATGGGGTACCAGTTTATTATCATTACCCCCCTCCCAGGTCTCCCCTGATCCGGAGTGGTAATAGCTTTTAGGAACCTATGAGCTAAATATAACAAAAATGAATATCAAAAATGCGTTAAAATCGTGTTTGAAAAAAGTTGAATAACCAACAAGAAGGAATAAAACAAAATGTCTTGGGCATGAAATAACCTAAGAAGGGTTGATATACCGTAAAATCCAACAAACCAATCAACCAACAATAATCGAATTATTAGAACTGTTCAAGAATTGTATAATTATTAGAGTGGTGCAATGTGCGACTATTCCCGGGTTTCAAACTGGTTCTTATTTTTCAGATGTTGAGAGACTTTGCATAAAACTTTCTCGCTATGGTGTCACCAAATTCGACAATTTTTGAGATATTTTTCATTCATATTGTTTTCCGAAAACTCTAAATGAATAAGAAAACGTAAACTATTCATAGATTCTCTCTTTCACTATTGTTCCTATATAAACAGAGATAGTGATTGATTGAATTGAAAAGTACAATCTATGTACTTGTATCTTCCGGGCAGTTTTACAAAATACCATACAGTGAAATATTACAGCCGATAATTAGAGAAAGAAAGAAAAAAAGAAGAAGAAACAGGAGAGGGAACTTATTACTTTTGCCCAGAAGATATTATCGTTATTGTTTTATTAACAATTCATAACAAACGTTTGGGATTTAAAGGTTTTCGGGTTATAATTTTTTAAATAGTTGTTTTTTGTTTGCTTTTTTTTTAACTGGAAATTCGCACTGGGAGATACAGAAAATTGGAAAATGTGTTAGCAAAAGGTTTAAGTGTCTTGTTCAAAGTTTTCATTATCTGTTTTGCAGCCTGTACACTTGACAATATTGACAATGGTTATGACGTATTTTTCGTAGGTCCTAATGAACTGATTTATTATCGGGTTAGCTCAGTCGTCAAATCAGCGTATGAGTAGCACAGGGATCTGTGCGGTAAACTAAGGAGCTGATGGTAGGTGTAGCGCTCCACCTTATACGAAAAAACAATATCCTTGGTCTAGCGCTAGTGAAAAGGGGATAGACTCCCTCGCTGATTGGAATATATCGACTTTAGGTCACCCCGAGTTATTTACTTTTATATATATATTTACCAACCCCTCTGCACGAGTAGGATGCGACACAAGGTCAATTTATTAAGTGGCGTTTAACAGGTTTGAATTAAGAGCTTTCCTTCTCCTAGACTAGATGGGGGGATTACATTGCATCGACTTCACTTTGTCTAGCATCAAAGTGAATCGGTGACAATAAGAATAGAAGAGAGATAAGGAAGATGCGGATTCAGGCGTTTTAGATACGCTTGGGATTTCGTTTTCGGATGATACTTGTTACGATAGCTAACATTTTCTTTGAGTGCGGGCATACACACCACACACACAAACACACACACATGCACACATGGAGGCCCACGCACACATTCACACTCATTAATGCGGGCACGCACACAAACACACACAGCCCTAACTTCTGAACTAGTTCGATATACATAACTAATTCATCGAACAAGCATATATTATAGATATATTTACTAACCCCCACGCATAAGTAAGGATGTAACAGGATCAATTTCTTAAACAGAGTTTAACAGGTTCTAATTTAGAATTTCTTTTATAGTGGTTGCCTTAGCAAGGTTAAAGAGCCTTATCCGTACTACTATTTAACCATAGCTGAAGGGTGAAAAGTTATATATATATATATATTTATATATATATATATTTCGGCTAAAAACCACAAGGTTCCTAGTTCGATACCGGTCCTCGCCAACTCAGCGTATGAGTAGCACAGGGATCTGTGCGGTAAAGTAAGGAGCTGACGGTAGGTGTGGCGCTCCACCTCAGATGCTAAAACCATCTCCTTGGTCTAACGCTATTGAAAAGGGGATAGACTCCCTCGCTGACTGGCTGATACCGACTTTAGGCTGCCCCGTCGACTTTACTACTATATATATATATATATATATATATATATATATATATATATATATATGTAACAGAATGGAAATACGGTGAGGAAATTAATCCGACAATATGAGAAGAAAATATTTTTAAAAAACACTGGATGTTATGATCAGGGGAAACAATTTTATGTGTCAATACTTAAGTATTTCGGTATTATACCATCTTTAGGACACTGTTAAGTAATGTTTTTCTGAGGGACAAAATGAAAGATGTTAACTGTATAGTGATTGTGTGAATATGATGTTATTAACCGTTAATTTTTATATGTGCGTTTGTTTACGAAAGCCGATGACGTGATCATTGCATGTGCAAAAATGGAAGGTGAAGATCATAGGATGACGCATGTAGACACTTGAATAAGCGGAGAACGAAAGGCTAGCAAAGATATGACGTATTTTATATGGAATATTAATGTTAGAAAAATAAGAAGATTGATAAATAGAACGTTTAAGATCTACTTAACAGAGCGAAACACTGTAGCGTCGGTTAATAAACTTACCACTCATTTTATTAAACAGTGTTTTTCTAATTTCTTACTATAATACGTTGGATTACTTCCATCTTTATATATATATATATATATATATATTAATATATAATATAATATAATAATAAGGTAAAATATGAATCCGGAAAATATGTGTAGAAATAGAAAAAAACAAGATTTCAGGAATCTGTAATGATGACAAATTCGTAGTGTCGGGATCCTTATTATATTCGAAATTTGAGCCTCCGTGATATAATTTAAATAATTCCATTTTGTTTTTTCTGTAGACAGTATGAAAGGTAAAATGAATATGAATCCGACAACATGTGTAGAATGTTTGTAGAAAAAATAAGATGTTAAAAGTTTTGCTGACAGAAATCTGTTTCGACCGAATGAAGAGGTATTTATCAAAGCAACATGATTTCTGTCAGCAAAACTTTTAACATCTTGTTTTTTCTACAAACTTTCTACACACACACACACACACACACACACACACACACACACATATATATATATATATATATATATATATATATATATATAAGAGAGTTTCATAATTTGCTTGAAGCATTGTGTATGTATTGGTTAGGAGGTTGATTTAGAAGGCTATCACAATGCAGTTTGGAATAAATAAAAATAATAATACGGTAACAATGGTGTTGTGTGTTTACCTGTATTTTTATTCTTTCTTTCTAAGAAAGAATAAAAATACAGATCAACACACAACACCATTGTTACCGTATTATTATTTATTTATTTATTCCAAACTGCATTGTGATAGCCTTCTAAATCAACCTCCTAACCAATATATATATATATATATATTAAAGAAATATGATATTTGAATTCATGAGTTATATTATTCGGTTTCCTATTTCATATTACAGTTGTTATCTTGGCTCAATGATATTTTTGTTTTGAGCACACTTTTCTTCGCTACTCTGTGATTTTGTTTTTTTTCTTGTAGAAGAGTAGTGATACTATTCATCCCATTGCTGGGGCGCTACAATATATATGTCGTGATCAGTTTTGTGGTGTCAAAAAATGGGGATTCTTTCTTCTATGTACAAACACAAGGACCTGATTACATTGGATCCTTGAATACCGAATCGTTTCCTATATTTTGCAAAAAGATATCGAAATCTTTGAACAGTAGAACACAACGTTCTCATTTATTCATTTTGAAATTAAGGACATTCTTTTTTTGTTCAGTCAGAGTTGAATAACAAACAGTTGAGTTTGAACTTTAGGTTTTCTTTCAGTATCAGAAAAAAAGACGAATAATGGCAAAGTAATGCAAACACTAGAAAAATATTCAGCGAAAAAAATAAAATAAAAGAACTTACTGAGAAGGAGTGAACCTTTTTGGTAAGAATGAATGCAATTTCCTTGGAAATCTCACTGACCTGGAATTAGGGAATCCAAATGCCAGATCTTTTTTTTTTGTTTTTTTCAAGTTCGCGGATGCATTTTGCTACCACGGAATAAACAGGCAGGCATGAATGAGAAAAGATAAAGGAGAAAAAAATGTAATTTCTTTTTCTTCTTTTGTTTAATGTCAAGAGAGAAGGAGAAATACAAATGGCCAAGAGCAGCAGAAGAGATTGAAAGTGAAAATGGCTGCTCGAAGATTATTTACTCATTAGATGAAATATCGGACCATATGACCTTTAGGCACCCCTTTTTTAATCTCGATTAAGAAAGGACGTTTTTTATTTACATCGTCAATATCCGGTTGTTTTAACAGACGATTTTTAGATTTTTTTAAAATTATAAAACTAACCTAACCCTAACCCCTAACCCTAACCCCTAACAAACAACCGGATATTGACGGTGTAAAGGAAAAACATGTCCTTTCTTAATCGAGATCAAAAAGGGTGCCTAAAGGTAATATGGTCCGAAATATCTTTAAAATACAGTAATGCCTTGACTTACGAGTTTCCCAACTTACGAGTTTTCCGAGTTATGAGTTTTCGGTTTATTTTTTGGCTATTTTTATTGAACGCTAAAATTTGAGGTACGAGTGAGATTTAATTATGCTTATGTTGATAAGATCACTAA
The DNA here is from genome assembly GCA_023376005.1 of Doryteuthis pealeii. Lineage (NCBI taxonomy): Eukaryota > Metazoa > Mollusca > Cephalopoda > Myopsida > Loliginidae > Doryteuthis > Doryteuthis pealeii. Next base: position 63,068,579 of record CM042159.1, on the reverse strand, counting down.
AACATTTAAGTTTTCAAATTTATTAAATCAAAGACAAATATAATGGCATCTTGAGTTACGAGTGCCCCAACTTCCGAGTTCTGGGACTTACGATCTGTCACTTTGCTTTGAATTGACAACTAAAATTTTAGGTACGAGCGAGCTTCATAAACGTTTATTTCAATAAGTCCCTTAAAAACATTTAAGTTTCCAAATTTGATACGTTAAAATATATAATTTATAAAAGTATAAACATATTACTATACAATTCATTTCATTCTATTTTATTAGATTTTTTATATAATACCGTTGGTACTTTTCTCATTTAAGAAAACGTAACACAAATTAGGTTGTTTTTTGGCGGCTAGAACGGGTTAATGACATTTCAGTTTATTTTAGTGGGAAACATTGATTTGATATTCAAGGAAATTGAGTTAAGAGTGGATCGAATTAAACTCTTCAAGTTATCAATATACTTCTCTATTTTTTAATAAACTTTCCTGAATTCAAACAAGTATTACTGATAAGGGTTCGCTCAAACGGTAGAGTATTTGCCAACAAATTGCTGTGTTCCACGTTCAATACCGGTCCTCACCAACTATGAGTTGATGGTAGGTTTGGCGCACTACCACAACAAAACAATATCCCTGGTCTAGTGCTTAGAAAATGTAATACACTCCCTTGCTGTTCAGCTGATACCGACAATAGGCTACTCTGCAGTCTTGTCTTCCATACCGGTAAAAAATGTTTTGTATTCTAATATAGTAGTAAGAGATGTTGTATACAACATAGCTAATTAAGTTGGTTATTTCCAATTTGTCAATCTGAACGTTTTGAAACATTTTCACATGAATCACTAAAAATATCAAGTAACTGTTTTTGAGAAAGAGAGACAAGTCTAACTCCGTCCTGTCGGCTGGGGCGTTAGAATGCACCGACTGTACCTCTGCAGAGGGGTAAGACTCCCCCAATGGGGCCACATGTTGGCCGTGGGTGGCGACCCATGATGCTTAAGGATAGACCCCAGGTGGATGAGTAATTCATGACATGCAATACTCCACTTTGGCCCTATCTTGGGCTAGACGGGCGGTCGGAGAGGCCACCTCCGATCAATCGGCTGGTCACGTCAAGCCCTAGCACCTATATGATTTTCCCAACCCTATTGCCCTTATGGCAAGCCCCAATCCCTTTTTATCAGATGGGTGCTAGAAGGCGGTGGCTGCGGGTCTACATGTCCTGGGAATGACGTTAAACTCTATCTGATGGTGAGGGTCCAGTTTTGGAGGTTTGGGGAATGTGGAGCACCCCATTCGTCACCATTGCTCTCTGGTCCACTCTGACACGGAATGGTAGTACTTGTTAGGGTCCTATCTATGGGTTAAATAGAAAAATATATTTATAACAAATTTGTATTATCCATTAAGAATTGATTTATTTCAAAACTTTATCGGCATTAAATGACCCACTGAGGTTGATATGCCGTAAAACAAAACAAACCAAACCAAACCAAACAAGTCTAACTGAAGTATTGTATAGGTTAATTGTATAGGTATATAAATTGCAAGGCGTGAGACGGGTCGGATGGTGTTATGTTTAGTAACAAGTGATACACATAGAAAACATTATTTTAACTTTCGGAGAGTCTCTTTTTATAATACCCTGTCGACAAGGCTTAGAATGCGCTGACTGCATTCCTTGCAGAAAGGTAATATCCCACAAAAAGTGGTGTTTTCCGGGCATTAATAATAGGCATCTAATGATGAGACTTTAGTTCTGGACATCCAGGAAGTATGGAATACCCGTTCACTGTTATTATGACCCGGGAGGTTAGTACTTGTTTGGGTCCCATTTATGGGGCCAATGGAACAAATATGAATCAAATAGAACTGTTTCATCATTCACTATGGATTATTATTATTATTATTATCTCCTTTTGAGTTTTCACATCAGCATTAGCTGATGGTCTTTCACTGGAGTCTGAGTGACAGCAAGTCTCCTCAGGTCTCCTGGACTCTTCTGAGTATTCTGGCAGATTGCAGCAGTGCAGTGTTCTGAATGGTTTCAATCCTTCCTTTGATATCCAAACTTTCCTAACCCTTTTCTAATCCTTTTGGAACTGTTCCAAGTGCACCAACCACAATTGGTATCACTTTCGCTTTCATGTTCCATAAATTTTTCATTTATCTGGCAAGGCCCAGATATTTTGTCCATTTTTTCATTTTCCTTTAGCTTCACCCTGTGATCTGCTGGCACTGCAAAATCCACCAGTTGACAAGGTCTTTCTTTTTTGTTTATCATTGTGCTAGTTTACTACATTCGCAGAGTATATGGTTTACAGTCTCATCTCTATTACCACAAAGTCTACATTTAGTATTTTTTAGGGTCTTATCAATTTTATAATATACCGAAAATCCAATTTCATCGATTTGATAGAAACCAAGTTTAAAGCAGGAAGTACGTCTCTGTACTTATGTTTGATTTGGGAAGAATTTATATTTTATAAGAATATTAAACGAGGTAAACAGGCTTAATTAGAAACCAAAACGGATGCTTTTTGAACTTTGTCAAATTATTCCCTTCTTGATTATACCCAGAAAATAAATAGCCCTGTCTGCAAGACTTAGAATAGCGGTAAGATCCCCCGAAAAGCGGATGTCTTACGTAAGGCAATAAACTGAATCTGATAATGATGCTACAGTTCTGAAAAGCTGATGTATGTGAAAAACCCTTTCATTGCCCTTTCGTCAAGGTGAACTCTGACCAGGAGTGGTAGGACATGATATGGTACCATCTATGCATCTGTTTAGAATTATTCTCATTGAACCTAGTAAAGATCTATACAAAATGTAAATAAGAACGTACAAGTATTATTAACGTTGTTCGGACCATTGTCCCCATCTTCATTGTTATTTGTACAACGTTTCGGCCGATATACCCTCCGGCCTTCTTCAGGTATTTCTTGTCGGACTCGGGAACCTTCTCGGACTCGGGAACCTTCTTTTCGAACTCGGGAATTTTCTTGTCGTATTCGGGAGCCATCACGGAACTTTGAACCTAACCCTTTATTTATTCCACGGGGGTATCCTGTTCTCATTCCGCTAACCATAGGTGGTGTAGGAGTTGTGCTAATTAATTATTTTTCTAACTGCTTTCACTCAGGGAACTCGGGAACCAGATATAACTGTCACTTAGAACTGTCTTTTAACCAAACTGCCTAATCCACTCGGCCATGTGTCCAATTGGACAATTGAGTGTGAATTTTGGGAACTTATAAACCTAATGTCTTGATTTGGTTCGAATATCTACCTATTTTACTTATGTATGATTTTTTACCTAGACTAATATTGTGTTTTTTCCCTCTCAATCCGAAGAATGTACAATCCTAATTTCCTAACTTCCAGGCATACAATGATATATTTTACAAGAATATGAAATAATGCAGGCACTTAGTGGAGGCAAATAGACCAAAGTGAAAACTAAAATGGAAGTTCTTTGACAGAATGCTGGTGTCATTTATTTGAAATTGTTAACAATCAATGTTATGATTACAGAGGGAATCTATTGTCGGCTATTGTAACATTGCTTTGAAGAAAAATGAACGTATATTGATCAATAGCAAATGTCCGGTGATAATTCATGGTTCCATAGAGCAAAGTTCATATCTGAAAAAGACTGAGGACTTCAATGTGGAAATTATTTACGGTTCATGTAGTACACAGAGCAAAATTAATAGAAAAATATGAAAAACAGGAAAAAATTCAAAAACTCAAAAAAGAACTGAAAAAATATATTAATATGAAAAGTCACATTTGTGCTGGTAGTGGTATTATTCACAGTGTTCTGTCCCGGTCTCATGCCTTAAAAACCGCTAGGCGGTGATAGGTCAAAAAACAAACCCACTTATGCACCCACCCTAGCTGAAGTGGTGTATATGAAAATAATTTTGTCGATTGAAGGCGTTTCTATCGACCATTTTTTTGTGGTTTGAAGGCGTTAAAACCTGGACTCTACGCCATTGTCTTTAGTAGATGGAAATACCAATTAACACTAGATCTGTTCCTCTAACCAGGATTTATGTGTCTCATTTTCATAACGGATCCGCTTTGATATAATTTTTCTTATCACATTGTTTTTAGTTGAAATTACTATGCCTTTTTTACACAAGTTTTTAGCGGTTGTTTCTTTCATTTCTGAGTAACAGCAGGTCTCCACGAATCTCCAGACCCTTCTGACTATTCTTACGTTTTTGATGGTCTTGGTTCTCTCTATGATTTCCAATTGCTGCAGTCTTTTTGTTCCAAAGCCTTGCGGATCGTTCCAAGGGCTCCAATAACTATTGGTACCACCTTCACACTCATGTTACAAATTTTTTTCAGTTCTCTGTATTATTTTATTATTATTATTATTATTATTATTATTATTATTATTATTATTACAGACATGGCTACATCAAGATAACAGAATGATGACGTTAGAAAATATGAAAAAAAAAATTGGAAATGTACCAAGACAACACAACAGAGCAAACAAATTTGTTAAAATCAAAGGCTAGGTTTGTGAACATAAAAACTGATGCGCTTGGAGTCGTCTCAAATAGAGACGAATCAATATTATATGAATTATAAATATGAAGAAACAACTGAGGCTCAAGGTGTCTACAGTCTGGGGTCACTGAGGATACTAAAGAAGGTGTTCGAGATTTGAAGAGACATATTGTCTCTAACTCTCCAGATTTGAACGTGTAACCTATCTTTAATAATAATGATAACCATGTCTATGTTTTTTTTGGCACCAGTATACTCCAACGCAAATCTATTTTCTCCAACTTTTCAAACATTTCAGTTGCTTTTACACCTCTTGCTTTACCAACTGCAGACATTTTGTAAACGTCTTAATAAAACTGCAGAGCAAACAAAAACAATTGAAATGTAAGATGGCGTCGGATTTGAAGGCAGTGAGAGGGTGGGGGCGCTCGCCGAGTTAAAATAGGCGGGAAAAGTAGAAGTGATCAGTGTGAAGATCGCGCCATTTGTGTAAGAATTCCGCGTTTAAAGCGTCGAGATAATTACTAAGATAATTCTCTGCGTGCCATCTTCAAGTTAATAATTAAAGCGGCATTTAATTATGGTCATAGTGAAATTCTTGACTTATTGACAAGAGAGCACCGTTTTGGCGGGAGATAAAAAGTAGTGGGTGGAGGTAGAAAGAGCGGAAGATGGGCTATTATTTGAGTGGTTCATCAATCGGTTGGCCAAACTAAGCCTGGGGTTGATGGCCGACTATCGGATATAGGAAAATGGAGATAGTTGTGTTTGCAGAGAGACAGAGACAGAGACATACAGAGACAGAGGGGGTGGAAGCACATACGAGAGAGAGCAAGGGAGAGAAAGAGAGAGAGAGAGAGAGAGAGAGTGCGTGTGTGTGTGTGTGTGTGTGTGGGTGTGGGTGTGGGTGAAAGATATAGAGGCATGTGATTTGATAGATAGATTTTATTGATATCAATGAAGAAATAGATAGGTACTATCTTATATATATATATTAAAATATAGTTGTTTTTACAGAGAGACAGAGACAAAGACAGAGACAGACTGACAGAGACAGAGAGAGGGAAAACACACATGAGAGAGAAGGAGGCAGAAAGAGTGTGTGAGTATGTCTGCGATATAGTGGGGGAAATATATCGAGGCATGTGATTTGATAGATTTTATTGATATGAATGAAGAGATTAATAGGTATTACCATATATACATTAAGAAAAAAATATATATATACTCATGCGTGCATGTGTGTGTGTGTATGTAAATGAAATACAACGTGAGCGCACATATATATAGATATGCGCATGAAATATTCATATATGTGCCTGTGTTTTTCTGTATAAAAGTATTTTTAAATAAGTGAACGCACACAGACACATACAAACACATGCACATATATATGTGTGTTTGTGTGTGTGTGTTTGTGTGTGTGTGTTTCTGCAGTTTCTGCTTGTGCACATGGTGATATGAATATAGGCTTTTCTAAAGCCCACACACACAAAGACACGGGAAATACACAGGCACATGCACACACACACAGACACACACACACACACACACACACAGACACACACACACACACACACACATATATATATATATATATATATATATATACATACACGCACATGCACACGCACACACACACATATATATATATATAGAGAGAGAGAGAGAGAAAGAGAGAGAGAGACGAGGCGATAGAACGAAGATATACACAGAGACGGAAACAGGGAAGATATCTATCTATCTATCTATCTATCTATCTATATATATATATATATATATATATATATATATATATATATATATATATATTTGTCTGTTTGTGTTTTTGTATGAGTGTGTGTTAGTGCGTAAAGTTGTATCCGTATTGATGCATACCATATGCACCCACACCAACTCGAGCATCCATAAATATATACGTAAGCATCTAATAAGTAAAGCTACACAAGCAAACCCATACACACAGACACACACTAACACCACCCATATATATATATATATATATATATATATATATATATATATATATATATATGGGTGGTGTTAGTGTGTGTCTGTGTGTATGGGTTTGCTTATATATATATATATATATATATATATGAACTACGATTTAAACTATAGCCTCATATAAATGTATATGTACAGGAAACATTCGTTCATTTTTACCAAATTTAATTGCTTTCCGTGTTTACATTCACCCACCAGAACTTTTAATATCATTCTGAGCATTTAGTTCCGATTCTCTTAAAATTGCTTACTAAGGTTCCTTTCGTCTGGTACAAACCCTCAATTTACTAACACTGCCAACCTAATATTAATTTGACTCACATCAAATTAATCATCATCGTCATCATGGCTAAACATCTGTCTTTAATGTGATTTCTGTCACCAGATCGTTTTATAACAATCATCCAATCATCATCATCACCATCATCGGCAATCATCAGGTTATTCTGACTGCAAGGATCCTTCACGCCGCCCAGTCCCGGTAATCACTTTTGGAAAGTCATATGCGTAGCATCCAGTATCCGTTCACAGCTGATCGTTGTAGGTTTTTGTTGACAGATCCATGCGTTGGTGTTCAATGAAGGACATAACTTATGAACTCGTTCTTGCTTCTTTCGCAGTGTCCAGCATGTCTTGTTTCGTTTTACCCAGTAGTTGTCTGTGATAGGCGGATGGGAAAAGAGTTTTATCGAAAATTTTAACCCAAGATCATCGGAACTGTGCCAGTCATTGGTTTAGATTGTCACGTGATCAGATCACCTAGGAAGGTAACATTTACAGTTAACTCTAAAGTCGAGGCGGAACCGGACGTATCCATCTGTGCTGTACCAGATTTTCTCGGCGTGCGGGTTAAGATGGTACGAGGGATATAGAATTAGCTGTATATTAAATAAACCTCTATGCTCGTGAATTATTTAAAGACTGAACACAAAGAGAAATAGATAAGCCCCGATATGAAGAGATACGAACCAAAGTATGTATGTGTTAAATAGATAAAAACTGAGTTTTGAAAATGTTAAATATTGCCTTTTAAAAATAATCTAATACCCCCCAAAAATGAATACAACGTCGTCGGTACAAAATAACCCAAGGGTTTATATACTGTAAAAACCGAGATGTCAATCTACCAAACAGCCAACCAATTTATGAGTTGAATAATTCAAATGGAGTTTTTGAAAGAAATTGAATACGCAACAAGAATGAATAAAATAACGTCTTTGGCATAAAGTGTTGACATGCCGTAACATCCAACCAACCAATGAAGGTAAGCTTAGATGGTACTCGTGTAATATACGACCCATTGTTTTCTAGGTGAAATATTGGTCTTAAAAATTCGTTCATTACATGAGTATATACGGTATGTCAAAATTACACATCGCCTCTCTGACGCCATGGTGGAAGGTTATGTGATATAACCTTCCACTCGAAATAGAACCCATTACGGCCCGGTAAAAGATGGAAGACTTTGGAATAATAAAAGAAAACATTAGAATAAGAAGTATGCAACAATTACGTATGTAGCATAATGGACCTAGGAACATCATATTTGTGGCCTTGTGAGTAACCTTAATAGGATGTAGCATGATTCTCAGACCAGTGGGGAAGCAATGTAAAACTAATTAGCACCTTTGAGTCTATTCGGAGCCATTAAGTCTGGGATTATGCAAATTTAGTTTATCGGTTTGTCAGAAGAAAGGATGGTTGACCCGTTGATAAGTGAGACGTGTAGTTTGGTAGTCGAAAGATTCTAGGACATTCGAGAAAGATCGTAAGATTTTTCTATATAATGAGTAAACCTTAGATTTTGAATGAGGTCCTGGAGACCGAGGGAGTAAGACCAATTGAGTCTGTGGCCGTGGAGTTGGCTTGACAGTAGAACGTGAAACTACACTCATATCTTAAGTGTGAAGCCTGATAGTTGGAAGACATATTTAAGGAAGCCGAACCCATTACTCATGAATGAAAGCCATTAAAGTGTATACTTGTCAACAAGTCAAATAACGAGGAGCATGCGTAAGTGATACCTTTCGCTTGACATAAACAAAGAAGCGTGTGGAAGGATTTTGGGGCTAAAAGGCTGACTGCTAGATCTACGTGTTAGTTGTAAACAAACCCCAAGAAGTTCCACACTTATGAGAAAGACGACGGCCACATAACTGATACGAATTAGTGCCGTGAAAGAAAAAAGCGCTACGTTACGTATTCCGAATTGGTACCGTGACTACGGACAACCCCGCTACGTTACACGTATCTCTTTAACATTGTGTAAACATTTTGCATGAATTTAGTATTTCAGTATTTAAGAAATTCTGATAGTTAGATACATGAATAATTAGTCGTGTAATAGATTAAAGACTATTGTAAAAAAAAAAGTCATTTGAAAATTGGGTTCATTTAACTTTTTAAACAAAAACTGGAGGTTTATGAACACTGTATATGGATGACAAGCGCGTGGTCTAATGGTTAAAGTCATGGAAATGGACTCGTCGCCCGTGTTCAAATCCTGGACCTGGTAATTGCATTTCATTTAGCGCTAATATCCTTGGGAAAGGTATGAATCCTACTCTCCCTACAGCTATGGGTAAATAGTAGGGAAGGCTTGGCTCTTTAACCTTGGTTAGGCAACGGTCGGAGAAGGAAAACTCTGATTCAAACCTGCTGAACTCCGCATAAGAAATTGACCTTGTGTCGCATCCTGCTCGTGTGGAGGGGTTGGTAAATACTTATATGGATGACAATACATTGCTCAATCGGGGTCAGTCGAGAAATGACGCATTTGATTAACAAACCTCAGACACAAATCCTCTATTGTGCCTGGTATTAGGAAGATTATGGAGATGGCTTATCTCTCAAACCTCATACCCCATTCAATGATAGACAATAACTAAAATTTAGAAGTAAGGACTAATCTGGCCAGAAACCATCGTGACAGGTGAGGGAAATTACACCTTTGCGCAAATTACTGAAAGAACCGCTTTAGTTTCCTTTCCATCATCAGTCAGTTTGAGATCCACTGGAATGAAAGGGTGTAATTGATTTCTATTCTTTCTCAGATTACGCCATTTATAGTGGTGGGGCCGGGTTAGCTCAGTCGGTAGAGCGTTCGGCTAGAAGCCACAAGGTTCCTAGTTCGATACCGGTCCCCGCCAACTCAGCGTATGAGTAGCACAGGGATCTGTGCGGTAAAGTAAGGAGCTGATGGTAGGTGTGGCGCTCCACCTCAGATGCTAAAAAACAATCTCCTTGGTCTAGCGCTATTGAAAAGGGGATAGACTCGCTGACTGGCTGATACCGACTTTAGGCCGTCCCGTCGACTTTATTTTACTTTACAGTGGTGGGCAGTAATATTATTTTTTTCGGGGCGTATGATGAAATTATTTTCTCTTTAATAATATTACGTCATCCTGATCTGTCGGCTGGTCACATCAAACCCTAGAATGTTTATGATTGTCTCATCCCTATTGCTCTTATGGCATAATCCCAACCCTTTTTATCCTATACTAGCAAAAAAACACACCCTCCGGGCGATTTAAAGATAGATTTTTGAAACATATTGCCTGAGGGGTGGGAGTTAAACATTCAATGTCAGTGAGTTTGTACCCTAAGTAAGTAAAATCATTAAATTCACTAGAGGATTAAAAAATAAAACAATTTGAAATGTAAACTTTAAATATACATTAAAATAAAACAAACTATATATAGATATATAATACCAGTCATGTATTTATTCAAACTTGTTTTAAAAAACAATGAGGACTATCTAGTTTGCATGTTCAAATTTTGAGTGTATTATTATTATTATGACGATTTTGGGTAATGTGACGTAAGCAATGACGTAGTTTTTGTTACAGACAAAACCGGAAGCGAATCTCCATTATTAATAGAAGATGTGTTTTGAAGGTGTTAGCCGAGAGTCTTAGTGTACTGGGTATGATGTTAAACTGCATCGAGTTAAGATTCTGTAGCTGTGGAGAGTGAGTTGTACCCCTTCATTAAGATTACTCACAGGTCCACTATGACCCGGAGTGGTAGTACCTGTTAGGATACCATGTATGTGTTAAATAGATAAAAAACTGAGCTTTGAAAATGTTAAATATTGCCTTTTAAAAATAATTGAATACCCCCAAAAATGCATACGTCTTCGGTACAAAATAACTTTATATACTGTAAAAACCGAGATGTCAATCTACCAAACAGCCAACCCATTCATGGGTTGAATAGTTCAAATGGAGTTTTTGAAAGAAATTAAATAGTAGGTTTTATACCTACAGTGATTTATCGTGGTAAGTATAACATTTTATGACTTTTAGTTTATTAGTAGTCTGATGACCATGTGTTTCTTTTTTCAAACCAATTCCTTTTCACGGATTATTATTTTACTGTAATAAAAAAAAAAAAGATGCAATGAAAACATAATATTATTTTTAGGTACTAATGCAGAAAAGCGCGCAAGAGATAATATCATTAGAATCGCATTTTACGTATAAACAGCATTAGATTACGAATACTCCTGAAGTAGCCTAACCCTAAAACTAACCCTAACGTTTCAATGTTTTTGTGTATTTCCGTGAAATGTAATGCTTTTTTAAAATACGTAATCTAATCTTTTGCGTGCTATTCTGCATTAGTACCTTTTTTTTTTACTTCGATTATTTTATACCCCCCCCTTTTCTTTTCCATATTGTATAATAACAATCTAATTATATTTTATTTGTCTTGAACTTAATGATATGAAGAAATATAAAACGTATCAATTTTCAGTTTCTACATTAATCCAATCTATTTCATTAATCTACTCTAAACGTTTTTTGTTCAAATCTGATTTTAACTTTCTTCGAAAAATGTTTTTACAACCGACATAAGTTTTACTCTACGATCGATCAGGCAACAAGAATAAATAAAATAAAGTCTTTGGCATAAAGTGTTGATATGCCGTAACATCCAACCAACCAATGAAGGTAAGCATAGATGGTACTCGTGTAATATACGACCCATTGTTTTCTAGGTGAAATATTGGCCTTAAAAATTCGTTCATTACATGAGTATATACGGTATGTCAAAAATTACACATCAACTCTCTGACGCCATTTTATCGAATAAAAAAATGTATAATTCATATAAACTTTCGTAACATCGAACCAACCAACCAACGAAGATAAGCTTAGACGGTTCTCGTGTAATATACGACCATTGTTTTCTAGGTGAAATATTGGTCTTAAAAATTCGTTCATTACATGAGTATATACGGTATGTCAAAATTACACATCGCCTCTCTGACGCCATGGAGAAAGGTTATGTGATATAACTTCCACTCGAAATAGAACACATTACGGCCCGGTAGAAGAAGGAAGACTTTGGAATAATAAAAGAAAACATTAGAATATTAGAACAACATGCAACAATTATATATCTCTTTAATATTGTGTAAACATTTTGCATGAATTTAGTATTTCAGTATTTAAGAAATTCTGATAGTTAGGTACGTGAATAATTAATCGTGTAGTAGATTAAAGACTATTGTAAAAAAAAGTCATTTGAAAATTGGTTTCACTTAACTTTTTACTCGTGTAATATACGATCCATTGTTTTCTAGGTGAAATATTGGTCTTAAAAATCGTTCATTACATGAGTATATACGGTATGTCAAAAATTACACATCGCCTCTCTGATACCATTTTATCGAATAAAAAATGTATAATTCATATAAACTTTGACAGAATGTCATTAATAATCATGGTGATTTGTGCTCCTCGCTTCGAAGGATTAATTACTAACGTATGACTAGAATAAGTTTGATCTTTTACTCAGTGTCACACACTATTGGATTTTGAAGTCGTCTTAGTAAATTTCAATATCGATTAGATTCATACTGATTAAGGGGACGGGTTAGCTCAGTCGGTAGAGCGTTCGGCTAGAAACCACAAGGTTCCTAGTTCGATACCGGTCCTCGCCAACTCAGCGTATCAGTAGCACTGAGATCTGTGCGGTAAAGTAAGGAGCTGATTGGTAGGTGTGGCGCACCACCTCAGATGCTAAAACAATCTCCTTGATCTAGCGCTATTGAAAAGGGGATAGACTCCCTCGCTGATTGGCTGATACCGAATTTCCTTGTATTGTTGGAGGCACGTGGTTACCGTCGAAGGACATGGACACGGCGAGACGGCTTGAAATCCTGGACGAGGTTGTTTGCCTGTCAAATAGTGCTAATACCCTTCGGAAAGTTATGAATCCAACTAAGCCCAACACCCACACCAGCACCACACCACTGCCTTGTGTATAAATTCTGGAGGGAAAAAGGCGAAGAGAGAAAATTCTGGCAGAAAACACAGTCAAGACTTCTGTAACGGAACTGGTGCCGAAAATAATGGTTCACCATTCCCTCGGATCACGCCAACGAGGCAAAGAATTATGACCTGGCGCTAGGAAAACACAGGGTATCCATACATCTCTGCCCTGGAGAGGATTTTTAAAAATCAAAGCATCAGAACATGGTAAATCTACGGTCTACCAATACTGCAATGCCGGTAATTCCCTTTTCAAAAATCCTTGATTGCATACATTATTCAAAAATTATTTCATAAACGTAGATTCTATCTTAGATTTAATTATCCCGACTTCATCCGACACATGAGTTAATCCAAATAACTTGACACGTAGTTATACGTATCGCTTTACATAAGGATAAGTCGAATATTCATCTCCCGTGCCTGTTGTTAACTAATCTTAAATTCACTTATTTTCTTTAGCCTAGTGGCATTCGTTAATAACCTGATTTACAGGTGATGACGAGAGCAGCCTCAAGACATGCTCTAATCAACGGATGCAGCGTCTGTAAATGATGGTTGACATGGCAACCTGCTTCAAGCTATTGCTGACATCTTCATTTAACAAAGTCATTACATTCAATGACAAGGATTTTGCAAAAGTTTCTAGTGTCAAAGGTATCGACTCGAGTTGGGTGGTTGGTGGTTTTGTTTTACGGCATATCAACCCTTTTTGGATTATTTAATGCCGAATCAAGTAATTTTGATATCCAGTTGCTTACAGTATCTGCTGTTGTTGAAATGATCACCCATATTAATAATAAAAAAGCTAATCGCTGCTTAACTTCGGTGAGCTATTGGGAACCGGTGCTTTCCATATGACTAGTATACGACCTCGTGTCAAGGACAACTTTTTGTTCTCCCTCAAAATGTGGATTTTATCATGTTGCGTGTAATCATTGACGGTCTAAAGTCGATATCAGCCAGACAGCGACGGAGTCTATCCTCTTTTCACAAGCGCAAGATCAATGAGATAGTTTTTGGCGTCTGAGGTGGAGCGCCACACCTAAACGACTCATAACTTTTGTTTTTTGCAAGGTTTTTAACGTCCAATGACATAAAGAGAAAACAGTCAAACACTTTATACTTTCAAAACTACTGTAATACAATCGGAAACTTCATTATCTTAACTAGCAAAACAGAAAACAAAACACCATCCGGGCGGTGTAAAGATACATTTAGAAATATATTGTCTGAGTGGGGTGGGTGTTAAAAAATCCAATGTCAGTGGGTTTGTATCATAAGCAAGAAAAATCATCAACATTTTTTAAAGTAACGCTGAAATAGTTTTAATTCATCAAAGATGCAGAGTAATATAATAATATATTTTAATTGTAAAACAGGATAAACCGAATTTCAAACTCAGGTAAACTACTTTATATATATATATATATATATATATATATATAATATATGTGTGTGTGTGTGTGTGTGTGTGTGTGTATATATAATCAAATAATAAATCATATTGTGGATATTAATATCTCGTCACTTTCATAATAGTTGTTTAGGGTACTTTTCTAAAAGAGCTCAATTGAATAGGAGCTATATGCAATATAGAAGGAATAGTGAATGAATGAGGAAATTATTAGCATATAAAGGTGCTCAATGCTAAAATAGCAGAGCAGGATTAAAATCAAATATATATTATATTATGGATATACATATCTCGTCACTTCCATAATAGGTGTTTACCGTACTCTTTTAGAAAAATACGCTAAACACCTATTATGGAAGTGACGAGATATTTATTTAGAAAGATATTGTCTGAGTGGGATGGAGTTAAAAATTCAATGTCAGAGAATTTGTATCATAAACAAGTAAAATCTTCAAATATATTAAAGTAACGCTAAAATGGGTTTAATTCACAAAAGATGCAGAGTAATATGATAATATATTTTAATTCTAAACAGGATGCTATAAAGATATCTACAAGAGAGACATGAAGATATGCCACATCGACATCAACACATGGAAGGCTTATGCAGAAGACCGTCCGATCTGGCGCCTCCTCGTCTAACAAGGAACGAAAAATAGTGCAAAAGAGAGGAAAGAAGCCGACACAGAAAAGAGAGTCACAAGGAACGAGAGACAACAGCATCTCCAGAAAGCATCACCGTTTGTTTGCAATCACTGCACCAGGGATGCCAATTCAAAAAATGGTCTGTTCAGCCACACACGCAGTTGCAGCTAAAAAAATGGACATTACGCCAACGTCTTCAACAGCCGGAAGGATTCCAACCAAAACAGGAATAAACTAACGACCCAATTTCGAACCTCAGGTAAGCTAGTTTTTAAATATCAGACTTTTTCACAAATTTACTGTTCTTTTGTACGTTTTTAGTATATATATATATATATATATATATATATATATATATATTATATATATATATATATATATATTTTATAATCTATATATATATATATATATATATATATAATATATTATATATATATATATATATAATTATTTTATAATATGTATATATATATATATATATATATATATATATATATATATATATATATATATATATTATATATAATTTTGTAATCTTGTGCGCAATTTTATCGATCAAAATATTCTATTCAGTATTTTTTTCCAATTTCTGATATATTCGGTTCTAATACATCATAAAAACACGAGCATAGAAGACTTATAAATTTCCTTTGAAAAAAAGACTGACATTCTACAAAATTTCATATCAGCATTGACGTTTGATAAACAGTCATCTTGACAGTTGAAATGAAAGCAAACGCCAGTGTCGATTATAATTCATCGAATTTGGAATGTGCGCTTAGGGAAAAATGACAGTTGTACAAAAGTCCGATTTCGTTCCACCAGACGTCCCGCTGCGATAAACTGCTTGCTTTGGCATCGTATCTTAGAAATATGACCAATGCACTTTAAAATATTCAATGATCTAGAACAGCATTAGTGTTGGAAAATTATATGCATACATATATACACATACACGCATTCGCATACACACACACAAAAACTGTACATACATACATACATACATATATATATATATATATATATATATATATATATATATATATATATATATATATATATATTAGGGTGGTTGAAGGTTGCAGAAGCTGTGGAAAAATTTTGCAATACCTGAGATAGAGTCCTCTCTCTCTCTCTCTCTCCCTCTCTCTCTCTCTCTCTCTCTCTCTCTCTCTCTCTCTCTCTCACACACACACACACCACACACAGACACACAGACACTCACCCACCCATATATATATATATATATATATATATATATATATATACTCCGAATTTCAAACCTCAGGTAAGCTATTATATATATGTGTGTGTGTGTGTGTGTGTGTGTGTCTGTCTGTCTGTCTGTCTGTGTGTGTGTGTGTGTGTGTGTGTGTGTGTATATATAATCAAATAATAAATCATATTATGGATATTAATATCTCGTCACTTCCATAATAGGTGTTTAGGGTACTTTTCTAAAAGTGCTCAACTGAATAGGAGCTATATGATAAAGAAGATGGTTTACCGAGTAATAGAATATCGAGTTAATCGCAAAGTCAATGGTCGATAAAAATATCAACCGAATAAGTGAGGGTTATAAAGAATATAAAGTGCCCAATACGTTAGTAGAGCGGATTTAGTATGATGATGTATATAGAAATAACTTATACAAGTTTTGTAGTGAAGTTTAACGCTGTGTAGTTGATCGCGTTATTCAAAAAGTTAAAGTCAAGCACCTCAAATGGCTATAATTGTATCATTCCCTTCCGATATTGCCTGTAATTAATCAATATGTCAACTAATTAACAATTAACCCTGATGGCCTTTTTGTGAAACTTGTGTAGATTATTTCTATAAATAGACCGAGGAATGTCATTCGGTTTGCATATATTAATTAACTTAGCTAAGAAACTTAATTTAGAAAGTATCTTCTTCAAAATTGTAAATAAACATTTTCCTTCCGAAAACGAATTATGTAAGATATTTAATAAAAACACTGTAAAATGATTTTTTAGTTGTATGCCAATTGTTGATCGATATATAAACAAATCCAACATTAGAAAATTAAACAAAAAACATTTAACGATATTCTTCCTTGTAATTGTAATAATAAAGTAGAAACATATCCCTTTAATGGAGAATGCCGAAGTGTTTGTTTAGTATACATAGATACTGCACGTATTGATAAATAAAGTAATAATAAAAGGATATACATAGGCTCAACACAAGAAACTTTCAAGAATAGATTCTCTCACCACAAATCTAGCTTTAATAACATAAGAGACATGCATAACTACACTCTTTCTAAATATGTCGCGGACATGACAAATAAATGCGATATAGATCCAATCCTAAAATGGGAAATTGAAAAAAAAAATCCAGGTGATGTATTCTGTCCTTTTTGTTCATAGAAAAAAAATTGGCAATCGCTTGCTATGACAACACCAAAGAACTGTTAAATCAAAGGTCTGAAACTTTTGGTAAATGTTTGCATAAGCGGACTTACTAAAGGAATTTTTTTAAAATTCTTTTAACGCAAACGTCAAACACGGATATTGTCTACTATTATAATAAGAAGCCTAATCTGTTTGACATCTCGGGAAAGAGAAAAAGCGAGATCTCACGTGACTTGTTAATTCAACGTAGCAATTGTTAATTATTCTGTTCACCTTATATCTTTGCTTAGTAAACCTTTTCCCGATCTTTATTACTCGTTGTTTTTTCTTCGTATTATATCTCTGTTAACTCTGATACTGAAGTTACAACAATATGTATACAATTTATTTCTAATAAATTTAAAACAATTTTTGGGGAAATTTCAATCAAGATGGCCGCATTTAAAAAAAAAATGCTCAAAATCCGTGTTTACAAAATAAATTGTAACATTAGTAATTGCAAAAAAAATACCGAAAATCAGGGAATCAGTTATTTTATTTCAAAACTTTAAGTATTTCTGCTATGATAAAATGATATATAAAATTCCTTTAAAATATGAGCAGCAAAATTGTAAGTTTAAAATGTCATATTATTACATTCTGAAAAATGTTTTTTAATAACTACTTTACTTTAGTATCAATCACAGATATTTTTTGGTCAAAAACTGTATTGGAAATTTAGCGCCCCCCTTTTAAATGGAACAAATATTGATGTATATTTTTTTCTTTTAGAGAATAATAACCAATTACATTATATCAAAGTTACAATTATCGAAATGAGTAAAAAATCTCCAAAAATTATTTTTAGATTCTATTTTCAAATTATTTTCAGATTATTCGTACTTATTTACTACCCAAGCTTATTCTTAAAAAAATGTTTTCTTCTATTCACACCTTCGGGCTTTTGTCTTTTTATTTATGCAGAAAATAGTATCAATCACATATATACCACACCGATATTTTGCGCCCCAAAACAAGGGGGGCAAAATTAAGTGACCTGAGAAAAATCAGAAAGTTTTGAAATATTATATTATAGTATATTATAAGTGTTTATATATATATATATATATATATATATATATATATATATATATATATATATATATGGGGGGGTCAAAATTAACTGACATGAGAAAAATCAGAAAGTTTTGATAATATATATTATATTATAAGTGTGTATATAAATAGATGTATATTCATAGTATATATATTGTTTAGGATTTAGTGATAAACATTAGGAATGGAATATCAGGAACTTGGTTTTTTAGAAATATTATATTATATATATATATATATATATATATATATATATATATATATATATATATATATATAAGATTCATTCATTGATAAATCAACATTGAACATTTCATTAAAATCGAATAATTCCCTGATTTTTGGTAATCTTTTTTCAAGAGGGGGGGGGGGCAACATTGTATTGACCCTATAAATTTTAAAAATGAATAATTAATGATTTTAAAAAAAATCTATTTTAAAACATGACATCCATTGGGGCTCTTCGCAGAACTGCGTCCCGGCCTCCTGCCTTAAGAAAAGCTAACCGGTGCCAGCTCAAAAAATGTTCCAAGCTGAAGCGGTGCCCGCTGAAAAAAAATAAGCCTTGCTTAAGGCGTCTTTTTTCGGAAAAGTTAAGAAGAAAATATAATAGAAGATGCTATATACCGCAATGATAAGTTTTCGATGATATTGACACAGTATCAAAGATTGGATATTTGCGATATGTCCCGGACCGGAAAGGAGAGACACTATTTCCTATAATTATGGAAATGATCAAACCGGGAACGATAATAGATTTGGACTCATGGAAGGCATGTCAAAAGATAAGGGTATCGATGTGACACCACTATATGCATATTTTGCAACACATTTCGCAATTGTACCATGTAAATTTAAAAATTAATTAATTTATGTTGTAAAATTGCGATACCATAAAATAAGACATTTTTTTAATTAAAAAGGACATGACATTTTTTATTAAAATAAAAAATAATATCTAAATATTCAGATTTTTTTTTATTTATGTTTGTTTAATGTCTTGATGGTTTTTGTGGCAATTTTTTTGTTAAAATAAAAAAGAATATCTAAATATTTTGATTTTTGATTTGTAATTGATTGTTGGGAATAAATATATCAAAATTAAATAAAAATACCGAAAAAAATATTCTTAATTTTTATTTGTAATTGATTTTCGAAAAAAAATTAAATGAAATAAAGATATTAAAATAAAATGAAATTACCGAAGAAAAAAATTTTTTTAGCAGATTGAAGGCTTTTTTTCGACAAATTACTTTTTTAGTGGTTTGAAGGCGTTAAAAGTAAGCCATATTTTTTATCTACAAGTAAATGTAAATATTTAGCCCTACCCCATCCTTAAAATATTTTAAAGAAGGGTAGGGTGAAAATATTTACATTTACTTGTCGAAAAAAGACTAAAGTGCGGAAGGGGGGTAAAATATCGCATTAACTTTTCGAGAAAAACGCCGTAAGCGCAAATTGTTTTTTCAGCAGGCCCTGGTTCAGCTAGGGACTTCATAAGCTGGCACCGCTTAGCATTTTTAAGACAGAAGACCGCGACGCAATTCTCCGAAGAGCCCCATCAATTCTATTTATTTATTTATTTTTTACAACCAAGTCACATTGTGTACGAATCTTATTAACATTTGTTTTTAGAAATCAAACAATTTTAAGTAGATTTTTGAGTTAAATTGAAAGTTTAGTAAACAAACAAACTTTGAAATATAAATAAAGGGGAACAGACGGAATTCTTCAAAACTTGTCAAGTAATCCTCCAACTTGAACAAAATAATAGTTGGCAAAGCGAATAAAATTTTTTTTAAAATTATACAACCAGGCTGAGAGAGAGAGAGACAGACAGACAGACAGACAGACAGAGACAGAGACAGAGACAGACAGTGAATCATCAGCATTCAGCAGTCAGTCACCTTCTCTCTTTATTTAAGTGTTAGGAAGGGAACAGTATTTTCTCTTTCTTTCTCTCCGCTTGCGAGAATAGATAGAGTAAAGAAGTAATGAATACGTATTCTAAATATATTGAGAGGATGGGTAGAAAGAAACAGACAGGAAGTAAAGACAGGGAATGGTGGACTTTTTACTTAATTGCAATTTACGACTAATTAGAATCAAATGAAATGGAATTTTTTTCAGACATTAATTAGATTTAGTATTAAATTATATTCGGGGATATGGTTTGTGTCCTTAATCTATTTAGGAAAAAAAACTTTAGACATTAAAAGGTGATAATCTCAGCTTTAGTATAATAATAGAAGATATATATAATATAAATAAAAATCATCAAGTGTTTCTTTCTTTCATTCAAATATTGAATTATTGTTAAAAAGGCAAATATTTCCTGGCAAAATATAACTTTTTGAGTTAGAATCTGTGCATTTTTCAACATTTTCAGTTTAGTTATCTTACTTGAATCTGCTACTACTGTATCTTATACAGAGATTAGTCATCAAGCCCTAGCACTTATATGATTTTCCCAACCCTATTGCCCTCATGGCAAGCCCCAACCCCTTTTTATCATATGGGTGCTAGAAGGCGGTGACTGCGGGTCTACATGTCCTGGGAATGACGTTAAACTCTATCTGATGGTGAGGTACCAGTTTTGGAGGTTTGGGGAATGGAGCACCCCTTCATCACCATTGCTCCCTGGTCCACTCTGACCAGGAGTGGTAGTACATCTATGGGTTAAATAGAAAAATGTGTTTATAAAAACAAATTGTATTATCCATTAAGAATTGATTATTTCAAAACTTTATCGGCATTAAATGACCCACTGAGGTTGATATGCCGTAAAACAAAACAAACAAACAAACAGAGATTAGTCAAGCCAATTTGGCATATCTATCATGTCTCTTCTTATTTCACCAACTGAATGCAAGTACTTGTCTTTTCTGAGAATATCTAAGTTGTTATGTTGCCTTTCTGTAGAATTGCTCGTATCATGATTAATTTGGAAACCTCTTCCTTCGGGGTGATGTATGCAGTACTCTGAAAATATATCGTTTTTGTTTATACTTACGATTCTAAAGACTAACCAAACTAAATGACAACAAAACGAAAAGTAAAATGAAATAAATAATAAAATAATAATAATAATAATAATAATAATAATAAGCGAAAATTGATAAGACCCTACAAAATAGTAAATGTAGACTATGCGTAATAGAGATGAGACTGTAAACCATGTACTATGCGAATGTTGCAAACTAGCACAACGGGAGTACAAAACTAGACACGACTGTATTGGGAAGGTGATCCACTGAGAATTATGCAAAAATTAAATTTTGACCATACAACAAAATGGTATATGCATAAACCAGAATCTGTTCTTGAGAACGAAATGCATACAATTCTCTGGGATTTTGAAATAAAAACGGATCACCTTATCCCAGCAAGAAGACCAGACCTAGTATTGATCAACAAAAAAGAAAGAACTTGTCAACTGGTGGATTTTTCAGTTCCAGTAGATCACAGGGTGAAGCTAAAGGAAATGAAAAAATGGACAAATATCTGGACCTTGCCAGAGAACTGAAAAAGTTATGGAATATGAAAGTGAAAGTGATACCAATTGTAGTTGGTGCACTTGGAACGGTCCCAAAAGGATTGGAAAAGGGTTTGGAAAATCTGGAAATCAGAGGAAGGATTGATACCATTCAGAACACTGCACTGCTGCAATCTGCCAGAATACTCAGAGGAGTCCTGGTCAGACCAAGTTTTGATGTTCGGAATAGTTCTTGCACCTCGCACTATAAGTATCAGAAAAGACCATTGGCTAAACAGCTCTGTCGGCTGGGGCTTAAGAATACACCTAGTGCAGCTTTGCAGAAGGGTTTCCCCCAAATGGGACCATCTGTTGGTTGTGGGTTGTGACTCGAGATGATTAAGGACCGAATCCTGGTCAATGAGCAGTCCATGACATGCAATATCCAAATTTGGCCATTACTTAGGCAAGACGGGCGGTTTAGTCAAGCCCTAGCACCTATATGATTGACCCAACCCTATTGCAATTGTGGCAAGCCCGAACATCTTTTATAATATATGTACTTTATGGCGATGTCTGAGGATCTTAGTCTCCTGGCTATGAATTTAAAATGCATCTAATAGTGGAGTTCCAATTTTTGAGCTCGACATTCTCTCAGGTCCACTCTGACCAGGAGCTGTAGTACCTTTTTGGGGTTCCATCTATGGAGTGAATAGGAAAAAAAAAAGAGATTTAAATATTGTTTTAAATTGAGTTTTAAAAACGAATTGAATACCCATCAAGCATGAATGGAACAAGTATTATTCGGCATAAAATAACCCAACAAGGGTCGACATGCCGTAAAAGACAACAAATCAAACTGAACCATAACTATTTTCGGATTCTAGTGTAGATGATTGGTTCTTCGAGGGTCAGTAATTTAGTGTAAAAAAGTACAAAATCATTAATCGTGTAGTCATTCACTACCTTATCAAATATTTATTTTGAAAAGAAATCCACAAGGAGATGTTGGCAACCCTATGAGACAATATCCCTCCCTACAGTATGTTTAATATATGAGCAACTGAATTCAAACAGGGTAGGGGAAGTTTGGAAGACGCACCCCGTGACCGAAAATATTGAAAAAATTATATTATATCCGCAGATCTACGTATACATTGCCAAAGGAAGCGCGTTAATCGTTATGCTTATCGTTGCAGGAATCAGTGATCTGAGTTCAAATACTGGTCCATGTTGTTTGCGTTTCAGTTCACGCTAATTCCCTTGAGAATAGCATGAATCTATATTCTTCCCCTAGCTATGGGTAAATAGTAGAACATATATGATTATTTAGCGCGTGGTGTAATGGTTAAAGTCCTTGGAAATGGACTCGTCGCCCCGAGTTCAAATCCTTGACGTGGTATTGGCATTTCACTTAGCGCTAATACCATTGGGAAAGGTATGAATCCTACCCTCCCTCCAACTATGGGTAAATAGTAGGGCAGACTGGGCTCTTTAACCTTGGTTCGCCAACCGTTCTAGGAGAAGGAAAACTCTGAATTCAAACAGGTTGAACTCCGCTTAAGAAATTGACCTTGTGTCACATCCTGCTCGTGTGGAGGGGTTGGTAAATATATATAGGGTTCTTTAGTTTTGGTTCGGCAGCCACTATAAGTAAAAAAAATGGGATTTCAAACCAGCTGTACTCTGCTTAACAAACTAGGTTTGTGTCACATCCAGCACGTGACGAAGGGGATGGGTAAATACGTACATTGGCACAGAGATGGTGATCTCAAAGTAACGTCTTGGCTCAATTATTAATAAATCATTTCATAATGACGACAGTTTCAGCTGGTCGGGACCCAAAACCACTTCAGCCTGATTAGAAGTGAGTTGGCATATGACAATGTGTAGTGTTACCCCTTGATAAACCGTTTTTGGTTCTTCTACTTCTTTTTCGTCGTCCGTATTTTCTTGTGTCAAAGAAGTCGAACAGCAGCATTTTTATTTTTGTCAGTGTAAAATGTTATTCCCACCATTGATTCGTTCTAGGAGTCGGCAAAGCAGAGAGAGAGAGATAGATAGATAGAGGGAATTTGCACACTGGTTTTAACAAAACCAGGTTTAATAATTACTTGCTGTTATTGATCTCTAATATTATTGTTTTATTCTCCAACATTAAAATTCATCATATGAATGATTTTATATAGAAACAAATTAAAACATTATTGAATAAGTGCAATCTTTTTCTATATGTTCATCTGAATGTCTTTCTTTTTCTTAACCCCATCATTTCAAGTTAACTGTAAATACATTTCAATAGTTTCTTAGAAATGAATTACACAGGATAGGTTTCAAGGAAGAAGTTAGACAGCTTTAGTTGTTTCCCTATATCATAAATAAAAACCCTACAGTCTATTAAGAAACTTTTGTTGGGACCCATAAATTTTCCCTTTTTAAGGCCAATCGAGAGACGACGAAAATGAGAAAGAAAGAAAAAAAACACGGGGGAATTTGGCTACCACTTTTCAGCTGCTGCGTGCGTATTGATATCCGGGTGGTCTCTTTTTCTCTTTCACTTTCTCTCTGAACTCGATTTTATTTACATCTCAAGAGTTTTTGATTAACTAATAATTTTCCCTAATTGGCCTGTTCCACGTCGCAGTCTACCCACAAATATCAGCTGATTCTTTACTGACCTTCGTAATGTCTAAACATTTATTCTCAGATGTTTGCATTCTAAGATATTTTCCTAGCATTTTTAAATTTGTAAACAAACGTTTACTCCCGGATTGTTTTTATTCCAAAATATTCCTCATTTTTTTTGTTTCGAATCTAAAACCCAAATTACAAATTACAGATTACTAGAATGATTAACTGAGATACTTAATTATTTTAACTCTAATCCAGAACTATTTCTACGATGATTGGCCATTGTGGATTATACTTGAATTCACCGCTTTCAACCGGAGACAAAGCAATCATAAAAGCAATGGAAGCATTCAGTATGTCTAGTTATATGTTAAGAAGATAAGATAGAAGGAGAATTCTTCCAAGTCGTAATTGTTTCCTTGGTAGTGTATGGTTGATCTACTTAAAGGAAACTATGTGAAAAAATAGATGTGAGTTACGCGTGCTGTCCAGAACAAATGCAGATGTAGGGACACTTACCTCCTATCACACAAATCATCCAAGTAAGAGACAGAAGATACGATAGAAACTGCTGGAGACGTAAGGACGAACTCATTGGAGATGTTTGATATTCTCCTGTAGACAATAACACGTAAACACACTAGAGTGAACAGGTCTATGCAAATACTGGATGTCGAGCGGAGGTCTAACCAAGAGCGTTAACCGATAGGGATGGGTGGAAAGAGAGATGGGGGAGAGGGAGGGAAAGAAATTCATGGGTATCTATGCTGTCAGCGTGACATGATGATGATGATGATGATATCAGGAACGAGGAAAACTGTTTTGTAAATTGAAACAACGAAAAAAATTGTTAATCTCGACTTATTTATCTGTTTGGACCGAAGGTGAAAAAGATGAAAGATTGCAGTGAGGCTGAAAAAAAAAAGAAGAATGTTAAAAATAAGATTTATAAGAATGAAGAATGAAGAAGAAAAATAAATCATTTTCCTGACCTCCCACCGAGCAGGATTAACACAAGGTCTTTTTATCGTGGCATTTTTTGTTTGTTTTATGAGGTATCCAGCGAGGAAAAAATATTTTCAGTCGTAATGGATCTGCGAGACTAGCTAGGTAACCATTACACATAGATAATTCTCTCTTTTTCTTTTTCGGTGTAAATTTGGTTTGTAAGTGAAGAGTTTATTGGTAAATATTTTGGGGGGTTTGGTTTTAAAAACTATTAGAAATAATATTCCTTGACTTAATGCGCAATAAGAAATTTGAATAAATAACTTCATATGAATTAATTTTATTTGTGCCATAACTGGTTACATTTCAATACTGAAAGTATTTTAGTAAACAAAGGATTGGCTTCATTTATAAATGAATCTTGCACTTAATTACCTTGCAGGTGGTTAAGTTAAAGTTAAAGTTTAAATTTTTAAAGATCAAATAATTTT
Organism: Doryteuthis pealeii; assembly: GCA_023376005.1. NCBI lineage: Eukaryota > Metazoa > Mollusca > Cephalopoda > Myopsida > Loliginidae > Doryteuthis > Doryteuthis pealeii. The sequence continues at coordinate 63,042,685 of CM042159.1, read as the reverse complement.
AAATGCGGAAGTGATTTTTCCTCAATTACGTCATTTAGTAGGAAAACCAGTCTATCAAAGGTAATGATTTTTTAAATAATGTATTTAAAAAAAAACATGTTTGTATTTTCGGTATGGAAGTTAATAAAAATAACTTTTGTTAATTAAACTGTAGTGGTTATTTTCAGCCGGTAGGTCACTCGCCAAGGAATAGCAATGTTCTGCGTTCGATACCGGTGCCTGCCAACTCAGCGCTTGAGTAGCACAGCCTAGTTAATCTGATCTGTTCTGTAAAATAGTGAGCTGGCAGTAGATGTGGTGCCTCTCAGTGAAATAATTTCCCTGATGTAACGCTTGTTAAAATAGTATAGACTCCCTCGCTGTCCGGCTGATTCCGAATATAGTCGCTATCATTACATTTGTGTTCGGTCCGATCGTTTTGATTCCATATTGATATGGTTTTTGATCAGATTTATTTGTTTAACGACATACCAACCCGTGTGTTATTTAATATCAAAGTCATCCTCATGGAAACATTAAAGGATATCAGTCTGAAAGTGAACTTAATTGCGCAGCTAGGGTTCGAACCCAATTACTACGATGTCACTGTCCCTCTCCTCGGCTAATACCAAAAATAAATCACCCCACCAACTTTACTTTTTTACAATTTGTTGTTGATTCGATTTCGGGAAAGCTTTTCAAGACCTAATATCCATGTATTTAATAATTTTCTAGAGGGAATTGGTGGCTATCTTTTGAGGAATTTCTGTGAACTTATAAGGTTCACACACCCCATGTGATCACCATTAGGTCCGGGCACAACACCCAGTGTGAACGTATGAGGAATGTGACCGTATATGTTTCGCATACGTAACCCACTGATACTATGTTGTCCATTGTACCAAATGTGATACGTGTCACATACACACTAGTGACAGTCCGTCCTGTCGGCTGGGGCGTTAGAATGTACCGACTGCACCTCTGCAGTAGGTAAGACTCCCCCAATGGGGTCACCTGTTTGCCATGGGTGGCGACCCGTGATGCTTAAGGATAGAGCCCAGGTGGATGAGCAGTTCATGACATGCAATACTTCACTTTGGCTCTGTCTTGGGCTAGACGGGCGGTCCCAACCCTGTTGCCCTTATAGCAAGCCCCAATCCCTTTTTATCATATGGGTGCTAGAAGGCGGTGGCTGCGGGTCTACATGTCCTGGGAATGACGTTAAACTCTATCTGATGGTGAGGTTCCAGTTTTGGCGGTTTGGGGAATGTGGAGCACCCCTTCATCACCATTGCTCCCTGGTCCACTCTGACCCGGAGTGGTAGTACCTGTTAGGGTCCCATCTATGGGTTAAATAGAAAAATGTATTCATAAAAAAATTGTATTATCCATTAAGAATTGATTTATTTCAAATCTGTATCGGCATTAAATGACCCACTGAGGTTGATATGCCGTAAAACAAAACAAACCAAACTAGTGACAGTGAGTATTCTTTGGTAAGAACTTTCTTTAGGGAGAGAGAGACTTATTATGAAAGATATTAGAGAGAGATTAGACTTACTTGTAGAGCTTCTGCCATGTTCACTGGCTTCTTTTGATTGTGCTTCTAGCTAAAGCTGATTTCGTCAAAATAAAAGGAATTACAAAAGAAAAGACATCCATTTTGCGACTTGATCAAGTAATTATTTATTTTAACTTCATCCATATTCACTGCACGGGGAAGATCAGGGCCTTAGCCCAACTTCACCCGTCGACGACCAGACTCAATACTCATTACTAACTTCTAACTATCACCTCTCACTCTTCCTTTCTCCCTTTCATCACGTCAACATTCAAATCATCCAATCAAATCTATCCACGGGTATTTACTGAATCAGCATTTAAACTTTCCCGCTGGTCATAAATTTTTTCGAACAAATCAATCCAACCCAATGGTTATACGTCATAACCATAGTGTTACATTTGCCAAGGGCCTAATAGAGAAACCTTTCAGAAATAGCTGGACAACCAATATATTTCCAGTTGAAATCGGATGCCGAGGTTTTATTACGAACTCGACCCCTGCATATCTGGCTAAACTCGGTCTGTCAACAGCAGAATGGGAGATGCATTAAGAGGCTCAAAGATCAGGCAGAAGATGCGTCTACATGGATCTTGAATTTCTACACTTGCGTAAAACCAACAAATCCAGGAGTATCAATAGGTACTCATAGGGTACCCAGGATTAATTATAATTAAAATTTAACCCCGAGATAATGCCTGACCCTATAGGCATCATCATACACGCTTTTATGCAGTCACATGCCGAAGGAATGGGCCACCGAAAATTGAACTCACTAAAAAAATTGCTAGAGGTGCTCTCGCTTACGAATCATATATAAAGAAAAATACGATGTGTTATTAAATAGCCGAGAAGAGTTGATATGGCATTAAACGAAATAATCAATGGTCACATACTTAAATATAGATGAGAAAAAAACCTTCCCAATTCCAACCAACGTAAATATTGTTCAAGGCAACAGGTTTTTGACTGTAGATTTACTCCACGGAATGTTCACAAAGATAAAGTATATAACAAGTATGCCCACATGCTTTAAGAAAGCTTTTATTGACTATTTTATTTATTTTCTATTTTTCTCACTTTCGTGTTTTTATTTTTTATCTTTATTTTTCATTTTCACCTTTTTCCTTTCTTGGTCATTTAAACTGCCGCCCTGTCGTCTGGGACGTTAGAATGCACCAACTGCACCTCTGCAGAGGGGTAAGACTCCCCCAACGGGGCCACCTGTTGGTCGTGGGTGGCGACCCGTGATGCTTAAGGATAGAGCCCAGGTGGATGAGCAGTTCATGACATGCAATACTCCACTTTGGCCCTATCTTGGGCTAGACGGGCGGTCGGGGAGGCCCCCTCCAATCAATCGGCTGGTCACGTCAAGCCCTAGCACCTATATGATTTTCCTAACCATATTGCCCTTATGGCAAGCCCCAACCCCTTTTTATCATATGGGTGCTAGAAGGCGGTGGCTGCGGGTCTACATGTCCTGGGAATGACGATAAACTCTATCTGATGGTGAGTTTCCAGTTTTGAGGTTTGCGGAATGTGGGGCACCCCTTCATCACCATTGCTCCCTGGTCCACTCTGACCCGGAGTGGTAGTACCTATTAGGGTCCCATCTTTGGGTTAAATAGAAAAATGTATTTATAAAAAAATTGTATTATCCATTAATTGATTTATTTCAAAACTTTATCGGCATTAAATGACCCACTGAGGTTGATATGCCGTACAACAAAGCAAAGCAAAGCAAACCATCTAAACTAGGTGAGACAATACAAGTATTTAATGTTCGTGTCTAAATGAATGCTAGATTTTCAAACAGTAATCGGCAAAATATTTACACTCTTTGTATTTAGTTGATTGGTTGGCTGGTTGGTTGGCTGGTTGGTTGGTTGGTTGGTTGTTTTTTAGACATGTTAACCGTTGCCTTATATTATTCCGAAAGTCTTGTTTTATTCATTCTTGCCGGCTATTCATTTTTTAACTCATTTTTAAACAGGTTTTTAAAGCTCATCTTTTTATCTATACGCCTTATTGTAATAAGTGAGGCGGCGTCAATGAATAAAAACAATGTGTTAAAGCGCCAACTGGATACTAAATAGTTCCACTTTTCTGGGTACTGAGCACTTTCTAAGTTTAATTTTGACCAACAAGATGGATAATGTTTTCCTCTAATAATAATATTATTATTATCATTACAGCTTTGTGTTTTTAATATATTGAGCACTTTTGGATTATTTACTGATGCCACTGCGACGGAAAAGTTAAAGCAGCAATTGGAGACTATATATATATATATATATATATATATATATATATATATATATATATATATATATATATATACTCAACACACACACATATATATAAAATATATATACATACCAACTCCTCCGCATGAGGAGGAAGCAACAAGGTCAAAGTCCTAAGCGGGATTTAACACGTTTGAATTCAGTTTCCCTTCTCCTAGACTGGTTACCTATCCCGGGTTAAAGTGCCCAATCTACCTTACTATTTACCCATAGCTGGAGGGTGATTATTTGGATATTTAGCTTTTCCAAGGTTATTAGCGCTATTCGAAATGTAACAGGATTTGAACTTGGTTCGATGAGTCCATTTTCTCCCACTCTAACCATTATACACCGCGCCTCCATTTATAGGTTTAAAATTTCAACTACTTTTTGTCGAGTCATTACTTCAAGGGAAGTGAATAAATTTGATAGATAGATACAATGCTAGTGTTTCATTTTTAAAGTTGCTCTCTCTTGATTCTCCAGCATCGTTTGGACTCTTGCTTCCTCTTCGACCATTTTGTTGCATAGGGCTCGACTCAACTCAGGCCACAAAATCATACATGTCATATACTGGCATCTTCAAACTCACGCTACTCTGACTCGTATACGTTGCTGGTATACAGCGGAGATCGTTTCTGACCCCTAGACGATGTATCTAGTGGTCGCTCAAAAATGAAATCACAAGGCATGCTCTATGTAGTAGGAGATTTGCTTTATTTAATTCCTTCGTGGCGAGTGTGCGGGTGACGGCGTTGACAATGGAAAGTACTACTACTACTACTACTATTGCTGGGATGGTGAGGTAAGGGGGTGTGGAACCCCACTACCCGCTAGCAGCGCTCGACCGTGTCAATGGTCCTCAGTCCGCTCTGTCCGCCGTCTCTCTGGGGTCTCCTTTTTGAGCTGCCCTGATAACCGCTTAAGTATTGACGACCGCCCACACATCCTTTTGTTCCTTGACCGGAAGTCCTTTCTCTTTGTTCAAATTCGCGTTTGTCCAGATGAAGTCTTTTGTTGCTCTCAAACGCCTACACGTTTTCTTTGTTCGCTACCACCAGGACAAAGTCCTTTGTTATCTTCGTCATCCCCCCTCTTTTTAATTCAACCGGAAATTCCTATTTCCGTTTGTACAATATCCAACAATTTGCTCTAAGATGACTTATCAGTCCAGCAGCCATCTTGATAACCTTAATGCAGAGATGACAGACAAACGGACTGTAGATGTTACTTGATGGCGACATATGTTATATATAACTGTCAGCACAAAACCAGTACAGTTAGAACCTTAGCCTCACCATAGCCAGTTGAGGTTGATTTGCAAGTGGTGTGGAGCCACAGTTGAAGAGCTAGTATGTTGGTAGTATGATACAAGTTTAAACATCCGGACCGAGGACTTGACAAGTGAATAAAAAACTGTGGCTTATTTGTAAAATAATGCGATATAAAAATGTGGAAAAAATCAAAAAAAAAATGTTTGTTATGCATTGTGAAATAGTGGAAATTAACAACAATTTGGGAAGATATGAGACAGGTTGACCTGTTCACTTCTGATTGGTCAATGAGGACCAATAAGGCGAAGGTAGATAGGAAAAAAGAGAGTATTGCCTAAGGTTTTAGGGAGTCGGACGGAAGAGTCTGGGCTGAGTGTTTGAGGAAGACTGACAGCATCTTCCTCGTGATAGATAGATAGAACATACTGTGTCCTTTATCCTGGGTTTTGCAGCTAGATTGAACAGTCTGAATTCAAACCAGATTTACTCCGCTTAGAAATTGATGTAACGAAATAATGAAGGTCCTGGCTTTTGTGAGCGAGAACTACTATATTAGAAAAGGAGGAAGAAAGAAATAAGTGAGAGAGTAATGAACACAAAACAATTTGACCGGTGCGTGACCTCCCGAATGGAGAATTGACTGTCAACCGGAAGTCGGGTGTTGACCGGAACCGGAAGTCACGTGGTGACGTGGAACAACGAATGAAAGGGACCGTCCTCTTTTCGATTTGGGACAGCGTAGGGTTAAGACGTTCCCTTGGTCCCGTGTGGGATGACGGTAGTTTAATAGTTCTCCCTCTCTCTTTCTCTCTGCCTTTCCTCCTCTCTGCTACGAACCCCGAGACGAGCCTACCCTGAAAATAAAGGCTAGCAGTTGTGACTACATATTTCTCGCGTTGTAATTTTCATCAACAAGAAGACATTTTTTAGTACCGTGAATATATCGCCACCACCACCGCCCTGTTATGTATATCGCTTTGGGTACAGTGACCAGATATACGACAACGTTACAGATATCGTTTTAGCGCCCGGAAAAAAGGGACAACGTTACATTGATCTTCTATCGCATCTAGTTGGTGAGGGAAGTGTTGTAAATAAATATAGACACACCTACATACATACATAATTTTATACATTTGGTAATTCAAAAATGTATCGTGTATCTACGACGTCTTCTTTAATGAGTTCGTAGAAAATCTATTTCGTTTAAGTGCATTTTTCTGAAAAAGTTCAGCTTAATCACTTTTTTAACCTTAATGCAAAAATCTGGTGCATTTGAAGTTATGTACACCCAACACCTGCGCTCAGGTTTCCATCGTTAATGTACACTTGCCTTCAATTGAAAACCTGAATCACTTTAAAGTCACTGTTGTTTCATTTCCAACAATAATAGAATTCTATTTGCTGCTTTTGTTCAAAGCCAACGTTTATATATTAGTCAATATCTTAAAGTCAACTTACTGTCGCCATTTTAATTTCTCTCTTTTTGACTGTAGATTTACTCCACGGAATGTTCACAAAGATAAAGTATATATCAAGTATGCCACATACTTTAAGGAAAGCTTTTTCTTGACAATTTTATTTATTTTCTATTTTTCTCACTTTTGTGTTTTTTTTAGATTTTATTTTTTATCTTTATTTTTCATTTTCACCTTTTTCCTTTCTTGATCATTTAAACTGGGTGAGACAATGCAAGTATTTAATGTTCGTGTCTAAGTGAATGCTAGATTTTCAAATAGTAATTGGCAAAACATTTACACTCTTTGTATTTAGTTAATTGGTTGGTTGGTTGTTGGTTGGTTTTTTGAGACATGTTAACCGTTGCCTTATCTTATTCCGAAAGTCTTGTTTTATTCATTCTTACTGGCTATTCATTTTTTAACTCATTTTTAAACAGGTTTTTAAAGCTCATCTTTTTATCCATAGATGGGATACAAACAGGTACTACCACTCCGGAGCAGAGTAGACCTGGGAGTAACTGAAATGAATGGATACTCTACACTCCCCAGAGCTTAAAAAATTAAACCTCGCCACTTGGTGGAGTTTAACGCCGTAATTCGTACACTAAAAAAGACAAAATTCAATTCCCAAATTATTTGATTCGTAGATAGGACCTTAACAATTAATACCATTCCGAGTCAGCATGGACCTGGGAGCAATGGCAATGAAAGGGTACTCTAAACTCCCCAGCGAAAATTGGAACTTCACCATTAGATGCAGTTTAATATCATATCCTGGACACTAAGATCCTCAGTAAAACAAGAAAATTCCTAGAAACCAAGCTCTGCAGCAGAAATCACATAAAAGGATTAAGAATACTAATAAGATACTCTGCGTCTTAACCTTTTGTAATATGGTATATGCACAATCTCGAATCCATCCAAGAGAATAAGATGCATAAATATCAGGGATTGTAAGATATCAACAGATAAATTAATCCTAGCCACAAGACCAGAACTAGTGTTAATTAAGAAGAAAAATACAGAGTTTAACTAAAAGTAAGCGAAAATATACACAAATATTTGTACCTTGCCAGAGAATGTAAAAACTGTAGAATATGTAAAGGTGATATCAAGAGTAGCTGGTGTTCTCGGACCCTAAAAGTTTGGAAAAAAAACGGAGAATAAAAGCAATAGAGCCGGGACAATAATATACATGCTTGACCTGACCAACTGATTGATCTTTGTATTTAAAAGGTTACTTCAATACAATATTTTTTATAATTTGGCTTTATATTAAATACTATCACTTGTTTATATTATACGAATCCAGTGGTCTGTTCAAAACAGGGTTTATAGATAGTGATTTTTACAAATCATTCAATACATAGGAAGTTTATTTTTAAATTCATAAATAATTATTTTCAGAATTCTGTTCGATAAATATAAATTCGGATTTGGTTGGAATTGGTTAATAGCAAAAATGATTCCATCTCAGAAAATATTTGTTTTGGAGCTTTTCAAGATGGCAGCAAATCAATGTGGAAATCAAAGAAAAATATGTACTGTGTAGTGAAATGATGTTTACATATGTGTTTAATATCTTCTGTGTTTAATTGCATATCAACGTTCGTAGAAGAACAGTAGTGACACTTCTCAATCTACAGCTATGGAATGAGTGGTTTTCCACACGAGCCTGACTCTAAAAGATAGTCCATTGAGTGGAAAACCACCGACTCTCCATTAATGAAACAGGAAAAAGTGCGACTGTAAAAAGCGTTTCCTATTTCCAATTCCTATCGCAAAACACTCCTTATTTCTTGAACGAGGATCGTAATAGCAGTTCTTCTGGAGGAGGCCAGGTGCTATGTAATCTTTTTACCGAACATTACTATACTTTTAATTTGGACATCTGCCTGATTATGATAACGCTAATAAATATTTTTATCGTATTTTACTTCCCATTCCGCATTCTTCGAAAATCCTTTTAAATCTTTTTTTTTTCTTTTTTTAGTTTCGAATTTCATTGGCTCTCATTCGACTTTTCGTTGCTCACTAAGATATCTTTGATTTTGTTGTTTTTTGCTATTTGTCATTTTTTTCGTCAATTTTCTTTCTTTTTTTACTGCATTTCTATGTTTTTCAGTCAGAATTCTTTTCTCTTAAATTCTTTTATTTTCTTTTTTTCTGGGATTATTTCTGTTTTGATTTCTTTATTGCCAGTTCGCTTTACTTTACTGATTTCTTTCGTTTTTTACTTTTTATTTTCTATTTTATTTCCTGTGATCTCTTACTTTTTTCCTTATGTATTTAATCTTATGTTTCTGTTTTATTGTTCTTCATTGCATTCTAATACGGTAAAGACTATATGAAAGCATCAGTTGCCGCTAAATGGCTAAAGTTAAGCAGCAATGAGCCTATTCAATATTTAATTGAGTGACCACTTAAGTCAGACAAGATGAAAGCATCAGTTGCCGCTAAATGACTAAAGTTAAGCAGCAATGAGCCTATTTCAGTATTTAATTGAGTGACCACTTAAGTCAGACTAGATGAAAGCATCGGTTTCAGCTATATCTCTAAAGTTAAGCAGCAATGAGCCTGTTCAGTACTTAATTTGGTGATCACTTAAGCTATCTGAGTCCTTTGTGTATCAGAATGACTTGATTCGTAACTAAATGACCCTTAAAGGGTTAATATTCCACAAAACAACCAATCGTAGAATTCTTTCTTTTTTTGTCTTTTATTTTTTATTTCTTTTTCTTTTCTCGTCTTTCTTCCTTTCTTTTTTTTATATTTCCTTTTATATTGTAGTCTTTCTTGATTTACCTGTTTCTTTTATTTCTTCCATTTTTTATCGTTTTTCTTTCATTTTCTTTGTTTATTTTGTTCTTTCTTTTTTTTATTCTATATTTTTCTTCCATTTGTTTTTAGTTCTTTATTTTCCAGTTTATCTCGTTCGTTTTTCTCTCTTTCTATTCCATTCATTTTCTTATTTATCTCTTTTTCTACGTCTGAGAAAAATAAAATTCTCATCCTTACTTCTTTTTCGCCCTCTTTCTTTGCTACTTGGAGCCAAACCAACAGACTGTCCGCTTATCAAATGGTATCTCCTTATTTTAGTTAAGTCACGTGTTCTGCGCCACTATTTTCAAGATCCAAACTAATTCTACGATGTTAGATAAAAATTACTTCAAGGAAAAGATTTCGAAGATAATGACGTATTATCAGGATAGCTGATAAAAGTTTCCCAATCCTCGAAAGAAAGTCAGATAATAAAAACAGCAAAATGTGGAAATATGAGAAATGATTTAATATAAGATCGAAGTGTTTTCGGAAAATATATCAGGGATATTCAAGTATATATCGAAGACAACGTTTTATTACCTATTCACAGGCAGAGGTTATAAGCTGTTCATAGCGTGGAAGTTAATTCAGGCACAACAAAAATATTTATCTATAAAAAAAGAAGTAAGTTGTCGGAGTGGCCTATTGTCGGTATCAACCAGACAGAGAGGGAGTCTATCCCCCTTTCGCTAGCGCTAGATAAGAGAGAGTACTGTTGCTGAGGTGCAGCACCACACCCACAGTCAGTTTCCCACTTTTCCGCACATATCAGATTATACAATCTGTGATACTCATACGGGGATCGGTATCGAACTCAGATCCTTGTGATTCAGAGGCGGGTCTCTACCGACTGAGTTAAACCGTCCCCTTAAAAAATAGTTAGAATAAAATATTTAGGAGTATTTAAAAGTTGGAACAGGCTTCAGCAGATCATAATCAACTGATGTTAGATTTACTTATTTCGTAGTTTCTGTTTTAATTCTAAGACAGGGCTTATCAATACGTAAGCATATTTACCCAACCCCTCCGCACGAGTAGAGTGTGACATAGGTCAATTTCTTAAGCGGAGTTTAACAGAACTTGATTCAGTTTTCCTTCTCCCAGAATTTTTGCCATAACAAGGTTAAGGAACCCAGTCTGTTCTACTATTTACCCATATTTTGGCAAGAATAATTGGATTAATATATTTCCCAACGGTATTAGTGCTATGTGAAAGGTAAACAGCCTCGTCAAGGATTTGAACTCGTTTGGCCCAGTCGACTTTCTTTGACGATAGCCATTACACCACGTGCCTCCATGTGGTCTATATAGATCCATGGGTTAAATACAATTTTAACATGGTTAATAAAAGCATAGGAGCCTACGGGGGTGAATGTACTTGCATTTATAAGTCAAAATTATAACAGGAAAAAAGTTCTCAGATTCATACATATACCGCAGGCCTTCTTAAAATGGTTTATGAGACCCCTGGGGTGAACAAAAGCTCCGTTTATAACAGGAAACAAAAACAATTTAATCATCTAGACTAGTTTGTAGATATTGAACAAAATGCCACCCTATCGGATGGGGCTGTAGATTACGCCGACCGTACATCTGCAGAAGCTTAGGATCCTCTTGTTAGCCATGGGTGGTGACCCTTGTTACCTAAGGACAGAATCATGGTGCCTGAACAGACCATAACCTGTAACACTCCACTGCGACTCTCATTTAAGCTGGACCAGTAGTCAGATCAATCGGCTGGTCACGTCAAGTTCTAGCACCTCTACGATTGTCCCAACCCTCTTGTTCTTATGGCTAACACACAACCATTCTATCACATACATACTCCTGAGAGTCTTAGTGTACGTGGTATGACATTATTACTCCCAGGTCAACTTTGGTCCGGAATGTTAGTACCCGTTAGTGTCCCACCTATGGGTTAAATAGAAAAAATGAGATTAAAAAAATGAATACCCAACAATAAAAAAAACTTATTCTCCATAAAACAGCCTAAGTCTAGATATGCTTAAAGAATGTCATGAAATACACCGGCACAGACTGAATCACTACTACATAGCTTAGAGGAGGCAGCAAAGAATATCGGCCTCTATGTGAACTCCGGTAAAACAGAGTTCATGAGTTTCAAAAAGAAAGGAAACATCTCCACACTCAACAGCAAGTCGTCTTAAGCCAGTAGAACAACTCACGTACCTAGGTGGTAATATCTCCTCCACAGAGAGCGATGTTAATACACGGATAGCAAAGGCATGGTCGGCCACAAATAGATTATCAGTCATATGGAGGTCCGATCTCCCTGACAAGCTAAAGCGACAGTTCTTCCAGGCTGTGGTTGTGTCGGTGCTGCTATATGGCTGCACCACCTGGACCCTAACAAAGCGTCTTGAGAATAAGCTAGATGGGAGCTGCTCAAGAATGCTGCGTGCAGTGTTGAACAAGTCATGGAAATAGCACCCCACAAGGAAACGGCTGTACGGTCACCTGCCCCCCATCTCACAAACTATCCGAGTGAGACGGACAAGACATGCAGGACACTGCTAGAGAAGCAAGGATGAACTCATAAGCGACGTTCTCCTGTGGAAGCCAACACATGGTCATGCAAGTGTGGGGCGCCAGCAAGGACCTACATTGACCAACTATGTGAAGATCCTGGCTGCTCCGCTGAGGAGCTCCCAGGTGTAATGAATGATAGGGAAGGTTGGCGAAAGATTGTCATGGATATCCGTGCTGCATACGCGACATGATGATGATGATGATGCCGAAGACGTTTTTCTTTTATTCATTCTTGATAGGTAATATTTTTTAAAACTCATTTTAATCCAACCAACCAACCTAGCAAAATGTCTCAGTGTATGTGGTGGTCATGAAAGATTTGTTTTTTCCATAGGGTACTATGGGAACAAATATCCTAGTGACAAAACATACGAGTCGTTAAAATGAACGAACGATCTAACGCGTTACATGTTTTCGGTGTTACAAGCCTTTCTCCTAATATACATGATCTCTTCCGTGTCCACCAAACCCATTTCCCATTAAAATAATTATAGGCGTATTTGCTTTTATATTTTACAGATTCTTTTCTCATGTAAATTGTATAAACCACTAGTAATTTTTTATGTTTTATAATTTAATATTCAATTAATTCAATATCTATTAATAATGGAGATTCGATTCCGTTTTTGTCTGTAACAAAAACTACGTCACTGTTTACGTCGCTATACCCGAAATCGTCATAACATAGAATAAATACACTCAGAATTTGAGCATGCGATTTGACAGTCCTCATTGTTTTTTAAAACAAGTTTTAATTGATACATTCCCAGTATCATATATTTATATATAGTTTGTTTTATTTTGATAGATATTCAAGTTAATAGAACTTAGTTTCGATTTCAAATTTTTTTTTTTTTTTATGATTTCATGATTTATGGTTCAAACTCTCCGACATTTAATTTTTAACTTCCTCCTCCTCCTCAAGCAATATCTTTCAAAAATATATTTTTCATCGCCCGGAGGGTGTTTTTGTTATTGTGCCAGTCCATTTAATTCATTTACTGATTAAATAAGAATTTGGTGCACTAAGTAAAAAGTGATGTTGAGGAGGGAGGGTGTTGTTTGTGCATTTTCATTTGGGGTCGTATTTCAATTTAGGGTTTTTCTTTTTCTTTGTCATATATCTTTTTACTGTTGGGCCCTTTTTCCTATATAGTTTAAATGTTATTTAATTGATTTTATTTGTTTTCTAATAAAGAATTTAAGAAAATTTAAGAAAAACATAACCAACAAGTAAACAAAGTGTAAAATGCCCAAAGTAATCGCACTCGTCCCCTCCCTACAGAACCTAAATAATTGTAGATAAGGAAACACTCGTCCTAAACAAACATCCGCAAGCAGAGCTAAACACAGCTGAACCATAAAATAAAACTCCTATTCCTTCTCCTCCTGTCCCTCTATGCAGGACATAAAAATACAATATAAGAAATATTATTGCTCCACTTCCCTCAATTGGTTTGAATAAGCAAGAAACCTAGCGCCGTTAATCTCATGCCCATGCTAAACACACACACACACACACACACACACACACACACACATATATATATATATATATATTGTCGGCTAAAAAAGCCATATCAAAACACATCGTTTGTGTATTTACTTCTCATACTGTCGTGTAGAAAAAGTCACTATAAGAGGAATAATACCTACTTCTAAACAAAACGAAAAATATAAGAAAGTCCGGTTGGTGTAGGGGTTACGGTCCTCGCCTGATAGCTTGACAGACAGGGTTCGAATCACGCACAAGGCGATCTTCCTATCTATAACTCTGCTGATGAGGCCTAATAGGCCGAAATGTACATACAGAGATTGATTTTTCCCGATCTGTTTAGCCTCACATTTGAATAGGTATGCCCGCCTAATTAACTAATTAACTTTCAAAATTAGGTACGACTTCAATTAAGCACATATTCTCCCAAAAATATATACATATATATTACTGAATAGAAACAGAATTTTTACCCGATTTCTGTCCACAACATTAAAAAGAACCTGTGATTAACGTAGAAATTATTACTCAAAACGATACTACGCATAGTAATTTTTGATTCCTTCACGGCAATAGGATCTAGGCAGGCACGCATTTTCTGTAAACACATTTCATTTTAAAATAATATGGTATAATTTATGTCGTGAATTCCCAAAAATTATTCATAAAATTTATCGCTGGTTCCCCGATAATCCGCAGTGAGTGTGGGTAAAGATCTTTAATGTCTTCGTAATATTTGTTTTTTTTTTGTGTTAGTCTAAGCGTTGTTGGTTTTCCAAACTTTTGAAAAGCAACAGCAACTTATATGTTTATTTCTAAAGTTAGTTTCTTGAATCATAAGAAGAAATCAGTGTTCGTTTTCTCTGAAGTCTTTTTTTCTTTAAATACCTACATTTACAATCGTTGTTCTTTCTTAAAGATCGTTGCGCACATGCTCAATCGTCTTTGTAAACAAAAGAAAAAGCTCCAGTAATCAAATCAGTAAGTTCAAATTGTCACAGAAAAGATCCGACTTGTAACACCTAGCGGTACAATATGCAACTACAAAGTTCTGCACATTGTTCTAATTTGTTTTGGTTTTGTTGGATTTACGGCATGTCAACCCTTGGGTCATTTTATGTTTTTGTATTCAGGCTTAATGGATATTTTTAACTGCATTTAAACCCTGTAGATTATTTAATGCGATTTACTTTTGTATAAATGATTTGTATGAGAATATGGAGGTAAAAAGTTTGTTTTCCATCAATTTATTAGAGTGCGAGACAACAGTTGGTAAACAATTTTCCTTTACCAGTGTATTTTGTAGAACTCCTTTTTCGATCTATTTAACCCATGGATGATACTACCACTGCGGGTCAGAGTGACAATGAAAGTAATGGCGATAAAGCTGTTCTCCGCATTCTCAGAGCCCGGAATTGAAATTTCATAATTAGATGCAGTTTAACGTCATACACTCGACACTAAGGCCTTCAACCACCGCCTTCTAGCACATACATGATAAAAAGCGCGTTGTGTAATGGTTAGAGTCGTAAAATGGACTCGTCACCCGATTTTAAATCCTGGACGAAGCTGTTTGCATTTCACATAGTGGAAATACATTTGGGAAAGGTATGAATCCAACTAGTTTCATTCCAGTTATGGGTAAATAGGGTTAACTGGTTCTTTTAAATTGGTTGAGAACCGTTCAAAAATTTTAATTCATACCTTTAAACTCTGCTTAAGAAATTGACCTGATTGTGTGAAAGGATTGGTAAATATATGTTTATGATAAAAAGTTATGAGGCTCGCCATAGGTGCAATATGGTTGGGACAATCATACAGGTGCTAGGGTAGTTGTCGTTTGTTATCGTCGTAGGAAATGGTCACTTCTCCTCGAATCCTCAAATCCTGGGTGGGACTATTCGTATTTCACATAAAGCATACACCGAGTAAAGATTGAATCCTACTATTCTCCCATCAGTATGGGTACACAGTAGGGTGGAAAGTGCTTTTTAACATGGTGAAGACCACTAATCTAGGTGAAGGAAACATTGAGTAGAAACCTGTTAAACTATGCTTAAGAAATTGAACATATATATATATATATATATATATATATATATATATATATATATATATTACTCGGCTGTTGTTTAAGACTTGAGTTCTCAAGTGATTTAAAAAAAATACATCCTGTAAGTGTGTATCAATTAATTGTTTTGAAGGTAAGGAGTTTGACAGACGAAATTTCTGTCGGGTTTCGCTGCCGCTAGAGGTAACAGAAAAAAAAGTCGAGCCGCATTGATGAGACGTAAGCATCACGTGTCAGTGGATGACTGGTATATATATATATATATATATATATATATATATATATATATATATGTGTGTGTGTGTGTGTGTGTGTGTGTGTGTATATATATATGTATGTATATATGTGTGTGTGTGTGTGGGAGAGAGAGGAAAAATATTAGTATTTTACACGCTACAATCCCACGATGACAACCAGTAAAATAGTCGAAAGAGTACGGATGAAAAATATGGGACAATTCCTCTAACAACTGGATCCCGATGTACGAAAAACCACTAGAAGATTTAGAAGAATAATGATAAAGATCATAAACACTAAATATTCCGTGGTCTTCAATAGTATCTGCTTAGATTCTTCATTTGACGATTGCTATCGCATGAAACCAATATGGTCATGAATGTTCCTTTGTCACCAAATAAATAGATATGTAAAACCTTTATATATTTATTTTATTATATTATATAACAATTCTATTTCCAAATAAATAGATATGTAAAACCTTTATATATTTATTTTATTATATTATATAACAATTCTATTTCATATTGAGCAATCTACCAATAATACTGCCTTTGGCACACCGTTCCAGTAAAAGCTGAAACAGTGACAATCCCACACTATAGTATATATATATATATATATATATATATATATATATATATATATATTGTTTTGTTTGATGTTGAGTCCACGTATGCTTCTCTATAAATTGATATATATGTTATGCATAAACTTTGTTCTTGTGAACGTTATTTTTTTTTGTATATTGAAGCACCGGAAAAAATTATCAAAAACAAACCAAAAAAAAAGCAGAACAAAGAACAGATTTTAAATATTCAGCTGTGGTTCTGTCCATGGTTCGATTAATTGTGATATTTCGGGTGAACCCTCACCCCTTTTCAAGGTATAGGGAATAGAGAATCAGTTTTTGTTCTTTTTTCCAATGCTTCAAAATACAAAAAAAATGACGTTCACAAGAACAACATTTATACATAATTCATTTATATATATATAATAAGTCAGAAAACCCACTAAAAATTTCGCTTAATGCTCTTCA
Source organism: Doryteuthis pealeii (assembly GCA_023376005.1). Lineage (NCBI taxonomy): Eukaryota > Metazoa > Mollusca > Cephalopoda > Myopsida > Loliginidae > Doryteuthis > Doryteuthis pealeii. Next base: position 63,025,911 of record CM042159.1, on the reverse strand, counting down.
AGGCTAATATCCGACTCGGATATTAGCCCTGAGGAGCATTAAGCGAAACTTTTAGTAGGTTTTCTAACTAATTTGATTTATCTTTATTATTTTCTCTACCTAGGTATTGAGCACTTTTTACTTATTAGTTTTAGTTTCGTGGCGGTTTTGTATGAATATATATCTTATATATATATATATATATATAATATATATATATATATATATATATATATTATATATATAAATCGTTTTATCTTTGGCCAAATATTGTACCAATAGATTATTTTTGGTTGGTACGATTATCTTGGTCTTTTCTTTTTTTCCAAAGATTTTTTCTCCCCGGTGATGTTTGGTAGTATATTTTTATAATCAAACTATTTGCTTTTTTTTTCTCACCGCGGATTTACCAACAAGTTTGGTATATATATAATATATATATATATATATATATATATATATATATATATATTGTGCTTATAAGACATTTGTTTCATACATTTGAATATTTTAATTTTAAAAGTTTGAATCTAAAATTTCAATTTAAAAAGAAAACAATAATCCCAATCGAAAGGACTGAGAATAAACACTTTGTAGAAGCGTAACATTTTCGCCAAAAACATTTTCCTGTATATTAGAGTATACTGCATCTCCAGTTTTCGAGTTCTGGCGAGTGTGGAGTAGCCCCTTGTTGTGATAACTCCCAATTCCACACCGTCCTGTAGTGGTAGTACTTTGTAGGTTCCCATATATAGGTTTAATAGATCTGTTAAAAAATTATTCGTATTCAACAGGACTGTGTGCTAAATAAACTTAGGGAACAGTTCCACATGAAATGTAAATATATTATCGCTTTTCCCTAACCTCAAGGCATAAAGTAACCCGTGACGGCGTTGCATTCCGTTAAAATCTAGCAATCTCTCACCCAATACTACCTATCACATATTACATTGAAAGATTATCTTCTTTTATGGAAGGCAATGTTTTGAAAATTGTTAGTCTCAAACTGTAATACTTGAAACCAACAATAGCTTGCAGGCAAGTGATCATTAATTAACAGAAATAGTAACTTATGTTTTTTTTTAGATTGTCATTCTTGGTATCATATAACTGGCCAAAAATTATCATAGACCAATAAGTAAAAAATGCTATTGAACATTGGAAATATAGTTATAGTAATAATAAAAATATTCACGAATGAATCAAATTTCTGCATTAACTAACCCTTAGGGAATTGATACGCTGTTAAATATTTCAAACAAACCAAAGAAAAGAATGACTTATTTACAAATATATAGTTTGCGAATAATTACACTAAATAAAAACTTGTGTTAAAGTAAGGGATGATTATGTGGAATACAATGATTGCTTCATAGCTTCAGAGTCTTTCTTTCTTGGTCAGGCCGATGACTTTTCAGCATTATCTCTTTTGTGTATTGGTTAAGTGTATCTATAGTTATTAATTGATGGTGAGGTTAATACCAGCATAAAGTACGGTGATGATATTTATTGATTGACTTTAACGGCAGGTCAACTTGTCTAGGGTCATTTTCTGCCAAGCGGTAAATTTTAGGAGATGGTCAGATTTATTGTTATGCTTTTTCCTCAAATTTTTCTTGATGTTGACTGTAAGTAATCAGCAGTTATTTGTTGCTAAACAGATTGAGAATCAGTTTCAAAGATGGGTATATAGGATAGATTCCAAGTTTATCGATATATGTTTGGTATAATACTTCTTTCAGAAAGGACAACAAATCATCTATTCATCTAAACGTCTGAGATAAGACTTGATAATTTGTATTATTTGGATTTTCTGCTGTTCTTTTACAAAATCAATGCGAAAGCTATTTTTGTAAAAGAATAGGAGCGGTACTATTTAACCAATAGCTGTGGATGGGCGGTTTATACCTTTCCCAACGGTGTTAGTCCGAAAGCAGTTAGATGATAATTGAACTAATTTCTAACTGCCACCAAAGACGTTCTACATACAGTGGTACTGGAAATGTAGATATCTTATCATAATGAAGATTCGGAGTCTCTCTGTAACTGAAACTACGTAATTATCAAATTCACTGTACCTTCAGGAATTGTGAAAGTTTACCAATAAGTATTTAATTCATAGTTAAATTCATTAATACATAGAATAAATCTTATTTATTAAAGATGCCTCTATGAAAATCTGTGTATGATTTGCCTCAAAACAGCCTACGTTATTAGTGCATTTAAAATGTTGCAATGCGTCTTATATATCACTAAGAAATAAAGGTTTATATAATATATGGTACGGTTAATTTGCATACTGGTTTTAACAACACCGGGCTTAATAAATAATTACTTGGTGTTATTGATATCAGATATTATCGTTTTATTCTCCAACGTAAAATTCAATTCTACGAATGAGTATATATAGAAACCAATTAAAATATAATCAAAATAAGTGTAATCTGCTTATATGCGTTCTTATTTAATTTCATTAGTCTTTCTAATATATTTGGTTAGATTAAAACTTAAATAGTTACGACTGGAGGGTGCATATTCTTGCCAGTAGAAATAACTGCAGTGCGTCTTATATATCACTAAGAAATAAAGGTTTATATAATATATGGTATGGTTAATTTGCATACTGGTTTTAACAACAATAATAAATAAATAATTACTTGGTGTTATTGGTATCTAATATTATTATTTTATACTCAAACGTAAAATTCAGTTCTACGAGTGAGTATATATAGAAACCAATTAAAATATAATTAAAATAAGTGTAATCTGTTTATATGCGTTCTTATTTAATTTCATTAGTCTTTGTAATATATTTGGTTGGATTAAAACTTAAATAGTTACGACCGGAGGGCGCATATTCTTGCTAGTAGAAATAACTGCAGAAAAGGCAATAGTGAGTAATAAGTTTTGTGACGGCCTGTATTTTAATGTGGATATCTAAGTAGAACTTTGACTTTTATTAAATAATCTTTATCTGCGAAATTCATCGTTATCTTCTAAATCCTTTGGAGGTTGGGAAACTTGCTTTTATCCCCCCGAACAGAAATTTGTTTGTTTGATTTTAGCTTTTCTTTATCGATTCCTTTAAATCTTGACTTCTTATCGGAGCTAGCATGCAGGTGCACGTTAGATATTTGGCGCGAACCGTCGAATTGTTTTCGTCTTCTTCAAAATTATCACATAACGAATGGGAAATTTAAAATACATAAAAAAGATGCAATGAAATACCGAAGAATAAAGAAGAAGAAAAAAAAACATATTTTAATCAACAATAAAATAATAAATATTTCCCGCTTTAATCTATTTATTTTTTATCATTATTTTTATTGTTGGTTTTTGGTGGAGATATTTCCGACATAATATTAACTGAGAAAGACTTATAATAAGAAAGCGAAAAGCGATGCAACTTTTATACATGGACTCTCTGCGAGTTCTCCTAACCTTAAATTCTAAACTCTTTCTCCAATGACATACTATCACTTCTTACAACTAATAAAAGTGTAATATTAACGAAAAGGTTAGGCTACTTGGATAAATAGCGCTTTAGTTTAATCAAAAACACTTCCCTTGGCAGTTATACACTTATCTCAACATATTTTTCTAAATAGTATGAGCAGTTTTATTTCGGCATCAGCAGCTCTTGTTGCGTTCCTCTTAATTTCGACTAGGATCTGAAATCTCCTTTCAAATAAGACAACCAGGAGTCAAGTGAAGCCAGAAAAGATACGTTACATACTGAAGTTTTCACGGTACCAAATCGATATAATGTTGTATATCCTTTCTTTAATTCTTTACTTCTTACTTGCTTCTATATCTTGACATCTAATCTTCTGGCCGGCTGCTATTCTGATCGTCTTTGGCTTGGTCTGGAATCCTCTAAGGTCTGGACTTTCTTGGGGACTTCGGGTCTGGTTTCTGTTAGGGATTTCTCCTCATCAGAAGCCATGTGTCATTGTTAGTTTTTAGTAAACACAAGACTTCGATTTTCTTTTAATGTTACTTTATTCGGTAAATCCCCAACCCAGACATAACATAGCGTGCGTATGCAGAGTTACAGTTTAGACAGAGCATCATGACCGACTGCTCTGTCTGACGTCCACTGCAAACTAAACTAAAGCTCCTTAATATTCTTAAACCGGAACAGGTTCTTCTATGCCTTCCGGTTCCCACGATTTATCCCCGGAAGGCAAGGTGAGAGTGAGGTCAAACGCCGTCACTCACTTTCAGGGCCATCAACTGCACTGATCGCCACCATATCTCTATACTACCTTACATAAGTATGAAAAGGGTCATCTCCTCAGAATTACAGGGGATTGACAATAATCTTATGCCACCGCATAGATTATGTAACAGATAGCCTACCTACAAAATTGACGATTTAGTTTTGTATCGATTAATAAAATGGTGGTGGCCGATTGTTTGAAAAAGGAAGGAGTAAGAATTCAAAAAATGCAATAACGGAACTAACAGACGCTGAATTCAAAATCGAATGCCAAAAAGAAGAAGCGGGATTCTAGGAAGAAGGAGGAGAATTGAGTTTTTAGGATGACAAGCAAGCAATCGTCACGCAAACAAGTCAGCTCCATTATCGGAAAATGAAAGAGACAAAATATAAACTTTTAAAACAAGAACAATGAAAAGGACTTTGCCCAGTATCCTCTAGTACACTTTTGTTTATTTAAATACGACTTCGTTATTTCTTCATTGTGTTGAATCATGTTTGATGCTAGTAAGATGTGTAGAACATATATATAAAATATATATAACACACGACTTACTACAGTTTCATTGAAAGCACTTCCCTTGGCAGTTTACACACGTACCTCAACATATTTTTTAATGAAGTTTAAACAGTTTTATTTCGGGATATCCATCAGCAGCTCTCGTTGCGTTCTCTTTAATTTCGTCCAAGACCAGAAATCTCTTCCTTACAAATAAGACAAACAACCAAGAAACGCCAAAAAGATAGCATACCGTGTAAATAGCGATTTAGATGATTAAAAGCATTTCCCTTGATAATTTACACACTTATCCCAACATCCTTTTCTATATAGTATAAACAGTTTTATTTCGGGACATTCATCAGCAGCACTCGCCGAATTCTCCTTAATTTCGTATAGGACCTAAAATTTATTTTCAAATAACCAGAAACCAGATATGGACTGTATGGGAGGCTACTAAGAAGAATTTATACCCCTGCCGACAAAAAATTGAAAAAAAAAATTCGTGAGGCGTTAAGAATGGGCAGTCGTTGATTGATTGATTTACCCTAATGGCATGGCAATCAGTTTCAGGTTATTCTATTCCTAGTTCATCCCGTCTTTCTCTCATATGTTGCTCTTGATGATGACCGATCTATTAAAGCAGTCGAAACAGATTTCTGTCAGCAATTATAAACATCATTTGTTTTTTCAAAATTGTTAAATTCATAACCTGAAATTTATCTTGATTCAACAAGGTTTTCCATCCACTCAAGCTAGGGAACTAGCTGAATTAAGATGGATAATTAGATTAGACACGCACAGAAGAGGGCTAAACACAGACACAGGCACACTAAAAGCCTACATATATTTCCAAGATACCCCCTTACCACCAACCCCATGACCCCTATCAGATTACTACAGACACCGTACAAACTCATTAATCACTAACTAACCAATCAACATGCAGCATCTCCTCATAAAAAGAGCAACCAGCAGCCAGATCATGAAGAAGGAGGAATTACAATCCCGAAAAATTCACACTACTACTAAATAAAAGAAACAACCGAGTGTTCTCACAGAGAATATATTATGATAACTACATATCATTGTGTGTTTTTCTGTCTGTAACCGAAAACTATATTACTACTCAAGTACAATTCCCTTTGTTCATTTACGTCACATTCTCCATGATTTTATTTTCATTTAAACCTCAATTATTAATAAAATTGTTTTTAGATTATTAATACTGTGACCATATCTACATACTAGCAATGCAATTGCAATAGCGTTTGTAGTGTGAATGGAAAAGTAATTTGCATATTGATATTACAATTTGATTTTAATAAATATAAGTATTATTGATTTCTAATTTTTTTGTTTTATCTTAATGAATATGAGCAAAAATCTCTTCAATAATCTTAAAAGAAATCCTTAACAAGAAGCACAATGAAAGACAGAAAAATCCTACATTCTTATTCAGATTAGCCATTCTAATTTAGTTGAATTAGGGTGAGGCACTGACTGTTGGCCTTACTAAATACTAATATGCAAGTAATAAACGTAAAGAAACATCTCTTCAATAAATCCAAATTCATTAACAAGAAGAAATAATGTAATTGAGGAAAATTTAGCATTGAAAACTGAAGAGTAAGTTTCAGTTGTTCTATTTTCCGATATAGATCTGAATTCTTAATTAGTTTCATTAGCCTTTCTGACTTTACTTGATGCATATATTTGCTAGTTATTATATATAGCACATTAATGCTTCTCACTAAGGCCCAAACCAGATTTTTGTACTTCCAAAAACGGATACAGATACAAAAAATATCTCATATTATATATATATATATATATATATATATTATATATATGAACATTGTGTATATTTATACAACCCCTCCGCGTGAGCAGAATGTGACACAAGGTCAATTTTCAAGTGGAGTTTAACAGGTTTGAATTCAGAGTTTTTCTTCTTCAAGTCTACTTGTCATACCAAGGTTAGAAAACAGTCTGTCTTTATAGTTGGAGAGCGAATGTTTGGGTTCATACCTATCCCAAGGGTATTATCAGTATATGAAATGCAGACATCCTTGTCCAGTACATATGAACATTGTAGTTATTGATAACACTCTCAACGTTATCTTAAAGCATAGAAATGAAAAAGAGTACAACTTTTACATGGAAAAAGACTGCATAATTCAAAATATAAAAACCAAATTAAAGTATCGATACAGAATAAGCCTTAATTACAGAATGCCATATAATCAAACAACGACAATTACTATTAGAATAAAAGAGAATATTAATGAATACAATTGAAGTAGATATGACGACTGAGTGGTTTCAATTATATTTATAGTATCATTAATAAATCACAAAGAATAGCACTCTTCAATATTGATATGTAGGTATAAATGACTAAAACTACAAGAAGAATAACAATAACAGCTACAATTCTTCTTCTTATTCTTCTTCTTCTTCTTCTATCAATCTACTAATACTGCAAATACTTAGTCTGGTTTGGTTGCGTTCTGTCATGGCATATCAATCTTCGTCGTTTATTTAATGTCAAAGTCATCCATGTAAATGAACAGTGATATTACTATTTAACCTATACTGGAGTGAGAAAGGTATTCATAAGTTTTCCCTTCTTCTACACCAGTTCCCAATGTGTCTTTTTTAATCTTACTTGCATGGTTTGCGTGTTCGGAGGTAAGTGGCAGTATGGAATCTGTTTCATGGGATGCTGATTGCAGGATTAGCTCAATACAACACATAGCATCTTTGTGTAGTTCCCATTTAGATTTTCTTACAAGCGATTCGATAATAATAATAATAATAATAATAATAATAATAATAATAATAATAATAATAATAATAATAATAATAATAATAATAATAAGAAGAAGAAGAAGAAGAAGAAGAAGAAGAATACCTGGAGGATCAATTATATCAAAGTGAAAATAGTTAAGACGCAACATATGAAACAGATAATCATATCATAAGCGAATGCAGCAAACTAGCAGAAGGGCGTAAAAGTCTAGGCCAGACTTGGTAGGAAATATGATACACAGTGAATTGTACCAGAAATAACATTTTAAACATTATACAAAATGGTAAATGCACAAACCGGAATCCACCGTAGATAATGAGAAGCAAACGATTCACTGGAATTTTGAAATATAAACAGATCATCTAATCATAGTTAGGTGTGGTTTGTTTTGTTTTACGGCATATCAATCTCAGTGGGTCATTTAATGCCGACAAATTTTTGAAATAAATTCATTCTTAATGGATAATACATTTTGTTTGTCAACCCATGTTTTTCTATTTAACCCATAGATGGGGCCCTAACAGGTACTACCACTCCGGGTCAGAGTGGACCAGGGAGCAATGGTGATGAAGGGGTGCTCCACATTCCCCAAAGCTCCAAAACTGGAACCTCACCATCAGATATAGTTTAACGTCATTCCCAGGACATGTAGACCCGCAGCCACCGCCTTCTAGCACCCATATGATAAAAAAGGGGTTGGAGCTTGCCATAAGGGCAATAGGGCTGGGAAAATCATATAGGTGCTAGGGCTTGACGTGACCAGCCGATTGATCGGAGGGGGTCTCTCCGACCACCCGTCTAGTCCAAGATAGGACCAAAGTGGAGTATTGCATATCATGAACTGCTCATCCACCTGGGCTCTATCCTTAAGCATCACGGGCCATGGCCAATAGGTGGCCTTACCCCTCTGCAGAGGTGCAGTCGGTGCATTCTAACGCCCCAGGCGACAGGGCGGGCTGATTCTGGTGTGACAAAACTTGCAAGGACTGAAATAATGATAATCGTAAATGTGTCATTCTCAAATCAAACAATTCTAAATCTCTTAATCAATTAAATATCAACGTCTGTTTCCATGACAATTACGTCACCAATAGAAATGTCATAACAGATTTGTTTTAAAAAGCGAAATATGTCACACGAATAGAATGTTATTTTCAACAACTTGGTTATCATAGTTGTTTTTTTTTTCTTTCATGTTCTCTGTTTTTCTGTCATATTCTTAACCACATTGTCAGATATGATTATTAAACACGCACATAGATACTCACACAGACACTCAAAAGTAAACACATATAGACACACACACACACAACTCACACACATGCATATATATGAGTGTGTGTATGTATTGATACATATGTGCGTACAAATGAACGCGCGCTCATATGTACATACATATATATATATATAATATATATAATATTATATAGTTATATATATATATATATATATATATACGTATATAATATATATATATATTATATATATATATATATATATATATATATGAAAGTAAATCAATAAATATAGTGAATAATTTTTTTTTTCAGAATTTCATTCCATGAATGCAAACTTACTTCAATTGGTAAAACACTTCTTTTACAAATCATTAAAAATTACTTAAACAGAGTTCTTTTATGTGGCGGAGAGGTGCAAACCATGAGAAACTTACAGTAAATATGTGATGTGTACCTAGAAGTATTTTCTAATCAATTTTTTTTTACAATTGTGCTAAATTGTCTTAAAAAGTTCGAAACAGTATTTATATTAAAACAGGCCCAGAATAGTAAGCACGACCGAAATGGTGGATTCAATTAACGCGCTCATTTTGGCTAGATTTACTGGGAATTTCCGTGGGTACAATAAAAAAAATATTGTGTATGATAACCTTGCCTTTTCTATGGTCAGTTGTGATTGGATTGCGAAAATGTATGGATCTGGGTATCTCTGGCTGTCATTTAGTTAGCCCTTTCAAAGAATATTTGCTTGGAACAATATTTTCAAGCGATGATGTACAGAAGACCAATGTGACTAAATGTTTAAAAACTTGTTTTAAAAATGGGATATATTGAAAGAAAAATAATTTTCCTGTGGTAAATGTGAATCGATATATTTCACAATTCAGCTTTTTCATTGAATGACCCTATATATTATGTATATATAATATATATATATATATATATATATATATATATATATATATATATAAAAGTTGCCAAAAGGTATCGAGATTGAAGCTGTACTTAGGAAGATAGAAATGAACATTGAATGGAACGTTAATTTTTTTCAGAATACAAGGTGTATCATAATAACAGTGCCGAGTTTGACCTGTATTTACCAATATAGAAATGGACAATAAATGGAACGTTCATTTTTTCGGAATGCAAGGTGTGTCGCAAAGTTCAAAAAATCGTGATACTTTTTGACACACCTTGTATATATGTGTGTGCGGGTCAAGTTTCATTGACAAGTGATGATTAATAAGTCCATGTTGCCGTGTTTTGTTTTGTTTAATAAATCTTCCTCAAGGCCTTCGTTTAGAAAAAATTATTAGTGAACAAAAGTCTGCGAATCTCTGGTTTTGGCATGTGGTTGCTTTAGTTGATGTTCAAATATGTGAAGAAAGATATACTTTAAAATGCCGAGTAGCATCGATGTCTCCATTTAAACTGCGTGAAGTGATTTTTCCCGAAAAGTTATTGGAAATCATTTTTAATGAATGGAAAATTACCTTATTGGATCGAGGATTTTTTTAAAATTGAAATTATTAATATTAATCAATATTTAGAATTATTAATACTGATAAAAATATAACTGATGTCAATATAATTGACGACACACACACACACACACACACACACCACTCACACACACACACACACACACACACACACACACACACATATATATATATATATATATATATATATATATATTATAGTTTAAGTCGCAACGATAAACTGTATAACTACAGGCAGAGATGCGGACTGCCGTCAGCGTGCTAGGTTTCCATTTATTGAGATGACGATGTCAACAGGGTACCTGTTTGTACTTTGGCATACTGGTGTAATTTGGGGTATAAATATAAATATATAATAATAATAATAATAATAATAATAATAATAATAATAATAATAGATTTAAATGGTGTTCTGTCTTTTTTTATTTGTTAGTTTACTTTATACTAATTTATTTGAATCACGGCGGGAGGTATTGTATAAAAATGCGTTTGCTCCAAGTCTCTTTAGTTAGATCTTACCCTGAAGAGCACTAAGCGAAACTTTTAGTAGGAATATCTAACTCATTAGGTTTATCTTTATATATATATATATATATATATATATATATATGTATATATATTAGGGTGAATCAAACGTCAATATAATTGACTTTATACACACACATGCACACACACACACACACACACACACATATATATATATATATATATATATATTATATATATATATATAATACACTAGGGTGAATCAAACACTTTGCACGTATATCACATGAGTGAACCAGTTAAAAATGTGGTGGGTGCCCGCTGTGATAAGTAGTATCGTAGTAATTGATATATTAGATTCTATCTGAAACTCAAATTAGATAGGGATAATGTTAGGATGTCTGCTTACTGGAGACTCAATGCTTCCCTTTTGGAAATCAAGACTTTTCAGAGCCAGTTAGAACTAACAATAAAGCTGGAATTGACGTGTGCGGTAATTGGGAATAGTCGATTGTTCAAACTTAAGGATAGCATTAGATCCTTTGGTGCCAACTCTAGTAGGAGACTGAAGCTAGATAAGCCTAGCGGAGCAATGATTATAATCCAGATAGATAATAGAGTTAAGCCTGGTATCCAAGTAGAGAACGAACATATACAATATAGTTCTTCTTGGCATTTTTTACTTTATTCGTTTTTGTAGTTTAATCTTTGACTAATGTTGTCTACAAAAGAGAAAGTTATTCAGGTCGATTACTATTAATTATAATAAATTATATTAATATATATCATATTAATATTATAAGAAATCCTAAAAGATTGTGAAGTCGTTATTTTTTGAGCACAAGTGATAAATTACATTTCTTTGCAACATTTCTTATTCATTAACTTTCCAATATTTTTGTGAAAGTTCTCAGAACTATTGTTATGGAAATAATAGCAGTAATTCTGCTCATCTAATACAAAGAGAAAATTATATATATATATGTATTATGCAGTGTTTCACTTCTTGTGTAAATTGACAGCCACACAGAAGTAAGTCTAATTCGGAAACTTATGCTTTACGAGATTGACTTGGGTGATAACACACCGGAAGTGACCAAAACACATTAAAGAATAGGCACAGTTGATGAGAATACAGTAAATAGATTGTTAAATGAATTTTGCTCAAGTTCTAAGTACGTTAATTATTAGGGTGTGTTAGGTAGGCAAAACACGTGGATCCAGAGGCCGTTCTCCAAGACAGAGGGGCAAAACTGACGAACAGCACTCAGAAAGAATCAGGCGCGCTCGGCGTCATCCTGTCCAGTGTGGATCGTCATCTTCCTTATCTCAACAAAAGCATCTGGAGCTCCTCAATTCTGCTTCACGAAAATTTTGCAAACCTTTTGAATCTCCCTATAACACACAGACACACACGCACACACACACACACACACACCACACACACACATATATATATATATATCTGATATATATATATATGAAGGGACGGTGTACGTGAATGACTATATATATAATATATATATATATATATATATATATATTATATATATTGTCTTGACCCTGAAATAATTAACTAATCTATTTGTTTCACCTCGCCCAAGGTTAAAAAAAAGCCAGGGTCATAATGGCAGCAATTAATCTTCTTTCGACGCATGCAAAACAGAGAAATAAGAGGAAAGTCGGAAAAACATTACAAGAAAAAAAATGTCAGAATAAAGAAAAGAAGTCGACTTGATGTCACCAAACCAGAATGGATTCCGTTTCTTTCCCTGTGTTCTTGTGGCTTTATTTATTTCCATAATACACATTTTATTTCTTTTCTCTCTTTCGATTCGTCTTCATCCGTTCTCAATTATTTTCTTTAAGCACAACGCGACGCCATTTGCATTAATCTGTCAACAGATTTGTTTATATAATATATGAACCTTCTTTATCTTCGTTCATGTCTTGATACGTGAGTGTTTTCTCTATGTTGTAACCAAAAATATAGAGACACGACTACCTCACTCTATCTAGATCATGTTCATATATATATATATATATATAATATATATATATATATATAATATATATATATATGAGTGAGTGTGTGTGTGTGTGTGTGTGTGTGTGGTTGGCACTATTATACTTGAAAAACGGTAATAATCTAACGTAATGTGTTATTAGAAAGAGTGCTCAATATCTTTGATAGAGCTTTTAGATAAATAGATGAATAAATAAAAGGTTTATTATCATTGGAACTGTTATTACAACCGTTCGGTTTCTTGCTATGGCATTCGACAGGTAAAACGAAATTGCCTTTGAAAATGATACAAATGGTATGAATATGGTATGAATATACCATATTCATACCATTTGTATCATTTTCAAATGATACAAATGGTATGAATATGGTATATTTTCTTGAGGCTTATATGCAACTGTTCTATTTTGTGTGTATCTGTGGATCTATAGCAGATGACAAGGTCATCAACATAGAGAGCGCAGTTGATTGTAGGATTGAGGCACTTGACTATATTGTTGATACTTATGGAGAATAGAGTAACTGACAAGACACTTCCTTGTGGGACGCCTTCCTCTTGGGTTTGGAGGTCAGAAACCGTGGATCCCACACGTACCCAGAAATTTCTATAAGTTTTTTATGAATTATGGTAGTCTTCCTCGTAACCCTAGATCGTGCATGTCTTTCATGATACCAAACCTCCAAGTAGTGTCATATGCCTTCTCCATATCAAAGAAGACTGGCGTTACATGCTGTTTTTTATGTATGCTTCCTTGGTGTAGGTCTCTAGTCGGATCAGATGGTCTATTGTCCCTCTCTTTTTTCGGAACCCTGTTTGAAGGTTTGTAATTAATTTATTTATTTCTAGATAACACGTCAGCCTTTTGTTGATCATCCGCTCCATCGTCTTACAGAGGCAGCTTATCAAGGCAATGGGCCGGTAGTTTTGTGGTATTTTTGCCAGTTTTTGAAATGGGTATAATTGTTGCTTGTCTCCACGTTTCTGGAAAGGTATTATTTTTCCAAATATGATTTAAGATATTTAGGAGACACCTGAGAGATTCTTCTGGTAGATTTTTAAAAGATTAGTTGTGAATCTCATCAGCACCGACAGTTGTATTGTGTGATTTTGTTATGGAGTCAGTAAGTTCTGCCATTGTGAATGGTTTGTTGTAATCTTCAGAATTTTTTGAAGTGAAGTTTATGTTTCTCTTTTCTGTAATTTGTTTGGTTTTTAGGAATTTTTTGTTGGTATGACAGGAAGAATTTTTTGAAAAGGTTTTAGCTAGTAAATCGGCAATAACGAGAAAATAACAACAAAAATTGTTATTTTCTCGTTTCTTATGGACAGGTGGTTTAACGGAGTTGGTTGTTTTTTTCCCGCTATTTTTCTGATCATGTCCCAGACTGTTTTTAATGTGGAAGAAGCATTTAGTTTATTTATGTAATTTTTCCATGAGTTTCTTTTAGCTTCTTTGATTGTTTTCCTTGCATTTGCTCTATAGAATTTGAATGATATTAGATTGGAGGTTGTGGGTTCAGTTTGGAACGTTCGAAGAGCAGCGCGTCGTAGTCGAATGGCCTCTCTGTATTCCTTGCTGAACCATGGTCTGTTTTGATTGGTAGATATGGTATTAGATGGAATACATTTTTTTGCTATTGTAATTAAAGTTTGTGTGAATTGGTCATCAGAGCAAGTAATATCATTTTCTGTTAGGTATTTGCTGCATAGGGATTTGAATTTCTACCGGTTAGCTTTCGTTAAATTCCATCGAGGAACATTCTAAAATGTTTAGAATATTGATAGAACAATTTATATTCCAAAATGCTAAAAGTAGATAGAACAATTTTTATTCTTAATACGTTTAGCTCGCTTAATAGAAACATTTAAAAAATAAACTGCCGCCGTTGCTTAGCGTCACTTTGGTGATAAAAACAAAGCAATTACATTAACTGTTACATTAATATTACTTAACATTGCTTAAACAGTTTTAATGATCAAAGGCACACACTTTAACTTGATAATGGTTAGAATACGAACCAAAAGTACTCGGTCAGCAAAACAAGGGCTTCTTCGGAGAAATAATTAATGCTTTTCAAGATTGTAAGATCAAAAGAATCATTAGAAAGATTGAAAAAAAAAAGAATAAGAAACTTGAACATAGTAAGGATTGTGTTTTATTTAATGAAATGTGATTGAATATATATATATATATATATATATATATATATATATTATATATATATATATATATATATTATTATTATTATTATCATTATTATTATTATTATTATTATTATTATTATTGTTTGAAGGCAATTACAATGTGTATATCGTATAAAATTGAAACAAAGCTAACCCGGCGAATAACGTGCGTGACATGGAACACCGTACAGCTGTTTCAAATTTATTAAGTCTCATCAGCAGTTCATACCTACGATCTCCCTCCTATATATATATATATATATATATATATATATATATATATATATATATATACCACACGAATCATTTTCCTCCAATTTATTCGGTCTCTGGTTGCGTCTTGCCAACTACCTAAGTGGATGTTAAAGTCCTTCAGGTTTCTCTTGATGTTGTGTTTGTCCCTGAACTTTAATTTACCAATTCCACGTGATCCCTTTCTTAGTTGAGAGTAAATAATCTGCTTTGGTAGTCTGTAATCCCCAAGTCTGTCAAAGGGGCCAGCCCATCTCAGGTTACGTTGGACAAGTATTTCCTGCATGCCAGGGAGTTCTGTTCAGGATGGTCTTGTTTGAAATATTTTGCCACCACATGATATGTCGTATACAGGGAAAGTGACGCATGTAGGAAACGTGTAGGTTATGGGCATCCACTTTGTATATCGTTCATGCGCCCGCACCGTACAGGAGGGTTGAGAGAAATATGGCACGGTATACTGAACATTTGTTTTTTAAGGAGATGTCTCTGTAGAACTATACTCGCCTCTTCAGCCGACCACATGCTTTGGAAGCATCTGAAATTCGGAGATCAAGCTCTGCATTGAGTCTATTGTTGATGGCGAATATATATATATATATATATATATATATATATATATATAATGCGTTGTTATGGGTCCAACGGGAGAAAATTAAATATTTTATAAAAAAGGTCTGCAGAATGGATTATGTTCTTTTTAATTCTTTTAAAATTATTATTTTACATTTGCGATCTTCAGAATAATCTTCATACAATGACTGCTATTTACACAGTAGCATTGCAACCAACAAAGCCTTCATCAGATGATGACTCTGGGTTCAGGCATGGTTTCGAGGCCGAAGCATCATTACCACTAACCCAGAGCGCCCCAGCAGTATCTCACGATACCACCAGACTTTGTCGGTTTGATATCACAATATAGGTGCTATATCCACGCTGATTCGGTTAGAGCTTTCTCCTGAATCTTTTTTTAAGTATTTCCTCTTGTCTGGTAGAGAAGGTCCAAGTTTAGACAAAAATGCCGAGTTTGAGTTGGCAATAAATCCCCGACATCCGACCTCAATGGGAAATACATCCGTTATCCATCCGTTTCAGACGCATTGTTCACGTACGTCTTCATATTTTTCCA